>CP106716.1:103590096-104315929 GCA_025503065.1 Gossypium bickii
AGGATTTTTATTATTTTCAGTAAATGTAATTATTATCTTAGAAATTTTTAAGTAGGTAACTTACCAATTCAATCTCGATTCTAACCTTCTAATTTCAGCCTTTATCCACACCTTTAACCCTAGCCCCGTTACAACCTTAACAAACACTTTGATCTGTTTATCATTTCATTTTACAGTGGTGGAGATTTGATTTTTAGGCAAGCCTATGGGATTAACTTTTCAAGTTCGACTTATGAGTGCTTAATTTTGACCCTGACTTATGAGTGCTTAATTTTGACCCTTAAACACTTTTTGAGTGATTTGAGTGAATCTTCTGTGAGGATATCAATCCTTGTCAGTTTTGAATTTAAGGTAATTATTTAGATGAAGGGAAACATGAAACACCCCAAACCCGACCCACGAGCTTTGACCAGATCTGGTATGTTCCTCAAGTAAACCGGTTTCAAATTCTTTTGTTACTTAGAGAAAATTTGTGCGATTTTTAAAAAAATATTGTTTGGGTTGGGCTTTTATTGAAAACCAATTTATCTTACATTGAAATCCATTTATTTAAGGTGATAAACATTTAGGGTTTATTTCAAAATAAATTTACTTGTATCCATAAATAATAATTTGTAAACATAATAAATAAGAGTAAAAGAATTAAAGAAAACCAACTATGGCCTTATGGCCTTATTACATCAAATAAATCCAAATAATTTGGAGTACTTAAAAATTAATAGTCCATAAAAATAAAAACTTCATGTTGAGCATGGCCACCACAAGTTCTGCCGTCCCGGTCCATTACTGTTCATCACCTGAAACATTGTCCCACAACGGGGTGAGTCAAACAGACTCAATGTGTACACGACACTAAATCATAATAGAATTAGGCATACAAGAGTTACACATTCAGAACAATGAATACAAGTTATGATGCATTCCCAAACCCAAACCTAATTGTCCATCCGCTACACACCGTGCACCGCCGGTCACCTGCTGGGACTACTAAGTCGACCCTCCTTTCGCTACACACCAAATTGCGGTCTTAGGTCACCGCATTCGTGGTCTTAAGCCACCACGTTCAGATTACTGTGGTCTTAGGTCACCACTTTTCAGATATCACGGTCTTAGGTCACCGTGTTCGTGGTCTTAGGTCACCACATTCACTTCCCCTTTCAAACATGCGCATATGCCCCATATAATAATAATATGCATAAATATGCCAGAGTTCACATTCTTATCATATTCTCATGTTACTAATAACATTTTTCATATTCCTAGTAGAAGTAGGAAACGTACCTGAGTACTTAGTACCATAACATGGTATCTTAGCCACTTTCATATTCTTAATAACACATATTTTAATTAAACATGCCATAAAACTATTATAATATAGTGGTGGGTACACACCTGATTCGCTTAGCAAATTCTTTGAGATCTCAAAATCTGATCTACCGCTTAGATCCTTAATCCCTACATTTGATTAATCACTTTAAAAAGCCATTCGACCATAAATCCAAATCCTAGTAGGATTAGTATACTTAAACTTACCTTGTTTGCCGATTTGATTAATAATCAAATCCCGAAATTTGTAGTATTCCTTCCTTAAAAATCGGCTAGCCACCAAATCATTTAACTAGGTCAGTTTTCGGCTTTTGAATAAATAGGAAATAATTCTAAATACCAAAAATAAGCCTTGGCCGAATACTTCATATGCTTGCCTTGTGGATTTTAAATCCCGAAACTCACCGAATAACTAGGGGACACGTGGCCTATGGTGTACCTTCGGGAAAAGAACTTCTCCTTCCTTGTAGTCGACACTTAGTAAATCCCGAAAGATCTCTTTAAAGTTTCGGCAACAAGATATTAATGGGGTTAGTCCTAGATTTCGGCAAATCTTAAAAGAAAAAGGATGAAATCGAATGAGATCTTACCCTTACTTGAAGAAATCGATTGCACCTTCACTTCAATCTTCAGAGATTCGGCTATGGCTAGATGATGATCTCACAACTTTTGGCTTTTGGAGGGATTAGAGAAGGAAGAATAAAGATGGAGGATTCGGCTAGAACACAAGGTATTTCGGCTTGGCAAAAATAAAAGAAGAAGAAGATTTCGTGAAGAGAATTCGGCAGAGGCTTTCAAAGAATAGAAAATAATGCAGAATGGCCTCTCTTTTCCTTTTATAGCCGAAATTACTAAGCTAGAGTCCCTTGCTTGGCCACCAGTCTTCTATTTTGATAGCTTTATCCCTTTAATTATCATAAATAAAAGAGTTTAATCCAACATTTATCTCTTCAAAATAATCCAATTTAAAAATCCTTTATTTATCACCTTTTTAATCGAATATTTATGAAAATAAAACACCTCCTTTCTAGAAGCATGTGCCGTCCACCTCAGTCTTCTGGAAGCAAAAATAAAACCTCCTTTATTTGCTTCCCAAGTGACTCGAACTCAGGCCCATTCCTCTTGCATATGGCGCCATATCCATAGGCCCTAAGTGACATCTTCAGGCCACTTTTCCAAGCCTGTTTGTGTGTCAAATTTCACAGACTTTTTCTTTTAAGGCCACCTTGCCTTAATTTCCCCTTTTAAACTTTAAAACTCGACATTTCTAAGTCATTTCTAAGTTTCCAAAAATTTTCGTTCGGCTCTGTAGACTTGACATTTCCTTACATTTCCATGTTTCCAGAAATGTTCACTTTCCTCTTTTGAATCATTTCCTTACATTTCCAAGTTTCCAAAAATGTTCACTTTCCATTTTTAAACTTAACATTTCCATACATTTCCAGATTTCCAAAATGTTCACTTTCCTCTTTTGAAACTTGACATTTCTAAATCATTTCCTTACATTTCCAAGTCATTTCCCTACATTTCCAAGACATTTCCTTTCATTTCCAACATTTGTAAAAATGCACTTTCCTTACATTTCCAAGGTTTCTAGAATTCACATAACACATTCATATCACAATAGACATGCTATTTCATAAAATTAAGCAAGAATGCACAAGCCCATTTTCATGTCCATAAACTCCTAAATTTTTTTTTCCTTAAGGCCTCCTTCACCTAACTTCTCCTTTAAAAATAAAATTCCAATACTTTTCCAAGACTTCCTCCTACATCCTTGGATTCTCAAAACCCTTAACATGCTCAACCACACTTAAAGCCTACTAACACTTGAGTTATGCTCCAAACGCATAACCCCTAATCTAGGATGTTACAAAACACCTATGTTTTCATGCTACAAATGTATGACTTATCTTATTTGAATTTTTAGGAATCTTTGAGTTGAATTATGCATGTATAAAATATCTATGAATTAGGATAAGGCATTATTGATAGGAATTATGAATCATGGAAAGTTAATTTTAATTGTAAGTTGAGAATTTTGCTTGAGGACAAGCAAAAGCTTAAGTGTGGGGGTATTTGATAAACCATAAAAGTAACATATTTTAATCCCACATTTATTATGCTTTTTGAAGATTTAAGCCTTGTTTTATATAAAAAAGTGCTTTTAATCCTTTCTTTTCATGTCTTATACTCAGGAAAGCACCAAAGGATGAAAAGAACGTAAAACGGGTTTAAAACGAAGCAAATGGGCCTTTCCATGAACTCGACACGGCCTGGGCCCAGGACCACACGGCCGTGTCTCGACGAACACCTAGAGCATGGCCTCATCACCACCACACACGGCCGTGCCAAAGCAGAAATCCGAACACGGTCAGGTCTCGACTTGCACAAGCGTGTGACATGGCCGTGCCTCTGTCGCTGGAAAGAGCAATTTCAGTCGAAAAAGGAACTTAGGGAGAAAGAATCGCATTCCAAGAGCCTATAAATATCCTCCAAGTACCACCTTTGAAGAGGCGTAAAAGCTAGGCCAATGAGCCAAGCCGAGAAGGTCAGAGTTAGGGAATAACGCGAGGATAGCCAGTTGATTCATCCCAAGAAGCCGGAATTATACTCAAGACGGCGGAATTCTCCTTCAATTCCTTTAGGGAGTTCTAGGATTTTCTTATGTTTTGTTTTATCTTTTCTCTTGAGATGTTTTCTTGTTTATTTATGAACTAAACCCTTCAGATACCTGAAGGGGATGAAACCTAGATGGATGTTTTTATTTGATTTTTAAGTTATATGATAAATTACTTAGTTTGTTCTTAATTATGTTGTTTAATCCAAATCTAATGTGCTTAGGTGGAGGAGGAATAGACCCTGCCTAAGAGTAGATCTAACATAATTAAGCGGAGTTGATCGGGCACCTAGAGATAGGGTTACAAGATTTTGTAGGATTAGGGTGAAACCTAATATGGGAGTCCATTGATCGATTTACTGCTTTCCTAGGGGGTTATTATAAGCGAATGAGAGTTCCACTAATTAACCTAGGATTAGACGTTATTCGCTTCGAGAGAGGGTTTAACATAGGTTAGGGAGTCTCACGGATCAAGCTAAGCAAAAGAAATCATATAATTTAAGGGTTAAATAATAAGCGAAGTCTAGGTGAATTCTTCCTGAGGGTATCGTCGCAATCAACTGAGTCTTTTTCCAGTTATTCCCACATTCATCTTTTAGTCTTTGTTTCCTAGTTTAGTCTTCGCCAATATAGTTTAAAGCAACTTCACTATATTTTTAAGGCTAAATAATAAAAAGAAAGTTAGTATTAGTACTTTTAGTTCCTTTGGGTTCGATTCTGGTCTTGCCTAAGCTATACTACTGTTCGATAGGTACACTTGCCTTAATATCGTTGTCAGAGTTAGTCTCCAGGTTTGATCATTCTTTATAAATATTTAAAACTCTGATTTTACAGTCACACATCTTACATATAAATTCAATATTGGTAAACTTATTTTCTCGACATACCACACTTGGGTTTAATACTCATAATCATATACATAATCTTCTTATATCAACACTTTAAAGTTAAACACATATGTATATGTCATTTTTCAATATATATTAAATAAATATCATTCCCATATCACATTTCAATATATATATATTAAGTAAATATAATTTTCTAAGACACTTTTCAATATATATCAATTATATATCAATACCGAGTATTTTAGATATAATTTCATAAGTATACCATTCATAACACTTTTAATTCTCATATCGTACTATTTCAATCTCATAATTGCTATTCAATAGCTTTTCTCATTAGGATATACAATTCAATTTCAATATCAATATCCATTTCATGAATCCATGATTCATGCAATTTCATGCATTTAAATTGCATAATTCATTTTATTGTCCATTACAATACATATTCAATATTACTCAATATCAATCAATTGGCCAAATCGTTTGTTTACCCCTATTAACCCGACTCAGACTCAGACGGATACACGGATGCAACCAAAACACACCAGTACGACACTCAGTGCCTCATTGGATAGTTCGAAGCAATAAGTTGACACCCAGTGTCTCATCGTCCATGCCGAAGTAAGTTGGTACCCAGTACCTTATCGAATCTGTCCGAAGTAATATAATGACACCCAGTGTCTCATCGACTAGAGTCGAAGTAACCCTGAACACTTCCAATCCTATGGCATGCCAACTATATCCGACTTAGCCCGACTAGTTAATAGGGTTTCCAAATCACTTTTCTATTTCCAATCAATACACATTTCAATTAATCAAATATATTCATGATTCAATACAATTCAATTCATTTTTCAATAACAATCAATATTTATTTCAATTCAGCAGTCAATATAATCAATATATATATACCAACTCAATCAATATAATTTCAATAAATTCATCACTTATTAAATCTATCCATTTCAATATTTCCAATATTCAAATATCACTATTACACATACATTCAATTCAATAACAATCAATATTCCCTGTACTGTTATTCTCATGAATTTCGTATGTATTTATTTCGTTAACCATTCATATTTATAAATTTTCCAGGTTTTTAACATATAATATAAATAAATACATAATATCATACATAAATTCAATATAAATATCAAATTTCAATCATACGAACTTACCTGGGCCTATTTGTAGAATTTGTAAAAATTCGGGGACTAGTTTGTTAATTTCTCTTTTCCCTGTTTATCTTCGGTTTCTTGATCTATAATATAAAATTACTTATTCATTAGCATCTATTCCATTTCTAATTTACTTTACAATTTATACCCTTCAATTTTTAAAATTACACTTTTACCTCAAATTTTATAGTTTTTACAATTTAGTCCCTGTGCAATTATCCTATCAATTGAGCTAATTTTCCTTAATTGACAATTTACCTATTTATTTTTGGCTCCTATACAGCCATTAATATTCATAATTTTAATACCAAACCTTAATTCTTAACTTTTTCACAATTAGGTCCTAAAATTAATTTCTATTGAAATTGCTTGATAAAATCATCATATAACAAAATTAAAACTTCAATTCCATGTTAATTCATCATAAAAGTCCAGAAATAATCAATGGTAACTTCCAATATTACCCATAAAATCAAAAACTAATGAATTAGATAGTTGGACTTAATTGCAAAAGTCTTTAAAACACAAAAATTACAAGAAAAGAGCAAGAAATAAACTCACATGGTGCCAAAAATATGAGAAACCAGATTATTGGAGAGCTACCATGGCATTTTGCTAAAGAAAAATGAAGAAAATATCTAGATTTCTCATAAATTTAATTTTAACTATTAATTTTACTTGTTTTCCAATTTTGCCCCTTGTTCACATTGTTTCCTTGCTTATTTTCTTTGCCCATACCGTCCAGCCCATATATTTTGGGTCTAGTTGCCTTTTAAATCCTTCCTTATTAGACACTTAAGCTATTTAATCACTCTAACAAGTTTTTACACCTTTTACAATTTAGTCCTTTTTAATTAATTAACAATCAAAACGTTAAATTTTCTAAAGAAACTTTAATAGTAATTCAATGACAGTCCATAAATATTTATAAAAATATTTATGGCTCGGTTTATAAATTTGAGGTCTCGATACCTCGTTTTCGACTCAATTTACCTAATAAATTCTTTTAAATCACAAAATTCACTAATTCAAAAATACTTCTAAAATCAAACTTGACTAATATATTAATTTATTAAATTCTTGAACTCATTTGTAGGATTTAGTGATCCCGAATCACTGTTTTCGACACCACTGAAAATCAGGCTGTTACAAAGAAGGCTTATCTGTTCATCGCGCATTCACATGCCACTACAAGCATGGTACTATGAGAATGGATATTGACAAATGTGGTTGCATCAATGTCAATGATCTTGTCCAATTTTGATTTAGAAGATATCTTTATTACAAGAAAATGCAAATCATAATTTATGATTTACTCTTATTCCATAATTAGCTCAATTGTTATGTGTTTATTGAATTGCATTATGCAAAAGATGTAGGTGTCTTATGCGTCAATTACTTGACAAAACTTAAATGTTAGTTCATTGTATGCATGACATTTTAAGATGCATTATTATAATTGATATAGAATTATTAATATATATTATATATCGTGCAAAAAAGAAATAAAGAAAAAAGATGGATGAAATGAAAATGCACGGTTAAAAAATGATCTATTAATGGATTGAAGCAATATTTTTGTTTTGAATGGTTGATGACATTGTTCAAATAGTAATTGAATAGATTTCTATCCAATAGAAGCATTATGACTAATGGGAAAACTTTACTAAACCAAAAAGTTATGTTATTGAATCTAACAATTGCTTTTAAAAGGTTGTGTTGAAATGGTTTTTTAAAATCAAAAAGTGCAACTTAAAAATTAATGTTTTTAAAGAGTAACTTATGCATCTATAATAGCATTATAAAATAAACAATAAATTTGGAAAATTGAAATTTAATTCATTCCATCCAATTTGTGAGTGAAAGTTTTAGTACAAAAGTATTCTTTCTTTTTTATGATATATATTTAATTTGATCTATGAAATTATTTCTTTATTTAAATCATGATGTTACTAACTAGCATTTGGATTATATTGATGAGACAACATTTTCATTGCTAAAAATGAAAGTTTGTAGATGATCATATAATATAAATAATTTTGATTGTTGTTTTTATTAAATAACCTTAAGCTAAATGTGTTTTATATATTATTGCACATATTTTATTCTATGTTATAAAGTTTAGACTACAAATGGTTTTGACTAGAAAAGAAATAAATCATATGTATCAAAAACATTATTTCCTTTTTTTTCTTTCATAATAAAATTTAAAAACGTCAAATAACAAATTCACAACTTAATAATTAAGATACTTCATTTGTACGGTATGAGCGTATACTTTTTAATTTTTAATCGTTTTTACCCATTTCCCAATGGTTTAACCAACAAATTGGTAGTTAAACTCTCTCTCCCTCTCTATATCTCATGGTATCTAAACTTTTTTTGTGCGTCACAAGTGGTACTTTCATTAGTTGAATCGTTAAATCTATTCAAAGAAATGCTTAAACCACAAATTAATACCTAAACTATGTTCTTTTTCTCATTTTGGTACCTAAATTTTTTTTTGTCACAACTGGTACCTAAAATACTTTTTTTTCGGTACCTCTATTAGTTTAATGTTAGTTAAACATTTAAGTCTATTTAAAAAAGATAAATAATTAAAAATTAACATGCAGCAAAAAAGAAAAATAATATTTTTTTTCATACATATATTGATAGCAAATAATAAGAGGCAACGGACCAAGATCGTATTCAAGTTGTTTAAGATGAGGGAATTTGGATTTGACCTGAAAAACAAGAAACCAAATAGATTTTTAAAAAATAATAAAGAAAAAAATCAAAAACAACTAAAATAAAAAATTGAGAATAAAGATTAAAGATTCAAATAAATAAATAAATAAATAAAACAAAAATTAAAAAGTGGAAGATAGATCGAATAGATCGATGGATAGATGGATAAATGTCCAATTCAATCATTTGAGACATAAACCCAATAAATTCTATTAATGACTCTAATCAATCCTCTAATAAATAATTCTTGACAAATTGAAGGATGAAAAATGGATTCTCACGACTCGTTGAAGAAAATCGAGAAAAAAATTACTTCTAAAATTCACAAGAAAGCAATCTTGCACGAAAGAAATTAAATCCAAAAGTTCTAGATTTTATTAATGAAAAACAATTTAATTGCCTTTAATGAATAATGAAACGTATAATGAAATTCTAATTAATGAAAACAAGTAGTTTTGAACTAAACTCTCTTGTTCTCTCATAAATATAAAACTCCTAAACAACTTAAAATAATTAAAAACATCCTCAAATTCAAAATAAATAAATAATAAAATAATAAAATCTAATATATACAATATTTGGCTCATAAATAATCAAAATTACGCTTTAAACTCGAACCCCATATGATTTAAACTCGAAACACTAATTTCTCGTAATAATCTCGTCCAGAAATTCTACTTGCACAACCTTCACTAAAATTGTCTTAACTTGATCTCCCGAACTCAAAATTGAGTTAGTCAAAGTGCATTTTGAAGCTAATAGATAAATCTTTGAATGTTATGAAGACATCTCAACCTAGAAATGTTTGAATCCCAACCAAAAAGTCGTCTCAAGTTGAGTAATTTTCCAAACTTGAAGATTGACAGCTTCGATGGATGAAATTTAATAAATTTCACCCAATCCATGCATGTATCATATATATTCTTTTTATTTTTTTAGCTTTTTCTTCAAAACTAGACCAATGGTTAAATTGGTTAAGTGATCAGTTCCCAATTTGATCAAATAAATTATTAAAAAATTAATAAAAATAAAATATTTAAAAATAGAGAAAATTGGTTCAACCCTTATCTTTGAACTAGTGACACAGGGCTAGAACTTTATTCTGACAAACCACGTAGCCTCAGGCGATTTCTTAGATTTAAATTCTGCCTAAGTCAGCCTACTATCGAAAATTGAGAATTCTTGCAAAAATTCTCTAAGACGTCAAAGCAAAGTGGAAGCAAACTCGAAAGACAAAAGAAGTTACGAATGAACAAAAAGCCATAAAAAAATAGTGCACACCAAGTGTGTTAGAATTAAGTGACCCGAATTCTTATTTAAATAAAATACAATGGTAAAATAAAATAAAAGAAGATTCCCTATAGAACTACACTTGTTTTATTTTATTTTAAATAAGGTTTTTTAAACCTTATTAAACTCCATCCATTTGATATTGATTAGAATAAGGAGTTTCAATCTTACTACACTCCTATTAGAATATGGCTTTACAAGCCTATAAATAAACATAGTCTATTCCTCTTGTAATAGATTCGAATTCGACATAGTGAATTTTCTTTTCCTCTGCCCTTGGTTTTTTTCCTGAAAGGGTTTCCACGTAAAATTTGCTTGTTCTTTATTTTTATTTCTCTTTTCTTTTGCGATATATTTGTCATTACTGACGTTATATTTTTCACAAATTGGTATCAGAGCTTTCGGGTTTTTTTATCTCGATCACGGTAATGGCATCTTTAAAGTATGAAATTCCGCTGTTGGGTCACAACACCAGATTTGTGTTGTGACAAATAAAGATGCAGGAAGTTCTTGAACAGATGGATTTAGAGGAAGCCCTGATAGGGGTAGATAAGATGCCTTCGACATTGACGGAGGAAGAGAAGACGCGCAAGGATCGAAAGGCGTTAACACTGTTACATCTACATTTGTCTAACGAAATTTTGCAGAATGTAATGAAGGAGAAGACAGTCGTTGCATTATGGAAGAGGCTAGAACAAATATGTATGTCGAAAACTCTACCTAGCAAATTGCATAAGAAGCAACGTCTTTATGCTCATCGTTTGGAGGAAGGTGCGTCTGTGCATGAACACTTAACAGTGTTTAAAGAAATTCTCTCAAACTTGGAGGCTATGGAGGTTTAGTATGATAAGGAAGATCTAGGGTTGATTCTACTTTATTCGTTGCCCCCGTCTTATTCAACCTTTAGAGACACGATTTTATATAGCCGCTAGTCTCTTACAGTTGATGAGTTTTATGATTCTTTGACCTCGTATGATAAGATGAAGCATCTTGTGGTTAAAATTGCATCTTGTGGTTAAAACTGACTCTCAGAGAGAGGGTCTCATGTTCGTGAGAGACAAGATCGGAATGCTGATAATAATCGTAGAAGGACACAAGAACGAAATTCTCGCGGTAAATCTAAGGGTAGATCGAAGTCTTCAAATAGAGGTAAAACTTGTAACTTCTGCAAGAAGAAAGGGCAAATTAAATTTGAATGCTATAAGCTACAAAATAAGATCAAAACGGAGGCTACGAATCAAAAGGGAAAACAACCAGAAAATTTCAGTGAAGCTGATGTTGGAGAAGACTACAGCGATGGTGAACTTCTAGTCACTTTTGTCAACAATTATAAAGTGAGCGAGGAGTGGATACTTGATTCGGGTTGTACCTTCCACATGTGTCCCAATCGGAATTGGTTTACAAATTACGAAACAGTATCTGAAGGTGTTGTTTTGATGAGAAATAATGCTTCGTGTAAAATCGCAGGTGTTGGAGCAATTAAAGTTAAGATGTTTGATGGAGTTGTCAGAACACTTAGTGACATACGGCATGTTCCAGAATTGAAGAGAAATTTAATTTCGTTAAGTAATATTGATTCAAAAAAGGTATAAATACACAGCTGAAAGTGGGATTTTGAAGATTCCCAAAGGTTCCCTCATTGTAATGAAAGGGCAGAGAAAAACTACCAGGTTATTTGTTTTACAGGGTTCTACTGTTATTGGTGATGCAGCTGTCGCTTCCTTTTCCTTATCAGATGATGATATTACTAAACTTTGGCATATATGCCCAGGGCATATGAGTGAGAATGGCATGGCAGAATTGAGCAAAAGAGGACTTCTTGATGGGTAAGGAATTTACAAACTGAAGTTCTGTGAGCATTGCGTTTTTGGGAAACAAAAGAGAGTTTGATTCATCAGAGGAATCTATAACACGAAAGGAATGTTGGAGTATATTCATTCTGATCTATGGGGACCATCAAGAGTGCCTTCGAGAGGTGGAGCTAATTATATGCTAGCTTTTATTGATGATTTTTCTAGAAAAGTTTGGGCATTTTTCCTGAAGCAGAAAAGCGATGTGTTTTTCGTATTTAAGTCTTGGAAAACTATGATTGAAAAACAGACGGGAAAACAAATAAAATACCTCCGCCCAGACAATGGCTTAGAGTTTTGTTCTGATGAGTTTAATAAACTGTGCAAGTCAGAAGGGATCGTGAGACACCTGACAATTCGTCATACTCCACAGTAAAATGGTGTTGCAGAACAAATGAACAGAACGATCATGGAGAAAGTTTAATGTATGTTGTCAAATGCCAACTTACCAAAGTCGTTTTGGGCCGAAGCAGCCTCTACTACATATTTTTTGATCAACCGATCTCCATCCATTGCCATTGAGAAAAAGACTCCACAAGAGGTATGGTCTGGTAATCCTGCTAATTATTCTGATTTAAAGATCTTTGGATGTCCTGCGTATGCTCATGTTGATAATGGAAAATTAAAACTGAGATTCATTAAATGTGTTTTTCTTGGTTATAAAGCTGGTGTAAAAGGGTATAAGTTATGCTGTCCTGAAAATAGAAAAGTTGTGATTAGCAGAGATGTTGTTTTTGATGAAACGGCTATGCTACCTAACTTATCTCTTAAAGACTCTTCCAATAAAGAAAATCAAAAGCAGGTGGAGCATCAGATTAATATAGAGTTGACTCCTCAAGTCAGTACAAAAATTGAGAATAGAGTTGCTTCTTCACCACAATACTCTATCTCTAAAAACAAAACTAGAAGAGAAATTAAATCTCTAAAGAAGTGTGCTGAGGCTGATCTAGTTGCTTATGCTTTAAATGTGGCTGAAGATATAGATGCAAGCCAAGAGTCGTCTAATTATTCTGAGGCGATTAGCTATGAAGACTTAGAAAAATGGATGTTTTCTATGCAAGAGGAGATGGAATCACTCCATAAAAATAGAACATGGGATCTTGTGAAACTTCCTAAAGGTAAAAAGGTTGTTCGTTGTAAATGGGTGTTTAAAAAGAAAGAAGGGACTCCAGGAGTTGAAGAACCTAGATATAAAGCAAGGCTTGTTGCAAAAGGTTACAGTCAAATTCCAGGAGTGGACTTCACAGATGTGTTCTCGCCAGTTGTAAAGCATAGTTCGATTCGAGCTTTGCTTGGTATTGTGGCAATACATGATTTGGAGTTTGAGTAGTTAGATGTAAAAATTGCATTTTTGCATGGAGAACTTGAGGAAGATATTTACATGCAACAGCCAGAGGGTTTTACAGTCTCAGAAAAAGAGGACTATGTTTGCTTGCTGAAAAAGTCCATTTACGGTTTGAAATAGTCACCAAGACAGTGGTACAAGAGGTTTGATTCTTTTATGACTTCTCATGATTATAAAAGAAGTAGTCTTGACAGCTGTGTTTACTTTAAGAAAAATAATGATGGTTCTTTTATGTATCTACTTCTTTATGTTAATGATATGTTGATGGCAGCAAAAGATAAAGGAGAGATAAGAAAGGTTAAAGCCCAACTAAGTGAAGAATTTGAGATAAAAGATTTGGGACCAACAAAGAAGATACTTGGTATGGAGATTCTCAGAGATAGAAAAGCAAGTAAATTGTACCTAAGTTAGAAGAGGTACATTGAGAAAGTTCTTTGCAGGTTCAACATGCAGAGTGCTAAGCCTATTAGTACTCCTTTAGCAGCCCATTTCAAACTTTCATCAGTTTTGTCTCCGCAATCAGATGATGGGATTGAGTACATGTAACATGTTCCATACTCTAGTGCAGTGGGATCTCTCATGTATGCTATGGTTTGTTCACATCTAGATTTATCATATGCAGTTAGTGCAGTTAGTAGATACATGGTGAATCCCGGTAAAGAACATTGGAAAGTAGTTCAGTAGATTTTAAGATACTTACGAGGTACTACTGATGTTTGCTTACAGTTTGGAAGAGCTAGCGATGGAGTCATTAGGTATGTTGATGCTGATTTTGCTGGAGACCTTGATAGAAGAAGATCTCTCACTGGTTATGTCTTTACAATCAGAGGTTGTGCAATCAATTGAAAGCTACTTTGCACACTACAGTCACTTTGTCTACCATCAAGAAATTTGAGTACATGGCGACATCGAGGCTTATAAAGAAGCTATTTGGCTGAAGGGACTCTTTAGTGAGCTCAATGAAGACCTTCAAATCAACACAGTATTTTGTGACAATCAGAGTGCCATCTTCCTTACAAAAGATCAAATGTTTCATGAAAGAACAAAACACATTGATGTTCGGTATCATTTTGTTTGTGATATTATTGCTCGTGGTGATATTGTTGTGAGCAAAATTAGTACTCATGAAAATCATGCAGAAATGATGACTAAGTCACTTCTTATAACCAAGTTTGAGCATTGCTTAGACTTGGTTGGTGTTCATTGTTGAAATTAAACCCTTAAGGGGTTTTATAGAAGAGGTGAAGAACTTGTTCATTAAGAGTTCGCGATGAAGAACTTGTTCATTGAGAATTCGTGTCAAGGTGGAGATTGTTAGAATTAAGTGACCCGAATTCTTATTTAAATAAAATACAATGGTAAAATAAAATAAAAGAAGAATCCCTATAGAACTACACTTCTTTTATTTTATTTTAAATAAAATTTTTTAAACCTTATTAAACTCCGTCTATTTGATATTGATTAGAATAAGGAGTTTCAATCTTACTACACTCATATTAGAATATGGCTTTACAAGCCTATAAATAGACATAGTATATTCCTCTTGTAATAGATTCGAATTTGACATAGTGAATTTTCTTCTCCTCTGCCCGTGGTTTTTTTTCCCTAAAGGGTTTCCACGTAAAACCTGCGTGTTCTTTATTTTTATTTCTCTTTTCTTTGCGATATATTTGTCATTACCGACGTTATATTTTTCACAAAGTGTTTGAGTAAATGCTCTTAAAAGTGCTCTATTACTTTAAAGGTTTACAACTGAATCCAGACAAATGAGAAGGAAAACCTCTATTTATAGTTGAGTTCCCCTAAAACTAATGATACAGATTAAGTTACATCGATGGTCAAGATTTGTGTCTATCTATAAGATGAGAGTTCTCATGGATTTAAACTCTACATGTAACACCCCTTACCCGAGACCATTGCCGGAGTCGAGCACGAGGCATTACTAATCTTAACTACTAATTTAACATAAAATTTAAATCTATCCATCTGCATCATAGTCACTAAATTATTTTTATCTGGAGCTACGGAACTCCAATTTAAGATCTGTAAATTTTCCCTAAAACTAGACTCATATATCTTTTTACAATAATTTTTCTAGAATTTTTCATGTGTCCAATTAGTACAGTTTATTCATCAAAATTTCCCCTGTATTACTGTTCAACTATTCTGACCTCTCTTCGCTATGAATCAAATTAATCTTCATACAGAATTCATATGACCTTATTATTTATTTCATTTGAAAATAGACTTATTAAGGATTCCATGCATGTAAACTATATCCCACAATTATTTTTATACAATTTCTAATGATTTTTCAAAGACAGAACAGGGGATCACGTAATCATTCTAAACTAGTCTCACAAAATTTCAAATATCTCAAAACATAAGAATAATTTGTTTGTTATGTTTCTTTTATATGAAAATAGACTCAATAAGCTTCAATTATATATCTTATTCACTATCTAATTCCATTTCTTCTATTTTTGGTGATTTTTCAAAATCACGTTACTGCTGTAATTCAAAAACTGTTTCATTTCAAAATATTGTTAACTAGTTTATAACATCTTTACTCCATCTCATTTAAACTCTATACATGCCATATAAATCTTCAAACATAAAACAAAAGCTACCGGAATTGATCTCGGATAGTGAGCTTTCTTTGTGATGATCCGATCTACCACTTCTCTTTAATTCAATCTACATAAAAATATCAAACACACACAAGTAAGCTTGATGAAGCTTAGTAAGTTCATTGGTTTAAAAGTAACTTACCACACATAATATTTCCAAAACAATAACAAAATATTTACTAAAGTTCCCTGCCATTCACAACCATTGTTAAAATACTTCACATAGTTGAGCTCAACATTAACAACTACTCAATCTCTTCCATTTGATTCACTCATTTTATATTACTTCTTATCAAATTAGGAAACGTCTTACGAATTTGAGTACGTCGTTGCTCAGTGCCACGTTTCACAACTCAGTATGGATGATTCCATACCTACATTTCACAACTCAGTATGGACGATACCATACCTACTTTTCATAACTCAGTATGGATGATACCATACCTACATTTCATATCTCAGTATGGTTAATACCATACCTACATTTTACAACTCAGTATGGATAATACCATACCTACATTTTATAACTCAGTATGGATGATACCATACCTACATTTCACACTTTTCCATGGATTAACCATGGTCTTATCCGTCAATTCATCACATGTCACGATACGAACGTACTCAATTCTGCGTTTTTCCTAATTTGAATTACCGCCTTTATTCTTTCATTTTATCATAATTTTCATAATTCCACAGCAAATTCAGATTTAACAACACATTATATCATTCAATCATTCACAAATAAACATATAAATTCAACCATATGAACTTACCCGGCTGATTTGTAGAAGATTTTGAAATTTAGGGACTACTCTGCAACTTTTTCTTTTCCTCTTTCTTCTTTGGTTTCTTGATCTATAATGTAAAATATTTTCACTCATTAGCATATATTTCATTTCTATTTCACTTCACAAATTATGCTCTTCAAATTTCAAAATTGCACTTTTACCCCAAAATTTACAGTTTTTACAATTTAGTCCCTGCTCAATTCAGCCATCAATTGAACTAATTTTTCTTAATCAACACTTTATTCTATCATTACAAACTATTTCACAACCTTTGATATTCTGAATTTCAACACCAACCTCTAATTCACAACTTTTTCACAATTAGGTCCTAAATATCATTTCCTATCGAAATCACTTAATAAAACCACCTTAATATGAAATTAGAATTTAAATTTCATAATAATTCATCATAAACTTCCATTTCTCAGCAAGGGTAACTTTTAAATTTACCCACCAAATCAAAAACTAATGAATTCTATAAGTGGATCTAGTTGTAAAAGTCATAAAAACATAAAAATTATCAAGAAAAAGCAAGAATGAAACTCACATGGTGTAAAAATATGAAAACCAGCTTTCTCCAAACTTCTTATGGCATTTTGGCTGAGAAAATATGAAGATATCTCTAGGTTTTTCAATTTTATCTTTATTATACATGTTAAAATTACAAAAATTCCAAATTTGCCCTTATTTCCCTTATCTCCTGCTGATTCCCTTACCTTAGCCGTCCAACCTTCTCACTTTTAGGTTTAATTGCTCTTTAAATCCTTTTTCTTTTAACACTTGAGCTATTTAATTCTTGTAGCAATTTTACATTTGTTACAATTTAGTCCTTTTTATTTAATTGACTACCCAAACATTTAAATTTCTCAACCAAACTTTAATACTAACTTAATAACACTCCACAAATATTTCTAAAAATATTTATGGCTCGATTTTCAAATTCGAGGTCTCGATACCTCGTTTTTGACCCATTTGACCTAATAAATTCTTTTAATTCACCAAATTCACCAATCCACAAATTCTTCTAAATTCTCACTTGACTCATAAATATTAAATTACTATCTTATTCAATCTTACTTGTCGGATTTAGTGAACTCATATCACCATTTCCGACACCACTGAAAATTAGGCCGTTACAACTCCCCCCTTTTTAAAATTTCGTCCTCGAAATTTGTTACTTGAAAATAGATTTGTATACTGTGATCTCATTGACTCCTCTGTTTCCTAGGTTGCCTCCTCCATACCATGTCGATGCCATAATACTTTAACCAATGGTATTTTTTTGTTCCGCAATTCTTTAACTTCACGAGCCAAAATCTTCATTAGTTCTTCTGAATAAGTCATATCTGGTTGAAGCTCAATTTCAGTATGAGGAATTACGTGTGAAGGATCTGACCTATACCGCCTTAACATAGACACATGAAACACATTGTGGATCTTCTCAAGTTCTGGAGGTAAAGCCAATTGATAAGCTATAGGACCAACCCATTCTACAATTTCATAAGGCCCTATAAATCTCGGACTCAATTTCCCTTTCCTGCCAAATCGTAATACCTTCTTCCACGGTGAAACTTTTAAAAATACTCGACCACCCACTGCATATTCTATGTCTCTTCGTTTCAAATCTGCATATGACTTCTGACGATCTGAAGCAGCTTTTAGACTATCTCGAATAACCTGGACTTTCTCTTCAGTTTCCCGAATCAAATCAACCCCAACCATTTTTGATTTGCTCAATTCAGACCAATACAATGGAGTCTTGCATTTTCTACCATAAAGAGCTTCAAATGGTGCCATTTTTATACTAAATTGATAACTATTATTGTAAGCAAACTCAGCCAAAGGTAAATATCTTTCCCAACTGTCACCAAACTCAAGTATACAACATCTTAACATATCTTCTAGAATTTGAATCACTCATTTCTGATTGTCCATCTGTTTGAGGATGAAATGTTTGTACTAAAATTTAATCTGGTACCTAAAGCTTCTTGTAGTTTATTCCAAAATCTAGAAGTAAACCTTGATCCCGATGCGAAATGATTGATCTTTGGAACTCCATGTAGTCTCACAATCTCCGACACATACAATTTCGCTAACTTCTCAAGTGAAAAATCTGCATTCGATTGGAATAAAGTGTCTTGACTTTGTCAATCTATCAACAATCACCCATATCAAATCTTTCTTTCTTGGAGTCACAGCAATCGACACAAAATCCATTGTAACACTCTCCCACTTCCATTCAGGAATCATAATGGGTTGTAATAAACCCGTTGGCACTTGATGCTCTGCTTTAACTTGCTGGCAAATCAAACATTTTGCAACAGATTCTAAAATTTCTCTTTTCATACTAGGCCACCAATATATCTTTTTCAAATCACCATACATTTTCATACTGCCCGGGTGAATAGAATACATACTATTATGTGCTTTAGAAAGAATATTATTCTTCAAATCAGAATTGTTTGGAACACAAATTCTGTTATGATAACACAACATACCTTCATCATCAATGCTGAACTCTGAATCTAAATTATCTCGAACCATTTGTCGTTTAAATACCAATTTCGGGTCTTCATTCTGTAGTTTCTGAATTTGTTGAAGAAACATCGGTTTCACTTTCAATTCTGCTAATACAACACCTTCTTCATGAAGAGCCAAATGAGCATTCATTAACCGAAGTGCAAACAATGATGACTTTCAACTAAGTGCATCAGCAACTACATTAGCTTTTCCTAGATGGTAGTCAATAACCAAATCATAATCTTTCAGCAACTCTAACAACCGTCTCTGTCTTAAGTTCAGTTCCTTCTGAGTCATTAAGTATTTCAGACTTTTGTGATCCGTATAGATATAACACTTCTCACCATATAAATAGTGTCTCCAAATTTTTAAAGCAAAAACAATTGTAGCTAATTCAAGATCATGTGTAGGGTAATTCTTTTCATGTGATTTTAATTGCCGTGAAGCATAAGCTACTACACTGCATTAACACACAACCCAAACCATTTAAAGACACATCACTGTACACAATATACGGTATACCTGATTCTGGTTGAGTCAAAACTGGAGCTTCTGTTAACATTTTCTTCAATTGGTCAAAGCTCTGTTGACATTCATCAGACCATACAAACTCAACATTCTTTTGTAATAAACGAGTCATTGGTGAAGCAATCATGGAAAAATTCTTTACAAAACGGCGATAATACCCTGCTAGTCCCAGGAAACTTCGCACTTCAGTTACATTCCTCGGTGTTTTCCAATTCACCACTGCTGAAACTTTACTTGAATCTACACGAATTCTTTCAGCTGATACAATGTGACCCAGAAATCCAACTTTATGAAGCCAAAACTCACATTTACTAAATTTTGCATATAACTGCTTTTCTCTCAAAGTCTGTCTTTGAATAGACCAATATGTCATCAATAAATACCACCACAAATCTATCCAAATAAGGCTGAAAAATATGATTCATTAAATCCATAAATGCAAGTGAGGGCATTTGTTAAACCAAAAGGCATTACTGTAAATTCGTAGTGACCATACCGAGTTCAAAAGCGATCTTTGGCACATCACACTCTTTAACCTTGGTTGTGTAACATCGACAAGGGCTATGCATTTTCGGTTTTATTATGCGAAATGACAAGTCTTCTTGATACTAAGAATGAATTTTTGAATATTTTGGAAACCTAGAAATGCATGGAAATGGAAATGAACATTTTGGAAACCTGAACATTTTTGGAACCTGAACATTTTTGGAAACTTGAACATTTTTGGAAATGTTTCCAAAAATGGAAAGTAAACATTTCTGGAAACCTGGAAATGTAAGAAAAATGGAAAGTTACAGAGCCGATCGAAAATTTTAGGAAACTTAGAAATAATCGAGAAATGTCAAGTTTTAAAGTTTAAAATAGGAAATTAAGGCAAGGGGGCCTTAAAAGTAAAAGTTGGTAAAATTTGACACACAAACAGGCTTGGAAAAGTGGCCTGAAGATGTCACTTAGGGCCTAGAGAAATGGCGCCACATGCAAAGTGTTGGGCCTGAGTTCGAGTCACTTGGGAAGCAAATAATGAAGGTTTTATTAAATATGTGAATAATAAGTGATAAATAAGGGATTTTTATTAAATTATTGAGGAGATAAATGATGGATAAAACACTTTTATTTTAAATAAGGTGATAATATTATCACATAAGAGTAGTGGCCAAGCAAGGGACTCTCCTATTGATAATTTCGGCTAAAGAAGGAGAATTAAAGGATTCTCTCATTTTTTTCTAGTGTTGCTTGAAATTCCCTAGCAGACACCCTCTCTGAAATTTCTTTTCATCTTTCTTCTTCTTCTCTCTTTCTTCATCTGTCAAGCCAAAACCCTTTTCTTTTGATCCACGATTAATAGTCCATAGCCAGAATCTCTCGTGGCTCTAGGCAAGGAAGTAATCGACTAAGGTATTAAGGTAAGAACAATCAATTTTGTTCTTCTAATTCTTCTAATCGAGATCTAGGGAATAATCTCTTACGTTGTCTCTTGACCGATTATTAAAAGAGAATATCAGATTTTGATTCAAGGAATTTGGCTAATCGGGAAGAGAGATCCGGATTCAAGGATTTGAGGTAAGTAAACATTATGTAATCGGCCAAGGTTCTCTCTTAAATGTCTAGATCTATTTGTTTTAAATCGAGACTAACCAAATCAATGGATTTAATGGTTAGCCGATTTCAAAGGAAGAACACAAATCTTGGGATTTGATTATCAATCCAATTCGGCAACAAGGTAAGTAATACAAATCCTAGTTGTATTTGGAAAAGTGGCGAATGGTCTTTTAAAGTGATTAACTTATGTAGGATTTGAGATCTAAATCGTGGTCGATTCTCTTGAGATTTCAAGGAACCTATTAAGCGAATCGGTGTGTACCCATACTAACCTTCAATACGTTATATGGCAATTATTAATTATATGAATATGCATAAGAATGTGAATGTGGCTATGTGCCCTAATGTGGTACAAAAGGTACTCAGTGCGTTTCCTACTTACGATAGGATTATGAATATGTTATATTCTTAACATGTGAATAGTAATATGAATGAGAAAAATAAGTATGTTGTGCATGATAAATATGTGGGGCATTTCGGGCTATATGTGAAAGGGAAGAAGGTGTTAACCGGTCTCACTAAGCGGAATATGGTGACTACGGTCACATAATTTGAACATGGTAACCGGTTACACTATCGAATTTGGTAACCGGTTACATTATCCGAACATAGTGTCTATTGACACAATTATCTCAGTGGCTATGCCACGATATTATATGGGCGATGAGCACGCCGATCGCAAATGACGCGCCTTTGATGGTGTGTAGCGGATGGAGGGTTGACTTAGTAGTCCCCATGGTGTGATTGGCGTGCACGGGTGGTGTGTAGCGGATGGACAAATAGGCTTGGGTTTGGGTTGCATCATTTAATTGTATATGAATATGAACTTGATATGAACTTGTATGCCTGATTTGTTGAATGTTAGTATTGTGTGCACATTGAGTTTGTTGACTCACCCCTTTGTGGGACCATTTTTGAGTAATGAGCAATAATGGACCGGGTCGTGGGGAGCTAAAGGTGGCCATGCATAGCAAGGAAAAACTTTTATTATTTGGGATTTATTATTTTTATTAAGTACTTCAATTTTATTTTTGGTTTTGATTGATGTAATAAGGCCATAAGGCCCAAGTTGAATTACTTTACTACATTTATTTTTACTTTATAATGTTACGCATTATTTTTAATTAAGTTCAATTATATTTATTTTAATAATAATAAACCTTAAATTGTTTTTTTTTTCATAGCTAAATGATTTCTAAGTAAAATAAATGGGTTTTTAATCTAAGCCCAACCCAAAACGAGATTTTCCTGAAAATACACAAATTTTCTCTAAGAGACAAAGAATTTTGCAACCGGTTTACTTAAGGAACATACCAGATCCGGTTCAGGCTCGTGGGCCGGGTTTGGGGTGTTTCAAGTTGATAATACCCAGATCTAAGGTCTATCTTTGAGAACACTGCAGCACCTTTCAATTGATCAAATAAATCATCGATACGAGGTAATGGATATTTATTTTTAATTGTTACCTTGTTCAGCTGTCTGTAATCAATACACAATCGCAACGAGCCATCTTTCTTTTTCACAAATAAAGCAGGTGCACCCAAGGTGATGTACTCGATCGATGAACCCTTTATCCAATAACTCTTGCAATTGCGTCTTCAACTCTTTTAACTCAGCTGGTGCCATTCTATACGGTGCTATTGATATCGGAGCTGTACCCGAAATTACATCAATTACGAATTCGACCTCACGATCTGGGGGTAAACCAGGTAATTCCTCCGGAAACACATCAGTGAACTCATTACCAATTGGCAATTGTTCCATCTTCAATTCAGAACCTTGAGTATCAAGAATATAAGCTAAAAATGCTTCATTACCCTTCTGAATCAATTTCTGAACTGTAATGGCTGAAATAATTCTGACATCATTCTTTTTATCTCCAAACTCAGCTGAAACTATTTCCCTTGTCTGACATTTTAAATCAACCCGTTTTTCTCTACAATTCACTATGGCATCTTGTTTAATCAACCAATCCATGCCAAGAATAACATCAAATTCTCGGAAAGGTAACAACATTAAATCAGCAGAGAATTCACAGCCTTGTATTTTCAGTGGACACTTCCAACATATTAAATTAACTAACACACTTTGCCCTAACGGATTAGTGACTTGCATATCAAAGTTAGTGGACTCAACAGTCATTTTCTTTTCTGACACTAATGCAGTGCAAATATATGAATGCGTAGATCCAGGATCAATTAAAGTATACACAGAATCATTAAAAAGATGGAAAATACCAGCTATCACATCTGGAGCAGAAGCTTCCTCTCTTGCCCGAGTAGCATATGTACGTGTAGTTGCCCTTGTTTCTGATCGGGCTATAGTATCTCTCATTCCCGAACGAGCAGTCTCAGCGGCACTACTTTGACCCGAACGTCTACTTTTCTGAGGAGTATTTGTTTGTTTCTCGCTTAGCTCTTTATTTTCTTTTAATGACTGAAGACAGTCCCGAATAAAATGATCAGTTCCACCACATCTATAACAAGCTCCGGTTCTTCCCCAACATTCACCAATATGAAATCTACCATAATTTTTGCATCTAGGTCTTAGAATCTCGTGTACACTACCAGTACTAACTGCTGGTTTATTAGTCACTCCGACATCTCTTTGAGTTGTTTTACTTTTATTCGATCGTTCCAGAATTGTAACAGACCGACTAGAATCATCTCTGAACTTTTTAGCCGGAAAAGTTGAAGTTGGTCTAAAGAAACTTCTTTTATATACTTCTTTGCCTTTTCTTTCTCTTTGCATATTTCTATTATACACTTCTTCCATCTTTTGAGATCGATCAGACAGAACCACAAATTCTCGAATCTCTGTGCCTCCAATCATCATTCTGATTTCATCATTAAGCCCTTCTTCAAATCTAATGCACATTTCTTCCTCTGTCGGTACAACATCCCTAGCATATTTACTGAGATATACAAATTCTCTTTCATATTCGGCTACTGTTTTATTCCCTTGTCGAAGATAAAGAAATTCCCTCTTCTTCTTATCCAAATATCTCCTTCCCACATGCTTCTTTTTAAACTCATTTTGGAAGAATTCCCAAGTAAGTTTATCTCTGCAGTACCATCTTTGCCTCAATGGTTTCCCACCAATTATACGCTTCTTCTTTCGATGAGTGAAATCGCACACCTCAAATAGTCTTAGGAGAACAAATCATCTGTTTGAAAACTCTCTCCAAACTCTTTAGCCAATACTCTGCTTTAAGCTGGATCATCATCCGATCTTCCCGAAATTCTTCACTCCAGAACTTTACGAGTTTCTCAATTGGTGTTCTTTTGATAGATTCATCTATTGAAGGAGGAGCAATGGGTCAGAATGGCGGTGAGTACAGAGAGGGAGGAGGAGGTTGTTGTGCTGACTTCTTCCTTGTATTGTTTCACTAAACCACTGATTCATTACCCCGTAAATCAAATTTTTAAGTTCTTCCTCTCTCATCAAAGAAATCGGAACATTATTACTTGTTCCCTACTCAGAAGTCTGTACTCTACTATTAACTTCCTCTTCATGATCATCACCCTCGGGTCTATCAGACATCTTTACAATCTATAACAAAAATTAATAGTTAGATCGGATCATTCACATCCCACTATCACAGATTTATTTGGCATGTATTTCTAGACATTTTATACATCACATTCGTTCCAAGAATCGTCTAAACCAAAGCTCTGATACCAATAAATGTAACACTCCTTACCCGAGACCGTTGCCGGAGTCGAGCACTAGGCATTACTAATCTTAACTACTAATTCAACATAAAATTTAAATCTGTCCATTTGCATCATAGTTACTAAATTATTTTTATCTAGAGCTACCGAATCCAATTTAAGATCCGTTAATTTTCCCTAAAACTAGACTCATATATCTTTTTACAATAATTTTTCCAGAATTTTTCATGTGGCCAATTAGTAAAGTTTATTCGTCAAAGTTTCCCCTATTTTACTTTTTAACTATTCTGACCTCTCTTCGCTATGAATCAAATTACTCTTGGCACAAAATTCATATGACCTTCTTATTTATTTCATTTGAAAATAGACTCATTCAGGATTCCATGCATATAAACTATATCCCACAATTATTTTTATACAATTTCTAATGATTTTTCAAAGACAGAATAGGGGATCACGTAATCATTCTAAACTAGTCTCACAAAAATTCAAATATCTCAAAACATAAGAATAATTTGTTTGTTATGTTTATTTTATATGAAAATAGACTCAATAAGCTTCAATTATATATCTTATTCACTTTCTAATTCCATTTCTTCTATTTTTGGTGATTTTTCAAAATCACGTTACTGCTGTAATTCAAAAACTGTTTCATTTCAAAATATTGTTAACTAGTTTATAACATCTTTACTCCATCTCATTTAAACTCTATACATGCCATATAAATCTTCAAACATAAAACAAAAGCTACCGGAATTGATCTGGATAGTGAGCTTTGCTGTGATGATCCGATCTACCACTTCTCTTTAATTCAATCTACATAAAAATATCAAACACACACAAGTAAGCTTGATGAAGCTTAGTAAGTTCATTGGTTTAAAAGTAACTTACCACACATAATATTTCCAAAACAATAACAAAATATTTACTAAAGTTCCCTGCCATTCACAACCATTGTTAAAATACTTCACATAGTTGAGCTCAACATTAACAACTACTCAATCTCTTCCATTTGATTCACTCATTTTATATTACTTCTTATCAAATTAGGAAACGTCTTACGAATTTGAGTACGTCGTTGCTCAGTGCCACGTTTCACAACTCAGTATGGATGATTCCATACCTACATTTCACAACTCAGTATGGACGATACCATACCTACTTTTCATAACTCAGTATGGATGATACCATACCTACATTTCATATCTCAGTATGGTTAATACCATACCTACATTTTACAACTCAGTATGGATGATACCATACCTACATTTTATAACTCAGTATGGATGATACCATACCTACATTTCACACTTTGCCATGGATTAACCATGGTCTTATCCGTCAATTCATCACATGTCACGATACGAACGTACTCAATTCTGCGTTTTTCCTAATTTGAATTACCGCCTTTATTCTTTCATTTTATCATAATTTTCATAATTCCACAGCAAATTCAGATTTAACAACACATTATATCATTCAATCATTCACAAATAAACATATAAATTCAACCATATGAACTTACCCGGCTGATTTGTAGAAGATTTTGAAATTTAGGGACTACTCTGCAACTTTTTCTTTTCCTCTTTCTTCTTTGGTTTCTTGATCTATAATGTAAAATATTTTCACTCATTAGCATATATTTCATTTCTATTTCACTTCACAAATTATGCTCTTCAAATTTCAAAATTGCACTTTTACCCCAAAATTTACAATTTTTACAATTTAGTCCCTGCTCAATTCAGCCATCAATTGAACTAATTTTTCTCAATCAACACTTTATTCTATCATTACAAACTATTTCACAACCTTTGATATTCTGAATTTCAACACCAACCTCTAATTCACAACTTTTTCACAATTAGGTCCTAAATATCATTTCCTATCGAAATCACTTAATAAAACCACCTTAATATGAAATTAGAATTTAAATTTCATAATAATTCATCATAAACTTCCATTTCTCGGCAAGGGTAACTTTTAAATTTACCCACCAAATCAAAAACTAATGAATTCTATAAGTGGATCTAGTTGTAAAAGTCATAAAAACATAAAAATTATCAAGAAAAAGCAAGAATCAAACTCACATGGTGTAAAAATATGAAAACCAGCTTTCTCCAGACTTCTTATGGCGTTTTGGCTGAGAAAATATGAAGATATCTCTAGGTTTTTCAATTTTATCTTTATTATACATGTTAGAATTACAAAAATTCCAATTTTGCCCTTATTTCCCTTATCTTCTGCTGATTCCCTTGCCTTAGCCGTCCAACCTTCTCACTTTTAGGTTTAATTTCTCTTTAAATCCTTTTTCTTTTAACACTTGAGCTATTTAATTCTTGTAGCAATTTTACATTTGTTACAATTTAGTCCTTTTTATTTAATTGACTACCCAAACATTTAAATTTCTCAACCAAACTTTAATACTAACTTAATAACACTCCACAAATATTTCTAAAAATATTTATGGCTCGATTTTCAAATTTGAGGTCTCGATACCTCGTTTTTAACCCATTTGACCTAATAAATTCTTTTAGTTCACCAAATTCACCAATCCACAAATTCTTCTAAATTCTCAGTTGACTCATAAATATTAAATTACTATCTTATTCAATCTTACTTGTCGGATTTAGTGAACTCATATCACCATTTCCAACACCACTGAAAATTAGGCCGTTACACTACATCTTTATCCCTTAAGATTTGCATTAATTACTCTGATAACTCTAGTTTTACTGGAGTGTTTCACTGGATCACCAACGTTTCAAGTAGATGGGCTTCTCCATATGTTCCATGAGTTGGGTCAATTCAAGCGGGTCAAATGAGCCACATTTAATAAGTTAATCTCTATGGGACGTTTTGTGCGTAATAGTCACGAGTTTTGATCTGCAGCCTGTGACATCATACCCCGATCGATTCCTAGTTTGATTGGTTGAATAAGTCTAATTCTGAAAACAATGGTTTTGATAGATGAAATAACTTTTTCAACCGTGTTAAGTCGAGTAAGCAAGCGCTAAAGTTCTAAAATAGAATTAACCATCGACATCTCGACCTCGAGAGGGCGAATTTCGAGCATTGTTGGTATTACCCGAAATTTTAAGGAAGAAAGAAAAAAATATAAAAAAAAATAAAGAGAGAAATAATATAAAAGAAAAAAAAGGGAAATAAAAGAATTAAAAATATTTTTTAAGTTTATTGACTTAAATTTTTAAACATATATAACATTTTGGTGTAAAATTGGTAATAGAATAATAGTTTAAGTACCACACATGACCAAAAAAAAATGTTTAGATACCAAAATGAGAAAAAAATATAGTTTTGGTACCAATTTGTAAGTTAAGTTTTTTTGAAGTAGACTCAACAGTTTAACTAACAATTTAATAAATGGAGATACCAACTTACAAAAATAAATAATTTAACTAGAACTTGTAATAAAAAAAATACCAGGTATGAAGATGAAAAAAAAGAAGGTATAGTTTAGGTTTAAGTGAAAATGTATTCATTGTATTTGTATAGCATATAGTTCAAATCCAAAATAGGTGGGAATTGTGTATACATAATTTGGTGAAAGGTCCAAAGCTGAAAGAGGTAAGAAAATGTATGTATCAGAAGTTGAGGAGCAGTTCGATATTTTTCATAATAGGCCCACTTCAATTTTAGTCCCAGATGGGTTGGATATCTATTCACATCTCTATAACTTGTACCATTTCTTCTTTTTATTAAATTCTAATTCCATTACTGTTTTAACCTTTTTCTTTTCCCTTGAAAGTTGTTTTTTGGGTACATTTTACAACTTACTTTCGTATCATTTTTCCTTGGTTGAATCATATCACTTTTATTTCATTTTTGTGGGGAAAAAATGGTGAGATTTGACATAGGAATCTCAAGTTTTCTTTGTATCCATCAACAAAACACGCTACGAACATTCTAGAAATTCATCATAATACATATAAATATAATTAAATTATAGTAGTAATTTATTTAAAAATTAATTGATGTTTTGATTAAAATGAAAATTTGAAAAATATGATGGGTGTAGTATTTTATAAAGATATTAATATTTTATTATTTTGTAAAAATAATAGGATTTTAATCATAACTATTTCAAATTTAAATTGATACTCAATTTAAGAACCCATTCTTTTTAGTCAAAGGAATTGAATTATTAGTTTAATTTGATTAAATGCTATTCGAACTTTAGATGAATTTAAACTATTATTGATTAATTATATAAGTAAGATTTTTGAAGAGTAAAGCAAGTTTTGAAATTGAATCCTAATTTTGGAAGAACATCACTACTTATTTTTATCTTACACCAAACAATACCTTTCTTCTTCAATATTATAATCATACGACGTTGCTTTAACCACCAACTATGTGTACAAATATCCAAATCTTATTTTAATAATAAACACAAGGATATAAAGAAAAAGCATGCTTGTCAGACTGTTGAACCGCCCACGCGGCCGACCAAAATTAATCTAATACAATGAGTCCTTGAATCAGACATATTTTTAAAACCCCCAAGTATCCCCTTAAATTACTACTACTGCTACTGTCAGTTGACTCTTTTTGCACCGAAAGATACAAAAGTTGCATTCCCGGCCTTTTTATCTCTTCTATACGTGTACCCTTTTTATAATAAAATAAAAAGCAACAATTCCTCCACTCAATTGGACACGTGTCTTGATCTGTGCACTCCATTAGAAATGCCAAAAACAAAACGTGTCTATCGCCTGAATGCTTCCCAAGTGTCCAAAATCCATTGCATTGTTTTCAACTTTGTCCAGCACAAAGGAAAGGCCCTTTTTAGTGGGGGGTGAGGACCCACTTTTTATTTTTATGGAGCTGACATGGACAGACGACGCGTTTTAAATTAAGCGAGGCTTAATTTTTAGATTTTGTGAAGCTGAGCTGGAATGATGGCAGCGTGTTTTAAAAAGAAATTAGTCCAATAGGGGCAGGCCACGTAAGAAAATGGCTATCAACCTAATCAGTCTTTCTTTCTTTTACATATTAGAAGTTAATATATGCTTGCTATTGGATTTTTATCATATTTGAATATAATATACAAAGTCATGGAACCCAAAAAAGTAAAAGGAAGGGATTTGATTTTTTTATTTATAATCATACAAGCTTTGGGTCAAACTTATCACTTGGGCTGTTTAATCAAACTTAATCTCTTATTTTAGGAGAAATTCGATTAAGCTAAATTGATTTCTTAATCTAATTGAAATCAGAATATAATACAATTTAAGACATTAAGGATTCATACTTCCAACATTGCCATCACTCATTTGCTAGCCTTATTATGTTTTACTTCCAATTTTTGGTGTATGGAGTATAAGTAGTTTGTTTTAGTATTTTAGTTGTGTTATATATACTTATTATAAAATCATAATTAAGTTATTGCCACATGCTAATTTAAAAATAAATTAACTTATATTATAATAATACTTTTTCATATATTTATAAAAAAATTTTAATGAATCAACAACAAATTTATATATCCAAGGATGAATCATGTGCTAATAATATTTATATGCAAATATTTTATCATTCCGCTTATAATAATTATTTTCACATAAAATATTTCTTCTGCGGGTATAAAATAATGTATTAAAAAAAGCATAAAATGTTAATTCAATTAACTAAAAATAAACCTAAATTCATTTTAAAGTCAAATCAGATGTTATAGAATCTAAATTGATTAAGAATGAATGGAAGTTGGGTTCGGTTATTAATGAAACCATATTTATGAAATCAAATTGGATTTATAATGTTAAAAAAGTAATTGCATGTCAAATAAATAATGGTATTAATTAAATGTATGGGAAAAAAAAAACCATGGTTTGCTCTAAAAAGGAAAGACAAGTATTTTCAATCTCTAAATATTACAAGTCAAAGAAGTAATTCTATTAATTAAGCGCAACGACCATTTTGCCCTTTTCTTATTTATTTATTTGGTTTTTTGTTTTTTATAATCACCTTTTAGATTTTAGTTTTATTATATGAAACCTTTACCTTCGTGTGATTTTTTTACGATTGTAGAATATTATTAATTCATATTTGGGAGAAATTAGATAAGGAAAAAAACCTTTTCAAAAATAATCTAATTTGATTTTAACATTTAAAACTTCACTTTAACTTATTTTTCAATTATAAAACAAATATGGTATCGTTTAAAGAATATTAAGACTAAAGACTAAATATGCAAAATATATAATGCCAAAGATGGAAATTTATTTTAGAATTATACATTTTAAAAGGGTTAAAGTATAATTTTATTATTGTATTAACTTATTATTTCAAAAATTTTAAAAGAATTAAACTAAGCTTTTATTATCTTGAGAGGGACAAAGTGCAATTGTAAGAGACTAAAATAAAATTATATCGTTTTGGTAGAGGCCAAACTTTTTCCTACTCCATCAATGTCTAAGGTTGTTTTCAATCGGACCAGACCAATTGATTAGATCGAAAATCAGTTGGTATATCAGTTCGAAGCAAGCAAAGCAATCAATTGTTCCTAAATCGGTATGAATTAATTGAATTGGAGGAAAAAAAATTAATTGATTTGACAGTTGAATTGGTTAAATTGAGTTATATATAAATATATATATATATTATTTTTATGATTTTGTATAATTTAATTAATTGAAACTAGACTGTTAGCATGATCGATTCGGCCATCAATCTAGTTCCACAAACATTGTTGGGCTGAATGAGATCCTCTATATATTTAAAAAGGTTAAAAAATGTTACAAGTCTTTGTACTCTTAGTAAATTTGGAAATGAGTCTTTATACATTTATTTTCAAGAATCTAATTTATCTACTTTTCAAATTTCAAAAAATAGGTTCAATTGTTAATACAATTAACCTTTTTTTTTTTGTTAATTTGATAGTGTGACATTTTAAAATTAAAAAACCATGTAATTAAAAGAATATATTGTAATGAACTTGAATTTAACAAAAGAATTTTAACTGCATTAATAATTAAACTTAATTTTTAATTAAAAATAAAAAAAATCGATAGATTCAATTGAATTAGCAATTTAGAAATAAAGATGAAGGTGAAGAATAAATAAGATATAGCGTGAATACTAATACTAAAACCTATCAGTTACCATCACTACTTATATATATTGTATTCGTAACAAAAGAAAAAGGTGAGTCAAAAGCAAGGAGAGCTCTTGAATTCTCATTTTATAAATAATGAAAGATAAAATAAGCTTAATATCATAATCCCAACTACTGAAACATATTTAAAGACTAAAAAGGGAGAAGAATGCGGTTTGAAATATCAGATGTATTCAACCAAATTATTACCTAAACGCATATTTTTTAATTAGTTATAATATTTTAGCAGTCATATATAATTAATCTAAGAATCATAATAGAAAGATTATAAATGATGAGTTATATCTTTTAGTTATAAAAAATTGTATCTTTTATTTATTAATCAAGATGTGTGACTATTGAGTATAAATTTATTAGAAAATGACTTTATCATTAAACATGAAATTTCCTATAAATAACACAATGATTTCATTTCAAACGTCCTATAAAAAACTTTGAAATAAAGTTTCGTTCTATACTCCCTCAATTGTTTAGTGTACATATATTGTTATATAATTAGTTACTATAGAGGTTTATAGGAATTGACATTCATGTTATACATTACTCTACGCTCACTTGATTGTTTTTGTTTATGGAAAACACATATAATTTATGGCTTTTATTGTATTCTCGAGATTTATTTACTTGTAACTCATTTGCATTCTAAAATATATGATAGTGACAAATAAAACCTTAAAGATGGTGACCTGATACACGTTTTATACTTTGTCAAATTAAAAAATAAATTTAGAATACCATGCTTATACAAGGGGATGAACCTTTATGATTAGCAAAGATGTTATTTTTTGAGATTTTAAGAAATAACCATGTATTATTGATTCCACTCTGGCAACTAAATACATTGTATTACCTAATGCATCTAAAGAAGTTAAATGGTTAAAAAATTGTTTTATTATGTACTTTTATGGCTTAAGCCAATTTCACTAATTTCTAAGTGAGATTATTCTAGCAACGACATATAACCAAGTATATAATGAAAAAGTAAAAGCACGTTAGGCTAAGACATAGTTATGTCCAACAATTAACTTATGATGAAGCGTCACTATTAATTTTATGAGGTTAAGTGAAAACTTAGTGGATCATTTGACCAAAAGTATTGCTAGAGATATAATAAATAAGACCTCAAGAGGGATGGGACTAGAGCCCATTAGTTCGACTCACCCATAACAGAAAGTCAACTCAATGTTTGATACAATGTCAAGTTTTAAGTTCAATGAGACAAAACCATCTCAAGGTAAAAATGTTGGATACCTATAATGATAAGGAAAGAATGAGTAATTTACTCTTAATGGATTCAAAGTATAAATATGTTAGAATGATATAATTGTGTAAATACTCTTCACTAGATTTACCTAAATGAGTGTGAGGTTGGCTGCCACTAGGAGCTTAATCGATTGGTGTTGAAATCGTTATGTGAGATTTGTTCAGTTAATCAAATAGATTAACTAGTTCAAAGCAATGTTTTAAAAATCAGGCCGATGATTGAACCAATCAAACCATTGATTATCGGTTAAACCAGTTTAACCATCAGTCCAACAATAATTAAATAAACAATTTAAAAATTCATAAAAGATTAAAATATATTAAAGAATTCATAAACTGGATCAATCAATTCAATTGTTAGTTTTTTGTCCCAGTTTTCACTTTTTACTAGTTTTGAGTGGTTCACTTAGAGACCAATTCAATCCCTTTGTCTAAACTGATATATCAATCGGTTCCTAGTCCAACCAATTCGATTCCAAAAACATTGATTCAAAGCATAGTCTACTATGCAATTTTGATTAACATGTTTTCAATCATTAAGTAAAGGTTCCATTGTAATGCATCTTCATTTGTGCAATTAATTTTTAATATTATCAAAATCTAAAATATTTTAAAAATGGGAGGAGATTGTTGGAATATTTTCAAAATATTTATAATGTTCCAATAGTTACAAGTGAAAGGTTATAATTATAAGAAATCTAAAAGCTATAACTAGTTAGAGTGGTGAATTATGTCACTTTATTATTAAAAATTGTGTCATTTTAATCAAGAGGTGTAACACCCATAACCCATACCTGTCGTTGGACTAGGGTTACAATGTATTATCGTACAACTCAAAACATTTCATTATAGATAGCATTATGATTTATAATACAAAAATTTAACATAGATTCCTGAATAATTAAGTTTACGATAAATTATGCATCGATAGACCTTAAATCGAGCCTATGATGCTCTAAAAATTATTTTAGAAACAATTAGGGACCAATTCAAAACCTTAAAGAATTCAGGGAGAAAACTGTAAATTTTCCAAAACGATAGTAGGTATTGATACCCAACCGATACATATTTGGAAATCGATACCAAAGTTCAATTTTGTTTTGTTGAAAACAATGAGTATCGATAATTATTTAATGGTATCGATATTTATGAAACAGTATCGATACTTAAGTAAAAATCGATACCGTTTTGGCATTTTGTTTATTTTTTTAAAACTGTTCATTTGGTCAAGTGTCGATGCCAAATACCATGGTATTGATAATTTTCTTAGAAATGCTAAGATCTCACCTTATCAATATTCAATTCGCATCAAACTCACCTGTTATAAAAGACATTAATAACACACATTCAAACACTTAATATCTAACCAATGTGTCCTCATTGACACCACAAGTTAATTAGAAAATCATTAACATTCAAACCAATTCCAACTTATTTCAACTCAAGCAATCAAAAAATTATTACTTAGTTACTTCTATATCATTACATTTGACTACTCTAAGTGTAACAACCCATTTTTGTCAAATCGAAATAGTGATTTCGGGACCACAAATCCAAAGTTAAAATAATTATTTTCTTATTATTTTGAGATCTATAGCATGATAGAATGATTGTGTGAAAATTTCGTTAAGAAATTTTATCGTTTGAATGGTTAATTTGATAAAAAGGACTTAATCGCGTAAAATCTAAAAGTGATGTTCTAATAGTTAAAGGTATCAAATGGCTATAGAAATTAAAATAGAGATCCCTATGTAGTAATTAACCCATTTGAGAGTTTTTGGATGATAATGGCTTGGTTTTTGGTGTAACTATTAAGAATTTTAAAGGTTAAATATGTAAATTGATTATTAATGGTCAATTAAATTAAAACAAAACCATTTTATCATCTTTTATCATCCTTCTCAACCAAAATTAGAAGAGAAGAAACACCATAGTTAGGTTTTTCATTCGGCCAAAGTTTTATAACTCATTAAGGTACGATTTTTGTCCCGTTTTTAATGATTTCTATATTTTTGAGATCGTTGCAACTTAATCTAGCTAGCCCAGGGACTAATTTGCAAAAATGTTAAAGGTTTAGGGTTTTTAAATTTATTAATATAGGTGTATTTTGATGTTTGATGATAGAAAATGTATGCTTGTTTTTAGATAAACAACATTTCTAAAGTGATTTTTAGTAAAATTGTCAATTAGGGATTAAATTGTAAAATGTGTAAATTGTGTAGTTAAATTGTGAAATAAATGAAAAATATGGATTTCTAGGGACCTAATTGAAATTCTCTTAGCATGGATTTTGATTGAATTGCATTAATTTGTGATTTTATAAGATAAGGACTAAATTGTAAAGAAATGTAAATATTAGGGGCAAAAGTGTAAAGTTTTCATAATGTGATATTAGGATTAAACTGAATAGATGGATGATTAAATGAGTTAATTTTAATTATATTTAGATCAAAAAAAGCGAATTACGGATTTAGATTGAGGAAAGAACAAGGTTACAGACTAATTGACTTAATTAGCCGTTTTTACATTCGAGGTAAGTTCGTATGTAATAAGCATTGTTATAATTGTATTTTAAATGCTTTGATATTGTATAAGTTGTAAATACAATCTTGCGGACACATTCGACTATGATTTGGTAACGAGAAATCCCGATTAAACCTCAGGAATAGATTAGGATACGAATGACATGTCATTAGGGGTTGTTATTGTTTGGGTGCTGGTCCATACGTCCTTGTAACATCTTGAATTTTTGGGCCTATGCGTTTAATGGGAGAACAGGTGTAATGTGTTAATTTAACTGTTAGGGGTCCAAATTGGGCTCAGGATGTGGTCAAGGCCTTAGTGAAATTTGTGTTTGGGCACTATAAGGTTTAAAAGGGTGGTATCTATGTTTAAAATAGGGCTTGTGGCCCAGTGGTCAGTGGCGCCACATAGGGAGCAAGGAGGTGACGCCATACAAAGGAGTAAGGGGCCCAAATTTAAGTTTTATGGAGCCCACTTCTTTTAATTTAAGTTAGCTAAATTTCGGCATTAGGGTTAGTTAGAGTGGATGGCAACAAGGCTCAAAAATAGGAGGATTTATGTGAAAGGGATAATGTAGATATTATAGTTGATAATATGGAAGATAAGGGAGGAAATTTAGGGTTCTATCTGCTGGTCAAATCTTTGAATTTCAAACTCGAGGGGAGGAAACTTTAAATAGTCGGTGAGGGTTCTCTTCTTTATTTTTCGGCATTTAGGGTTTCCATCTTTTCTTTCTCTTCTTTCTTCTAAAAGCCAAAAACTCCATTATTCTTTTCTCTTCTTTTTTCTAAAAGCCGAACTGTAACACCCTGGTTTAGGGGCTATGCATGTTGGGTATAATTCATGTTCTAGTAGGTTTTGGGTATGCTTGGGTGTGTTTGAGAGGTGTTAAGAATGTTTGGACTCAAGGGGAAGACCTTAGAAAATTTTGGATTTTTAGTGTAAAGAAGGGAATCGGGTTAAGGGAGGCCTTAAGTATATTTTTCGGTAATTTTTGGCACAAGGAATAGCTTGGCAAAGTGGCTAGCGTGCGTCACTTAGGCGCTGGAGGATGAGAGGGCGCTGGTTCGAGGGTTGAGCGCGCTTTTTGGCGTTTTATATTTTTGTTGTGGCAATGGATCAAGTAGAAAGGATTTAAAAATAAATGTTGGGGCTCTATGGACATGAAAGCGCGGTGGGCGGAGTGGTCGAGGCGCCGCTGGAAAAGGAGCTTAGTGCAGTCGTGGGTTTCAAGGCGCAAGGAGGCGAATTTTGTTGTTATTTTGCAAGTTGGCGTTAAATCGAGAAGGCTTAAAAGTATATGTAAATGCGTCATCACAAAACAACGCCTAGGCCGAATGGTCTGGGGCGCGACTTGGTCGCTGGTTTCCCCCAGGTCCCATGTTCGAGACCTTTGGCCAACATAAAGGGTGTTTTTTTTATTATTTGATTTTGCAGCAAATGGAAAGGCAGTGGACGGCACATAGAGTTTAAATTAGAAGATAAGGATGAGTTTTGTTTTTATTTTTCTTTTGGATTCGGTGGGATAATGGTTTGATATTAGTTTATTTTTATTTTTTTAAAATTGAATGGGAGGTAGTGGATAAAAGGTGGGATATTGTTTTAATTGGAATTGATTTTAAATGGTTGGCTGGGAGTGAATTAAGAGATTTGATTAATTCAAATCAATTTGAATTAAGTGGCCAGGAGTTCTTGAAGGTGGTAGCCGAATTAAGGGAGCTTGAGGGGGGGACATTTTCGGTTTTGTTGCATGTGAGTAGGTGTGAGCCGAATTTTGTTCTATAAATAGGGAAAGTGCTCACCTTTTTGGTCCTTTTCCATCATTTGATCTTTTCGCCGAAATTGCTTGTAGTTTGCTCTCAAAACACTTTGGTAGCCAAACCCCTTCCTCCAAAGTACTTTTCCTTCTTTTTGCTCTCAAGGTTGCTAGTTGGCTGAACCACTCATTTTTCATCCCTCCCTTTTCTTTCATTTTGCTAAACCGAAAGTACACCCCACACCTTTCTTTATCTTCTCAAACCTCTTTGGCCGAAACCCCTATTCCCTTTTCCATTGATTTTCTTCCATTATTTGCAGAACCTACACCTTATCTGTGCCAAAATCCCTTTCTATTGTTTAACTTACCTTTGCCAAATATTGGAAGTGGATCTTCGGGCCTCGGTTTGCAATCGGTTAGTGAAGGCACTTTGGGGATTGGTGGTATTCAGTCAAGCTTCCGCAATCAAACTCAGTAAGAAGGTGGTAAGGATAATGTTCGGCCAAGGGCCTCAAGTGTTATGTTTCTAAGTTTTGGGCCAAATCTAATATGAAATTATTATGGGTTGTTTAAGGTGGTGTTTTCGGCAGTGAGTTAGTCAAGCAAAGATTTCGGGATTGGATCGTTTGTGCTATTAAGGTGCGTAATCACCGCACTGATTCTCCGGTTAGTTATTGTTTAATGTGTATTCAGATGTGTTGTGTGTGGTAGCCGGTTATATTGGCTTGAATGGTGGATACCATAATTTGGGGTACTCAGTCATCAGGTGAGTAAACCTTGGATATTATGTTAATATGATGTATGTGTAAATATATGGTAATGTTGTGAGATATGTATATATATACCCATGTGGTGTGATGACTTAACATGTTGCGTTTATATAATTGCATGAGATTTGGGCTTGACTCGATGAAGGAGGAAGTGTACACAGGATGTACGTGGTCTAATGTCAGCTTAGGCTACATTAGCGCTTGAGGGTTAGCTGTGTGCTACCTCAAGGGAGGTGTTGGCTCGGTGCCCATCTCGGCGGTTGATGGCTATGTGCATCACCGTAGACGGATTTTGATACCGGGATCACGTTGGTTGATCGGTGGCTCAGCCACGGCCTTGTGCAGCGAGTTGCCAAGGTAAGGTTTTGGATCACGAGGTGATCAGTGGTGGTTTATCCACGGCCTTAGGCAGGGAGTCTACTAAGGTTGGCGTACGGTTGGTTTGTGGGTTGGGCTGAGATGCATATGTGCATGACTTGCTATGTGAATTGTTTGGTATTGGGCCAAGCCCATACGCGGAAAATCTGTGTTTTGATTATGCACTGAGTCTGTGACTCACCCAATTATTTTCCCAACATCTCAGGTGATTCATGAGTTGGACCGGAATCGGAGAGGACACATGGTGGCCCATGCCGAAGGCGTTGTTTTAAGTTTATTTATATTAAGTACTTGATCTTTTAGATATGGATGTATAAGGGCCTTTTGACTTTTATTTATTTTTGGGAACTATTTTATTATTATTTTAAATTCTGGTTGGATTATATTAAATTACTAAGTGAAGACAAATTTATTCCAACAACTTGATTTCCAAATGGGCTTTATATAATCACTAAAGTTGACGTAGACAATTTATCACATTTAAGTTTTGGTTATGTTTTCAAAAGAACATGGTTTCCGAGATAAAATAAATTTTTACTATTTTATTCTAAGTCAGAAATATTTTCACTAACATAACCAGATTCGGTCGTAGTGAATGGGCCGGGTTTGGGGATGTTACAGTTTGGTATCAGAACCCGGTTTAAAACTCGACTTTGAGGGTTTTGGGCCCAAAACATTTTCAAAATGGGCTTTTCAAAAATATGGGCCTTTAAGAATTTTTTTCAGGTTTTCTGGCATGGCACCTGTACCTCCAACCCGAAGTCCACCAGGTAAGTACTTTGGACTTTCTTGAAGTGATTTGTTTGTATGAATTGATTTGGGCTTAGTCTGGGCTCGTAGAATAGAATGATAGGATCTGTTGGACCCTAGGACTAGACCACTCAATCATGTGCATAAAACTTAAAGCTCTTAAACAAACCTAAGAAGTAAGTCGCCGAGTTAAGGTGTGGTAACCTTGGTGCGCATGTCTAGGATAGGATCCGGAAGAGCTTGGTACTTAAGCAGTCCTCGTGACTCACCTCCTCTTTGCAGGAATCCTACAGTGCGTAATTTCCGGTTCACCTTAACCAGAAGGACTTGTTCATAGGCTAAACCAGTTATTAAAACCCGAAAAGGGATTAGCCTTGCTGTTTTAAAATTTTTCAAACTTACCCCTTTGGTTTGTGAAACCTTAAATCTGAGTTTGAAAGACGTTTGTCGATTTACAAAATTACCAAAATGCCCCTGTGTTATAAAATGACCGTTTTACCCTAAATTTTCGATAAAATGCTTTTTACTTGGTAAAATACCAAAATCTCGAGTTTTCAAAATTAAGATACCTTGGTTTGTGAAAATTTACGAAAATACCCCTGGTTGATAAAATTACCAAAATGCCCCTGGTTTCTAAATTTTCAGTTTCCTCTCAACTTTTACTGAAATAATCCTATTTTACCAAATATCAGAAAATTCTATTTTTGTGAAATATTGTGATATTCGATTTGGAGAATTTATGAAAATGCCCGTGATTTCCAAAATTTATGAAATAACCACGACTCTCGAGAATTTTGCAACACATCCGATTTGAAACAAAATTTTTCAAGATAACCCTTGTGACTTTGTAAATTTTGAGATATCTTTAAGTTGGAAAACTATTTTCAAAATTGACCCAGAGTTATTACCTATATACCCCTATAGGAAAATGATTTAAATTACCCCGGATAGGAAGGAAACTTGATTGCTCGAAAGAACTACTCTCGAAAACTTTATTGCATAAAATTGCTCGTGGATAAAATAGTGAAACAATAATTTCTAATCCATAAAACTTTCCAAAGCAGACTAAATCGAGGCGCTAGATATGAGTTCTAGGGGGTGTCGTCGCAATACTCGTGGACGTGGTAGAGGCAGGATGTCAGTATCGGAACTGGTTGGGTCACGCCATGGGTCAGAGAGCGATGCACCGCCACCAGCTGTTGAGGTTGAACAGCAGGATCAGACTGGAGGAGACGATGTGGTGTCACAAGTCAGGCCGCGAGTGCTCGACGCAGTGGCGCGGAGCCAATGTGGGCAATAGGACTCGGAAGTCGGTGCGAAAGGCTTAGGCGAATGGAGCCGAGGTTTTCGAGAGGAGTGTCCGGGTAGCTCCAAACGTGGCGAGCATCGCGGCGAGGCTATTGAAAGGATTATGGACGACTTAGACTTGACTGCTGAGGGGAAGCTTAAGGGTGTTGTTTCGTTGCTACGAGATGAAGCTTACCAGTGGTGGCTCACGGTTAAGAAAAGTACCCCTGCAGATCGAGTGGACTGGGGTTACTTTAAGATCAAGTTCGAAGGGAAGTACGTCAGAGCAAGCTATGTGGACGCTCAGAGGAAGGCGTTCCTCAATTTGGTGCAAGAAGGCAAGTCAATAACGGAGTACGAAGCTGAGTTTCTACGTTTAAGCCGATATGCTCGGGGCATCGTGGCAACGAATTATGAGAGATGTGTCAGATTTGAAGATGGTCTGCGGGATGAGCTGCGAGTTTTGATTGCTCCGCATCAGGAAAGAGACTTCGCCGTTTTAGTGGAGAAAGCTCGAATAGCTGAGGAGGTCAAAAAGGCTGAGAGGCACAATAGGGAAAGGAACCGTGATAAGAGAAGTGTTGGATCGCCAGAAGTGGTTGAGAGGGTTCAGAAAAGACCGAGGGTTGAGACTCCTGCTCATATTGCTAAGCCAGCAGCCGAAAATCCAGATCGTCCGTGTACACAGTGCGGAAGGTATCATGTTGGCGAGTGTTGGAATCGAGTTCGGGAATGCTTTAGATGCAAGTCCAAATCTCATCTGATTAAAGATTGTCCCCAGAACCCGAATAGGACTCGGATAGTGGGTCAAGGTTATGTGCAACCAGGCAGAGGTGGTCAGCAGGCGACGAGAGGTCGTGGTCCGAACCATGGAGGAAATGGTTCCGGCCGAGGTCGTGTAGCAGTAGACCGCGGTAATGGTGGCACCGGAGGCAAGCGACGAGTTTGGTATATGCGATCCAGGAGAGAGAGGATAATGATGTGCCTGAGGTGTCAGCTGGTAAGTCCCTTATGTCTGGAAAATTCTCTGTTGTTTTGTTCGTTTGGGTGGTTGTTTGTTTTGTTGCTCGTAATGTATGTGGAACCATGAGTGTAATAGAAATTGTGCCTAGAAGTATGATAGCTCTTTAAGATCAGAGTCCACAGCCATAGCGTAGTGGGAGGAATTGGACTGTTAGTTTAGACAAGTAATTTCGAGGACGAAATTATTTTAAGGAGGGTAGAATTGTAACACCCTGGTTTAGGGGCTATGCATGTTGGGTATAATTCATGTTCTAGTAGGTTTTGGGTATGCTTGGGTATGTTTGAGAGGTGTTAAGAATGTTTGGACTCAAGGGGAAGACCTTAGAAAATTTTGGATTTTTAGTGTAAAGAAGGGAATCGGGTTAAAGGAGGCCTTAAGTATATTTTTCGGTAATTTTTGGCACAAGGAATAGCTTGGCAAAGTGGCTAGCGTGCGTCACTTAGGCGCTGGAGGGATGAGAGGGCGCTGGTTCGAGGGCTGGAGCGGCTTTTTGGCGTTTTATATTTTTGTTGTGGCAATGGACTGAAGTAGAAAGGATTTAAAAATAAATGTTGGGGCTCTATGGACATGAAAGGCAGGTGGGCGGAGTGGCTGAGGCGCTGCTTGGAAAAGGAGCTTGGTGCAGGTCGTGGGTTCAAGGCGCAAGGGAGGCAGAATTTTGTTGTTATTTTGCAAGCTGGCGTTAAGTACTGAGAAGGCTTAAAAGTATATGTCGCGCGCTTCTATCACAAAACAACGCCTAGGCCGAATGGTGCAGGCGCGACAGTCATTGGTTTCCTGTGTCCCATGTTCGAGACCTTTGGCCAGCATAAAGGGTGTTTTTTTTATTATTTGATTTTGCAGCAAATGGAAAGGCAGTGGACGGCACATGGAGTTTAAATTAGAAGATAAGGATGAGTTTTGTTTTTATTTTTCTTTTGGATTCGGTGGGATAATGGTTTGATATTAGTTTATTTTTATTTTTTTAAAATTGAATGGGAGGTAGTGGACAAAAGGTGGGATATTGTTTCAATTGGAATTGATTTTAAATGGTTGGCTGGGAGTGAATTAAGAGATTTGATTAATTCAAATCAATTTGAATTAAGTGGCCAGGAGTTCTTGAAGGTGGTAGCCAAATTTGGGGAGCTTGAGGGGGGCATTTTCGGTTTTGTTGCATGTGAGTAGGTGTGAGCCGAATTTTATTCTATAAATAGGGAAAGTGCTCACCTTTTTGGTCCTTTTCCATCATTTGATCTTTTTGCCGAAATTGCTTGTAGTTTGCTCTCAAAACACTTTGGTAGCCGAAACCCCCTTCCTCCAAAGTACTTTTCCCTTCTTTTTGCTCTCAAGGTTGCTAGTTGGCCGAACCACTCATTTTTCATCCCTCCGTTTTCTTTCATTTTGCTAAACCGAAAGTACACCCCACACCTTTCTTTATCTTCTCAAACCTCTTTGGCCGAAACCCCTATTCCCTTTTCCATTGATTTTCTTCCATTATTAGCGGAACCTACACCTTATCTCTGTGCCAAAATCCCTTTCTATTGTTTAACTTACCTTTGCCAAATATTGGAAGTGGATCTTCGGGCCTCGGTTTGCAATCGGTTAGTGAAGGCACTTTGGGGATTGGTGGTATTCAGTCAAGCTTCCGCAATCAAACTCGGTAAGAAGGTGGTAAGGATAATGTTCTGCCAAGGGCCTCAAGTGTTATGTTTCTAAGTTTTGGGCCAAATCTAATATGATATTATTATGGGTTGTTTAAGGTGGTGTTTGCGATGAGTTAGTCAAGCAAACATTTCGGGATTGGATCGCCTTGTGCTATTAAGGTGCGTAATCACCGCACTGATTCTCGGTTAGTTATTGTTTAATGTGTATTCAGATGTGTTGTGTGTGGTAGTCGGTTATATTGGCTTGAATGGTGGATACCATAATTTGGGGTACTCAATCATCAGGTGAGTAAACCTTGGATATTATGTTAATATGATGTATGTGTAAATATATGGTAATGTTGTGAGATATGTATATATATACCCATGTGGTGTGATGACTTAACATGTTGCGTTTATGTAATTGCATGAGATTTGGGCTTGACTCGATGAAGGAGGAAGTGTACACAGGATGTACGTGGTCTAATGTCAGCTTAGGCTACATTAGCGCTTGAGGGTTAGCTGTGTGCTACCTCAAGGGAGGTGTTGGCTCGGTGCCCATCTCGGCGGTTGATGGCTATGTGCATCATCGTAGACGAATTTTGATACCGGGATCACGTTGGTTGATCGGTGGCTCAGCCACGGGCTTGTGCAGCGAGTTGCCAAGGTAAGGTTTTGGATCACGAGGTGATCAGTGGTGGTTTATCCACGGCCTTAGGCAGGGAGTCTGCTAAGGTTGGCGTACGGTTGGTTTGTGGGTTGGGCTGAGATGCATATGTGCATGACTTGCTATGTGAATTGTTTGGTATTGGGCCAAGCCCATACGTGGAAAATCTGTGTTTTGATTATGCACTGAGTCTATGACTCACCCAATTATTTTCCCAGCATCTCAGGTGATTCATGAGTTGGACCGGGATCGGAGAGGACACATGGTGGCCCATGCCGAAGGCGTTGTTTTAAGTTTATTTATATTAAGTACTTGATCTTTTAGATATGGATGTATAAGGGCCTTTTGACTTTTATTTATTTTTGGGAACTATTTTATTATTATTTTAAATTCTGGTTGGATTATATTAAATTACTAAGTGAAGACAAATTTATTCCAACAACTTGATTTCCAAATGGGCTTTATATAATCACTAAAGTTGACGTAGACAATTTATCACATTTAAGTTTTGGTTATGTTTTCAAAAGAACATGGTTTCCGAGATAAAATAAATTTTTACTATTTTATTCTAAGTCAGAAATATTTTCACTAACATAACCAGATTCGGTCGTAGTGAATGGGCCGGGTTTGGGGATGTTACACGAACTCCATTATTCTTTTCTCTTCTTCCTTCTAAAAAGCCAAAACCTCATAATCCTTTTTTCTATATTTCTTTTGATCCTTGTTAAGGCCGAACCTGCCCCCAGTCTGCCGAAATTCTCTTTTATTCTTCCTGCCGATTTCTTTATTTAAAAGCCAAATCTCTATAGATTTCTTCAAATTATCTTCTCTTCCTGATTTTCGCAAAAAGCCGGAATCCTCTGGGAGTAGCCGAATCTTCTCTAGTAAGGTGAGTATCGACTCTTGTTATTCCTTAAGATCTCTTTCGATTTTTGGAAGACAAAGCCGAAAAGCTAATGGTTTAATGATTTCATGTATTCTCTTGTTGGGCGACATTCGGGAATTGAAGTAGATCTCTTAGATCTAAAAGCCGGAAACACTAGTCCCTAAATCTCATATCACTTTTTGGGATTTCAAGATAGCGGTGGTGTTGGCTACGGATAGCATCGACTTAGAGGGTCTCATTCTAATGGTAATCAGGTGTGTAGATCTCTAACATACTCTTTAACTGTGTTTTATGTGTTATGGGCTAAAAAGCCGGAAAGTGGCTGTGTAGACAGTCGAATAAAACCCTAAAAAGGTTGGGCAAGGATGCCAGGTATGTAATCATAGATATCTCTATGTGTATCGATATATATATATAAAAGCCTGTATGATGTTTTCTTTATGTGTATGCATGGGGTGGGATACTGAAATGATGAAGGGGAAAAAGGTCGCATAGCGATCGGTTGCTTTGCCACATAGGTAACATAGTGATCGGTCTTTATGACAGGCAGCTCAACTGTCGAAATGCTACGATATATTAAGAAGGTCGCATAGCGATCGATGGCTTTGCCACATAGGTCACATAGTGATCGGTCTTTATGACAGGCAGCTCAGTTGTCGAAATGCTACGATGTATTATTAAGGTCGCATGGCGATCGGTAGCTTTGCCACATAGGTCACATAGTGATCGGTCTTTATGACAAAGCAATTTCATTTGTCGAAATGCTACGATGTATTATTAAGGTCGCATGGCGATCGGTGGCTTTGCCACATAGGTCACACAGTGATCGGTCATTAAGACAGGCAGTACGGCTGTCGTTATGGTGTGTAGCGGATGGAGGGTTGATTGTAGAAATCCCAAGGTGTGATGATTGGTACGGGTTGGTGTGTAGAGGATGGAATTCTAGGATGGGTTGGGCTATTCATCATCTATTATCTGTCATGTGATTATGATTGTTGCCTTTATGAATGGGCCAGGGCCCATAATGTGTTTGTGGGCCCAAGCCTTTTCTGTGTTTTTCGGATTTGCACACTGAGTCTTGGTGACTCACCCCTTTATTTTCCCTAACTTTTCAGATGAGCAATAGATCGTGGACATGGGAGCCGAGACGGACTCGAGGGGCCATCAAGTTTCTATTTCTATAGATTATTTCCAGTTTTTCCTTTAAGTTTTATTTTGGAAATATTTAGGTAATAAGGCCCCATAGTTTATATTCGCCTAGGTAGTTTTTAATATTTGCGACTTATGAAACTATGTCAAAGGTTTAATTTTACGAAATAATAATAATACAAGGTTTTTTTTTATGTCACTTATTTATTCAAATATTGTCTAATTAACTTACGATTTCCAAAACCAACAAGGCAAAAGTTTTCAACGTACAACCCGTAACATACCAGATCCGGTTGAAACATATGGGCCGGGTTTTGGGTGTTACAGTCCTACCGGTGGCTGAGTTATCCAGCATGTGTTGCGGATTCTCGTCAGCTTGTGTGAGTAGCACCATGTAGCTTCATCATGATCATCAGCTTGTGTGAGCAGAACCGGTGATAGCTCGAGAGTGAGCATTATTGAGATAGCTTCGGGTATGTATTGGCACTTCAGTGCAAGATTTATTGAGATAGCTTCGGCTATATATATTGGCACTTAGGGTGCGAGATTCTCGAGTATCCTATATTATTCCAAATGGTTCAACGGGTATATTGAAGATATGAAATGGTGAGAATAGATATGAATCAAAACAGATATGTACGAAAACTATATATGTATCGAACTTATGAAAGAAGTGAACTGATGGTTATATAGATGATTTAATACATGTTAACATTGTGGTTAATTAATTTGTGGTATATTATATGCATGTTTTGAATGGTAAATTAAATGGTGAGTTTTGCTTATTATCTTAATACGATCTTACTAAGCTTTTACTTTATTTATTTTCTATGTTTTATAGTGAAATCAAAGCTAGCTCAGATTCGGGATTGTCGGAGACTTCATCACACTATCTTACTATCACTTTGGTACTTTTGTACTTGATTATCTTAAGTATATGGCATGTATATGAACTTTGGTTATTTTGAGTTATGGTTTGATAATGAATTTATTGCAATGGCTTGTAAATGTTAAAGTTTTGGTTTTGTATATAGCCATGAAAGTTAGCTTATTTTGGTATAGTTGATCATGTATGTATACATGCATATGGCTTGTCTGATGTGTTGGATGATGGTCATGCGATGCTTGTTGATAATAGGTATTATGGATAGCAAATGGTTGAGTTATAAATATTGGTATGCTAGTGAATTTAGGCTAATAATGCATATTTAGAAAATGACCATATTGATCAATTGAGATGGTGATTTTTGGTATGAAATTGAATGGCACATTTTGAGATTATATGCCTTATAATTGTTAGCATTGAAAATGGTGTAAAAGATGCTTGGTTGAGGTTGATAGAATGCCTATTTATGTCTTGTTTTGGTGCCATTGGATTTGGTGTAGGTGTATACAAATTTGAGTGGCAAAATGGCTTGGTAATTAGCCTATTTTTGTCCACAAGGGTGTGTGTCTCAGCCGTGTGTGAACATGGTCAGGTTGCACGGCCATGTGTCCCTTGGTGTTGAAATAGAAATCAAGTTAGTATGCTCCACACGACCCAGCACACGGGCGTCTGACTTGGCCGTGTGGCATAAATCAGTATACCCTATAGGTTTGACACGACATAGTACATGGATTGGCATACAGGCGTGTATGGCCATTTTTAGGGCACACGGGCATGTGTGTTGGTCGTGTGACCCAAGTCAGAGAGTTACACGGGGTCGGACACGGGCTGGGACACGGCCATGTGATCCTATTTCAAATGTCCACGCGGGCTGTGACACGGGCGTGTCTTTGGCCGTGTGAGACACACGGCCGGGCCATACGGGCGTGTGTCCCCTAAAATTTGAAAATTTTTCTAATTCTTGTAAAAGTTTTTTAAGTTATCGGTTTAGTCCCTAACCACCTCGAATGTATGTTTAGGGCCTTGTAGGCTCGTTTTAGGGACAATATGAATGTTATTGAATGATGATTATATGAATTTGAGATATGTATATGAAATTATTGTTTTATTGTTTTATAAGTCCGGTAATACTCTGTAATCCTATTCCGGCGTTGAATACGGGTGAGGGGTGTTACACTTAGCACACATAAGTTAACACTTACCATTTGATACATATAACCATCACTTGAACTTAGATAGACACCATCAAAGCATGCATCAAAGTTTAAACTACAACCATGTATAAACAAGCTATCTACACAAACAAGCCATTAAATCATCACTACACACAACTTAAACTCCTATTGCATGCCATATAAGCCAAGATGTTTATGAAGTCCACCAAAAGAGTTTCCGGATAATGTGATTTCTCGAGTTGACTCAATCTCCCTATTCCACAAAATGTAATCTACAAAGAAAATAAGAAAACAAGTAAACTTACGTAAAGCTTAGTCAGTTCATCGATAAAACGATATAAATTACCGAATTTAAACACAATAATTCAAATAATAGATTAATGAATAGAGTTCCAGTCACAAGATTAATAACAGTATTCCTGTCAATCACAGTTCACAACAGGTAAGAAATACTCAAACGTTAAAACGAATTAATAATCAACGCCCGATCAATAATACACGGATACGTGTACATGATTAACCACCCAAGAACAAGCCAAACGCTCATATGAGCTAATCCAATCGATAACACGCCTCGGCACCAAGTGCCTAGCCCGTAGGCTAAAGTTTGTCCCTGGTAACATGCCAGAAAAACACTGAAATATAACACGATAGTTCGTAACAAATGTAGGATTTCGGTATATTCAGAAAACATCACATCTCATATCAATCTTGTTCTGCACACAAAATAACCTATTGGCATGCCAATCGTATTCTATCCTATGTTTATTGGCCTAGGAGACTTTAACAATATTCAGTGCTATAATGATTTGTCATCCAAATATCATATGTAACAGCCCGATTTTTAGTGGTGTCAGAAACAGTGGTTTGAGACCACCAAATATGATGATGAGCTCGTAAATTTTATTATTTAGTATTTACGAGTCAAATGTGATTTTAGAAAGAAATTTGAATTAGTGATTTATATTTTAGAAGGATTTATTAGGTTAATTGGTTTCAAAAACGAGGTATCGAGACCTCGATTTTATAAACCAAGCCGTAATTATTTTTATAAATATTTATGGAGTGTCATTAAGGTAGTATTAAAGTTTCATTAGAAATTTTTAACATTTTGATAGTTAATTAGTTAAAAAGGACTAAATTGAAAAATGTGTAAAACTTACTAATTAAAGAAATAGTGATTAAATAGCCCAAATAGTAAATAAGGGAGGACTAAAAAGGCAATTAGACACACATGAGAAGGTTGAGGCGGCATAAGAAAAAAAAATAATGAAATTAGGTGATTAAGGGGTAAAACTGGAAATAAAATAAAATTAAAATAGCTAAAAATAGGATTTAATAATTTCTAGCAATTCTTCATCAATATTCAGCCTAAAAACACCATTGAAGAACCCTTAAGAAGCTGGTTTTCATATTTTGCTACAAGTGAGTTCAATTCTTGCCTTTTTCTTGGAATTTTCATGTTTTTAAGACTTTTACAATTAGATCCAACTATCTATCTCATTAGTTTTTGATTTTAGTGGTAATTTTGAAAGTTACCATTGATGAATTTTGAATGTTTTTGATGAATTGACATAGATTTAGAGCTTTAATTTTGTTGTATTATGATTTTATAAAGTGATTTTGATAGTATGAAAAGGTTAAATATTAGGGTTTGGTATTGAAATTCTGAATATCAAGAGCTGTATACCAGCCTAGATTATTTAGATAAATTGTCAGTTGAGAAAAAATAGTTCATTTGATAGATTAATTAATAAATGACTAAATTGCAAAAGTTGTTAAAGTTGGGGTATGTGATTTTAAAAATTTTAGGGTATTAATTGTGAATTGAATTGAAATTGAAATATATGCTAATGAATGAATAATTTTATATTTTAGATCAAGAGCCTGTAGACAACTGTGAAAAAGGAAAATTAGCATAATAGTCCTTGAACTACTACAAATCTTATAATTTAACCCAGTAAGTTCATATGGTTAAACTTTAATATATATATAAATTGATGAATGGTATTATGTATTTATTTATATCCATTGATAAAAGTAAAATATTGTTAAAATTATGAATTTTGAATTGAATGCTCAAAATGAATGGAACGCGGGATTAAGTACAATCGTTCTGTGATGAAAGACAGTAAAGGAAGAATTGACGGAAAATTACCCAAGTAAACTGAAGTCTGCATTTATTGCGAACTTTCGCGTTTACTTTCCGTTTAGCTCTCATGAGCTTCTATTTAACTCATATAAGTTTCCGTTCAGCTCTTTTGAGCTTCTGTTTAACCCTTATAAGTTTCCATTCAGCTCTTTTGAGCTTCTGTTTAACCTTTATAAGTTTCTGTTCAGCTCTTATGAGCTTCCGTTCAACCTTTACGAGTTTCTGTTTAGCACTTATGTGCTTCTGTTTAGCCTTCGGGCTTTTGAAAACGATGTACTTATATCCATAAGCCGTTCTCTGATTCGGTAAGATTTGGTAAATGCCTTATGTGTTTAAAATTGAAAGATTTATTGTTTATTACTCATATTGATTTGAAAGAAGTGTGTTCATCGATTTATGCTGTGATTGACAGGGAGAATTCATGAATAATTTACTATTAAATTTATTATATTAAGTTCGGTAACATTTATATTTAACCTATCAAACATACTAAGCTTCATTAAGCTTACTTATGTTGTTTATTGTTCTTGTAGATTAACGTGAGCTCGAGAGATCAGATCAACACATCAAGCAACACTATCCAACTTAATCCGGTAGCTTTTGCAACGTGTATTAAGGTTTATATGGCATGTATAGGGTTGGAATGGTTTTAAGTAAAGTTGGCTTATGTAAATATTATGAGTTACACTTTGATTATATTTCTAATCAACTTATATAAGTATGGATTAATCATGCATGAGGTATGTTAGAAATGGTTAAATGATGGTTAATTAACAGGCATATTAAGGCATGGTTTGAGCTAGTGAATTTAGTAAAATATGCATTGATCGCTATGTCAGAGTCTTAAAAATTTATAAAAAGAATGATCGAGCCTAGAAACTAACTGTGACAATGACTTGAGGCAAGTGCACCTATCGAACAGTAGTATAGCTTAGTGGCAAGACCGGATTGTCGAACCCAAAGGAACCAAAAGTACTAATACTAACTTTCTTTTTATTATTTAGCCTAAGAATTAAAGGAATCTTTTATCTAATCTAAAATTAAATAACTACTAAGCTAAGGATGCAAAGACAAAGAGAATGATTTTCAGAAAAATAACTTTGGGAAAAACCAATTGATTAAGACAATATCCAAGGAAGAATCCACCTAGACTTCACTTGTTATTTAACTCTGAACCAGATGATTTATTCACTTGACTTGACCCGTAGGATTCCCTAATTTATATTAATACCTCTCTCGAGGCTACTAACGTCTAACCCTAGGTTGATTAATTGAAATCTCTTTCTAATTAAAACCCCTAGAGTTGCATTAACTCGATCTATGGACTCCCATATTAGGTTTGACCCTAATCTGGCAGATTTTCGTCATCCTATCTCTAGGGTTGCGATCAACTCCGCTTAACTATGCTAGATCTACTCTTAGACAGCGTATATTCCTCCTCTGCCTAAGCACATCAGTACTTGAATTAATATCCTGGAATATTAAAACAAGAATTAAGAATACATAGTTAAGAACAAATCAAGTATTTATCATATAGTTTAGAAAACAATAACAAGATCCGTCTTAGGTTTCATCCCCCTTAGGTATCTGAGGGTTTAGTTCATAATCATAAAAGAATACATCTCAGAAGAAAATATAAAACAAAACATAAGAAAACCCTAAAACCCTCTGAAGGAATTGAAGGAGAGATCTTCCGTCTTGAGTATAACTCCGGCTTCTTGAGATGAATCAACTGGCTTTCTTCGAGTGAATCCCACAATTATGGCCTCTTTGGCTCGGCTTCTTGGCCTAGTTGGACCCCCTGAAGGCTAGCCTTTAGGGTGTTTATATATGCTTTTGGAATGTGTTTCTTTGCTTCTAAGTATCCTAATCCGAGTGAAATTCTTCTTTGTCATGGCAGGGACATGCCCGTGCAACACGCCCGTGTGAATCAATTACAGGCCATGGTTGGGTCTGTTAAGGAGGCACGGTCGTGTGGTCTTGGGCCCAGGCTGTGTCAATTTCGTGCTTTGGCCTATTTGCTCTGTTTTTGGCCCGTTTCTCGTTCTTTTCATCCTCCAGTGCTCTTCTAAGTATAAAACATGAAATTAAAGGATTAGGAGCACCATATTCCACAATTCAAGGAATAAATCATCCAAAAGTATGCTAAAAATGGGATTAAAATATGTTCATATCACGGTTTATCAAATACCCCCACACTTAAACATTTGCTTGTCCTCAAGCAAAATTCTCAACTCATAATTAAAACGAACTTCCTTGATTCATAATATTCATCAATAATGTTTCATCATAATTCATAGATAATTCATACATTGATAATTTAAGTAAAAGGGTCCTAAAGATTGAAACAATCAAAGTTATAGTTTTTGCAACACGAAAACATAGGTGTTTCTCCTTACCTAAATAATCACCTTTCATTCAAAATCGACAAGAGTTGACATCCTCACAAAAGATTCACTCAAACCACTCAAAGTGTTTAAGGTTCAAAATTAAGCACTCAAAAGTCGAACATGAAAAGTTAATCCCATAGCTTGCATGAAAATCAAATCTCTACCACTATAAAGTGAAATAATACATAGATCAAATGATACACAGGAAATTTCATTCTAATAGTAATATGAGAAAATTACTTAAAGATAAGATATCATTCAAGGATTTGAGAATAATGCAAAAAGTTAGGCACTTTTAAGATTCACCCCCTACACTTAAGATGTACATTGCCCTCAATGTACAAAGATAGATAATAATCATGTAGTATGAAAATCAAAAGAGAGAGAGAAGTGAAACTCCTTGAATGTTGGATGGATTCCTTGAGTTGGAAATGTGGAAACTTGATTCGGAGGTGAAAGATAAGTTAGAGGAGGTGTCTTTAGTGGTGATATGGTGGCTGCCAACGAGTTCTGCGCTAGATGAAGAAATTGGGGAGCTCGTGAAGTCTTAGCCAAGAAATAATGATAATAATTCAAAATATACTAAATATATATTTGAAGACAAGAAAGATAAAGAGAAAGAAAACAAAAAGTAAAATAAAATTAAAAGAAAAGATTAAGTGGCTGAAGGGTCCTTATTGTTAGATGGTTAGCGAGGTGGGTGTGATTTCTAAAGCTATGATGTCGTGGCTATGGTCGTGGTGCGGTGATTCCCAAGAAGCCTTTAGAACCTAAAACCAAGAAACTAAAATAAATTAAACTAAATTAAGCATAATAGAATTAAAGATAAGGAAAATAAAGGAGAAGAGAAAAGAAAAAGAAAAGTTAAATGGACTCAAGGGTCCTCGTCCTATCGAGTTAATGAAGCGGCAGGCGTGAACTTATGTAGATTGGTCTCACAAAGGGAGACTATGCTAGGATCCTTCCGTTTCTTCGACATGGATATTGTTAGAGCTAGAGTTATGAGAATAAAGAAAAATGAGAATGAAAAAATGGAGAGGGGATGTAAAGGAAGAAGAAGGGTGGGAAGTAGGTAAGAAGGGGAGAGGGGTGGTTTAAATAGAAGTTTCAGGACTGGTACGTTCCCACGCCCGTGTATCATGGGTGTGTTAAGTCACACGGCCGTATCACACGGTTGTGTTGTGCTGTGTTCATTTCTCCCATGCCTGTGTGTAGGTTGCCACGCCCGTGGTTAATGAAACAGTGTCGTCCACGACTGTATCGCACAACTGTGGGTTTTGTCGGTGCCCGTGGCTTGAAGATATTTTTTGTCCTTGGTTCGTACTATCTCTGCCATGTTAGTACAAAAATCCATGGTGTCCACACGGCCGTGTAGTATGGAAATCTGCACTTGGTTAGTTTATAGTTAGGTGCTAAAAAGAAAAAAATAAAAGGAAGAATAAAAATGTAAGAATTAATGAGGTTAGTGCTCGGGTTACCTCCCGAGAAGCGCTTATTTAAAGTCTTAAGCTAGACTTTCCTCTCATTTACATATTCATGGTGGTTTGAGGAGTTGAAAGTCCTTCCTCATGCTATCAGTCCTATTATCAGTACATAGTTCAAGTAGAGTAGCGTTTACTTTAAAAGTGCTGAATATAGGATTACTTACCTCGACTGTTTTGTATGGGAAAACCTTGAGTACCCTAAAAGAGATTTCTTCGTTTGTATTAAGGTCAGGAGGAGATATTCAAGGGTCTGCTTTATTTAACAATACCTGATCTCTGATTTTGAATTTGTTTGTCCCTTGGAGTGGCTTTGGTTCTACTTCGTGTATCTCTAATTTCTCTTTGAAATATGTCTTCTACTCGTCTAGTTCATCGATATGAAGCCTTCGTTCCTCATGAGTTATTTCTTTGTTGGCATGGGGTTTAGGATTAGGTTTAGTTTTGTAGCTTCGTGGTATTTCCTGTAAAAAAGGTTGAACAAATTGGTTATCAATTGAATTTACTTTCTCACCTTTATCACTTGATGTCCTAGCCGAGTCAAGATCTTGAAGAGTGACTGTCTCGTCACCTACACGAAGTATGAGTTCACCTGTATCAATGTCAATTTTTGTTCTGGCAGTTGCTAAAAAGGGTCTTCCCAAAATTAAAGGGATCTTGTTGTCCTTATCTATGTCTAAAATGACAAAGTCTAGTGGGAATACGAATTTGTCAATTTTTACAAGTACATCTTCAATTATACCTCTAGGAATTCTAATCGTTTTATCAGCTAATTAAATGCTTGTCCTAGTTTGTTTGGGTTTCCCTAGACCAAGTGTTTAAACAATTTATAAGGCATAACATTGATGCTTGCCCTTAAATCATCTAAAGCATTATCAATAGATAAACTACCAATTAAGCATGGAATTGTAAAACTCCCTGGATCTTTTAATTTTTGTGGTAGTTTATTTTGCAACATTGCTGAGCACACTGCGTTTAGTTCCACATGCGACTCATCGTCTAACTTCTGCTTGTTTGTTAACAGCTCTTTTAAAAATTTCCTGGAATTAGGCATCTGCGAAAGGGCTTCAAGAAACGGTAAGTTGATATGTAATTTCTTTGAAAGTTTGAGAAACATACTAAACTGTTCCTCTGTGTTGTCTTTCTTTATCGCATCGGGATACGGTATGCCAGGTTGGTACTATTTGATTACCGGTTTTGGTTTATCATGACTTGCTTCAACCTTACCTCCCTCTACCGTATTCTCTTGCCTTAAATTGGGCTCATCTAACCCTACACTATCATGAGTTGTTATGGCTTGTGTAACATCCTAAATTTATGGGCCTATGCATTTAGTGTAGGGATAAGTTTAATAGGATAATTTAATTTGATAGGGGCCTAAATTTGGGCTTAGAATTAGGCAAAAGGCCCAGATTAAATTATTTTAAAGTGACATCATTAACAATTAAAAAGGAACAAGTTTTGGGTCGCAAGGAGCCCATGTTTTAGGCCAAATTCGGCACTTTAAATGAAGAAAAGGTGACGCCACACACAAGGAATTAGGGGCCCAAGTATTAAGTTTAATGAGGCCCAAATCTTTTAATTTAAGTGAGTTAAATTTGGCATTAGGGTTAGTAGAGGTGGACGGCTACAAGACTATAAAATAGGAGAATTTATGTGGATTTTTAAGTGATAATATCATAGATAAAAAGGAGAAAAGTTAGGAGCTTATCTTCAAGGGAAGTGTTGGCTGAAAATCCACCACCTAGAGGAGTGTAAAATTCGGCTACTGCATGGCAAGGAGGGTGCCGAATTTCTCCTCTCTTTTAGCTTGAATTTTAAGGGCGTTTTCAGTTTTTAGCAGTAAGTGCCAAAATATCTATAAATAGGGGGGCTAGCTCCTTGATTCTGACATTGAAAACCCTAAATTTCTCTCCCATTGTGCCAAAATTCCCTAGCCTCTCCCTCTCCAATTTCTTTTCTCCAATTTCTTTAAAAGCTGAAACTCTTCTCCACTTTTTCCTCCTTGTGCCGATTTCTCTAAAAAGCCGAAGCATCCATAGTCTTTTTTTTCTATTCATCCTATTTGAGAATTAGTTCTATACTTCCGGCATTTAAATCTTCCGTTGGCATTGCCGAATCCTCTCTCTAGTGTTAGCCGAATCTCCTATGTAAGGTAAGTGTTAATTTTTGATTAGTTCTCATGATCTATTCCCGATTTTTGAAAGGCAAAAGCCGAAAGCTAATAGTTTAATGGTTTTATGATGGGCGGCAATTCGAGATTTGAAGGAAGCTTGGTCATCTAGATCTAAAAGTCAAAATTAGCTAATCTCCAATTTTGGGATTTTAAGGTAAGAAGATTTGTTATTCAAATATATAAAATTGGGTAGAACACTAACCATGGCCGAATATAGGAGAGGCCCTAATTTTGCATCTCTTCGGCTTTTTGAGCAAAGTTGTAGATCGGTTTAGCAAGGGATCAACATTAATCAGGTGTGTAGATCTTTAATACACTACTAATAAATCTGTTTGTATGTCTATTTATAAATGTTATGGGCTAAAAAGCCGGAATGAGGCTGTATAGACAGTCGAATGGAACCCTAAAAGGGTTAGGCAAGGATGCCAGGTACGTAAACATAGAACTCCATATGTGTATCAAAAAATATATAAGTCTGCATGATGTTTTCTTTATGTATGTATGCATGGGGTGGGAATGATGATATTGAAGGGGAAGTTATGATAGGTCACTTGGTGATCGGTGGTAGAAATCCCACATAATTTAAATGTAAGGTCACATAGTGATCGGTGGCTATGCCATGTTTAATGATTCCTGAATAACAGGAATAGGCAGTACGGCTGTCGTTTTGGTGTGTAGCGGATGGAGGGTTGACTGTAGAAATCCCCAAGGTGTGATGGTTGGTACGAGATGGTATGTAGAGGATGGAAACCTAGGATGGGTTGGGTTAATCATTATGTATTTCTTATCATGTGTTATGATTGTTACCTTTATGTATGGGCCAGGGCCCATAATGTGTTTGCGGGCTCAGGTCGATGTGTGCCTTAAGATTTATACACTGAGTCTTGGTGACTCACGCTTTCCTTTTCTCTACTCTTCTAGATGAGCAGTAGATCGTGGACATGGGAGCCGAGACGAACTCGAGGGGCCATCAAATTTTATTCCTACAAGTTATTTTCGGGATTTTTCTAAGTTTTATTTTATTTTATTTTTATTTTGAATTATCAATGTAATAAGGCCCCATAGTTTTATCCAATTAAGTAGATTTCAATGTTCTGGAAATTATGATTTTATGACATGATTTACTTAGTAATAGAAATACAGGGTTTTATTTCCAAAATATCACTTAAGTAATGTCTAATTAGTTTACGACTTCCAAACCAACAAGGCAAAAGTTTTCAATGTACAAACCGTGACATGCCAGATCCGGTCGAAACGCATGGGCCGGGTTTGGGGTGTTACAACTTGAATTTGCTCATTTGTGTTAGTTTCAGCGTTGCTTGGCAAGCTACCTTATGGTCGTTCTGATATGATCTTGGCAGGTTGTCCTAACTAGTTCTTGATCCCTTGAATCGATGCTTCTTAATTTTTGAGTGCTGTTTTATGTTCTGAAAATGAGTTTCTAACACCGCTATGAACTTTGTCAGCATCTCCTCAAGGTTTGGCTTCTTTTCCTGTGGGTAGGGTTGTTGTTGGAAGTTTGGAGAGGATTGTTGTCTCTGATTTCCTTGACCACCCCATGAAAAATTAGGGTGGTTCTTCCAACCTGGATTATAAGTATTACTATAAGGGTTATTTTGAGATCTGAAATTGTTACCCATATAGTTCATCTGTTCGCTTTCCATGCCATGTCCATAGGGTGGGTACTCAGGATTCGCCACACCTTCACTTGTTTCGCACTGCATTATCGGATGTACCTGCGAAGAACACAAACCATCAATCTTTTTATTTAAAAGTTATACCTAGTTTGATAGCATGTGATTGCGTCTAGGTTGAAAACACTGGCTACTTTCGTTGGCCTTATCCTTGTGACTTGCCACTGATAGTTATTCAGTGACATCTCTTCAATGAATTCGTAGGCAGCCTCAGGTGATTTATTATTCAAGGTTCCACCGGCGGCTGAATCAATCAATTGTCTCGTCGTGGGGTTCACACCATTGTAAAAAGTTTGGACCTGTAGCCACAAGGGTAGTCCATGGTTTGGGCACTTCTTACTAGATCTCTGTATCTCTCCCATGCATCGTATAGTGTTTCTAGATCCATCTGCACAAAAGAAGAGATATCATTCCTCAACTTGGCCGTTTTGGCCGACAAAAAATATTTTAACAGAAATTTTTCGATCATTTGTTCCCATGTAGTGATTAATCCTCGTGGAAGAGAATTCAACCACTGTTTGGCTTTATTCCTCAATGAAAAGGGAAACAACCGAAGATGAATGGCATCATCAGAAACACAATTTATTTTGAAGGTATCACAAAATGCTAAGAAATTTGCCAAGTGATTATTTGGATCTACATCCTGCAAATCATCAAACTGAACAAATTGTTGTATCATCTGAATTGTGTTAGGTTTCAGTTTAAAATTATTAGCAGCAATAGCAGATCTAACAATACTTGACCCAGTTCCTGTTAAATTAGGTTTAGCATAATCATACATAGTTCGAAGAGCATGATTTTCGGCCACCTCTGGAGGTAGCGATTTATTCTCAACCATCTCTTTGGTGGTATTGGTTTCGACTTCTTGCTTTTCTTCTATGTAATTTAAACTTCGCCTTATCTCTCTGTGATTTCTACGAACAGTACCTTCAATACCACTATCGTAAATCAGGGGTCCTGTCGGGTTCCTTCTAGTCATAAACTAGAGGTACCTGCTAAGAACAATTCGAAGAAAGAAAATTAGCAAAGGTAAAAGCAAAGTAAATTGCAAAAATAAAAAAAATAGCTAAAGTAATAAAAATTGAGCGTTCTTAATATTTCAGTTCCCCGGCAACGGCGCCAAAAACTTGATCACTATGTCAAAGTCTTAAAAATTTATTAAAAGAATTATCGAGCCTAGAAACAAACTGTGAGAACGACTTGAGGCAAGTGCACCTATCAAACAGTAGTACAGCTTAGTGGCAAGACCGGATTGTCGAACCCAAAGGAACCAAAAGTACTAATACTAATATTCTTTTTATTATTTAGCCTAAGAATTAAAGGAATCTATTATCTAATCAAAAATTAAATAACTACTAAGCTAAGGATGCAAAAACAAAGAGAATGGTTTTGGGAAAAATAACTTTTGGAAAAACCAATTGATTAAGATAATACCTGAGGAAGAATCCACCTAGACTTCACTTGTTATTTAACTCTGAATCAATTGGCTTTCTTCGAGTGAATCCCACAATTCTGGCCTCTCTGGCTCGGCTCCTTGGCCTAGCTGGGACCCCTTGAAGGTTGGCCACTAGGGTGTTTATATAGGCTTTTAGAATGTGTTTCTTTGCCACTAAGTATCCTAATCTGAGTGAAATTCTTCTTTATCACGGCAGGGACACGCCCGTGCAACACTCCCGTGTGAATTGATTCCAGGCCATGGTCGGGTCTGTTAAGGAGGCACGGCTGTGTGGTCCTGGGCCCAGGCCGTGTCAATTTTATGCTTTAGCCCATTTGCTTCATTTTGGCCTGTTTCTTGTTCTTTTCATCCTCCGGTGCTCTTCTAAGTATAAAACATGAAATTAAAGGATTAGGAGAACTAGATTCCACAATTCAAGGAATAAAGGAATAAATCACCCAAAAGTATGCTAAATCTGGGATTAAAATATGTTCATATCACGGATTATCATGCATATAGGTGTATAAGGTTAAGTTGATAAGTTAGGATATTTTAATATATGTGATGATATGTTAGGAATAAAACTTGGTTTTGGCTTGAATTAAAGTTTTTGTGGTGATTTAAGAATGTGCAAATGGTTGTACCTAAGTTGATACCAAGATTGGGTGAGAAAAGTGGCCATAAAATGACCTATTTTCATCCACACGGGAGGAGACCCGGACGTGTGTCTCAGTCATGTGTCACACACGGCCTAGCATATGAGTGTGTTGTAATGACCCAAAATTCACGGGCATCGAAAAAAGTAAGTTATCAGGCCTTCGTCTTAGTAAATCGAGTTTGATAAACCGTAAAAGTAACATATTTTAAGCCCTCGTTTAGCATGCTTTTGGATGATTTAAGCCTTGAATTGTGTAATTTGGTGCTCTTAATCCTTTGTTTACATGTTTTATACTTAGCAGAGCACCGGATGATGAAAAGAACAGAAAATGGGCCCAAAATAGAGTAAATGGGCCATATCACGAAATCCACATGGCCTGGGCCCAAGACCACACGGTCGTGCCTCAATCCATAGTCCCGAACACGGCCTGGCCACGACTTACACGGGCATGTGCCATGGGCGTGTCCCTGCCATGACAAAGAGAAGTTTCATTCGGATTAGGATACTTAGGGGCAAAAAAACACATTCCGAAGCCTATATAAACACCCTAAGTGTAACCTAAAAAGGGAGGAACCCAGGGCTTTAGTCAGGGGGTGTCCAGCTAGGCCAAGGAGGGCAGATTTGTGGAGATTTACTCGAAGATAGCCAGTTGATTCATTTCAAGAAGCCGGAATTATACTCAAGACGGAGGATATCACCTTTAATTCCTTCAGGGGGTTTTATGGGTTTCTTATGTTTTGTTTTATCTTTTCTTTTTAGATGTATTATTTTATTATGTTTATGAATTAAACCCTCAGATACATAAGGAGATGAAACCTAAGATGAATCTTGTTATCGTTTGCTGAACTATATAATAAATATTTGACTTGTTCTTAATTATGTGTTCTTAATTCTTGTGTTGATATTTCCAGGATATTAATCCAAGTGTGATATGCTTAGGTGGAGGAGCAAAAGTCCCTGCCTAAGAGTAGATCTAGCATAATTAAGCGGAGTTGATTGCATGCCTAGAGATAAGGTGACGAGATTTTGTCGAATTAGGGTGAAACCTAATATAGGAGCCCATAGATCGAGTTAATGTGATTCTAGGGGTTTTAATTAGAAAGAGATTTCAATTAATCAAACCAGGGTTAGACGTTAGTCGCCTTGAGAGAGGGATTAATATAACTTAGGGAATCTTACGGATCAAGTCAAATGAATAAATCGTCTGGTTCAGAGTTAGATAACTAGTGAAGTCTAGGTGGATTCTTCCTTGGGTGTCGTCTTAATCAATTGGTTTTTCCTAAAGTTCTTTTCCAAATTTCATTCTTCTTTGTCTTAGAGTCTTTAGATTAGTTGTTAGTGTAATTTTAGATTAGATAAACAAATCCTTTAATTTTTAGGCTAAATAATAAAAAGAGAGTTAGTATTAGTACTTTTGGTTCCTTTGGGTTCGACATTCCGGTCTTGCCTAAACTATACTACTGTTCGATAGGTGCGCTTGCCTCAAATCATTGTCATAGTTAGTTTCAAGGTTCGACCATTCTTTTTATAAATTTTAAGACATTGACATCGTAAAAACAACGATCAAGTTTTTGGCGTCGTTGCCGGGGGACTGAAATATTAAGAAAGCTCAATTTTTATTACTTTAGCCATTTTTATTTTTTGCAATTTACTTTTTTTTTTACTTTGCTAATTTTCTTTCTTTTGTCCCTTTCAGGTACCTGTAGTTTATGACTAGAAGGAACCCGACAGGACCCCTACTTTACGACAGTGATATTGAAGGTACCGTTCGCAGAAATCACAGAGAGATAAGGCAAACCTTAAACTACATAGAAGAAGAGCAAGAAACCGAAATTAATACTACAGAAGATATGGCTGAGAATAATCCGCCATCTCCAGAGATGGCTGAACATCATGCTCCACGCACTATGTATGATTATGCTAAACCTAGTTTAATAGGAACTGAGTCAAGTACTATCAGACCTACTATTGCTGCAAATAATTTTGAACTGAAACCTAACACCATACAGATGATACAACAGTTTGTTCAGTTTGATGGTTTGCAGGATGAGGATCCTAACACACACTTAGCAAATTTTCTAGAATTCTGTGATACCTTCAAGATAAATGGCGTTTCTGATGATGCCATCCGTCTTCGATTATTTCCCTTTTCTTTGAGGAATAAAGCCAGACAGTGGTTACATTCTCTTCCACGAGGATCAATCATTATATGGGATCAAATGATCGAGAAATTTTTATTAAAATATTTTCCGCCGGACAAAATGGCCAAGTTAAGGAATGATATCTCTTCTTTTGTGCAGAATGATCTGGAGACACTTTACGATGCATGGGAGAGATACAAGGATTTGTTGAGAATGTGTCCACACCATGGATTACCCTTGTGGCTATAGGTGCAGACTTTTTACAACGTGATCGCTGTGAAATCAGAGTTTTAAATATTTATAAAAGATCGATCAAACCTGGAGACTAACTCTGACAACAATGTTAAGGCAAGTGTACCTATCGAACAGTAGTATAGTTTAGGTAAGACCGGATGTCGAACCCAAAGGAACTAAAATTACTAATACTTACTTTCTTTTTATTATTTAGCCTAAATAAGGTAAAGGTTGCTTGTGAATTATTGTAGCGATAACTAGACTTAAAGAAACAAGGACAAAAAGACAAGATTGGGGATAACTTGGAAAAGACTCAGTTGATTTTTATGATACCTTTGGAAAGAATCCACCTAGACTTCACTTTATTACCTAGCCCTAAATTATATGATTTCTTTTACTTAGCTTGATCTGTGAGACTCCCTCACCTATGCTAAACCCTCTCTCGAGGTGAATAATGTCTAATCCTAGGTTAATTAGTGGAACTCTCGTTCGCTTATAATAACCCCTTAGGAAAGCAGTAAATCGATCAATGGATTCCCATATTAGGTTTCACCCTAATCTGGCAAAATCTCGTAACCCTATCTCTAGGTGCCCGATCAACTCTGCTTAATTATGTTGGATCTACTCTTAGGCAGGGTCTATTCCTCCACCTAAGCACATTCGATATTGATTAAGAAACATAATTAAGAACAAACTAAGTAATTTATCATATAATCTAAAAAATCAAATAATAAACATCTGTCTAGGCTTCATCCCCCTTCAGGTATCTGAAGGGTTTAGTTCATGAAAGAAAAATAAAACATCACAAGAGAAAAGATAAAACAAAACATAAGAAAAATCCTAAAACTCCCTGTCGGGATTGAAGGAGAATTCTGCCGTCTTGAGTATAATTCCGGCTTCTTGGTGATGAATCAACTGGCTATCCTCGCGTTATTCCCTAATTCTGACCTTCTCGGCTTGGCTCCTTGGCCTAACTTTCGCTTCCTCGGCTTCTGCCGAACTCCCTTTCAAGTTGCCCCCTTGGGTGTTTATATAGGCTTTGAGATGCCTTACTTGGTCTCTAAGTATCCTAATTTAAGCAGAATTCCTACTTGGGTGTTTGAATAGGCTTTGGAATGTGTTTCTTTGCCTCCAAGTATCCTTTCCCGAATGAAATTGCTCTTTCCAGCGATAGGGACACGGCTATGGCACACGCCCGTGTGAATCGTGGCCAGGCCGTGCTCGGACTTCTTTAATGAGGCACGACTGTATGAGTCGAATGAAATTGCTCTTTAATGAGGCACGGCACGGTCGTGTAGTCTTGGACCCAAGCCGTATTGATTTTGTGATATGGCCCATTTACTCCGTTTTGGGCCCATTTTACGTTCTTTTTATCCTCGGGTGCTTTTCTAGGTATAAGACATGAAAAGTAAGGATTAAGAGCACCTTTTTACATAAATCGAGGGATAAATCATCCAAAAGCGAACTAAATGTGGGCTTAAAATATGTTACTTTTACGGTTTATCAAATACCCCCACACTTAAGCTTTTGCTTGTCCTCAAGCAAAATTCTCAACTTAAAATTAAAATGAACCTTCCATGATTCATAATTCCTATCAACAATGCCTTATCCTAGTTCATAGATAATTTATACATGGATAATTCAACTTAAAGATTCCTAAAGATTCAAACAAGATAAGTCATACATTTGTAGTTTGAAAACGTAGGTGTTTCCCTTCATCTAAACAGTTACCTTTAATTCAAAACCTACAAGGATTGACATCCTCACAAAAGATTCACTCAAATCACTCGAAAAGTGTTTTAAGGGTTAAAATTAAGCACTCATAAGTTGAACTTGAAAAGTTAATCCCATAGGCTTGCCTGAAAATCAAATCTTCACCACTGTAAAATGAGATGGTACACAGATCAAAAGGTCTTTGTTAGGGTTGTAACGGGGCTAGGGCTAAAGGTGTGGATAAAGGCTGAAATTAGAAGGTTAGAATCGAGATTGAATTGATAAGTTACCTATCTAAAGATTTCTAAGATAATAATTGCATCAACTAAAAATAATAATAATCCTACTAATACGAGCCTTTTTTTTTTTTTTGATAATTAGACTTTAACTTGTATAAGCTCACTCTTCATACTAATACTGAATATACTTTACTTTTTTTTTTGGACAAACTAATAAAGATGACAACTTTAGGTAAGTAATCAAATCCTATCTCGATTAAAGGGTAGTCAAAAAGAAGGGTAATAACAAATACAAAGGGTTTTGGGTTAACATTAGTGGGTGAGTCAATAAAAAGAGTTTGTTAGGATCAAAGGGGTTCATTAGGGGTTAATTATGAGGGTAAGCTTTTTAGTGGTGTAAGTGGGTTAAACCTAGGTGCCTTTATCATCTCCGTATATCAAATCATAACTGTGGTATTGACATGTATAATCAAGGCAAGTTCTAGAATAACAGTTCAATGTTGACATACTCATAATCAACAAAAGTGAGCATGAAAAAGAATATCTGCTCTATAAGGCTCATGATCTCACAAAAATTATGGGTGTCCTTGACATCAACCTCGTAAATTTCAAACTTCAAAGTAATATTCAAATTCAGGTTAACAACCTAAAGTTTTAAATTTTTAAAAATTAGACTTATCATGCTTGATTTTCTAGTATTTTTCAAATTTAATCATCAATGCACAATTAACTATGACTTAATCCAAAACATATCAATAAAAATCATAAATCAAAGAAATTTCATTCTAATCATAATATGAGAAACTTACTTTAGAACAAGGCATAATTCAGGGATTTTCAAATAATACTATAGTTAACCCCCCCACACTTAAGATGTATATTGCCCTCAATGTACAAAGATGGATAATAGCAAAATAACCATAAAATCATAAGATGGGGAGAGGAGTGAAACTTCCTGAATTTTGGATAAAGTCAGTGAAAAGAAATCGTATAGGATTAAAGGTGAACTTGGGGGAGCGTCTCCAACCGTTTGAAATTTAATCCTCGAAGTAGTTAGTCTGATTTTATTGTATCCTAAGCTAAATCTAAATATCATAAAGAATAAGAAGAAAATAAAATAAAATAAAGTAAAAATAGAAATAGAAATAAATAAAAGAAAATGAAAGACAGTTAGAAAAAGGGAGAATGAGATTTGAATAGGGATGTAGCTCGTGTTTTGGGATTTTGGATTCTGGGCGTGTTCAGGGTGCTCGGGCACGGCAAGGTAACACGGGTGTGTTTAGCCCGTGCTTAGTAAATCAGTAACTTTGCACGGTCATAGGGCACGGCCGTGTCTCGCCCGTGCTCAACAAGTCAGTAACCTTGCACGGGTAGTCAGCACGGGCGTGGTCTTTTATCGCAGGCCGTGTTAGGAAAACAAATTCTTCTCTGTCGTGCACGGCTATTAGCCTGCCCATGGTTTGTCTCCTAGCTCCACACACGGCCACAGACATGCCCGTGTGTAAGGCCATGTGGTCTAAAACCTGCTCTCTTGATTAGTTTATGGTTAGGTGCTAAAAGGAAAAATAAAAGAAAAATAAAATAAAATAAAATAAAGAATGTAAAAATGGGGTTAGTGCTGGGGTTGCCTCCCGAGAAGCGCTCGTTTATAGTCTTAAGCTACACTTTACCTCTCATTTGTATGGTCATGGTGGTTTGAGGAGGTGAAAATCCTTTCTCATACGATCACTTCGGTTATGGATATATAGTTTAAGTCTAGTAATGTTTACCTTAAAAGTATCAAATTTAGGATTGCTTACCTCGACTTTGCCATATAGGAAGACATTAAATACCTCAAAAGTGATTTCTTCGTTTGCCTTGAGGTCTGAATTGGTGATTCGAGGGTCTTCCTTATTCAACAATACATGATCCCCTATTTTGACGTGATTTGTTGTTTCTATCGGCTCGTTTGGGGTTTCTTTCGATTTCACTACGTACGATTCCTGTTCCTCTTTGATTTGTAATTCCTCCTCTTTTAGTTTGTCGACCCTAAGGCTTCGTTCCTCATCTAATTCTTCTTTATTGGCACAAGGTCTAAGATCTAGCTCAGCTAGGTAACTTCGTGATGATTCCTGTAAAGAAGGTTGAACCAAGTGGTTATTAATAAAATTAGCGTTTGTACCTTTATTACTTGATGTCCTAGCTGAGTCAAGGGCTTGAAAAGTGATTGTTTCGTCGTCTTCACGAAGTGTGAGTTCACTGAATTCTTCCTCTGTGTGGTCTTTTTTTATTGCATCGAGAAATGGCACACAAGCTTGGTACTCTGTATTTATCGGGTTTGGTAAATCATGGCTTACCTAAATCTTACCTTCACTTACCACAGTTTCTTGTCTTGAGTCGGATTCCACTAACAATTCACTGTTATGAGCTTGTACTGCTTGGGGCCCTTTCACAATTTGATTATCAACTAAATTTACTTTCTCACCTTCATCACTTGATGTCCTGGCCAAGTCAATAGCTTGTAGACTGATTGATTTGTCACCTACACGAAGATTGAGTTCTCCTGTACCAACATCAATTTTAGTCTTGGCAGTTGTTAGAAAGGGTTTCCCTAAAATTAAAGGAATCGAATTGTCCTCATTCATGTCTAAGACAACAAAATCTACTGGGAATATGAATTTATCAATTTTTATTAGAACATTTACTATTGTACTCCTAGGAATTCTGATAGTTTTATCAGTTAACTGAATGCTCATCCTAGTTTGTCTGGGTTTCCCTACCTAGTTGTTTAAACATTTTACAAGGCATAATATTGATGCTTACCCTTAAATCAGCTAACACATTATCAATATTTAAACTACCGATTAAACATGGAAATGTAAAACTCCCTGGATCTTTTTGCTTCTGTGGTAGTCTATTCTGTAACATTGCTGAGCATGTTGCGTTTAGTTCCACGTGGTGCTCTTCATCTATTTTGAGTTTGTTGGTCAAGAGCTGCCTTAAAAATTTCCTCGAATCTAGCATCTGAAAGAAAGCTTCAAGAAGAGGTAAGTTAATATGTAATTTCTTTAAAAGTTTAAGAAACTTACCGAATTATTCTTCTGAAGCGTCTCTTTTCATTAATGCTTCGGGGTAAGGAATGTGAGGTTGGTATTCTTTGATTACCGATTTTGGCTTTTCTTGTGTCACCTCTACCTTACCTTCGTCTACCTTGTCTTCTTGTTTTGAGATACGTTTGTCTATCTCTGTATTTTCCTGAGCTGCTATGGCTTGAATTTGCTCCTTTGGATTAATCTCAGTGTTACTTGGTAGACGTCCTTGCGGTCGTTCTGACATGAGCCGCGTGAGTTGCTCGACTGCATTAGTCATTTCCTTGACTGATTTAGCAATTTCATTCATTCGGCTTTCGTTGCTTTTGATTGTTCTCTCAATTTCTTGTAGGCATTTTTCCATGTCTGACGAGAATTTTGTCGGCCTTTCTTCGAGGGTTGGTTTCTTCTCTTGTGGATAGAGCTGATTTTGGAAATTCGGAGGAAGGTGTTGAAAATCTAGAAGAAGTTCCGGTCTTTGGCTACTTTGATCATCCCATGAGAAACTAGGATGGTACCTCCAACCTATATTATAAGTGTCACTATAAAAATTATTTTGTGGTCTAGTATAGTTACCCATATAGTGAGCTTGCTTGTTTTCCATGCCATATCCATAGGGTGGGTACTCAGGATTCGCCACGCCTCCTGAATCATATTACATTTCTGGGTGTACCTGCGAGAGACTATTCAAACCATCGATCTTTTTATTCATCATCTCTAGCTGGGTAGATAACCTGGTGAACGCGTCGAGTTCGAAGGCACTGGCTGCTTTAGTAGGAATTGTCCTCATGACTTGCCACTGATAATTATTCAGTGCCATCTTCTCTATAAACTAAAATTATCTGCCAAAGCAAAATAAAGAAAAATTAACAAAGTAAAAATAAAAATAAAGATAATAATAATAAAAATAATAATGAAAATAAATTGCACTAAAAAATGGCTAAAGTAATAAAAATAGAGCTTTCTTAATATTTTAGTTCCCCGGCAACGCCGCCAAAAACTTGATCGCTGTGAAATCAGAGTTTTAGATATTTATAAAAGATCGATCAAACCTAGAGACTAACTCTGACAACGATGTTAAGGCAAGTGTACCTATCGAACAGTAGTATAGTTTAGGCAAGACCGGATGTCGAACCCAAATGAACTAAAATTACTAATATTTACGTTCTTTTTATTATTTAGCCTAAATAAGGTAAAGGTTGCTTGTGAATTATGGTAACGATAACTAGACTTAAAGAAACAAGGATAAAAAGACAAGATTGGGGATAACTTGGAAAAGACTCAGTTGATTTTTATGATACCCTCGGAAAGAATCCACCTAGACTTCACTTTATTACCTAACCCTAAATTATATGGTTTCTTTTACTTCGCTTGATCCATGAGACTCCCTAACCTATGCTAAACCCTCTCTCGAGGTGAATAACGTCTAATCCTAGGTTAATTAGTGGAACTCTCGTTCGCTTTTAATAACCCTCTAGGAAAGCGGTAAATCGATCAATGGATTCCCATATTAGGTTTCACCCTAATCCGGCAAAATCTCGTAACCTTGTCTCTAGGCGCCCGATCAACTTCGCTTAATTATGTTGGATCTACTCTTAGGCAGGGTCTATTCCTCCTCCACCTAAGCACATTCGATATTGATTAAGAAACATAATTAAGAACAAACTAAGTAATTTATCATATAATCTAAAAATCAAATAATAAACATCTGTCTAGGCTTCATCCCCCTTCAGGTATCTGAGGGGTTTAGTTCATGAAAGAAAAATAAAACATCACAAGAGAAAAGATAAAACAAAATATAAGAAAAATCCTAAAAATCCCTGTCGGGATTGAAGGAGAATTCTGCCGTATTGAGTATAATTCCGGCTTCTTGGTGATGAATCAACTGGCTATCCTCGCGTTATACCCTAATTCTGACCTTCTCGGCTTGGCTCCTTGGCCTAGCTTTCGCTCCCTCAGCTTTTGCCGAACTCCCTTTCAAGTTGCCCCCTTGGGTGTTTATATAGGCTTTGAGATGCCTTACTTGGTCTCTAAGTATCCTAATTTAAGTAGAATTCCTACTTGGGTGTTTGAATAGGCTTTGGAATGTGTTTCTTTGCCTCCAAGTATCCTTTCCTGAATGAAATTGCTCTTTCCAACGACAGGGACATGGCCATGGCACACGCCTGTGTGAATCGTGGCTAGGCCGTGCTCGGACTTCTTTAATGAGGCACGGCCCTGTGAGTCGAGATCAGGTCGTGTTTTTGATGACTGGCGCGACAGGGCCGTGTGGTCATGGGCCCAGGCTGTGTCGATTTCGTGATATGGCCCATTTACTCCATTTTGGGCCCATTTTACGTTCTTTTTATCCTTGGGTGCTTTCCTGGGTATAAGACATGAAAAGAAAGGATTAAGAGCACCCTTTTACATAAATCGAAGGATAAATCATCCTAAAGCGTACTAAATGTGGGTTTAAAATATGTTACTTTTACGGTTTATCACAATGGTTTGAAACCTTCAACAAGGCAATTAATCGATTCAGCCGCTGGCGGAACCCTGAACAACAAAACTCCTGAAGCAGACTACGAGTTTATAGAGGAGATGTTATTGAACAACTATCAGTGGCAAGTTACAAGGACAAGGCCAGCCAAAGCAGCCGGAGTTTTCAACCTCGATGCAGTAACCATGTTACCAAATCAAGTAGAGTTGCTACATAAAAAATTTGATGGTTTATATGGTTATCGCAGGCACATCCAGTTATGCAATGCTAAACAAATGAAGGAGTGGCGAATCCTGAGTACCCACCCTACGGACAGGGCATAGAGAGCGAACAAATGAACTATATGGGTAACAATTTCCAATCTAACAATAACCCTTACAGTAATACTTATAATTCAGGTTGGAAGAACCACCCCAATTTCTCATGGGGCGGTCAAAGAAATCAAAAGCAACAACCATCCCAAAACTTCCAACAACAGCCCTACCCACAGGAAAAGAAGCCGAACCTTGAAGAGATGCTTACAAACTTCATAGCAGCCTCAGAAATACGTTCCAAAAATACAGAAACACGTTTCCAAAAGATAGAAGCAAAACTTGAGGCATTGACACATGAGTTCAAGGATCAAATCGGGCAACTTGCTAAGCAGATCTCTGAGAGACCACAAGGAAGACTACCGAGCAACACTGAGACTAACCCAAAGGAGCAAATTCAAGCCATAATAGCTCAAGATAATGAAGAGTTAGATGAGCCTAATTTAAAGCAAAAGAATACGGTAGAAGAAGATATGGTTGAGGTCAATAATAAGCCAAAACCAGTAATCAAAGCGTACAAACCTCGCATACCATATTCCGAAGCATAACGAGAGATGACACAGGAATAGTTCGGTAAGTTTCTTAAACTTTTAAAGAAATTACATATTAACTTACCACTTCATGAAGCTCTTTCGCAGATGCCAGATTCCAGGAAATTTTTAAAGAAGCTATTGTCAAATAAGTGGAAGATAGACGAGGAATCACATGTGGAACTGAATGCAGTATGCTCAGCAATGTTGCAAAATAAACTACCACAGAAATTAAAAGATCCATGGAGTTTTACAATTCCATGCTTAATTGGTAGTTTAACTATTGATAATGCGTTAGCTGATTTAGGGACAAGCATAAATGTCATGCCTTATAAATTGTTTAAACAACTAGGTCTAGGGAAGCCCAAACAAACTAGGATGAGCATTCAATGAGCTGATAAAACTGTTAGAATTCCTAGGGGTATAATCGAAGTTGTACTCGTGAAAATCGATAAATTTGTATTCCCAGTAGACTTCGTTGTTTTAGACATGGATGAGGACAACACGATCCCCTTAATTTTAGGAAGACCATTTTTAGCAACTGCCAGAACTAAAATTGATGTCGACGCAGGTGAACTCATACTCTGTGTAGGTGAGGAGACAGTCACCCTTCAAACCCTTGATTCAGCTAGAACATCAAATAATCAAGGTGAGAAAGTAAATTCTATTGATAACCATTTGGTTAATCCTTCTGTTCAATAAGCACCATAAAAGAACACAATTGAGTCCGATCCTAGACCCTGTGCCAACAAAGAAATAACTCACAAGGAAAAGGGATTCAGATCGATGAACTAGAAGAGGGGAAGACGCATTTTAAAGTAGAACTAAGGATACACGAAGTAGAACCGAAGCCACTTCACGAGGCAGACAGGTTCAAAATTGGAGATCAGGTACTATTAGACAAAGTAGACCCACGAATATCTCCACATGATCCTAACAGAAGCAAGGAAATCCCTTTTAAAGTAATCAATGTCTTCCCATACGGAACAGTCGAGGTAAGTAATCCCATGTTTGGCACTTTGAAGATAAATGCTACTCGTCTTAAACTCTATCATGATAATGGAACTGCAAACACGAGGAACTCCTTAAACCACCATGATTATACAAATGAGAGGAAAGTTTAGCTTAAGACTATAAACGAGCGCTTATCGAGAGGCAACCCGAGTTCTAACCCCGTTAACTTATACATTATTTATTTATTTATTTTATTCTTTCCTTATAGCACCTAATTGTAAACTAACTAAAAGTACAGAACTTCAAGCCACACGGCCGTGGCCATGGCCATGTAGATACACCGAATCTCCGTACTGACATGGCAGAGATGGCACGAGTCACAGAGCGAATCAATTTTCAAGTCACAGACTCAACTACCAAGCCACGACCGTACGATGCGGCCGTGGTCGACACTATTAGATCATACACGGGCGTGGGAGAAGCGAACAAAGCATAACACATCCGTGTGATACGACCGTGTGACACACCACGCCCATGGTACACGGGCGTGGAAAAGTACCAGGCTTCAAAATCCTATTTAAACCACCCCCTCCCTCTTCTAACCTACTCTCTATCTCCCTTTTTCCATATCATTTTCTTTTTCTTTTCTCTTTCAGATCTTTAACCTACCATATCATTCTTCTAACTCTATCTCCACAATGGCCATGTCAAAGAAACGGAAGGATCCAAGCACAGTCTTCTTTAGGAAGACTGATCTACATAAGTTCATGTCGGCTGCTTCATCCACTCGACAAGCCAAGGGTCTTTGAGACCATTTAACTTTTGTTTTACTCTTCCCGTCTCCTTTATTTTCCTTCTCTTTGACTCTCTTATGCTTAATTTAGTTTATTTTATTTTAGTTTATTAGTTTATTAACCGTAGTTTCTTTAGGCTTCTTGAGAATCACACCAGATCCACGACCACCGCCTTAACACAGCCTTCGAAATCACACCCACCTCGCAAACCATCCAACAATAAGGACTCCTCAGTCCATTCATCTTTTCTTTTACTTTTATTTTACTTTCTATTTTCTTTCTCTTTAGCTTTCTTGTCTTTAAATACATAATTAGTTTAGTTTAAATGTGTCTTAATAGTTCTTGGCTAATCCTTCACGAGCTTTCCAATTTCTTCATCTAGCGCAGAGCTCGTTGGTAACCACCACAACAAAAGACGACACCTCCAACGTATTTTTCACATCCTCCAAGGGTTTCAGCAATAATTCAAGAAGTTTCACTTCTCTCCCTCTCGTTTGATTATCTCACTATATGCTATTATCTATCTTTGTACATTGAGGGTAATGTACATCTTAAGTGTGGGGGGTTAACTATAGTATTATTTTAAAATCCCTGAATTATGCCTTGTTCGAAAGTAAAGTCTCTCATATTATGATTAAAATGAAATTTCCTATGATTTATGATCTTTGTTGATATGTTTTGGATTAAGTCATTGATAATTGTGCATTGATGATTAAATTTGAAGGATACTAGAGAATCAAGCATGATAAGTCTATTTTTCAAAATTTAAATTTTTTAGGTTGTCTACCTGAATCTGAATGATATCTTGAAGTTTGAAATTTAAGAGGTTGACATCAAAAACCATAGTTTTTTGTGAGCTTTTGAGCCTTATAGAGCATATATTCTTTTTCGTGCTCACCTTTTATTATGAGTATGTCAATATTTATCTGTTATTCTATAACTTGCTTTGATTATACATGTCGAGACCACACTTTTGATTTGATATACAGAGATGATAAAGGCACCAAGGCTTTAACCCACTTACTCTACTAAACAACCTACCTTCATAATTAACCCCTAATAAACCACGCTGATCCTAACAACCCTTTTTATTGACTCACTCGCTAATATTCCCCCAATACCCTTTGTATTTGTTATCACCATTCTTTTTTACTACCCTTATATCGAGATTTGATTTGATCGGTTGCCTAATTATATCAGTAGTTAAATTTATACTTTATTACTATTATTTGACTTGTGTTGAAAAAAAATCGAAGTATAGTCATTATTAGTTATGTGATTAAATGAGTTTACACGTTTAATTTCCGATTATTGAAGAAGAAGCTCATATCAGAATATTATAAGTAGTACAAGTTTTCATTCGATGAAATTATTTATTATTAGTTCATGTTTCTAGTTAGGTAATTTTCTAGGTCAGTCTCGATTCTATCCTTCTAATTTAGCCTTTATCTACACCTTTAACCCAAGCCCCGTTACAACCCTGTAAAGACCTTTTGGTCTGTGTATCATCTCATTTTATAGTGGTGCAAGCCTATGGGATTAACTCTTCATGTTTGACTTTTGAGTGCTTAATTTTGAACCTTAAACACTTCGAGTGATTTGAGTGAATCTTTAATGAGGATGTCAACTCTTGTCGATTTCAAATCAAAGGTAATTATTCAGGTGAAAGGAAACACCTAACGTTTTCAGGGCTATAAATGTATAACTTAGAGTGTTTGAATCTTTAGGACTCTTTGAGTTGAATTATCCATGTATGAATTATCTTTGAATTAGGATGAAACATTATTGATAAATTTTACGGATCGAGAAAGTTTGTTTTAATTATGACTTGAGAATTTTGCTTGAGGACAAGCCAAAGCATAAGTGTGGGGGTAATTGATAAACCGTAAAAGTAACATATTTTAAGCCCACATTTAGCATGCTTTTAGATGATTTAAGCCTTGAATTATGTAATTTGGTGCTCTTAATCCTTTGTTTTCATGTTTTATACTCAGCAGAGCACCGGATGATGAAAAGAACAGAAAATGGGCCCAAAACGAAGTAAATGGGCCATATCACAAAATCCACATGGCCTGGGCCCAAGACCACACGGTCGTGCCTCAATCTAAAGTCTCGAACACGGCCTGGCCATGACTTACATGGACGTGTGCCATGGGCGTGTCCCTGCCATGACAAAGAGAAGTTTCACTCGGATTAGGATACTTAGAGGAAAATAAACACATTCCGAAGCCTATATAAACACCCTAAGTGTAACCTAAAAAGGGAGGAACCCAGGGCTTTAGTCAGGGGGCGTCCAGCTAGGCCAAGGAGGGTAGATTTGTGGAGATTTACTCGAAGATAGCCAGTTGATTCATCACAAGAAGCTGAAATTATACTCAAGACGGAGGATATCACCTTCAATTCCTTCAGGGGGTTTTATGGCTTTCTTATGTTTTTTTATCTTTTCTTTTTAGATGTATTCTTTTATTATGTTTATGAACTAAACCCTCAAATACCTGACGGGATGAAACCTAAGATGAATCTTGTTATCGTTTGCTGAACTATATGATAAATATTTGACTTGTTCTTAGTTATGTGTTCTTAATTCTTGTGTTGATATTTTGGGATATTAATTCAAGTGTGATGTGCTTAGGTGGAGGAGAAAAAGTCCCTGCCTAGGAGTCGATCTAGCATAATTAAGCGGAATTGATCGCACGCCTAGAGATAGGGTGACGAGATTTTGCCGGATTAGGGTCAAACCTAATATGGGAGTCTATAGATCGAGTTAATGCGATTCTAGGGGTTTTAATTAGAAATAGATTTCAATTAATGAACCTAGGGTTAGACGTTAGTCGCCTCGTGAGAGGGATTGATATAACTTAAGGAATCTTATGGATCAAGTCAAATGAATAAATCGTCTGGTTCAGAGTTAGATAACAAGTGAAGTCTAGGTGGATTCTTCGTTGGGTGTCGTCTTAATCAATTGGTTTTTCCTAAAGTTCTTTTCCAAATTTCATTCTTCTTTGTCTTAGAGTCTTTAGATTAGTTGTTAGTTTAATTTTAGATTAGATAAACAAATCCCTTAATTTTTAGGCTAAATAATAAAAAGAGAGTTAGTATTAGTACTTTTGGTTCCTTTGGGTTCGACATTCCGGTCTTGCCTAAACTATACTACTGTTCGATAGGTGCGCTTGCCTCAAATTGTTGTCATAGTTAGTTTCCAGGTTCGATCATTCTTTTTATAGATTTTAAGACTTTGACATCGCATAAAACAACGACCAGAGTTCATAAATATTTATTAGGAATATTTGTGAGTCTAGTTGTGTGGTTAATTAGGCTTTAATTAAGTGAATTTAGCTTAATTAAGAGTAATTAGGAAAAATGACTAAATTGAATAAGGGGTAAAATTTGCATTATAGATTAAAAGAAAATATAAAGGACCAAAATGTCAATTATGCCATTTGTCCTAATTGAGGTGGCAAATGAATTGAAAAATGTAAGATTTTTCTTAGATTTCATGCATTAATTATTATTATTATTATTATTATTATTATTAATTGATATTATATTATTATATTATGAAATAAATTAAAATAAAGACAAATGTCTGGTAATAAAAATATACATGTGTAGTATATTTATTTAATTACTTTTTATTTAAGTAAATAGATTTTTATTATATTAAATATTAAATTGTATAAAATAAATAAAATAAGGACAATTGGATGGTGATGATGATAGACAAGTGTAAAATATATGTGTGTACAAATGTAATATAAATATTTGTTATTAAATAGATATTTATTATAGTAATTATTATTATTATTATTATTATTGTTATTAAATTAATAAAGTAAATGAACATTACAGAATAAAGAAACAAAAAGAATAAAAGAAATAAATGAAGGAGAAAAGAAACACAGAAGCATTCAAATAGGGAGAAAAAAAAAAGGGAAACTAAGGTTTTTAATCTTTAAGCTTTAATTGGTAAGTCAATTAAGTCCTTTTCTCTTAATTTTGGTGTTTTAGAAGCTTTAGAACAAGGTTTTTTTTGAATTTAAGTTGAAGTTTTGAAAGTTCTTAGGTTTTTTAATATAGTTTATGTTGAACAAAATGATGAATTAGGGGTTTAATTGATAGAATTTCTAGTTAGAATTGATTAAGGGATTAAATTGTAAAAGAAGCTATAAGTTTTGTGTTAGAGGGATTAAATTGAAAGAAATTTGAAATTAGGGGTTTAATATGAACATTGAGTAGTTAAGTTGAATTTGGTAGGAAATTGAGTAAAAATAAGGTATGAATTAAGATAGGAAAGTAAGTGCATTTAGTTAGGACTAAAATGAAATTAAGATAGAAATTGAATAGAAATTAAATTATTTAACATAAATTGGTGCTGTATTAATAATAAAAAATTATTATTATTTTTGTAGCTAATAAAGAACCCGAGGCATCGACACACAAAGGAAAGGAGAAGGCTATCGAGGACTAAAACGAGAAATTCACAGTTTGTATTACTATAATTCAAACTACTGTTTATTAAATGTTAATTTAAATTTATGTGTATGGTAAATAAAATTATAAGGTACGTATCAATATTGAATTGAAGGAAATTGAGATGAAGTATGATTATGTATGAATATTTGGTAGTATATTGTTGGAAATTGGAAAATTGTATCAAATTGAATTATACATTGAAAATGAAATTGAAATTGAGAAATGATTTGAATATCCTATTAACTAGTCGGGCTGAGTCGGATATAGTTGGCATGCCATAGGATTGAAAGAGTACAGGAATTTATTGGATTTGCCGATCAGGCACTATATGTGCCGTATCAGGCACCACGTGTGTCGTTTCAATCACTTTATGTGTCGTATACTGCTTCTGATATATTGATCCGGTATTGAGTACCGTTTTAGGTGCAATGTGCCGTACTGGTGCGTTTGGTTGGAATTCGTGTATCGGCCGAGTTTGTTAATAGGGTGAATATTCGAAATGAGAGAATTGAATAAATTTGATTGATCGTATGACTAAAAGTATGAGAAAGAAATTGATAAGCCGATTTGTGAATTGAAATTGTATGTGGGATTTGGAAACATGAACCTAAGGTTCATGAATTGATCAAGTTCAAGTTATTAAGATATGATATTGTTGATGAATTATTATATATGAAATATGAAATTGAATGTAAATTAGTTCTTATTATTTATAAATTTTACATGTTTAATGTTATCTGATTAATATTTATAATTCATTAAAGTTATATAGTTTGAATTATGGTAATACCACTGAGTACGAAATACTCAGCGTACAATTATTTCTATACGCAGGTCAGTAGAAGTCGAAAGTCTCGGTTCAGCATCCCGATCAATCCCGACTTCAGCACAACTTTGGTGATGTATTTTCTTTTCCTTTTGGTAAACATCGCATGTACCTAGGTCATATATATAGGTCATATGATTTTGGTTATAAAGTATGAATGGTTTGTAATGTTTTGAACTTAGTTTTAAGTGAAATGGTAAAGAGTATATTATAAAATTTGGCATTAAACTTGAATAGTAAAATAAATGAAGTTATTAGTCAATTTGAATGATATTATAAATGTTTAATTATTACATTACTATGTTAATGAATTAGTTATGATATAAGTGTATTTGAGTATGTTTTTGGTTGAGGCATTGGTTTTGGATTGGTTGCGGTTTGAAAATTGCAGGGATAGTTAGATGTTTATAAAGGGGTTATATTGAGTTTCAAAAAAAAAAACTAGAAATTTATGAAAAATTTCTGGAGTACTCGAACAAGTCCCGTTCCACTTCTGATACATATTTTGGACCTCAAAGGTCCATCAAAGGAACTTAATCGTTAATTTATAATATGTATGTTATTTATTTATGAATTAATCGTAAATTGTCTGATATGTTTAGTATGCCTCGTAACCCTGTTTCGGTGATAGTTTATGGTTTATGGGTGTGATAGTTGTTGATATTAGAGCTATTTAGGTTTAGTCGATTCTCAGACTAAATCGAGCTCGAAATTGAGTCTAGAGGTACATACCATTGTTGAGTCGAAACTGAGTCGAGATTTGGATGCTGACTTATTTGTTTATTTCTGTTTTATAGATAAAAGATTTCAATGAACATATTAATGATATTAACCAAGAAATGTATACCGAAGATGATGAATCATACGGATTAGATGAAATAGAATCAGTATCACCTAGTGTAAATCCAATGGGAAACCAACTTCCTAATATGGAAAGGGGAAGTGATAGAGAGAGAGATGACTCTCATTTATTACGAGTTATTGCTGATGCCTTATAAAGAGTAGCGGGAACTGTTCCTGCTACAACATTTACACCTACTCAGAGACGGGCCCCGATAAAAGAATTAAGGAAATATGGTGCCACTAAATTCTTGGGTCTGAAAGGAGTCGATCCATCCACAGTTAAGAACTAGATGGAATCAACGAAAAGAGTTCTACAACAATTTGAGTGCACCCCTCGAGAATGTCTGATCTATGCCTTTTCTTTACTGCAAGGAGAAGCATATCTATGGTGGGAATCTGTAATTCGACATCTGTCTATAGAACAGGTAACATGGAAATTATTTCAGAAGGAATTCCAGAAGAAGTATGTTGGGGAACTATATATCGAAGACAAAAAGCAAGAATTTTTGATGTTGAAACAAGGTCATTTATCAGTAGTGGACTATGAACAGGAATTTTCTAAACTCAGCCGATATGCTTCGGAGTTTATACCAACAGAGGCAGATAGTTGTAAGAGATTTTTATGAGGCTTAAGAGATTAAATCAGGGTACAATTGGTATCCTATCGAATCACAAAATTCGTAGATTTGGTTGAGAGAGCAAAAATAGTATAACAAGTTCTGAGATTGGATAAAAAGCCCGAAATGGCTAGATCGACAGAAAAATGGGTTGGAACTACTAGTTCAAATCCACTGCCTAAAAGATCCAAAAAATCCAGGGGTGGTTGGAGACCTAGTTTTAGATCGGACCGAGGTGATAGAAGCCGGGGAAAACAGACGACAGTATCTATCGGTAGTGTGAGAGGTCCACCCCGGGATGTAGAAATTCCAGAATGTGAACATTATGGGAAAAAGCATCTGGGTGAATGCTGGAAAGTGATTGGAGGTTGGTTCTGCTGTGGGTCGACAGAGCATTTTGTTAAAGACTATTCAAAGAATAAAAATGTTATACCTACATCACCCCAAAGACCAGTGTCTATTGCTCGAGGCAGAGGTTCGGGTAGAAGTGGTTCTGTATCCAGAGGTGGAGGTGTACGAAGGGGCAGTGATATAGTTACATAGTAGTCAGAAGCTAGAGCACCAACCTGGGCGTATGTGGTTCGGACTCGGGAAGAAAGTGATGCATATGATGTCGTTATAGGTATATTTTTATTGTATTTTTAACCTATTTATACTTTAATTGGCACGGGATCATTACATTCATATATTAGTTCAAAACTAGTTGAGTCGGGAAAGTTAAAGTCTGATATATCTAGAGTATTAATAGAGGTGTCTAGCCCTTTGGGACAAACTGTGTCTGTTGATCGAGTATGCTGGAGATACCTGTAAATAGTACAGGATAAAATGTTTTTTGTTGACTTACTGATCATGCCTTTCGATAATTTCGATGTAATATTGGGTATGGATTGGTTATCTGAACATGGAGTGGTCTTGAATTGTCATAAAAAGAGATTCAGTATTCAGACAGACGATGGGGACATAATTGAGGTGAATGGCTCCATACCAGTGGCTCGACACGCATCATTTCGGCAATAAAATCACACACGATGTGATGTCAAAGTCTTAAAATTTATATAAAGAATGATCGAACCTGGAAACTAACTATGACAACGATTTGAGGCAAGCGCACCTATCGATCAATAGTATAGTTAAGGCAAGACCGATTTGTCGAACACAAAGGAACTAAAAGTACTAATACTAACTTTATTTTTATTATCTAGCCTAAAATAAAGGGAAATTGTTTATCTAATCTAAAATTAACTAATAACTAATCTAAAGATGCAAAGACAAAGAAAAGAATGAATTTGGGGAAAATACTTGAGAGAAAACCAATTGACTATGACAATACCCAAGGAAGAATCCACCTAGACATCACTTGTTATCTAACTCTGAACCAGATGATGTATTCACTTGACTTGATCCGTAAGATTCCCTAACGTATATTAATCCCTCTCTCAAGGCGACTAAGGTCTAACCCTAGATTGATTAATTGAAATCTCTTTCTAATTAAAACCCCTAGAATTGCATTAACTCGATCTATGGACTCCAATATTAGGTTTGACCCTAATCCAGCATATTTTCGTCACCCTATCTCTAGGCTCACGATCAACTCGGCTTAACTATGCTTGATCTACTCTTAGGTAGGGACTTTTACTCCTCCACCTAAGCACATCACACTTGCATTAATATCCCGGAAATATCAAAACAAGAATTAAGAACACATAATTAAGAACAAGTCAAATATTTATCATATAGTTTAGCAAACGATAACAAGATTCATCTTAGGTTTCATTCCCCTCAGGTATCTGAGGGTTTAGTTCATAATAATAATAAAGAATGCATCTCAGAAGAAAAGATAAAACAAAACATAAGAAATCCTTAAAACCCCTTGAAGGAATTGAAGGAGAGATCCTCCATCTTGAGTATGATTCCGGCTTTTTAAGATGAATCAACTGGCTATCTTCGTGTAAATTCCCACAAATCTGCCCACTTTGGCCTAGCTGGACACCCCCTGACTAAAGCCCCGGCAAAAGGATTCTGCCGAACTCTCCGCTTAAGTTGCTCCCTTGGGTGTTTATATAGGCTTTGAGATGCCTTACTTGGCTTCTAAGTATCCTAATCTGAGTGGAATTCCTATTTGGGTGTTTATATAGACTTTGGAATGTCTTTCTTTGCCTCCAAGTATCCTAATCCGAGTAAAACTCCTCTTGGCCGTGGCAGGGACATGCCTATGGCACACGGTTGTATAAGTCGTGGCCAGGCCGTGTTCAAGTTCATTAATGAGGCACGACCGTATGGTCTTGGGCCCAGGCCATGTTGATTTCATGATCTGGCCCATTTGGTTCATTTTAAGCTCGTTTTCCATTTTTTTTCATCCTCCGGTGCTCGCCTGAGTGTAAAACATGAAAAGAAAAGACTAAGAGCACCAAGTTACATAATTCAAGGTTTAGATCATCCAGAAGCATGCTAAATGTGGACTTAAAATATGTTACTATCACGGTTTATCACTTCAACAGGGTTGTACATCATATTTAGCTTATGTTATTAATTCTTATTCAGTTGGTAATTAGTGTAGTAAGATCAGAACTGTATGTGAGTTTGCAGATGTTTTCTCTGAACAACTACTGGGCTTACCACCTGACAGAGAGGTTAAATTTGCTATTGAGGTTTATCCAGGTACCGCTCTAATATCTATACCTTCGTACCATATATCGCCTTCAGAATTAAAAGATTTGAAGGTACAGTTGCAGGATTTGCTGGATTGAGGCTTCATTCGACCGAGTATATCACCATGGGGTGCATCGATATTATTTGTTAAAAAGAAAGATGGTTCAATGTGGCTATGTATTGATTATCTGCAATTGAATAAGGTGACAATCAAGAATAAATATCCATTACCTTGTATAGTTGATTTGTTTGATCAGTTGAGAGGAGCCTCAGTGTTTTTGAAGATTAACTTGAGATCAGGCTATTATCAGTTGAAGGTAAAAGAAAATGATGTGTCAAAGATTGCATTCTGTACTCGATATGGACATTATGAGTTTTTGATTATGCCATTCGAGTTAACTAATGCCCCAGCTGCCTTCATAGACCTGATAAATTGTATTTTTTTAGCCGTACTTAGATCAGTTTGTAGTGGTTCTCATTGATGATATATTGGTTTATTCGAAGACAGAAGCAGAACATGATCAGTATTTTAGAATAGTGCTACAGATTCTACGGGAAAAACAATTGTACCGGAAGCTGAGTAAATGTGAATCCTGATTATTAGAGATGGCATTTTTGGGACATGTGGTATATGCTGATGGGATTAGAGTTGATCCGAAGAAGATCGAGGCAATTGTACAATGGAAGGTACCAAAGAATGTATCTGAGGTATGTAGTTTCCTGGGATTAGCTGGATACTATGTCTTCGAAGATTGTAATGCCCTAAAAATCTCTTATATATTTATTTTAATATGTTTGTGACATAAATACATGTTTTATTCAATGGTTAAGTGTTCTGGGAAGTGTTTGAAAAGTCTTGGGTTCAAGCCCAAGCAAAAAAATTTTTAATTGAATAAACCCCTGTCTCTGATCAGTAGGCTTATAAATATATGTTTGTAAAATATGTCAAAATGGGCCTACTGGTCTTGTGGATAAGTGGAGGGTCAGTTGTGCTGAGGGTCAGGAGTTCGAGTCTCTGCGCGAGTGAAGGATCTATTTTTGCTAGATGCCGTAGAGGTGTTTGAGTAGAGTCGGGATTCTAAAGAGAATGAGGTGAGTAGTGGATGGTTTGAAGTGTTTGAGGGGCGTGGGGAAGTGTGCGAGGGAATTAAGGGATTTAGGGGGTAGTGGGGATTGAGTAGAATTCTATGCTTTCCAAAAATTTCTACTCTTTAGAGAAAATGGTGAGCAAACGTTCCCTCTCCTCCCTTGGTCGAATCTTCCCTTCTTCATCTTTTCTTTGTCTTCTTTTCTTTTTCACCTTTTTGTTGTCAGCTGAAAATCCCCCACTTGCTGCCGTTGTTTTCAAAATTCAGTTCCCCTTTCTGTTCCCAAAATTGTGATGCTAGTTTCCCTTCCCTTTAAGCCGACCTTGTGTTATCTTGCTCTTATCCTTAGCCGAATATTGCTAGGTGAGTTCTGCATTATCTTCTATCCCCTTTTGGCTTTGCACTTCCTTTTCCATCCTTACCTTTTTCCTATTCTTACCGTCACCCCCTCTGTTTGCCTCTTTTTAGTCTTTCTTTCCTCATCTTGATTCGTTGTCATCAATTTGGTAAGTGATTTAGGTGTTGTTGTCTCGTTTGTAAGATACTGAGTGAAGGGTTGTGTTGATCTGTAAGTATGGTTTAATTGAAGTTATAGGGAAATTTGATTTTAGGTTTAACGAAAAGGTTTTACGACTCTTGTTTTAGGTGGAGACCAAGGGTTGGTTGGTGCATCTTCAAGAATCTGAGGGTATGTTTTTGGTTGATCTCGATAAGGGGGTTTCAATTATTGATAGATTCTTAACTTCGTTAGGATTTGATTGAATAACGAGTTAAGTAGTTGACTAATGACGTTTTGGTTGAATCTCAGTTTTTGGAGTTCTCGAAGTGCAGTTTTATTGCTAACAAAACCAGGTGTGTAAACACAACTCTGAAATTGAAATTCGACAAAAAGTAGAAACAGGTAATTGTCGATGCCACACGGGCGTACGGCCTCTGATAAACCGTAATAGTAACATATTTTAATCCCACATTTAGCATACTTTCAGATGATTTATCGCTTGATTTATGTAAAAAGGTGCTCTTAATCCATTCTTTTCATGTCTTATACTCAGGAAAGCACCCGAGGATAATAAGAATGAGAAACGGGCCTAAAATGAAGTAAATGGGGACAAGGAGGAAATCGACACAGCCTGGACTTAAGCCCACACGGCCGTGCCTCATCGAGCAACTAGAACATAGCCTAACCTCGATTTACACAGCCGTGCCTCATTAAAGAGATCCGAACACGGCTTGAAGACTAGTCACATGGGCATGTGACATGGCCGTGTCCCTGTCATGGCAAAGAGCAATTTCATTCGGAAAAGGATACTTAGGGCCAAAAAAACACATTCCAAGAGCCTATATAAACCCCCAGGTGTATCCTGAAAGGGGGCGGTGAGCGAGGCCAAGGAGCCAAGCCGAAAAGGTCAGATTTGTGGGAATCGCTCGAAGATAGCCAGTTGATACATCTCAAGAAGCCAAAATTATACTCAAGACGGCGGATCTTTCTTTCAATTCCTTCAGGGGGTTTTAGGGATTTCTTATGTTTTGTTTTATCTTTTCTTCTGAGAGTTTTTCTTTTATCGTTATGAACTAAACCCTTCAGATACCTGAAGGGGATGAAACCTAGATGAATCTTGTTATTGTTTTCTGAACTATATGATAAATACTTGATTTGTTCTTAATTATGTCTGTTTACTTCTTGTGTAAATATTTTCGGGATATTGATTCAAGTTGGATGTTCTTAGGTGGAGGAGCAAAAGTCCCTGCTTAAGAATAGATCTAGCATAATTAAAGCAGAGTCGTTCGCGCGCCTAGAGATAGGGTGACGAGATTTTGTCAGATTAGGGTGAAACCTAATATGGGAGTCCATAGATCGAGTTAATGCGATTCTAGGGGTTTTAATCAGAAAGAGATTTCAATTAATTAACCTTGAGTTAGACGTTATTCGCCTCGAGAGAGGGTTTAATATAATTTAGGGAATCTTATGGATCAAGTTAAGTGAATAAATCATCTGGTTCAGTGTTAGATAACAAGTGAAGTCTAGGTGGATTCTTCCTGAGGGTATCGTCTTGATCATCTGAGTTTTTCCTCAAGATTTTTCCCAATTCATTCTTTTGTTTTTGCGTCTTTAGCTTAGTAGTAATTAATTTAGATAGATTAAAACAACTTCACTTATTTTAGGCTAGATAATAAAAAGAAAATTTTGTATTAGTACTTTTAGTTCCTTTGGGTTCGACAATCCGGTCTTGCCTAAGCTATACTACTGTTCGATAGGTGCACTTGCCTTAATTGTTGTCATAGTTAGTTTCCAGGCTCGATCATTCCCCATTTATTATAAATTTAAAACTCTAACACGCGATCAGCCTCCCGTGTGGTAGGCCGTGTGACCAAACACGAGCGTGTGATCGATAAGGATGGCCATTTTCGATTCATAGGCCGAGCGAATTGGGTCGTATGGGCCACACGGGTAAACCACACATGCTTGTGGAATATTTTGGGTCAGGCCGTGTGGGCCACACGAACATGTGGGCCTAGACGGGCCGACAACATTGGCATGTGGGCCCATTTTCACTGTTTGACTGTGAAGGTTGCACAGGACGTCCAAGTCAATTGTGGACCTACTGTAGGGTCGAAAAGTTTACCTACACCCCTAATTGACTGAAATGGCTGTATGACTGATATGAATAAACATGATGATGTTCCACTGATTTGATACTGTATGCCCTGATTACATGCATGATATTATGGTATAGCATATTATATTTTTGTACTGCATTGCATTGGGTTGGGGGTTTATTTTGATCGGAAGAAGTTTACTGAAAGGCCTCGAGCTTAATATACTGTCAACTCAGTTACAAACTACTGTTTTGTCTCGCATTCGGTACTTTTTGGAGTGTAGGGATGGGTGAGTTGATTATATCCCTACATAGAGTGTAGGGTTAGACAGAGATGGAGTGTAGAGGCTGGCTGGGTAGGACCTGTATACTGTATATCTATTACTGTACTGGTTATTGATACTATAATGGGCCAAGGCCCAAATGCATGACTGCTTCTGTATTGCAATGGGCTAAACCCTAACTGAGACTGAAACTGTTACTGAATTGAGCTTAGGCCCAGACTATGATTGCATTATGTATGCTTGATTATATGGGGATTACACACTGAGCTTTTGGAAACTCACCCTTCTATTTTATCTGTATAGGTAATCCTCAGACTTAGGCGGATCAGAGTGGCAGAGGACTCAGTGGTGGCCACACGACCCCTTTTTACACTATTTCGTATTTACTTAGGTTTTTAAAGTTTTATTTGGGGTATTTTACTGTAATAATGGCCTCTTTGGATTTTTACTTCTAATTTTGGGTTTCTATTGTTTTGATTTACAACTGCTAGTAGTAGGGATAATCGAGCTTTCAAAACGAATCAAACGTTTTAACAAAATACACACAAATATGCAAACTATTTTAAAAAGCTTCTGCAATAAGTGACATTTTGAAAATTATTAACGTTTTGAAAGAGAATAATTTTTTAATATGAATCACGTCTAAAATTGATCGACACGTCTTGGAATTGAGCATAAGAGAGTGTAAAGAAGTGATAAAAAAAGGAGGCTTTTACCGACAACTCACTTTTCGAAAAACACTACCATGTGACACCGCCAAATTCAGCCATAACGTCTAGGCCGAGTTTGGGGTGTTACACAAATACCATTACTGTTGACAAAGCTGCTACAAAAGAATGTTCCTTTCATTTGGGATGATTAGTGTAAGAGGAATTTTGAGACTTTGAAACAGATATTGACTAAGGCACCTATTTTAACCTTACTAGAGTCGGGAAAGGACTTTGTTGTATATAGTGATGTATCTCTGAGGAGTTTGGGTTGCATATTGATGCAGGATGGAAAGGTAATATCTTACGCATCTCGACAGCTAAAGCCACATGAACCTAACTACCCGATACACAATTTGGAGTTGGCTGCAGTAATTTTTGCATTGAAGATTTGGAGGTAGCATTACTTGTATGGTGAGAAATGTTATATTTACACAGATCATAAGAGCCTCAAATATCTATTGTTGCAAAAGGAGTTGAATTTGAGGCAAACACAGTGGATCGAGCTTCTGAAAGATTATGACTGTGTTATAGATTATTATCCAGGGAAGGCAAACGTAGTAGCTAATGCATTGAGCAGAAAAGTTGCGGTTAAATTACGGGCAATGTTCGCTAAGCTTATGATCTTGTGTCAGAGTCTTAAAAATTTGTATAAAGAATGATCGAGCCTAGAAACTAACTGTGACAATGACTTGAGGCAAGCGCACCTATCGAACAGTAGTATAGTTTAGTGGCAAGACCGGATTGTCGAACCCAAAGGAACCAAAAGTATTAATACTAGCTTTCTTTTTATTATTTAGCCTAAAAATTAAAGGAATTTGTTATCTAATCTAAAATTAACTAACTACTAAGCTAAGGATGCTAAGACAAAGAGAAGGAATTGGGGAAATACTTGTGGGAAAAACCAATTGATTAGGACAATACCCGAGGAAGAATCCACCTAGACTTCACTTATTATCTAAGTCTGAACCAGACGATTTATTCACTTGACTTGATCCGTAGGATTCCCTAATTTATATTAATACCTCTCTCGAGGCTACTAACGTCTAACCCTAGGTTGATTAATTGAAATCTCTTTCTAATTAAAACCCCTATAATTGCATTAACTCGATCTATGGACTCCCATATTAGGTCTGACCCTAATTCGGCATATTTTCGTCAGCCTACCTCTAAGGTTGCGATCAACTACACTTAACTATGCTAGATCTACTCTTAGACAGGTCTATTCCTCTTCTACCTAAGCACATCAATACTTGAATCAATATCCTAAAATATCAAAGCAAGATCCGTCTTAGGTTTCATCCCCCTCAGGTATCTGAGGGTTTAGTTCATAATGATAAAATAATACATCTCAGAAGAAAATATGAAACAAAACATAAGAAAAACCCTAAAACCCCTGAAGGAAATCGAAGGCAAGATCCTCCGTCTTGTGTATAACTCCGACTTCTTGAGATGAATCAACTGGCTTTTCTTCGAGTCAATCCCACAATTCTGGCCTCTCTGGCTTGGCTCCTTGGCCTAGCTGGTCGCCGGCTTTTAGGTCACACCTAGGGTGTTTATATAGGCTTTCGGAATGGCTTTCTTCACCCCTAAGTATCCTAATCTGAGTGAAACTCTTCTTTGCTACCGTAGGGACATGCCCATGGCACATGCCCGTGTGAATCGTGGTCTAGGCCATGGTCGTGTAACACCCCAAACCCAGCCCAAACACTCCAACCGGATCCGGCATGTCACTAAGAAGATTTTATAAACCGTGTCGCATGTTCTTCTTTAAAGACAATATAGTTTAAACATTTATACGAGAAAACTTAATAATTCGATAATTTGTAAAAGAAATAAATTTTAAATTAATGCCTTAATGAATAAAAACTAAAATTTTGCCTTTGAGTTTTTCAATTAATCATAAAAGCTAAGTGTATGAGAACCCGGAAACAAAAACATAAAACTGACAAACAATAGCCAGTGGCCTTATTACAATAAAATATAAAACCAGATAAATTGAAAATACTGAGGGAAAATAATTAAAACAACGTCCTTTATTGAATCAAAATAAATCTATGCATGGCCACCTTGTGCTCCTCTCTAGCCCGGTCCGATGCACTAAGTGCTACTTGAAAAATGTTAAACAACAGGGTGAGTCATAAAACTCAGTGTGCAATCCCTCGTGCACCATCAGATTGGGCCTTAGCCCCACAGAACAGAATAACAGAATATCACATAACAGAATTAAGTAAAGCCCATCCCAGTCCTAGATCCATCCGCTACACACCACCCTTCCCTGCCAATCACACCAATGGGGATTTCTACAATCACCCTCACCGCTACACACCACCGATGGCAGTCATGCTGCAGTTAGCTGCACATCGTCAGATTTGTGCCATAGTCACCAGAATAGATCATGGAAGAGCCACTACAACAGAACACTTCCCCTTTCATATACAACAATATCCCAACCCCGAGCAAACATAGGAAACGGCATACATGCATATCATATCAACTCATCAGAATCATTTTACTTAAAGAAAATCACAGAAATCACTAACCTGATGTGTCGCCCTTACCCTCCATGGGTTTTCAACAACCATGCCAGGATTTCGACATTTAACAGAATATAGATAGATTCATATATACACATATATATATCAGAGATGGTGTGGGAAATTACACACCTGATTACGCTTAATGTTATGCTATCAAAATTGATGCTCTCCCTAGCCAGAATCGCGATTATCAGATCACTATACTACCGGTCAAAGACTTCACTTTAAGAGATTGATTTGAGTAACCACCCAACAAGGTTAAATGTTAGATTGGAGATAAATCGATTTAATAAAACGACGAAGATAAATCTCCTTACCTAAATTGATTAAATCCCGAAAGTAGTATGATTCGAGTGCTACTGATTTAGAAACCTAGGCGATTGGATCTCCTTCAAATCTTGGAATGCCGCCCATGAAAGAAAATACGAGATTAGTCAACCATTTAGCCATTCGGTTATGGTCTCCAAAAGCCGGAAAAGATGGAAAGAATAGCACAATCGACACTTACCACTACAGAAGGTTTCGGCTACCCCTTGCAGAAAAGATTCGGTAACCACAGGAGAAGATCGAAGCGTAGAAGATTAGAGATCTAGGAATTTCAGCTTTTAAGAAAATCTCGAAAAAGATGAACAAGAGAGGGCTGATGCATTTTCAGCTTTTAGAAGAACTGAGTGAGGAGTTTCGATTTTGGCTTGGGAAAAGAAAACAAAAAGAGCCTTAGAGATTTCGGCTACAAGAACAAACAAGAGCGTAGTTTTAGGTTTTAGTGAATGGGAGAAGAATAACAATAGGGATCAGAAGATTCGGCTGAGAGGGAATTTCAAAGAAAAAGAAAGGGTGAGGGAGGTGATGATTTTCGACTTTTGGAAGAGAAAAGATGAGAAAAGGAAAAAAAACAAATGAGATGGCCTTTAAATTTTTGGCACACCCCTTGCCATACTAAACCAATTCTTCCCCCCTCTTCTGTGTTTGATTTTCGGCCAACTCTGCAACCAAAGGATAGCTCCTATCCTTCTCCCTTATCTTAATCTACTAACTCCTCCAAAAGAGACCTAATTAGCACCAACTCCTCCCCCTTTATCAGCATAATATCCACATGTTTTAAAACATTAGAATCCCCTATATATTAGCCTTGTTGCCTTTCCCCCTTACTCCCTTTTAAGTGCCGAATTTGGCCCAAGAACATGGGCTCCAAGCGGCCAACACTTAGGCCTCCTTCCTTGCCACTGACGCCACTTATCAACTCCCCTTGCTTTGGGCCACAAGCCCACCTTGATATTTAAACTACAGAGACTATCTCAAAAGCTCTAAAGTGTCTACACAGAAATTTAGCCAAGGCCTCAGCCTATTCCTGAACCCAATCTGGACCCCTAATCCTCAAATTAACGCATTCAACACACAACACACACAATGCACAGGCCCACTAACTCAGGATGTTACAGGTCGGGTCTGTTAAGGAGGCACGGGCGTGTAGTCTTGGGCCCAGGCCGTGTCAATTTTGTGCTTTGGCCCATTTACTCTATTCTAGGCTCGTTTCTTGTCCTTTTCATCATCCTGTGCTCTCCTAAGTATAAAACATGAAATTAAAGGATTAAGAGCACCAAATTCCACAATTCAAGGCTTAGATTATCCAAAAGTATGCTAAATGTGGGATTAAAATATGTTCATATTACGATTTATCAAATACCCCCACAGTTAAACATTTGCTTATCCTCAAGCAAATTTCTCAACTCACAATTAAAATGAACTTCCTGATAAACCGTAAAAGTAACATATTTTAATCCCACATTTAGCTTACTTTTTGATGATTTATTCCTTGATTTATATAAAAAGGTGCTTGTAATCCTTTCTTTTCATGTCTTATACCCGTGAAAGCACTCGAGGATGAAAAGAACACAAAATGAGCCCAAAACGGAGTAAATGGGCCTTAGCACGAAATTGACACGGCCTGGCCTAAAGTCGAAATGGTCGTGCCTCGACGAACACCTAGAGCACGGCCTCAACTCCGCCTCACACGGCCATGCCTAAAGTTAGAAATCCAAACACGGTCTGGTCTCAATTCACACGGGCGTGTGCCATGGCCATGCCTTTGTCGCTAGAAAGAGCAATTTCAGTCGGAAAAGGATATTTATGGAGAAAGAATCGCATTCCAAGAGCCTATATATATCCCCTAAGTGCCACCTTTGAAAAGGTGTCAAAGCTAGGCCAAGGAGCCAAGCCGAGAAGGTCAGAGTTAGGGAATAACGCGTGGATAGCCAGTTGATCCATCCCATGAAGCCGGAATTATACTCAAGATGGCGGAATTCTCTTTCAATTCCTTCAGGGGGTTTTAGGGATTTCTTATGTTTTGTTTTATCTTTTCTTTTGAGATGTTTTCTTTTTACATTATGAACTAAACCCTTAAGATACCTGAAGGGGAATGAAACCTAGATGAATTTTGTTATTTGATTTCTAAGTTATATGATAATTGCTTAGTTTATTCTTAACTATGTTGCTTAATCCAAATCTAAGGTGCTTAGGTGGAGGAGGAATAGACCCTGTCTAAGAGTAGATCTAACATAATTAAGTGGAGTTGATCGAACGCCTAGAGATAGGGTTACAAGATTTTGCCAGATTAGGGTGAAACCTAATATGGGAGTCCATTGATCGATTTACTGCTATCCTAGGGGGTTATTATAAGCGAACGAGAGTTCCACTAATTAACCTAGGGTTAGACATTATTCGCCTCGAGAGAGGGTTTAATATTGGTTAGGGAGTCTCACGGATCAAACTAAATAAAGAAATCATATAATTTAGGGTTAGATAACAAGTGAAGTCTAGGTGGATTCTTCCTGAGGGTATCATCGCAATCAACTGAATTTTTCTTCAAAGTTATTTTCCAATTCATCTTCTTCTCCTATGTCTTTAGTTTAGTCGTCGTCAATTTAGATTAAAGCAACCTTCACTTTAATTTAGGCTAAATAATAAAAAGAAAGTTAGTATTAGTACTCTTAGTTCCTTTGGGTTCGATATCCGGTCTTGCCTAAGCTATACTACTGTTCGATAGGTACACTTGCCTTTAATCGTTGTTAGAGTTAGTTTTCAGGTTTTGATTATTCTTTTATAAATATTTAAAGCTCTAATTTTGCAGCGATCAAGTTTTTGGTGTTGTTGCCGGGGAACTACAATATTAAGAAAGCTCTATTTTTATTATTTTAGCCATTATTTTATTCGCAATTTATTTCTTTTGTTTTCTTAGGTAAAATTTTAATTTTTCTAATTGTTATTTCTTTCTCTTTTCAGGTACCTTTAGTTTATGACTAGAAGGAACACGAGAGGACCTTTGGTATACGATAGTGATATTGAAGTAACCGCTCATAGGAATCGCAGGGAAACCAGGCGAGCCCTAAATTACACAGAAAGGGAGGAAGAAGACAGATCCAATCCTACTGAAGGGATGGACGAAAACAACCCACAACCACGCAATGTGGGGGAAAATAATGCTCCACGTACAATGTTTGATTATGCGAAACCGCATTTAATAGGAGCGGAATCGAGTATTGTTAGGCCCGCTATAGCTGCTAACAATTTTGAATTAAAGCCTAACACAATACAAATGATTCAACAGCTTGTTCAATTTGATGGTTTGCAGGACGAAGATCCAAACATGCATATAGCTAACTTTTTAGAGTTCTGTGATACCTTCAAAATAAATGGCGTTTTTGATGATGCCATACGTCTTCAGTTTTTTCCTTTTTCATTGAGAAATAAACCCAAACAGTGGTTAAACTCGTTACAATGAGGGTCAATCACTACATGGGATCAGATGACCGAAAAGTTTTTAATAAAATATTTTCCACCGGCCAAAACGGCCAAGTTACGGAATGATATCTCTTCTTTTGTGCAGATGGATTTAGAAATGCTATACGATGCATGGGAGGGATTCAAAGCTCTCTTGAGAAGGTGCCTACACCATGGCTTACCCTTGTGGCTACAAGTCCAAACCTTTTACAACGGTGTAAACCCCTCAACAAGGCAACTAATTGATTCAGCCGCTGGTGGAACCCTGAACAACAAAACTCCAGAAGCAGCCTATGAGTTCATTGAGGAGATGTCATTAAACAATTATCAGTGGCAAGCTTCAAGGACCAAACCGACGAAATCAGTAGGAGTTTTCAACATCGATACTATGACCATGCTATCAATGCAGCTTGAGATGATAAATAAAAAGCTTGATAATTTGTGTTCTTCACAGGCACATCCAGTCATGCAATGCGACGCAAGTGGAACCGTGGCGAATCCTGAGTACCCATCCTACCAACCAGAAGCAGAGAGCGAACAGATGAATTATATAGGTAATAATTTCCGATCCAATAATAATCCTTATAGTAACACTTACAATCCAGGTTGGAGGAATCACCCAAATTTTTCATGGGGAGGTCAAGGCAATCAAGGAAATCAAAGGCAACAACCTCCTCAAAACTTCCAAAATCAGCCTTATCCACAAGAGAAGAAACCTACCCTCGAGGAGATGATGGCACGGTTCTCAGCAGACACAGAGAAACGTATCCAAGAAATTGATAGAACAATCAAAAGCAACGAGAGCCGAATCAGTGAAATTGCTAAGTCAGTCAAGGAAGTAACTAATGCAGTAGAACAACTCGCAAAGCTAATGTCAAAACGACCGCAAGGACGTCTACCAAGTAACACCGAGATTAACGCTAAAGAGCAAATTCAAGCCATCACAGCTCAGGACAGCGAGGAGTTAGATAAACGCAAACCAATTCCAAAAAGTAAGGTAGACGAAGGTACAATAGAGGTAGCACAAGAAAAGCCAAAACCGATAATCAAGGAGTACAAACCTTGCTTACCTTACCCCGAAGCGTTAAAAAAAGACGATTCAGAAGAATAATTCGGTAAGTTTCTTAAACTTTTAAAGAAATTACATATTAACTTACCTCTTCTTGAAGCTCTTTTTTAGATGCCAGACTCGAGGAAATTTTTAAAACAGCTCTTGACCAAAAAATGCAAAATAGATGAACAGCACCACGTGGAACTGAACGCAACATGCTCAGCAATGTTACAAAATAGACTACCACAAAAGCAAAAAGATCCAGGGAGTTTTACAATTCCATGTTTAATTGGTAGTTTAAATATTGATAATGCGTTAGCTGATTTAGGGGCAAGCATAAATTTCATGCCTTATACATTGTTTAAATGACTAGGTCTAGGGAAGCCCAAACAAACTAGAATGAGTATTCAATTAGCTGATAAAATTGTTAGAATTCCTAGGGGCATTATTGAAGACGTTCTCGTAAAAATCGATAAATTTGTTTTCCCAGTAGACTTTGTTGTTTTAGATATGGATGAGGATAATTCAATCCCTTTAATTTTAGGAAGACCTTTCTTAGCAACTGCTAAGACTAAAATGGATGTTGCCACAGGCGAGCTCATACTTTGTGTAGGAGACGACTCAACAGGTCAACAAAGAGCCAAGGTGAGAAAGAAAATTCTTTTGATGACCATCCAATTACACCTTCTTTTCGGAAACCACCGAAAAAAGGAACGATTGAACCGGATCCTCAGTTCAGTGCCAACAAAGAAATAACTCACGAGGAGAAAAAGATTCAACCCAATGACTTAGACGAGTGGAAAACGCACTTCAAGGAAAAACTAGGGTTAAACGAGGAAGAACCAAAATCACACGAAGTAAAACTAGAGGAACCACCAGAAGAGCTCGTAGGGACATCAAATCACTTTAAAATAGGAGACCAGGTACTATTAGACAAAGTTGATCGCTGCAAAATCAGAGCTTTAAATATTTAAAAAAGAATGATCAAACCTGGAAACTAACTCTGACAACGATTAAAGGTAAGTGTACTTATCGAACAGTAGTATAGCTTAGGCAAGACTGGATATCGAACCCAAAGGAACTAAAAGTATTAATACTCACTTTCTTTCTATTATTTAGCCTAAATTAAAGTGAAGGTTGCTTTAATCTAAAGACGACGACTAAACTAAAGACACAAGACAAGAAGATGAATTGGAAAATAACTTGGAAGAAAAACTCAGTTGATTGCGATGATACCCTCGGGAAGAATCCACCTAGACTTCACTTGTTATCTAACCCTAAATAATATGATTTCTTTACTTAGCTTGATCCGTGAGACTCCCTAACCTATATTAAACCCTCTCTCGAGGCGAATAATGTCTAACCCTAGGTTAATTAGTAGAACTCTCATTTGCTTATAATAACCCCCTAGGATAGTAGTAAATCGATCAATGGACTCCAATATTAGGTTTCACCTTAATCCGGTAAAATCTCGTAACTCTATCTCTAGGCGTTCGATCAACTCCACTTAATTATGTTACATCTACTCTTAGGCAGGGTCTATTCCTCCTCCACCTAAGCACATTAGATTTGGATTAAGCAACATAATTAAGAACAAACTAAGTAATTTAATCATATAACTTAAAAATCAAATAAAAAGATCCATCTAGGTTTCATCCCCTTCAGGTATCTGAGGGGTTTAGTTCATAATGAATAAAAAGAACATCGGAAGAGAAAAGATAAAAAAAAACATAAGAAAACCCTAAAACCCCCTGAAGGAATTGAAGGAGAATTCTGCCGTCTTGAGTATAACTCCGGTTTCTTGGGATGGATCAACTGGCTATCCTCGCGCTATTCCCTAACTCTGACCTTCTCGGCTTGGCTCCTTGACCTAGCTTTCGATGCTTTTCAAAGGTGGTACTTGAGGGATATATATAGGCTCTTTGGAATGCGATTCTTTCTCCCTAAGTATCATTTTCCGACTGAAATTACTCTTTTCAGCGACAAAGGCATGGCCATGGCACACGCCCGTGTGGATCGAGACCCGACTGTGTTTGAATTTCTAACTTGAGGCACGGCCATGTGTGGCAGAGTTGAGGCCGTGCTCTAGGTATTTGTTGAGGCACGACCGTATGGACTTTGGGCCAAGCCGTGTCAATTTCGTGCTAAGGCCCATTTACTCTATTTTGGGCCCATTTTGTGTTCTTTTCATCCTCGGGTGCTTTCCTGGGTATAAGACATGAAAAGAAAGGATTACAAGCACCTTTTTGTATAAAACAAGGAATAAATCATCAAAAAGCACATTAAATGTGGGATTAAAATATGTTACTTTTACGGTTTATCAAATACCCCCACACTTAAGCTTCTACTTGTCCTCAGGCAAAATTCTCAACTTACAATTAAGACAAACTTTCCATGATTCACAATTCTTTTCAACAATGTCTTATCCTAATTCATAGATAATTCATACATGGATAATTTGATTCAAAGTGTCCTAAAGATTCAAACGAGATAAGTAATGAGTTTATACCTCGAAAACATAGGTGTCTCCCCTCTTTTAAATAACTACCTTTTCAATTCAAAACTGACAAAGATTGATATCCTCACTTAAGATTCACTCAAATCACTCTAAAATGTTTAAGGTTCAAAAAAAATCTCTCATAACTCAAACCTGAAAAGTTAATCCCATAGGCTTGCCTGAAAATCAAATCTCCACCACTGTAATATGATATGACAAACAGATCAAAAGGTCTTTGTCAGGGTTGTAACCGGGCTAGGGTTAAAGGTGTGGTCATAGGCTAAAATTAGAGGTTTAGAATCGAGATTGAGTTGATAAGTACCTACCAAAAACTTTACCGAAACTTTACTAATTGAAAAGTAGTAATCCTACTAATACGAGCTTTTCTTTTAAAAATAGTCTTTGATTGTGTAAGCTCTCTTTTCATACTACTTAGATTTTTTTAAGAACAAACTAAATAATTACAAGATAAATTTAACTATCAGAATAATAAACTTCGATAACAGATCAAATCAAGTTTCGATTAAGGGGGTAGTCAAAAGAAAGGGTGATAACAAATACAAAGGCTTTGGGTTAATATTAGTAGGTGAGTCAATAAAAAGGGTTTGTTAGGATCAACGGGTTCACTAGGGGTTATTTTTGAATGTAGGCTATTTGGTGGAGTGAGTGGGTTAAAACCTAGGTGTCTTTATCATATCTGTATATCAAATCATAACTGTGGTCTCAACATGTAAAAACGAGGCAAGTTCTAGAATAACAGTTCATAGTTGATACACTCCTAATCAAAGAATGAGCACAAAAAAGAATGTATGCTCTATAAGGTTCAAATACTCACAAAAAATTATGGGTGCTTTGATATCATCCTTGTAAAATTCGAGTTTCAAGGTAATATTCAAAATTAGATCAACAACCTAGCAAAATTTTAATTCCTTAAAAACAGACTTATCATGCTTGATTCTCTAGTATTCCTTAAATTAAACATCAATGTACAATTAACTATAACTTATTCTAAAACATGTCAATAATCATCACAAATTATCAGAAATTTCATCCTAATTAGTAATATGACAACTTTGTATAAAAACAAGACTAGATCAGGGATTTGAGAACAAAAAAGTTAGGCACGTTTTTCCACTTTCACCCTCAGGGATTTGAGAATAATGAAAAAAGTTGGGTAATTTTACCCCCCCACACTTAAGATGTACATTGCCCTCAATGTACAAAGATATAATGAAAATTAGTGATCAATCAAAAAGATAGGAGGGGAAAGTTTCACTTCCTGGATTTTCTGACGAGATCCTTGAGGATGTGGACAGTGTGTGGCATCAGGTGACTTTTTGCATTTCGCCTAATTGTGCTTTTGTGTAGGTGGAATATATATGATTTATTCTGCAAAGTCACTTGTTAATGATCTTTTCGATGAAAAAGATATGTTGTTAGGGATGCTTTGAATAATTGAATAGCCAATGGTAAAAATTTGTAAAAAAAGTTCAAATTAAACAGCATAAAATAAAATCTTAAAAATGAAGAAAACAAATTAAAAAGGACTCAGAGGTCCTCATCGTTGGTTGGATCCGGTGGTGGTGCTGATGATGAAATGTGGAGGTGCTGGCATATTTGTTGGAGCATCGCCTCTAATCAATCAAAGCGCCGAGTGATTTTAGCAAAATGCATCTTGAACTGATTAAGTCAAGCAGAGATGTCTGCTAATGATGTTACCGCACGGTATGGATGCTGGCTTGGGTTTGGTGCCTCCTTTAATGGTGGTGGGACATCATCAGGAATGTCCTCATCCTCTTCCTCGTTGGTTGGTGTCTTTAGTCGGTACTGAAGGGGATCGGTCCCTCGATGTTGTTTGATCATCCTCATATGTAGCATCATCTGGATGCCTTGAGGAACCATGTTACCCATCAGTGTGAGGGAGGTGATATGATCGTCGGAGTTGGGGAGGTTGAAGTACCGAGCTAGCCTTGTAATGTATGGCCCCATTGACAAAACCCCCTTCCTATGTTACACTATCTGATGTTGAATCGTGCATGCGATAAAATATACCAAGTCGGACACATGTCGTTCAGACATGCATGATAGGAAGTAGACGTCTTACTTGTCTACGACGCCAGTGCTCTCTCTGCGACCTGTGATGGTATGCGCGAGAATGGTGTGAACATACCTTAGGACAGGGGGTAGTGCCGTCGTCTTAGAGCGACTGGGGTCGTAGTTGGTTGTAGTAGGGCGTAGGGTGCGCCAACATTCGAGCGGAGTGGAGTGGAGCTCACGGTTTAAACTTCAACGTGTAAAGTCCGAGAGTCGTGCTGAATTGTGGTACACTTAATCGACGCACTGAGCCCTCTAGAAAAAATTGAATAGCACCTGGGTCGTCGAACTGAGTCGTCACCATTTGCAAAATGAAGGTGGTGCAGAATTTTAACGTAAGCTCCAAATATGTAGGTTCGTCGATTTTTAAGAAGTTCTCCCACGGTTTGGTTGAAAGTAGGGTTTTAATGTCAGTTTCGAGCCCAACTTGTCGCACTGCGTTCCAGTCGATGCGTTTTCCGATGCCTATGGGTCTACCCCGGATTGCTTTGTACCTTTCATCTTGAGTTTCTTGGGGGAATCGGAGAAATGGGTGTCGAGTTTCGGTGGAGGCACTTGCGGACGATGATCCGGGCCCCTTTCTTTTCTTGCTTGGGGCGGATCACTTGATTCGTGACGATGACATGGTACCTGAAAAGTGATCAGATAATAAAAGGAACAAGTTTTTTTAATCAAAATTATGACCAATGTATCTCATATCAACTATAAATTTCATTCGATATCAGTGATTCTTTTGATCAAGAAAATTGGTAAATTTCATGTCTAAGAACAAAATCAATCAGCAACCAAAATCGAATTATTCATGAATGTTGTGAGAACAGTCACTAATTAAAATCAGCGCTAACTTTAAACAAAATGAAAAAATAAGGCTGCAATCAAAGGATTATGGGGACTTAAACAAGACTAAATCATGCTTTTCAAAACTAGATCTAACAAAATCTGAAAATAAAAACACATGCCATAATGTTCAACAAGAATAAAGTCAAGAAAATGTGACCAGGGATATGGGAGCCGATCAGCACGGGCGGGACACGGTGGTGGCTTAGGCTCTGTGGTACGAACACGGCGGTGGCGTGGGCGTGGGGCTTGGTAGCACGGCTGTGGTGCGACCGTGTGAGAGGTTTTGGTTGGTTTTTTTGGAAGAAAAAGAGTGAGAGGAGGCGGTTTTAAGGGATGGGGAGTGGTTGTTTGGCCGGATTTGGGGAGAAGGGGGGTTTAAATTTGATTTTAGGGTTTGTTTTTGGAGAAGATGATGGTTAGATTTTATTTATAGGAGAGGGGGCACGGTTCGATGACACGCTCGTGTCATTTTGAAATTGCTCGTGTTTTTCACCTTTTTCAAGATTTGGGCGCGTTCAGGTTTTATGACACGGCCGTGTGTCTATTTGGCACGCCCGTGCTTGATAAGGCAAATTGTTGGCACGGTGAGGTCACACGGGCGTGTCTTACCTGTGTTTGACAAGTTAGTAGCTTCGCACGAGTTGAAGGCACGGGCATGGTCTGCCCGTGGTGTGGAAGTCAGTAGCTTCGGACGGTCGAGAGGCACGGGCGTGTCTTACCCATGTTCGTCAAGTTAGTGTTCTCCTACAGTTAGATAGCACGGGCGTGGATGGTATTGCAGCCCGTGTTGTCAAAAGAATTTTTCCCTGTTTGTGCACGGCTCTTGACACGCCCGTGGTGTGTCCCCTGTCTTGCACACGGTCATTGACACACTCGTGTTCAATGCCGTGTTAAAATTCCTACGTTCTTGTTAGATTATTTTAGTGTGATGTTAGTTAAAAAATAAGAAAAATAAAAATAAAAACAATGTTAGTGTGTTAGTGCTCGAGTTGCCTACCGAGAAGCGCTCATTTATAGTCTTAAGCTAGACTCTCCCTGTTTTCGGTTCTAAAGGAAGGTTTATGGAGCATAAGCTCCTCTCTCATATCTTCAAAATCTGCACCATTATAAATTTTAAGTCAGTGACCATTTACCTTGAATGTGCCTTTAGTGGGATGAGTTACCTCAATGGTGCCATATGGAAATATTGTTTTGATCATGAATGGGCCTGACCATCTTGATTTCAACTTTCCAGGGAATAATTTAAGCCTTGAGTTGTATAGTAGGACTAAGTCTCCTACTTCGAATTACCTTGATCTCTTGAGTCGAGCATCGTGGCGTCGCTTTGTTGCTTCCTTGTACAGTTTTGAGTTCTCATAAGCTTCCGTTCTCCACTCATCTAGCTCGTTTATTTGCATCGTTCTTCTTTCTCCTGTAATTTTGAGGTCAGAATTCAAGAATTTTATTGCCCAAAAAGCTTTGTGTTCTAGCTCGAATGGTAGATGACAGCTTTTCCCGTATACAAGTTTGTATGGGGATGTTCCTAAAGGTGTTTTGAATGCTGTTCTATAGGCCCATAAGGCATCATCTACTTTAACTGCCCAATCTCTTCTATTCGATTCAACCGTTTCTTCTAGAATGCGCTTAAGTTCTCGGTTTGCCACTTCAACTTGCCCACTGCTTTGAGGATGATATAGGGTGGTTGTCCTGTGGTATACTCCATATTTTTTTAGGACTTTTCAAATTGAGTATTACCGAAATGCGTACCCCTATCACTAATGATGGCTCTCGGTGTGCCAAATTGAGAAAACAGTTTCTTGAGGAACTTGACTACTACCCTAGCATCATTGGTAGGTAAAGCTTCTGCTTCTACCCATTTTGACATGTAATCTACTGCCACTAGGATGTACTTGTTTCCAAATGAATTAGGAAATGGTCCCATGAAATCAATACCCCATACATCAAATATTTCACATGATAACATATATGTTTGAGGCATTTCATCTCGTTTAGAAATATTACCTATTCGTTGGCATCTATCACACGAGGTAACATACCTATTGGCATCTTTAAATAGAGTGGGCCAATAAAAACCTGATTCGAGTATTTTGTGTGCTGTCTTAATACCACTGTAGTGTCCTCCTGATGGTCCTGAGTGGCAATGCTCCAAGATTTTGTTTGCTTCTGTCTTTGTAACACATCTTCGAATTACCTGATCTGCACAAATGCGAAAAAGAAAGGGATCTTCCCAAAAATAATTTTTCACATCAGCAAAGAATCGCTTCTTTTGGTGATGTGTTAATTTTCTTGGTAAGATGTTAGCTGCTAAATAATTCGCAATATTTGCAAACCATAGTACCTCAGAATGTGATATAGAAAAGAGTTGTTCTTCGGGAAATGAATCATTTATCTCACGTTCGTCGAGCTCTTTGGTGTGTGGATTTTCAAGTTTAGAAAGGTGATCCACTGCAAGATTCTCGGCTCTCTTCTTATCTTGTATTTCCAAGTCGAATTCCTGTAAGAGTGAAATCCATTGTATGAGTCTGGGTTTTGCATCAGGTTTGTTTAAAACATAACGAAGAGCTGAATGGTCGGTCTAAATGACAACTTTGGATAATATTAGGTATTGTCTAAATTTATCAAAAGCAAAAACTACAGCTAGCAATTCTTTCTCTGTGGTGGTGTAGTTTTCTTGTGCGGGTGTTAGTGTTCTGCTAGCATAGTAAATTGGCTGAAAATGCTTGTCTCTTCGTTGTCCCAAAACTGCACCTACTGCAAAATCACTTGCATCACACATTAGTTCAAAGGGTAAGTTCCAATCAGGTGCAATTATAATCGGCGCATTTATTAATTTTGTCAAAAGGAACATCTTTTTCTAGCAATTTTGTCAAAGGCTTAGCTATTTTAGAAAAATCCTTAATAAATCTTCTATAGAACCCTGCATGTCCTAAAAAGCTTCTAATGGCCTTAACAGAACTAGGGGGAGGTAGTTTTTCTGTGGCTTCAACCTTTGCTTTATCTACCTCAAAGGCTTAGCTATTTTAGAAAAATCCTTAATAAATCTTCTATAGAACCCTGCATGTCCTAAAAAGCTTCTAATGGCCTTAACAGAACTAGGGGGAGGTAGTTTTTCTGTGGCTTCAACCTTTGCTTTATCTACCTCAATCCCTTTACTAGAAAACTTATGCCCTAACACAATTCCTTCTCTAACCATAAAGTGACATTTTTCCCTATTCAAGACAAGATTTGTTTCCTCACATCTCATTAGAACTCGTTTTAAATTTTTAAGGCAAAGATGGAAAGAATTACCAAATACCGAGAAATCATCCACAAATACCTCCATGATGTCTTCCACGAGTTCGTCAAAGATTGCCAACATGCAACGCTGAAAAGTAGCAGGAGCATTACATAATCCAAAAAGCATTCTACGATAAGCAAACATACCGTATGGGCATGTGAATGTCTTCTTTTTCTTGATCTTTAGGAGCTATGGGGATTTGGAAGTAACCGGAGAGTCCGTCCAAGAAACAGTAGTGCATATGCCCGGATAATCTTTCCAACATTTGATCTATGAAGGGTAGAGGGAAGTGATATTTTCTGGTGGCGTCATTGACTTCCTATAGTCTATCTGCACTCTCCAACTCATGAATCGTTCTTGTGGGAATTAACTCATTCTTTTCATTGGGCACTACTGTCATTCCCCCTTTCTTTGGAACTACCTGTACATGACTTACCCAAGTGCTGTCAGAAATAGGATAAATTATTCCTGCATCTAGAAGTTTAATGACCTCAGCTTTTACCACTTCTTTCATGTTGGGGTTTAACCGTCTTTAGGGTTGCACACACGGCTTGTATTCTTCTTCCATTAAAATTTTGTAGGAGCAGAACACGGGGCTTATTCCCTTGATGTCAGAAATTTTCCAAGCTATGGCTTTTTTGTGTTCTCATAGTACCTTTATCAACTCCTCTTTTTCCTTGGGTTCTAGTTCTGAAGAGATGATTACTGGTAGCGTAAAATTATTCCCGAGGAATGCGTATTCTAAGTGTTTTGGTAACTGTTTTAATTCCAGTTTGGGTGGCTCTTTGATGGAGGGTTTCTGTTTTATTTCGTCGTCATTCTCAATACTTTCTTCTTTCATTTGTCTAGATGACGATGTATTCAGATTCAACTCATCATTTTCATCTTCTTTCCCCTCATCTTGGGTCAGACACAGTTCTATCGTGTCGTCATGTATGATTTCCTGAAATGAATTTTGAATGATATGATCAGTAGTATCAACAAAATAACAGGAATCATCTTGCTCTTTAGAATATCACATGGCATCATAAATTTGAAAAATGATCTCTTCATCTCCTATCCTTAGTGCGAGTTTACCATCTCCTACATCAATAATAGCTCTAGCAGTGGCTAAAAAAGGACGCCCCAAGATTAAGGGAACATTAATGTCTTCATCCATGTCTAATACAACGAAATCAACAGGGAAAATAAATTTATCAATTTTTACCAAAACATCTTCAATAACTCCTCTAGGATATTTAATGGATCTATCTGCCAACTGAATACTCATCCTAGTGGGTGTTGGTTCCCCAAGATCTAGTTGTTTAAACATTTTGTAAGGCATTAAATTTATACTGGCGCCTAGATCAGTTAATGCTTTCTTAATATTTAAGCTACCAATTAAACAAGGGATAGTAAAACTTCCTGGGTCTTTTAACTTGGTTGGTAGCTTATTTAGGAGGATGGCTGAGCACTCTTCATTAAGTTGCATCGTTGACACCTCTTCAAGTTTTTGTTTATTCGTCAGGAGTTCCTTTAAGAATTTTGCGTACTTCGGCATCTGTGAAATAGCTTCAACAAAAGGTAAGTTGATATGTATTTGTTTAAAAAGTTCAAGAAACTTACCGTATTGTGCATCAATTCGTTCCCTTTTGAACTTTGTTAGATATAGGATTGGTCGTTTGTTCTCATTGCGTAATGGAGTTACATCCCTCATCCCTTCATCTCTTGCCTTGTTATTCTCGTTTGGGCTTTGTTTCTTCAGTTCGCCTAATTCCTTTCCACTTCTTAGTGTGACTACTTTTACCTGTCCTATCCCTTTAGGAAAAATTTCTGTTCGTATTTTACAAATCATATTAGTAAGCATTCCAATCGTCTTAGTGATTTCCCCAAACGACTCAGTAAATTTTTTGATTGACGCTTGTTGATCTTTAAGGGTTCTCTCGATATCTTGTAGGTGTTTTTCTGTGTTTGCCGATTCCTCCTCGTGGGTTGGTTTCTTTTCTTGTGGATAGGGCTGATTTCAGAAGTTTTGAGGAGGTTGATGCCTTTGATTTCCTTGATTGCCTTGACCTCCCCATGAAAAATTTGGGTGGTTCCTCCAGCCTGGATTGTAAGTGTTACTATAAGGATTATTATTGGATCAGAAATTATTACCTATATAGTTCATCTGTTCGCTCTCTGCTTCCGGTTGGTAGGGTAGGTACTCAGGATTCGCCACAGTTCCACTTGCGTCGCACTGCATGACTGGATGTGCCTGTGAAGAACACAAATTATCAAGCTTTTTATTCATCATCTCTAGCTGCGTTGATAGCATGGTCATGGCATCGACGTTGAAAACTCCTACTGATTTCGTTGGTTTGGTCCTTGAAGCTTACCACTGATAATTGTTTAATGACATTTCCTCAATGAACTCGTAGGCTGCTTCTGGAGTTCTATTGTTCAGGGTTCCACCGGCGGTTGAATCTATTATTTTCCTTGTTGAGGGGTTTACACCGTTATAAAAGGTTTGGACTTGTAGCCACAATGGAAAGCCATGGTGTGGGCACCTCCTCAAGAGATCCTTGAATCTCTCCCATGCATCGTATAGTGTTTCTAAATCCATCTACACAAAAGAAGAGATATCATTCCTTAATTTAGCCGTTTTGGCCGGTGGAAAATATTTCATTAAAAACTTTTCGGTCATCTAATCCCATGTAGTGATTGACCCTCGTTGTAACGAGTTTAACCATTGTTTAGCTTTATTTCTCAATGAAAAAGGAAATAACCGAAGACTTATGGCATCATCAGAAATGCCATTTATTTTGAAGGTATCAGAGAATTCTAAAAGGTTAGCTATATGCATGTTTGGATCTTCATCCTGCAAACCATCAAATTGAACAAACTGTTGAATCATTTGTATTGGGTTAGGTTTTAATTCAAAATTGTTAGCAGCTACAGCGGGCCTAACAATACTTGATTCCGCTCCTATTAAATGAGGTTTCGTATAATCAAACATTGTATGCGGAGCATTGTGATCTTCCACATCGCGTGGTGGTGGATTAGTCTCGTCCATCCCTTCAATAGGATTGGATCTATCTTCTTCCTCCCTTTCTGTGTAATTTAGGACTCGCCTGGTTTTCCTGCGATTCCTACGAGCGGTTGCTTCAATATCACTATCGTATACCAAAGGTCCTCTCGGGTTCCTTCTAGTCATAAACTAGAGGTACCTTGAAAAGAGAAAGAAATAAAAATTAGAAAAATTAAAATTTTACCTAAGAAAACAAAAGAAATAAATTGCGAATAAAATAATGGCTAAAGTAATAAAAATAGAGCTTTCTTAATATTTTAGTTCCCCAGCAACGGCACCAAAAACTTGATCGCTGCAAAATTAGAGCTTTAACTATTTATAAAAGAATGATCAAAACCTAAAAACTAACTCTGACAACGATTAAAGGCAAGTGTACCTATTGAATAGTAGTATAGCTTAGGCAAGACCGGATATCAAACCCAAAGGAACTAAGAGTACTAATACTAACTTTCTTGTATCTTTAGTTTAGTCGTCGTCAATTTAGATTAAAGCAACCTTCACTTTAATTTAGGCTAAATAATAGAAAGAAAGTGAGTATAAATACTTTTAGTTCCTTTGGGTTCGATATCCGGTCTTGCCTAAGCTATACTACTGTTCGATAGGTACACTTACCTTTAATCGTTGTCAGAGTTAGTTTCCAGGTTTGATCATTCTTTTATAAATATTTAAAGCTCTAATTTTGCAGCGATCAACTTTGTCTAACAGTACCTGGTCTCCTATTTTAAAGTGATTTGATGTCCCCACGAGCTCTTCTGGTGGTTCCTCTGGTTTTACTTCGTGTGATTTTGGTCCTTCCTCGTGTAACCCTAGTTTTTCCTTGAAGTGCGTTTTCCACTCGTCTAAGTCATTGGGTTGAATCTTTTTCTCCTCGTGAGTTGTTTCTTTGTTGGCACTAAACTGAGGATCCGGTTCAATCGTTCTTTTTTTCGGTGGTTCCTGAAAAGAAGGTGTAATTGGATGGTCATCAAAAGAATTTTCTTTCTCACATTGGTTCTTTGTTGACCTATTGAGTCGTCTCCTACACAAAGTATGAGGTCGCCTGTGGCAACATCCATTTTAGTCTTAGCAGTTGCTAGGAAAGGTCTTCCTAAAATTAAGGGGATTGAATTATCCTCATCCATGTCTAAAACAACAAAAGTCTTCTGGGAAAACAAATTTATCGATTTTTACGAGAACGTCTTCAATAATGCGCCTAGGAATTCTAACAATTTTATCAGCTAATTGAATACTCATCCTAGTTTGTTTGGGCTTCCTTAGACCTAGTCATTTAAACAATGTATAAGGCATGAAATTTATGCTTGCCCCTAAATCAGCTAACGCATTATCAATATTTAAACTACCAATTAAACATGGAATTGTAAAACTCCCTGGATCTTTTTGCTTTTGTGGTAGTCTATTTTGTAACATTGCTGAGCATGTTGCGTTCAGTTCCACATGGTGCTATTCATCTATTTTGCATTTTTTGGTCAAGAGCTGTTTTAAAAATTTCCTCGAGTCTGGCATCTAAAAAAGAGCTTAAAGAAGAGGTAAGTTAATATGTAATTTCTTTAAAAGTTTAAGAAACTTACCGAATTATTCTTCTGAATCGTCTTTTTTTAACGCTTCGGGGTAAGGTAAGCAAGGTTTGTACTCCTTGATTACCGGTTTCGGCTTTTCTTGTGCTACCTCTGTTGTACCTTCGTCTACCTTACTTTCTAGAATTGGTTTGCGTTTATCTAACTCCTCGCTGTTCTGAGCTGTGATGGCTTGAATTTGCTCTTTAGGGTTAAACTCGGTGTTACTTGGTAGACGTCCTTGCAGTCGTTCTGACATTAGCTTTGCGAGTTGTTCTACTGCATTAGTTACTTCCTTGACTGACTTAGCAATTTCACTGATTCGGCTCTAGTTGCTTTTGATTGTTCTATCAGTTTCTTAGATACGTTTCTCTGTGTCTGCTGAGAACCTTGCCATCATCTCCTCGAGGGTAGGTTTCTTCTCTTGTGGATAAGGCTGATTTTGAAAGTTTTGAGGAGGTTGTTGCCTTTGATTTCCTTGATTACCTTGACCTCCCCATGAAAAATTTAGGTGATTCCTCCAACTTGGATTGTAAGTGTTACCATAAGGATTATTATTGGATCGGAATTTATTACCTATATAGTTCATCTATTCGCTCTCTGCTTCTGGTTGGTAGGATGGGTACTCAGGATCGCCACGGTTCCACTTGAGTCGCACTGCATGACTGGATGTGCCTGCGAAGAACACAAATTATCAAGCTTTTTATTCATCATCTCAAGCTGCATTGATAGCATGGTCATAGTATCGATGTTGAAAACTCCTATTGATTTCGTCGGTTTGGTCCTTGAAGCTTGCCACTGTTGTTTAATGACATCTCCTCAATGAACTCGTAGGCTGCTTCTGGAGTTTTGTTGGTCAGGGTTCCACCAACGGCTGAATCAATTAGTTGCCTTGTTGAGCGGTTTACACCGTTATAAAAGGTTTGGTCTTGTAGCCACAAGGGTAAGCCATGGTGTGGGCACCTTCTCAAGAGATCTTTGAATCTCTCCCATGCATCGTATAGCGTTTCTAAATCCATCTGCACAAAAGAAGAGATATCATTCCGTAACTTGGCCGTTTTGGCCGATGGAAAATATTTCATTAAAAACTTTTCGGTCATCTGATCCCATGTAGTGATTTACCCTCGTTGTAACGAGTTTAACCACTGTTTGGCTTTATTTCTTAATGAAAAAGGAAAAAACCAAAGACGTATGGGATCATCAAAAATGCCATTTATTTTGAAGGTATCACAGAACTCTAAAAAGTTAGCTATATGCATGTTTGGATCTTCGTCCTGCAAACCATCAAATTGAACAAGCTGTTGAATCATTTGTATTGTGTTAGGCTTTAATTCAAAATTGTTAGCAGCTATAGCGGGCCTAACAATACTCGATTCCGCTCCTATTAAATGTTGTTTCGCATAATTAAACATTGTGCGTGGAGCATTATTTTCCCCCACATTGTGTGGTTGTGGGTTGTTTTCGTCCATCCCTTCAGTAGGATTGGATCTATCTTCTTCCTCCCTTTCTGTGTAATTTAGAGCTCGCCTGGTTTCCCTGCGATTCCTACGAGCGGTTGCTTCACTATCACTATCGTATACCAAAGGTCCTCTCGGGTTCCTTCTAGTCATAAACTAAAAGTACCTGAAAAGAGAAAGAAATTAAAATTAGAAAAATTAAAATTTTACCTAAGAAAACAAAAGAAATAAATTGCGAATAAAATAATGGCTAAAGTAATAAAAATAGAGCTTTCTTAATATTTTAGTTCCCCAGCAACGGCGCCAAAAACTTGATCGCTGCAAAATCAGAGGTTTAAATATTTATAAAAGAATGATCAAACCTAGAAACTAACTCTGACAACGATTAAAGGCAAGTGTACCTATCGAACAATAGTATAGCTTAGGCAAGACCGGATATCGAACCCAAAGGAACTAAAAGTATTAATACTCACTTTCTTTCTATTATTTAGCCTAAATTAAAGTGAAGGTTGCTTTAATCTAAATTGACGACGACTAAACTAAAGACACAAGACAAGAAGATGAATTGGAAAATAACTTTGAAGAAAAACTCAGTTGATTGCGATGATACCCTCAAGAAGAATCCACCTAGACTTCACTTGTTATCTAACCCTAAATTATATGATTTCTTTACTTAGTTTGATCCGTGAGACTCCCTAAGCAATATTAAACCCTCTCTCGAGGCGAATAACGTCTAACCCTAGGTTAATTAGTGGAACTCTCGTTTGCTTATAATAACCCCCTAGGATAGTAGTAAATCGATCAATGGACTCCCATATTAGGTTTCACCCTAATCTGGCAAAATCTTGTAACCCTATCTCTAGGCGTTCGATCAACTCTTCTTAATTATGTTAGATCTACTCTTAGGCAGGGTCTATTCCTCCTCCACCTAAGCATATTAGATTTGGATTAAGCAACATAATTCAGAACAAACTAAGCAATTATCATATAACTTAGAAATCAAATAAAAAAATTCATCTAGGTTTCATTCCCCTTCAGGTATCTGAAGGGTTTAGTTCATAATGTAAAAAGAAAACATCTCAAGAAAAAAGATAAAACAAAAAATAAGAAATCCCTAAAACCCCCTGAAGGAATTGAAGGAAAATTCCACCTTCTTGAGTATAATTTCGGCTTCTTGGGAAGGATTAACTGGCTATCCTCGCGTTATTCCCTAACTCTGACCTTTTCGGCTTGGCTCCTTGGCCTAACTTTGACGCCTTTTCAAAGGTGGCACTTAGGGGATATATATAGGCTCTTGGAATGCGATCCTTTCTCCCTAAGTATCCTTTTCCGACTGAAATTGCTCTTTCCAGCGACAGAGGCACGGCCATGGCACACGCCCGTGTGAATCGAGACCAGACCGTGTTTGGATTTCTAACTTGAGGCACGACCGTGTCATGTGGAGTTGAGGCCATGCTCTAGCTGTTAGTCGAGGCATGGCCGTGTGGACTTTGGGCCAGGCCGTGTCAATTTCGTGCTAAGGCCCATTTACTCCGTTTTGGGCCCATTTTGCGTTCTTTTCATCCTCAGGTGCTTTCCTAGGTATAAGACATGAAAAGAAAGGATTACAAGCACATTTTTATATAAATGAAGGAATAAATAATCAAAAAGTAAGCTAAATGTGGGACTAAAATATGTTACTTTTACGGTTTATCAAATACCCCCACACTTAAGCTTTTGCTTGTCCTCAAGCAAAATTCTCAACTTACAATTAAAACGAACTTTCCATGATTCACAATTCCTATCAACAATGTCTTATCCTAATTCATAAATAATTTATACATGGATAATTCAATTCAAAGAGTCCTAAAGATTCAAACGAGATAAGTCATGAGTTTGTACCTCAAAAACATAGGTGTCTCCCCTCATTTAAATAACTACCTTTTCAATCCAAAACCAACAAGGATTGATATCCTCACTAAAGATTCACTTAAATCACTCTGAAGTGTTTTAAGGTTCAGGAAAAGATCGCTCGGAAGTCGAACCTAAAAAGTTAATCCCATAGGCTTGCCTGAAAATCAAATCTCCACCACTGTAATATGAAATGATAAACAGATCAAAAGGTCTTTGTCAGGGTTGTAACGGGGTTAGGGTAAAAGGTGCGGTCATAGGCTGAAATTAGAAGGTTAGAATCGAGATCGAATTGACAAGTACCGACCTAAAACTTTTCTGAAATTTTATAAATTGAAAAGTAATAAACCTACTAATACGATCTTTTCTTTTGGAAATAGACTTTGATTGTGTAAGCTCACTTTTCATACTACTAATATTGAACACTTCGAATTTATATTATTATTATTTTTTAAACAAACTAAATACAAGATAAATTTAAGTACCAGAATAATATACTTAGGTAACTAGATCAAATCAAATCTCGATTAAGGGGTAGTCAAAAGAAAGGGTAATAAATACAAAAGGCTTTGGGTTAATATTAGTAGGTGAGTCAATAAAAAGGGTTGTTAGGAACAACGGGGTTCACTAGGGGTCAATTGTAAAGGTCGACTATTTAGTGGAGTGAGTGGGTTTAAACCTTGGTGCCTTTATCATTTCTCTAAATGAGGCAAGTTCTAGAATAACAGTTCATGGTTGACACACTCATAACTAAAAAAATGAGCATGAAAAAGAATGTATGCTCTATAAGGTTCAAAATCTCACAAAAATTATGGGTGTTTTGACATCATCCCTGTAAATTTCAAATTTGAAGGTAATATTCAAAATTAGATCAACAACCTAACAAAATTTTAATTCCTGAAAAGCAAACTTATCATGCTTGATTCTCTAATATTCCTCAAATTTAATTATCAATGCACAATTAACTATGACTTATTCAAAAACATGTCAATAACAATCACAAGTCATCAGAAATTTCATCCTAATTAGTAATATGACAAATTTGCTTAAGAACAAGACTAAATCCTGGATTTGAGAACAATGAAAAAAGTTAGACACTTTTATTCCACTTTCACCCTCAGGGATTTGAGAATAATGAAAAAAGTTGGGTACTTTTATCCCCCCTCACTTAAGATGTACATTTCCCTCAATGTACAAGGATAGATAATGACATTTAACAGATAAATCAAAAGAGAAGGGTAAAGAGTACTCCATGAAGTTTGGATGTTTTTTGTGGAGGATGTGGCAAATACGGTGAAGGCGTAGGTATGGTGGTGGTGTTGATCGGTCTGGATGACGGACATGCACTAGATGAATAGATTAGGTAGCATTTTGAGAAGTAGCCAGGTATTATTAAGACCAAATTAAAATAAACTAAATATATAATTAAAGATAAAAGAGATAAAGAAAGAGGAAACAAAAATGTAAACCAAATAAACATAAGAGATAAATGGACCGAAAAGTCCTTATTGATGAATGGTTCGCGAGGTGGGTGTGACCTCTAAGGCTGGGGAGGTGCTGTCGATGGCTAAAGTGGCGTGATTCCCTAGCAGCCTGGCAAACCTGACACTAAGAAACTGAAATTAATTACACTAAATTAAGCAAAAAAATAGTCAAAGGGAAGGAAATTCAAGCAAAAGAGAAAAAAAGAATAAAAACTATATGGTCTCAAAGACCCTTGGCTTGGTGAGTAGTCGAAGCTGCCGGCATGAACTCATGTTGATCATTCTTTGTTGAGGAGCCTCTGCTTAGCTTCTTCCGCTTCTTCGACATGATTTTGTGTGGCTCAACGGTGTTAGAAATGAAGTGAAAAATCTGAGAGGGAGAAGAGTGAAAAGAAAAGAAAATAAAGATAAAACTAGATGGAGGGAAAGGGGAAGAGTTGTGGGGTTTAAATAGGGGTTCAAGTCTGGTGCTTCCCCACGGTCGTGGTCCTAGGGTGTGTCGGTTTACAAGGCTGCCTCGCACGGCCGTGTGTTTGGGTGTGTTGTTACCCTATGCCCGTGCTTCGAATCCCCACACCCGTGTTTGACAAGTCAGTAGCTTTGTACGGTTTGTAGGCACGGGCGTGTTCTGCCCGTGGTATGGAAGTCAGTAGCTTCACACGGTTAAGGGGCATGGCCGTGCCCTTCTGTCGGTGCCCGTGGGAAGGGTGGTTGGATCTGTGATGTTAGGGGGGTGGTTGGACTGACTTGCACGGCCTCTGCTCTATCAGCGTGGTGGTTCCGGTGGTCCACACAGCCACAGACACGGTCGTGTGTAAGGCCATGTGACCTGGAAAACCTACATTTTTGGTTAAAGAAGAAAAATGCAAATAAAATAAAATGCAAATAAATGTAAAAAGAAATAGGGTTAGTACTCAGGTTGCCTCCTGAGAAGCGCTCGTTTATAGTCTTAAGCTAGACTTTCCTCTTATTTGAAATTTTAGGGAGGTTTAAAGGTTTGAATATCTTTCCTCATGCTTATGGTTTTATTCTCTTCACAAAGTTGAAGTCGAGAAGCGTTTACCTTGAAATTGCCAAATATCGGACTGCTTACCTCGACTATTCCTTGTGGGAAGATATCGTGTACCTTAAGAAGAAGTTCTCTCTTTCCCTTCAGGTCTGTTGTGGTGATGTGAGGATCAGCTTTTGATAAATCGTAAAAGTAACATATTTTAATCCCACATTTAATATGCTTTTTGATGGTTTATTCCTTGTTTTATATAAAAAGGTACTTGTAATCCTTTCTTCTCATGTCTTATACCTAGGAAAGCACCCGAGGATGAAAAGAACACAAAACGGGCCCAAAACGGAGTAAATGGACCTTAGCACGAAATTGACACGGCCTGGCCCAAAGTCCACACGGCCGTGCCTCGTCGAATAACTAGAGCACGGCCTTAACTCCGTCACATACGGTCGTGCCTCAAGTTAGAAATTCGAACACAGTCGGGTCTCGATCCACACGGGCGTGTGCCATGGCCGTGCCTCTGTCGCTAAAAAGAGCAATTTCAGTCGGAAAAGGATACTTAGGGAGAAAGAATCGCATTCCAAAGAGCCTATATATATCCCCCAAGTACCACCTTTGAAAAGCATCGAAAGCTAGGCCAAGGAGCCAAGCCGAGAAGGTCAGAGTTAGGGAATAACGCGAGGATAGCCAGTTGATCCATCCCAAGAAGTTGGAGTTATACTCAAGACGACGGAATTCTCCTTCAATTCCTTCAGGGGGTTTTAGGGTTTTCTTATGTTTTTTTTATCTTTTCTCTTGCGATGTTCTTTTTATTCATTATGAACTAAACCCCTCAGATACCTAAAGGGGATGAAACCTAGATGGATCTTTTTATTTGATTTTTAAGTTATATGATAATTGCTTAGTTTGTTCTTAATTATGTTGCCTAATCCAAATCTAATGTGCTTAGGTGGAGGAATAGACCCAGCCTAAGAGTAGATCTAACATAATTAAGCGTAATTGATCGAACGCCTAGAGATAGGGTTACGAGATTTTGCCGGATTAGGGTGAAACCTAATATGGGAGTCCATTGATCGATTTACTGCTATCCTAGGGGGTTATTATAAGCGAACGAGAGTTCCACTAATTAACCTAGGGTTAGACGTTATTCGCCTCGAGAGAAGGTTTAATATAGGTTAAGGAGTCTCACGGATCAAGCTAAGTAAAGAAATCATATAATTCAGGGTTAGATAACAAGTGAAGTTTAGGTGGATTCTTCCTGAGGGTATCGTCGTAATCAACTGAGTTTTTCCTTCAAAGTTATTTTCCTATTCGTCCTTTTTGTCTTTGTGCCCTTAGTTTAGTCTTCGTCAATATAGTTTAAAGCAACTTCACTCTATTTTTTAGGCTAAATAATAAAAAGAAAGTTAGTATTAGTACTCTTAGTTCCTTTGGGTTCGATATCCGATCTTGCCTAAGCTATAGTACTATTCGATAGGTACACTTGCCTTTAATCATTGTCAGAGTTAGTTTTCAGGTTTTGATCATTCTTTTATAAATTTTAAAGCCTTGATTTACAGCGATCACTTCCTCAATTAATAATATTCATCAACAATGTTTCATCATAATTCAAAGGTAATTCATACATTGATAATTTAAGTAGAAGGGTCCTAAAGATTCGAACAATCAAAGTCATAGTTTTTATAGCACAAAAACATAGGCGTTTCCCCTTACCTAAATAATTACCTCTGATTCGATATCGACAAGAGTTGATATCGCACTAAAGATTCACTCAAATCACTCAAAGTGTTTAAGGTTCAAAATTAATCACTCAAAAGTCGAACATGAAAGGTTAATCCCATAGGCTTGCATAAAAAGCAAATCTCCACCACTATAAAATGAAATAATACACAGATTAAAAGGTCTTTAAAAGGGTTGTAACGGGGCTTAGGTTAAAGGTGTGGATCTAAATTAGAAGGTTAGAATCGAGATTGAATTGACAATTTACCTCACTAGAAAAATGAACTAATCCTAAATAATTACATCAATTGAAAATTTTATTACTAATAATACAAGCTTCTTCTTCAAGATGTGGAATTTAAACATGTAAGCTCACTTAACTAATAATGAATATACTTCGATTTTTTTTAAGAACAAATCAAATAGTAGGAAAGAACTTTTACAACTGAAATAGAGAACATAGTTAGGCAACTGTTCAAAATCAAATCTCGACAAAAAGGGAGTCAAGGAATGGTGATAACAAATACAAGATGGGTTTGGGGTTAATATTAGTGGGTGAGTCAATAAAAGGGTTGTTAAGATCAAGGGGTTCACTAGGGGTTAATTGTGAGGGTAGGTTTTTAGTGGAGTAAGTGGGTTAAATCCTAAGTGCCTTTATCATCTCTATATATCAAATCAATGATATGGTTTTGACATGTATAATCGAGGCACGTTCTAGAATGACAAATCAATGTTGACACACTCATAATCAAAAAGTGAATAAGAAAGAATGTATGCTCTAAAAGGCTTAAAATCTCACAAAAATTATGGGTTTTTTATATCAACTTTGTAAATTTCAAACTTTAAGGTAATAATTAGATTCAGGTAGACAACCTAACAAATTTTTTATTTTGAAAATAGACTCATTATTCTTGATTCTTTAGTCTCCTAAAATTTAAATCATCACTGCACAATTATCAATGACTTAATCCAAAACATATCAATAAAAATCATGAATCAAAGGAAATTTTATTCTAATTAGTCATATGAGAAAATTACTTAAAGACAAGATATCGTTCAAGGATTTGAGAATAATGCAGAAAGTTAGGCACTTTCTTGAAATAAATATTCACCGCCCCACACTTAAGATGACATTGCCCTCAATGTACAAGGGTGTGTATGAATTTTAAAAGAAATGGAGAGGTGAAACTTCCTGAATTTGGATGGCTTCCTTGAGTTGGGAGTGTCGTGGTGTGGTGGCCGCCGACAATCTCTGCGCTAGCTGAAGAAATTGGGAAGCTCATGAAGAATTAGCCAGTAAATAATAAGAATAATTCAAAAAATACTAAATATATATTTAAAGAAAAGAAAAATAAAAAGAAAGCAAAATAAAATTAAAAGAAAAGATTAGTGGACTGGAAAGTCCTTATCGTTAGATGGTTAGTGATATGGGTGTCATTTCTAAGGCCGTGGTGTGTGATTCCCAAGAAGCCTTTAGAACCTAAATCAAAGAAAACAAAATGTAAGAATAAAAATTTAAGACAAGAAAGATAAAGAGAAGGGAGAAGAGAAAAGAAAAAGAAAAGTTAAAAGGACTCAAGGGTCCTTGTCCTGTCGAGTTCATGAAGCGACCGGCATGAACTTATGTAGATCGGTCTCACAGAGGGAGACTATGCTAGGATCCTTCCATTTTTTCGACATGGAAATGGTTAGATCTAGAATTAGGGGGATGAAGAACAAATGAAAATAAAAATGGAGAGGGGGTGTGAAGGATATGGAGGAAGAAGGGGAATGGGGAGTAGGTAAGAAGGGGAGGAGGGGTGGTTTAAATAGAAAACTCAAGTCTGGTACATCCCCACGCCCGTGTATCTTGGGCGTGTCGAGTCACACGGCCGTATCGCACGATCGTGTTGTGCTACCTTCGTTTTTCTCACGCCCGTGTATAGGTCGTCACGCCCGTGCCGTGGTGTTTAGTAGAGGGCCGTGGCTTGAAGATATTTTTTGTTTTATTTTGTACTATCTCTGCCATGTCAGTACGGATATCCGTAGTATCCACACGGCCACATTCACGGTCGTGGTCGTGTGCAAGGCCGTGTGGTATGGAAATTTGCAGTTGGTTAGTTTATAGTTAGGTACTAAAAATGAAAAATAAAAGAAAGAATAAAAATGTAAAAATTAACGGGGTTAGTGCTCGGGTTGCCTCCCAAGAAGCGCTCGTTTAAAGTCTTAAGCTAGACTTTCCTCTCATTCGCATATTCATGGAGGTTTGAGGAGTTGAAAGCCATTCCTCATGCTATCAATACTATTATTAGTACATAGTTCAAGTCGAGTAGCGTTTACTTTAAAAGTACCGAATATAAGATTACTCACCTTGACTGTTCCGTATGGAAAAACCTTGAGTACCCTAAAAGAGATTTCTTCGTTTGTATTAGAGTCAGGAGGAGATATTCAAGGGTCTGCTTTATTTAACAATACCTTATCTCCGATTTTGAATTTTTTTGTCCCTTAGAGTGGCTTTGGTTCTGCTTCGTGTATCCCTAATTTCTCTTTGAAGTGTGTCTTCCACTCGTCTAGTTCATCGATCTGAAGCCTTCGTTCCTCATGAGTTATTTTTTTGTTGGCATGAGGTCTAGGATCTGGCTCAGTTGTGTAGTTCCGTGGTGCTTCCTGAGAAGAAAGTTTAACCGAATGGTTGTGAATAGAATTTATATTCTCACCTTGACTACTCGATGTCCTAGCTGAGTCGAGAGCTAAAAGACTGGTTGATTCGTCACCTACATAAAGTATGAGTTCACCTGCACTGAAATCAATTTTAGTCCTAGCAGTTGCTAAAAAGGGCCTTCTTAAAATTAAGAGGATACTATTGTCCTCATCCATGTCTAAAACGACGAAGTATACTGGGAATACGAATTTATCAATTTTTACAAGAACACCTTCAATTATACCCCTAGGAATTCTAATAGATTTATCAGCTAATTAAATGTTCATCCTAGTTTGTTTGGGTTTCCCTAGACCTAGTTGTTTAAACAATTTATAAGGCATAACATTGATGCTTGCCCCTAAATTTGCTAAAGCATTATCAACAGATAAACTACCAATTAGACATGGAATTGTAAAACTCCTAGATCTTTTAATTTCCGTGGTAGTTTATTCTGCAACATTGCTGAGCACACTGCGTTTAATTCCACATGCGACTCCTTGTCTAACTTCCGCTTGTTTGTTAACAGATGTTTTAAAAAATTTCTTGAATCTGACATCTACGAAAGAGCTTCAAGAAATGGTAAGTTAATTTGTAATTTCTTTAAAAGTTTAAGAAACTTACCGAACTGTTCATCTGAATTGTCTTTCTTCATCGCATCAGGATATGGTATACGAGGTTGGTATTTTTAATTATCATTTTTGGCTTGTCATAGTTTACTTCAACCTTACCTTTACTTACCACGGGTTCTTGCCTTGGCTCAGGTTCAGATTCTACTAACTCTTCACTATTTTGAGCTGTTATGGCTTGAAGTTGCTCCTTTGGGTTAGTCTCAGTGTTGCTTGGTGGGCTACCTTGCGGTTGTTTGGAGATCAGCTTAAAACATTGCCCTAACTGGTTCTCGATCCCTTTAATCGATGCTTGTTGATTTTTAAGTGTTGTTTCAGTGTTTTGCAAACATGTTTCTGACACCGCTATGAATTTTGATAGCATCTCCTCAAGGTTCAGCTTCTTCTCCTGTGGGTAGAGCTGTTGTTGGAAGTTTGGAGGGGGTTGTTGTCTCTGGTTTCCTTGACCACCCCATGAAAAATTAGAGTGGTTCTTCCAACCTGGATTATAAGTATTACTATAAGGGTTATTTTAAGCTCTGAAATTGTTACCCATATAGTTCATTTGTTCGCTTTCCATGCCATGTCCGTAGGGTGGGTACTCAGGATTCGCCACACCTCCACTTGTTTCGCAGTGCATTACCGGATGTACCTGCGAAGAACACAAATCATCAATCTTTTTATTTAATATCTCTACCTGATTTGATAGCATGGTTACTGCGTTGAGGTTGAAAACTCCGGATGCTTTTGTTGGCTTTGTCCTTGTGACTTGCCACTGATAGTTATTCAGTGACATCTCCTCTATAAACTCATAGGCCATTTCAGGAGTTTTATTATTCAGGGTTCGGTCGGTGGCCAAATCGATCAATTGCCCCGTTGAAGGGTTTACCCCGTTGTAGAAGGTTTGAACATGAAGCCACAAAGGTAACCCAAGGTGGGGGCACCTTCTCAATAGATCTTTGTATCTCTCCCATGCATCATATAGTGTTTCTAGATCCATCTGTACAAAAAAAGAGATATCATTCCTTAACTTGGCCATTTTGGCTGGCAGAGAATATTTTAACAGAAATTTTTTGGTCATTTGATCCCATGTAGTGATTGACCTTCGTGGAAGAGAGTTCAACCACTGTTTGGCTTTATTATTTAGAGAAAAGGGAAATAACCGAAGACAAATGACATCATTGGAAACGCCATTTATTTTGAATGTATCACAAAATTCTAGGAAATATGCCAAGTGATTATTTGGATCTTCATCCTGCAAACCATCAAACTGAATAAACTGCTGTATCATCTGAATTGTGTTAGGTTTCAGTTCAAAATTATTTGCAGCAATAGCAGGTCTAAAATACTTGACTCAGTTCCTGTTAAATTAGGTTTAGCATAATCATACATAGTTCGAGGAGCATGATTTTCAGCCACCTCTGGAGGTAGCGGATTATTCTCATCCATCTCTTCGGTGGTATTGGTTTCAACTTCTTGCTCTTCTTCTATGTAATTTAAATTGAGGGTCCTGTCGGGTTCCTTCTAGTCATAATCTAGAGGTACCTGTTAAGAACAAATAAAAGAAGCAAAACTAGCAAACTTAAAAGTAAAATAAAAATAAAAGTAAACTGTAAAAAAAATAAAAATGGCTAAAGTAATAAAAATTAAGCATTCTAAATATTTCAGTTCCCCGGCAACGGCGCCAAAAACTTGATCGTGTGTCAGAGTCTTAAAATTTTATTTAAAGAATGATCGAGCCTAGAAACTAACTGTGACAACCACTTGAGGCAAGCGCACCTATCTAACAGTAGTATAGTTTAGTGGCAAGACCGGATTGTCGAACCCAAAGGAACCAAAATTACTAATACTAACTTTTTTTTTATTATTTAGCCTAAGAATTAAAGGAATTTGTTATCTAATCTAAAATTAACTAACTACTAAGCTAAGGATGCTAAAAAAAGAGAAGGAATTGGAGAAATACTTGTGGGAAAAACCAATTGATTAGGACAATACCTGAGGAAGAATCCACCTAGACTTCACTTGTTATCTAACTCTGAACCAGACGATTTATTCACTTGACTTTATCCGTAAGATTCCCTAATTTATATTTATACCTCTGTCGAGTCTACTAACATCTAACCTAGGTTGATTAATTGAAATCACTTTCTAATTAAAACCCCTAGAATTGCATTAACTCGATTTATAGACTCCCATATTAGGTTTGACCCTAATCAGGCAGATTTTCGTAATCCTATCCTAGGGTTGCGATCAATGCAGCTTAACTATGCTAGATCTACTCTTAGATAGGGTCTATTCATCTTTTACCTAAGCACATCAATACTTGAATCAATATCCTGAAATATCAAACCAAGAATTAAGAACACATAGTTAAGAACAAATCAAGTATTTATCATATAGTTCAAAAAACAATAACAAGATTCGTATTAGGTTTCATCCCCCTCAAGTATCTGAGGGTTTAGTTCATAATGATAAAAGAATACATCTCAGAAGAAAATATGAAACAAAACATAAGAAAAACCCTAAAACCCCCTGAAGGAAATTGAAGGGAATATCCTCCCTCTTGAGTATAACTCCGGCTTCTTGAGATGAATCAACTGGCTTTTCTCTGGCTTGGCTCCTTGACCTAATTGGTCACCAGCTTTTAGGTCACACTTAAGGTGTTTCTATAGGCTTTGGAATGGCTTTCTTCACCCCTAAGTATCCTAATCCGAGTGAAACTCTTCTTTGCTAAGGCAGGGACACATCCATGGCACATGCCCGTGTGAATCGTGGTCCAGGCCGTGGTCAGGTCTATTAAGGAGGCTCGACCGTGTGGTCTTGGGCCCAGGCCGTATCGATTTCATTTTTTAGCCCATTTGCTTCGTTTTAGGCCCGTTTCTTGTTCTTTCCATCCTTTGGTGCTCTCCTAAGTATAAAACATAAAATTAAAGGATTAAGAGCACCAAATTCCACAATTCAAGGCTTAAACCATCCAAAAGTATGCTAAATGTGGGATTAAAATATGTTCATATTACGGTTTATCAACTTAGCATTAATGATGATGGAAGCTTAGTAGCTGAATTACGAGTTAAGCCAATGATGTTTGATCAAATCAAAGTAGCCCAGTTAGAAGATGAAAAGTTGATAAAGAAAAGAGAGATGGTACAGAATGGTATGGTAGAAAATTATAGCATTGATAAACATGATTGTTTGAAGTTCTGAAATCGGCTTTGTATTCCAGTTGCTTCTGAGCTAAAAGAGTTGATCCTTCGAGAAGCACATGATAGCGTCTTTGTTTTACACCCTAGTGGAATGAAGATGTATCATGATCTATAAGAGTTATATTGGTGGCGAGGGATGAAGAAAGTTATAGTCGAGTATGTTGGTAAATGACTGACTTGTCAGCAGATAAAAGCAGAACATCAGGTACCAACAAGTTTATTACAGCCTATTACTATTCCCAAGTGGAAATGGGATTGCATTACCATGGATTTTGTCACAAGATTCCCATTTTCAGTGAGTAAAAAGAATGACATCTGGGTAATTATCGATAGACTCACAAAGTCAGTTCATTTTATAGCAGCCAAAACCGACTAGTCACTACAGAAGCTTGCCAAGGTTTATATCCGGGAAATTGTTAGATTACATGGTATTTCGTGTAACATCCCCAAACCCGGCCCATTCACTACGACCGAATCTGGTTATGTTAGTGCGAAAAAGACGGTGGAAAATCTATTTAACTTAGAAAAATTTATTCGAGCTTGTTAACTTTTGAAAATCCATGTTTATTTAATATGGTATGAGAAAAACTTTAATATTATAAAAAGAATATAAAGTACCCAAGATTAAGCTTTCGTGAACGTATCAAACAAACTTGAATAAATAAGTTGTTAAAATAAATTTGCCTTCGCTTGGTAGTTCAATAAAATCCAACCATAACTTAAAATAATAATAAAATAGTTTCCAAAATAAATAAAGATCAAAAGGCCCTTATTACAACCCAAATATTTAAACCAAGTACTTAACATAAAAAAATGTTTAAAATATTCAAAGTATCCTTCTCTGCATGGGCCCCCTGGCTTCCTCTCCGGACCCGGTCCAACTCATGAATCACCTGAAATGTTAGGAAAATAAAGGGTGAGTCCACTGACTCAGTGCATAATCACATCACGTATTTCCATACGTATGGGCTTGGCCCACCACCAAACAATTCACATAGCAAGTCATGCACATATGCATCTCAGCCCAACCCACAAACCAACCGTACGCCAACCTTAGCAGACTCCCTGCCTAAGGCCGTGGATAAACCACCACTGATCACCTCGTGATCCAAAATCCTTACCTTGGCAACTCACTGCTCAAGGCCGTGGCTGAGCCACCGATCAACCAATCGTGATCCGATATCAAAATCCGCCTACGGTGATGCACATAGCCATCAACCGCCGAGATGGGCACCAAGCCAACATCTCCCTTGAGGTAGCACAAAGCTAACCACCAAGCGCTAATGTAGCCTGAGCTATCATTAGACCACGTACATCCTGTGTACACTTCTTCCTTCTTCAATCCAAACCACCTCCCATGTGTGTAACAAATGCAACATGTCAAATCACAACATAAAGGTAAGCACCACACCTTAATTACCATAACATGAATATATTATAAATAACTCACCATTCAAGCCATTGTAATCGGCCATCACACATCACGCATATGTAAACATATTAGCAAACCAAGAACACAGAAATAGTGCGATGATTACGCACCTCGATAGCACACCCGATCTACCCTCGAACGCAACCTTATACCACCGTGACTGGCGACTAAACAAATACCGAAAGGTCTCTGCGCGCTAGGCTCTCCTCCCTATAATCGACCTTGCACAAAACAAGTAACACTTAAGGCCATTCGGCCAAGACAAGAAACCATAGCAAAACTAACACACCCTTACCTTGCTAACCACTACCCTTCCTTTAACAAGAATCGGCCACCACCAAGGAGGTAAGGGTTCGGCTTGAAGGAAAATGGATGAAAAGGGATAGGGGTTACCGGCAATAGAAAAGAGGATAAAGGTTTGAGGATAAAATGGAGTGGTTTTGGCTCAAAAGAAATGAGGAGAAGAAGATAGCTATATGACCTTGAAGTTTCACCAAAGGAAATAGTGAAGCAATTTCCTAAGCGAGAGAAAACACAAGAGGAAAAGGGTGGAAAAAAAAATGAACAAATGAAGAGTACACCCTATTTAAAGCATTTGGCATCCTCCAATAGAAGACTCCAACCTCAGGCCATTTCCTACAATTTTTCCTAGCCACTAATTCAACCTCAATCGAATTAATCAACCCCAAATCTGCTCCCACCAACCAATTCAAATTTAAATTAAAAAAAAAAAGATAAAATAAAACCCACCTTTAATCCATCACCACCCTCCAATTTAAAATACAAAATAAAACTAATAAAAATATAATCCCTTATCCCACCGAATTCAAAAAAATAACAAACCAACTCATCCTTATCCTCCACCGCCCATGTGCCAGTCCATCGCCTACCCGATCGCCGCAAAAAGAAGAAAACCCCCCTGCAAGACCTCAAGGCTCGAACACACGACACTGGGAAACCAGCGACCATAAAGCGCCCCAAAGCCATTCGCCTAGGCGCTGCTTTTGTATGACGCGCAACAAATTCTTTTAAGCCTTCCCGTGACTTAACGCGCCGCTTGCAAAATATCAAAACTCCGCCTCTCTTGCGCCTCGAACTCGCGACTGCACTAGCGCGCTTTTCAAGTAGCGCCTCACCACTCCGCCCACCGCTTTCATGTCCATAGAGCCCCAACATTTATTTTTAAAGGCTTCCTACTCAAGCCCCTAGCCACATAAGAAAAATAAAACACGCAAAGCTACTTCGTCGCTCGAACAGCCTCTCTCTCCCTTCACGCACTAAGTGGCGACGCTAGCCACTTCGCCAAGCTCTTCCTTGTGCTTTAAACGCCCAACTAATTCTCTTAAGTCCCCTTTTCCAAACTCCCCCCCTTAACACTAAAATCCAAAATTTTCGAAACCTCCCTTTTTTTTTTCCGAGCATTCACAAAGCCTCAAAAACACCTCCAAACACACCCAAAAACCTACCAACACCCGAATTACACACAACCCGCATAGCCCCTAAACCAGGGTGTTACAATTCTACCCTCCTAAAAATAATTTCGTCCTCGAAATTACTTGTCTAAACTAACACCACACTACACTATAGCTGCGCACTCTGATCTTAAAGAGCTAACATACTTCTAGGCACATATTTTAAGTTCATACTCAAAATTCCACATACTTTACGAGCAACAAATCAAACAATCACCAAAGCGAACAAAACAACAAAGGATATTCCAAACACAAGGAACTTACCGGCTGACACATCAAGCACATCATTATCCTCTCTCCGACGGACTGCATAAACAAGACCTGGCTGTCTTGCCTCAGTGCCACCATTACCGCGGTCTACTGTTCCACGACCTCGGCCGGAAACACTTCCTCCATGGTTCGGACCACGACCTCTCATCGCCTGCTGACCACCTCTGCCTGGTTGTACATAACCTTGACCTTCTGTCCGAGTCCTATTCGGATTCTGGGGACAATCCTTAATCAGATGAGTCTTGGACTTACATCTGAAGCACTCCCGAACTCGATTCCAGCACTCGCCAACATGGTACCTTCCACACTGCGTACACGGACGATCTCGGATTTCGTGGTGGCTTTAGCAATTTGAGCGAGAGAGTCTCAACCCTCGGTCTTTTCTCGAACCCTCTCAACCACGCCACGGCGATCCGGCGCTTCTCTTATCACTGTTCCTTTCTCTGTTGTGCCTTTCGGCTTTCTTGACCTCTCTCGGCCTATTCGAGCTTTCTCCACTAATATGGCGAAGTCTCTTTCCCGATGCGAGCAATCAAAACTCGCACTCATCCCGCAGCCCATCTTCAAATCTGACGCATCTCTCATAATCAGAGGCCACGATGCCTCGAGCATACTGACTCAACCGCAAAAACTCAGCCTCGTACTCCGCTATTGACTTGTCACCTTGCACCAAGTTGAGGAACGCCTTCCTCTGAGCGTCTACATAGCTCGCTCCGACATACTTCCCTTCGAACTTGATCTTAAAATAACCCCAATCCACTCGATCTGCAGGGTACTTTTAACTTAACAGTGAGCCACCACCGGTAGGCCTCATCTCGCAAACAACGAAACAACACCCTTAAGCTTCTCCTCAGCAGTTAAGTCGAGATCATCCATGATCCTTTCAACAGCCTCTAGCCAGTACTCTGCCACGTTCGGAGCTACCCCAGACACTCCTCTGAAAACCTCGGCTCCATTCGCCCTAAGCCTTCTGCGGTCGCGATTTTCGAGTCCTAATGCCCACATTGGCTCTCGCCACTGCTCGAGCACTCGCAAAGACGACTTGACACCGCTGCGCGTCTCCTCCACCGGTCGATCTGCTGTTCAACCTCAACGGTGGTGGCGGTGCATCATCACTCGACCCATGGCGTGACCCAACCGGGTTCCGACATCGACATCCCGCCTCTACCACGTCCACGAGTATTGCGACCACGCCCCCTAGAACTCATATCTAGCGCTTCGATTTAGTCTGTTTAGAAAGTTTTATGGATTAGAAATTCTTGTTCCACTATTTTATCCACGAGCAATTTTATGCAATGAAGTTTCCGAGAGTAGTTCTTTCGAGCAATCAAGTTTCCTTCCTACCAGTGGTAAATTAAATCATTGTTCCTAAAGAGGGTATTTTGGTAATAACTCAGAGTCAATTTTGAAAATAGTTTTCCAACTTCAAAATTTACAAAATCTCAGGGGTCGTCTTGAAAATTTTGTTTTTCAAACAAAGTGTGTTGCCAAATTTCAGAAAACAGGGTTATTTTTGAAATTTTGGAAATCAGGGGCATTTTCGTAATTTCTCCAAATCAGAATATCACAATATTTCACAAAATAAGACTTTCGGATACTTGATAAAATAGGAATATTCTCATAAAAGTTGAAAGAAATTTGAAAATTTAGAAACCAAGGGCGTTTTGGTAATTTTATCAACCTGTGGTATTTTCAGTAAATTTCCAAAGTCGGGGCATTATTTTGAAATACAAAAACTGGATACTTTTGCAAAGTGAGAAAATTCTATTAAAATTGGGGTTACACTGTAAATCTTGAAAGTCGTGGCTTTTTAGTAATTTTCAACACAGGGGGTATTTTTGTAAATTTCCCCAAATCGAGAGTATCTTGATATTTTGAAACCTCGGAACTTTGGTATTTTGTAAAGTAAAAGTCATTTTATCAAAAGTTAAGGGTAGCACAGTAATTTTGCAATCTGAGGGCATTTTTGTAATTTTGCCACTAGGGGCATTTTGGTAATTTTATAAATCGAGAAACATCTTTCAAAATCTGATTTAGAGTTTTACAACCCAAAGGGGTAAAGTTGAAAAATTTTAAAGAAAGTTTTTTTTTTAAAAAAAAACAGCAAGGCTAATTCCCTTTCGGGTTTTAATAATCGGTTTAGCCCATGAACAAGTCCTCTTGGTTAAGGTGAACCGTAGCTACGCACCAAGTAGGATTCCTGCGAAGAGGAGGTGAGTCACGTGGACTGCTTAAGTACTGTGCTCTTCGGATCCAATCCTAGACATGCGCACACAAAGTTGCCACACCTTATCTCTGGCGACTTATTTCACAGGTTTGTTTAAGAACTTTAAGTTTTATGCACATGTTTGAGTAATCTAATCCTAGGGTCCAGTAGTCCTAACTTTCTAATCTACGAGCCCAAACTAAGCCCAAATCAATTCATGTAAACAATTCACTTCAAGAAAGAGAAAGTCCAAGTACTTACGGTGGACTTTGGTCTGAGGTACAGTGCCATGCCGTAATAACTGAAAACCTTTTATAAAAGCCCATATTCCAAAACCCATTTTGAAAATCTGTTGCCCAAAACCTCAAAGCCGAAGTTTTGAACCGGGCTCGATATTAAATCGTAACATCCCCAAACCCGGCCCATTCACTACGACCGAATCTGGTTATGTTAGTGCGAAAAAGACGGTGGAAAATCTATTTAACTTAGAAAAATTTATTCGAGCTTGTTAACTTTTGAAAATCCATGTTTATTTAATATGGTATGAGAAAAACTTTAATATTATAAAAAGAATATAAAGTACCCAAGATTAAGCTTTCGTGAACGTATCAAACAAACCTGAATAAATAAGTTGTTAAAATAAATTTGCCTTCGCTTGGTAGTTCAATAAAATCCAACCATAACTTAAAATAATAATAAAATAGTTTCCAAAATAAATAAAGATCAAAAGGCCCTTATTACAACCCAAATATTTAAACCAAGTACTTAACATAAAAAAAATGTTTAAAATATTCAAAGTATCCTTCTCTGCATGGGCCCCCTGGCTTCCTCTCCGGACCCGATCCAACTCATGAATCACCTGAAATGTTAGGAAAATAAAGGGTGAGTCCACTGACTCAGTGCATAATCACATCACGTATTTCTATACGTATGGGCTTGGCCCACCACCAAACAATTCACATAGCAAGTCATGCACATATGCATCTCAGCCCAACCCACAAACCAACCGTACGCCAACCTTAGCAGACTCCCTGCCTAAGGCCGTGGATAAACCACCACTGATCACCTCGTGATCCAAAATCCTTACCTTGGCAACTCACTGCTCAAGGCCGTGGCTGAGCCACCGATCAACCAATCGTGATCTGATATCAAAATCCGCCTACGGTGATGCACATAGCCATCAACCGCCGAGATGGGCACCAAGCCAACATCTCCCTTGAGGTAGCACAAAGCTAACCATCAAGTGCTAATGTAGCCCTGAGCTATCATTAGACCACGACATCTGTGTACACTTCTTCCTTCTTCAATCCAAACCACCTCCCATGTGTGTAACAAATGCAACATGTCGATCACAACATAAAGGTAAGCAAAGACACCTTAATTACCATAACATGAATATATTATAAATAACTCACCATTCAAGCCATTGTAATCGGCCATCACACATCACGCATATGTAAACATATTAGCAAACCAAGAACACAGAAATAGTGCGATGATTACGCACCTCGATAGCACACCCAATCTACCCTCGAACGCAACCTTATACCACTGCACTGCTGACTAAACAAATCCCGAAAGGTCTCCTACGCTAGGCTCTCCTCCCCTATAATCGACCTTGCACAAAACAAGTAACACTTAAGGCCATTCGGCCAAGACAAGAAACCATAGCAAAACTAACACACCCTTACCTTGCTAACCACTACCCTTCCTCTAACAAGAATCGGCCACCACCAAGGAGGTAAGGGTTCGGCTTGAAGGAAAATGGATGAAAAGGGATAGGGGTTACGGCAATAGAAAAGAGGATAAAGGTTTGAGGGATAAAATGGAGTGGTTTTGGCTCAAAAGAAATGAGGAGAAGAAGATAGCTATATGACCTTGAAGTTTCGGCCAAAGGGAAATAGTGAAGCAATTTCCGGCAAGGAGAGAAAACACAGAGGAAAAGGGTGGAAAAAAAAATGAACAAATGAAGAGTACACCCCTATTTAAAGCATTCGGCATCCCCTCCAATAGAAGACTCCAACCTCCGGCCATTTCCTACAATTTTTCCTAGCCACTAATTCAACCTCAATCGAATTAATCAACCCCCAAATCTGCTCCCAGCCAACCAATTCAAATTTAAATTAAAAAAAAAAGATAAAATAAAACCCACCTTTAATCCATCACCACCCCTCCAATTTAAAATACAAAATAAAACTAATAAAAATATAATCCCTTATCCCACCGAATTCAAAAAAAATAACAAACCAACTCATCCTTATCCTCCACCGCCCATGTGCCGTCCACTGCCTACCCGCACTACTGCAAAAAGAAGAAAACCCCACCAGCAGCCTCCAAGGCTCGAACACACGACTTGGGGGAAACCAGCGACCATAAAGCGCCCCCAGGCCATTCGGCCTAGGCGCTGTTTTGTAACAGAAGCGCGCAACAAATTCTTTTAAGCCTTCCCCGTACTTAACGCCTGCTTGCAAAATATCAAAACTTCGCCTCCCTTGCGCCTCGAACTCGCGACCTGCACCTAGCGCCTTTTCAAGTAGCGCCTCAGCCACTCCGCCCACCTGCCTTTCATGTCCATAGAGCCCCAACATTTATTTTTAAAGGCTTCCTACTTAAGCCCCTAGCCGCATAAGAAAAATAAAACACGCAAAGCCGCCTGCCGTCGCTCGAAACCAGCGCTCTCTCTCCCCTTCGCGCCTAAGTGGGCAGACGCTAGCCACTTCGCCAAGCTCTTCCTTGTGCTTTAAACGCCCAACTAATTCTCTTAAGTCCCCTTTTCCAAACTCCCCCCCTTAACACTAAAATCCAAAATTTTCGAAACCTCCCTTTTTTTTTTTCCGAGCATTCACAAAGCCTCAAAAACACCTCCAAACACACCCAAAAACCTACCAACACCCGAATTACACACAACCCGCATAGCCCCTAAACCAGGGTGTTACATTTCGGTATCAATAATTTCAGATCGGGATCCTCAGTTTACATCGAGATTTCGGAAGCAGTTACATGAGTTGTTGGGTACGCGGCTTAATTTTAGCACTGCATTTCATCCGCAAACCAACGGACAGTCTGAGCGGGTAATTTAGATATTAGAAGATATGCTTCGAGCTTGTATCATTGATTTTGAATCAGGTTGGGAACATTATTTACCATTGGCCGAGTTTGTTTATAATAATAGTTTCCAATCTAGTATTCAGATGGCTCCTTATGAAGCTTTATATGGTCGAAGGTGTCAATCGCCTGTATGTTGGACAGAATTGAATGAAAAAAAAAAAGTGATTGGGCCGGAATAATTAAAGAAATAGAGAAATAGTTAAGAAGATCAAAGACAGATTGAAGGCAGCATTCGATAGACAGAAATCTTATGCAGATTCGAAACGACAAGATATAAAGTATTCCGTTGGTGATAAAGTATTTCTAAAGGTGTCGCCTTGCAAGAAAGTCATGAGATTTGGCCGGAAAGGTAAATTAAGTCCTCGTTATATCGAGTTGTATGAAATAGTAAAAAGAATTGGACCAGCTGCTTATCGACTAGCTTTACCTCCAGAGTTATAGAAGATTCACGATGTTTTCCATGTTTCTATGCTTCAGAGATAAAGGTCGATCCTTCACATATCATTCCCACTAAAGACATTGAAATTCGATCAGATTTGTCTTATGAAGAAGAGCCAGTTCAGATATTAGCTCGAGAAGTGAAAGAGTTGAGAAACAAACGGGTTCCTCTAGTAAAAGTATTATGGAGAAATCATAATGTGGAAGAAGCAACTTGGGAACCAGAAGAAACTATGAGAGCACAATATCCTCATCTCTTCTCAGGTAAATTTTGAGGACAAAATTTATGAAGGAGGAGAAATGTAATGACCCAAAATTCACTGGCATAAAAAAAGTACATTATCGGGCTTCTGTCTTAGTAAATCGAGTTCATAAACATTTATTAGGAATATTTGTGAGTCTAGTTGTGTGTTTAATTAAGCTTTAATTAAGTGAATTTAACTTAATTAAGAGTAATTAGGAAAAATGACTAAATTGAATAAGGGGTAAATTTTGAATTATAGATTATAAGAAAATATAAAGGACCTAAATGGCAATTATGCCATTTGTCCTAAATGAGGCAGCAAATGAATTGAAAAATCTAAGATTTTTCTTAGATTTCATACATTAATTAATTATTATTATTGTTGTTGTTGTTGTTGTTGTTGTTGTTATTTAATTGATATTATATTATTATATTATGAAATAAATTAAAATAAAGACAAATTTATGGTAATAAAAATATACATGTGTAATAATTATATTTGGACAGTTGTAATATATTTATTTAATTACTTTTTATTTAAGTAAATAGATTTTTATTATATTAAAATATTAAATTATATAAAATAAATAAAATAAGGACAATTGGATGGTGATGATGATAGACAAGTGTAAAATATATGTGTGTAAAAATGTAATATAACTATTTGTTATTAAATAGATATTTATTATAGTAATTATTATTATTACTAAATTAATAAAGTAGATAAACATAATTGAATAAAGAAACAAAAAGAATAAAAGAAAGAAATGAAGGAGAAAAGAAACAGAGAAGCATTCGAATAGGGAGAAAGAAAAAGGAAAAAAAAAGAAAAAAAAAGGGGGGAAACTAAGCTTTTGGAGCTTTAAGCTTTAATTGGTAAGTCAATTAAGTCATTTTCTCTTAATTTTGGTGTTTTAGAAGCTTTAGAATAGGGTTTTGTTACATTTAAGTTGAAGTTTTGAAAGTTCTTAGGTTTTTTAATATAGTTCATGTTGAACAAAATGATGAATTAGGGGTTTAATTGATAGAATTTCTAGTTAGAATTGATTAAGGGATTAAATTGTAAAAGAAGCTATAAGTTTTGTGTTAGAGGGATTAAATTGAAAGAAATTTGAAATTAGGATTTTAATATGAACATTGAGTAGTTAAGTTGAATTTGGTAGGAAATTGAGTAAAAATAAGGTATGAATTAAGATAGAAAAGCAAATGAATTTAGTTAGGACTAGATTGAAATTAAGATAGAAATTCAATAGAAATTCAATTATTTAATATAAATTGGTGTTGTATTAATAATGAAAAATGATTATTATTTTTGTAGCTAATAAAGAACCCGAGGCATCGGCACACAAAGGAAAAGAGAAGGCTATCGAGGACTAAAACGAGAAATTCATGATTTGTATTACTATAATTCAAACTACTGTTTATTAAATGTTATATTTAAATTTATGTTATGGTAAATAAAATTATAAGGTAAGTATCAATATTGAATTGAATGAAATTGAGATGAAGTATAATTATGAATGAATATTTGATAGTATATTTTTGGAAAGTGGAAAATTGTATCGAATTGAATTATACATTGAAAGTGAAATTGAAATTGAGAAATGATTTGAATACCCTATTACCTAGTCGGGCTAAGTCGGATATAATTGGCATGCCATAGAATTGGAAGAGTACGGAAATTTATCAGCTTTGCCGATCAAGCACTATATGTGTGGTATCAGGCACCACATGTGTCATTTCAGGCACTTTATGTGTCGTATATTGCTTCTAATATATTGATCAAGTACTGAGTACCGTTTTAGGCACAATGTGCCATACTGGTATGTTTGCTTGGAATCCGTGTATCCACCAAGGTCTGGGTTTGTTAATAGGGTGAATATTCAAAATGAGAAAATTGAATAAATTTGATTGATCGTATGATTAAAAGTATGAAAAAGAAATTGTTAGTCGATTTATGAATTGAAATTGTATGTGAGATTTGGAAACATGAACCTAAGGTTCATGAATTGATCAAGTTCAAGTTATTAAGATATGATATTGTTGATGAATTCTTATATATGAAATATGAAATTGAATGTAAATTAGTTCTTATGATTTATAAATTTTACATGTTTAATGTTATATGATTAATATTATAATTCAACATTAATATTATAATTCATTAAAGTTATATAGTTTGAATTATGGTAATACCACTAAGTACGAAATACTCAACATAAGATTATTTTTGTCAGCTGGTCAGTAGAAATCAAAAGTCTCGGTTTAGCATCCAGATCAATCCCGACTTCAACACAACTTTGGTGATGTATTTTATTTTCCTTTTGGTAAACGTGGCATGTACCTAGGTCATATGATTTTGGTTATAAAGTATGGATGGTTTGTAATGTTTTTGTAATAGCCCAAATTTAAGAAATGTAGGAAATAGTGGTTCGAGACCACCAAATTCGAAAAATGAACTCGTAAATTATATTATTTAATATTTACGAGCCAAATGTACCATTTTTATGAATATTTACGGAGTTTCAACAAGGTAGTATTAAAATTTAGTCAGAAAATTCTAACGTTCCAGTTGTCAATTAGATAAAAATGACTAAATTGAAAATGTGAAAAACTTGCTAAAGTGATTAAAGGTTTGTATGGTAGTGATGGTCTCGAAACTAACTAATAATTCGACGAAGGCAAGCGCAGCTATCGAACAGTAGTATAGCTATGGTGAGTCCAGAATATCGTATCCACAAGGACTAAAAGTACTAGTAATAACTATCTTTCTATTATTTAGCAAATAATTAAGGAGATTTATTTTTAATTTAAAACTAATTAATTATCTATGAACGCGACAGAGAGTGAAGGAAATAATCGAATAAATCAATGATAAAGACAATACCTAAGGAAGAATCTACCTAGACTTCACTTATTATTCTAACTCTGAATTAAGTGATTTATTCACTTGTCTTGATCTATAGAAATCCCTAAATTATGTTAATATATCTTTCGAGACTAAAAACAACTGACTCTAGGTTGATTAATTGAAATCTCTTTCTAATTAAACCCCCTATCGTCGCATTAACTCGATTTATGGATTCCCTTATTAGATTTGACTATAATCCGGCAGATTTATGTCGTCCTATTTCTAAGGTTGCAATCAACTCTGCTTAATTATGCTAGATCTACTCTTAAACAGGGACTTTTGCTCCATTGAATAAGTACATCAAACTTGAATTAATATCCTGAAAATATTAAAGCAAGAATTAAGAAAACATAATTAAGAACAAGAACAAGTATTTATCATGTGATTCAGACAATTAAATAATGAGTTCCATTGTAGGCTTTATCCTCCCTAGGTATTTAGGGAGTTTAGTTCGTATTCATAGAGGAAAACATCTCAAAATAAGAATAACAACAAGACTTGAAAAACCCAATAAAACTTCAAAGGAAATTCGACTGGAGATCTTCAATCTTGAATGAGATCCTGCTTCTGAATTGATTCCTATGGCTTCCTTCGAGTAGTTTCTTCGTTCTACTCTGCGTCTCCCTTTAGGTCCTCTTCTAGTGTGTATTTATAGACTTTAAAATGCTCATAAACTCTAAAAATTGGGTTTTTCCGTGTAACAGGGAAGCAGGGTGCGAAATCGACACGGGCTGGTACATGGGCATGTGGCCAGCCCGTGTAGATCCTGAAAACTCCAATTTTAGCCCATTTTTCGCTCTTTTTGCTCCCAAATGCTCTCCTAAGTATAGAAACATGAATTTAAGGGATTAGGAGCATCAAATTCACTAATTCTCATCATAAATCATCCAAAAATATGCCAAGTATGGAATTAAAATATGTTATATTTATGGTTTATCAGGTAGAGAATGTAGAACACCGTTATATTGGACAGAGGATAGTGAAAAAAAGATGCATGGGGTTGATTTGATCCGGGAAATAGAAGAAAAAGTAAAGGTGATTCGGGATAGTCTCAAAACAGCTTCCGATCGTCAGAAGTCATATGCCGATCTTAAAAGAAAAGAGATTGAATTTCAGGTGGGTGATAAGGTATTCCTAAAAGTGTCTCCTTGGAAGAAAGTTCTCTGGTTCGATCGAAAGGGTAAATTGAGTCCAAGATTTCTCAGGCCATATGAAATCATAGAAAGAATTAAATCGGTTGCTTATCGATTGGCATTACCACTAGAACTTGATAGAATTCATAATGTTTTTCACGTGTCTATGCTATGAAGGTATCGATCAAATTCTTCACATGTTATTTCTCGGACATAAGTGGAGATTCAGCCGGATATGACTTACAGTGAAGAACCAGTCAAGATATTGGCACGGGAAACAAAGGAGCATAGAAATAAAAAGACAAATTTGGTTAAAGTATTATGGAAAAAGCACGGGATTAAGGAAGCGATATGGGAACCAGATGAGGCAATGAGGAAACAATACCCGAACCTCTTTACTGGTAAGATTTTCGAGGACAAAAATCCTTAATGGGGGAGAGTTGTAATGGCCTAAATTTAGGGTTATCGGAACAGTGGTTTTGTAACCACAAATCCAATTTAAAGAGAAATTTATTTTAATAATTTTGCATGAATATTGATATGATAGGAAAATTGTATGAAAATATCGATTGAAAAAAAAAAGAAATTATTGAAGAAAAATGAGTAAAAACAAGGTATCAAGTCCTTGATCTCGTAAAAATGGGTCGAAAAGATTTTTATAAATATTTATGAAATTTTAGTAGTATGGTATTAAAATTTTGTAAGAAAATTTTTACGTTTGGGTAATTAATTAAGTGAAAAGGACTAAATTGAAAAGGGTGTAAAATTTACTTGATGGATTAAATAGCTAAATTGTTAAATGAAGAGGGGCATAAATTGCAAATAAGCCCAAAGGGAGATATTTTGGGCGGCATAAGATGAGAAAAATCAGGAGAATTGGTGAAATAAGGGCAAAATAGGAAAATAACAAGATTTACTAGAATAAAAATGGGACCAAATTGGAATATCTAGAATTCTCTTCATATTTTCTTCATTATCATTAGCCAAAAACATCCTAAGGGTTTATTCAAGCTGGTATTTCATAATTTTTGCACCAAGTGAGTTAATCCTTGCCTTTTTCTTGTAATTTTTGTGCTTTTAAGTCTTTTACAACTAGGTCCTATTACTAAATACATTGGTTTTTTTATTTCATGGATTAAATTGAAAGTCACCATGGTTCAGAGCTTTAATTTTATGATGAAATAACATGAAATTTAAGCTTTAATTTGTTTATAAGATGATTTTATTAGGAAATTTTAATAGAAATTGATTTGTAGGACCTAATTGTGAAAAAAATTGGAATTAAAGTCTAGTGCTAAAATTCTGATTTCTAAAGGTTATAAAGTAGTTTCAAGTGATAGAATAAAGTGTTAATTGAGAAAAATCAGCTCAATTGAGAGGTTAATTGAGCAGGGACGAAATTATCATTTATTGAAAGCTTAGGGGAAAAATGGTAATCAACAACTTGCACTAAAACAGTTTTGGACAGCAGCAGTAGGCTAACTTTGAAAAATCACCATAAATTTTTAAATTTTAATTAGAGGATAAAAAATATAGAATTAAAGCTTATTGAGTCTAGTTTCTCATAGAAGAAACGGTGTAGTCAATGAAATTTTAAATCATGAGATATAATAAATTTTGTGAGACAAGGTTAGAATGAATTCGGGTTCCCATGTTCTAACTTTGGAAAATCATAAAAAAAATTTGATAAAAATAATTAGGGGCTATTTTCAAGAAAAACAAATAGGAAAATCATCTGAATCCCGTACTAGGAGAAAATCATTTTTTAGTGAAGAAGGGTCGAAACTGTCAGACAACAGAAGAAGGATCAATTTAAAGAATTAACAGTACTTATTGGCTAAACCATAAATTCTAAAAATTTTATGGTAAGAAGATATGTGATTCTAGTTTCGGAAAAATCAAGCGGATCTTAATTTCGAGTTCCTTAGCTCAAGATATAAATAATTTAGTGACTATGACTCAAGCACACAACTCTGAATGAACTATAAATAATAATGGAATTATAGAGAATGTTACATATGAACATGAAATGTATTAAATTGATTATTAAATTTATTTATTTAAATCCAAAAAATTCAAATACGAAGCTAAATTGAGGAAAAGAAAAAGTTCAAGATTAGTAGATTTTTGTATATGAACAAGTATCGAGGTAAGTTCGTGTAACTTGAATTATATTCTTAAATGCTTGAAATATATTTTTATTGATGTGAATATGATTTGGATGTTTATTGTATGATAACTGATGAAGTGTTGATATTCTTGATGAAAAGGGAAAATAAATCTTGGTTGAATGAAAGGAAAATTCGATGGTTATCTAAAAAGGAATTGACGATAAAAAGGATCTAGCCCGGACAAGTGATCCTATCCCGATATAGCCCTCCGGAAGAATATGTGGAAAATAGATTTATCCCGGATGGGTAATCCGAATTAAGGTCTGAATTTAGCCTGGACTGGTAATTTAGATCCAAGCTCATTAGAGTAATTGTCGTTGCAGGGAATTTAGCCTGGACTGGTAATCCCGACAATACTCTATGAGTTTATATTACAGGGGATTTAGCCTGGACTGGTAATTTCGCTGTAAGGATGAGGTTCGCGGGAGTGTGCTATCTAAAATGGAAATGTGCGCACATGAATATGAATTGACAGACCTGGATTTGTACATTAAAGTATACCCCTGAAAATCCATCGAAATTCCAAAAAATTCAACGGGATAAATATGGAAAAATAATAAGGGAATGGAAATCATGGTATTGATGAGCTCATCAATCATGGTATATATTATTGATACATAGAAATTATTGGACTAACTTGAATGTTGAGTTTGTGCATGTTTGGGTAATAATGCATTGAATGGATGTATGAATGTTTATTGCATTGTATTGAAAATATTAGGTAAGTATAATTCTTGTTACATGAGCTCACTGAGAACAAAGTGCTTACCCTGTTTCCTTTTCCCCTGTTTTTTAGTGTTAAGAGATCGGAGGTCGGATTCGGTCGGAGACACATCACACTATCAACCTCAAGATTTCGGTATATAATGAAACTTTATTTTGGGAATCAATGGCATGTATAAGCTAATAAAGTAAATGTTAATGTGAAATGAATGTAAGGTTAGCCATTGGTATGGCTAACAAATCTTGGTTTTGGTATGTGATGAGATTATCTTATGGATATGCTTTAATCTATCTTGAAAATATGTTGAAATGGATTGGTTGGTTTGGATTGGTCTCGGTTTAAAATTGCAGGGAAGGTTAGATAGTTATAAAGGGGTTATATTAAGTTCATGAAAAAAAAAACTTTGAGATTTTGCGAAAATTTTCTTATGGTTTCGATTTAATCCCGGTTTGGTCCCGATGTATGTTTTGAGCTTCGGAGGCCCATCTAAGGGACGTCATGACATGTTTCGGTAAATGAATAGTATTTAACTCGTAATAAAGGAAAATTAATTTAGTAAACTCCGGTAATGCTTCGTACCTTATTCCGGCGACGAATACGGGTAGGGGGTATTACAGATTAAGTTTGCAAGTGCGAAATTGAAGAGTTCAATGGCTAAATGATTAATAATGTAGTTAGAGCTAAGAATAGGTTAGTTAGTAAAGATGATTATAACTGAGATATCAGATAATTTTTCTGAAGATTATTCAGAATGCGCAATGTTAGTGTTAAGAAAGAAGTTATTCATGAGTAATTGATTTATTCAGGTATGGTATTTACAAAACGAATTTATTGGAAAATTTCTTCTGAATTAGCTCATTTAGTGAAATTAATAATGAGATGTTATTGATGACTTTAGTAGTCAGTGAGTAATAAAATCGTAAAAATATCTGAAAGCAGTTGTTATAACTGGACATGATACAGCAATTTCTTCTGAGTATTCTACATGTTCTGCTATTTTTAGAGACATATGTGAATGTTCATTTTTAGATGTGATTCTTATTTACATAGAAAGGTTATCTAATTATGATATTAGAAGGAATTATTGAAAGTCTTGATAAACTATGAGCGGTACTGTTCTATCTTTCTCTGGTATTCTAATCAATTATGCTTGAGAGAACACTTAATGGAAACATTCATATGATACTGCTTTCTACTTCTATGGGTCGAAGCTCCGAATTGCAAATATGATTTATTCGTGGAAGATATTCATTGGCCGAAGGTAAATATATTTACTGTTATAAATCCTGACTGAATTAGGGGAGTTCAGTAATATGAATCTCGGATCATACAAATTATATTACTGCACTGATAGTTACTAGAACTATTTTCAATTTTTCTTTTCTAATTGGAGAATACCATTAATATTGAGGTATTATTCTATTTATACGGTTGAAATGCCTACTCTATTAAGGTACTATGGTTTCAATGTATATGATGGTAATAATTTCAGAAAATTTAAGGTTTCAGTGTTGATAATTGATAGATATATTGATGATACAGTTATTACAGAAAAATGTAAGATTTGGATGGCCTGATAAATGGCAACAAAATTTTGACCAGATGAAAGTTTTGTTGACCGAAGCATCAGTTCTGATTCAACCTAAATCGGGCAAGAAAGTTGTGATTTACAATGATATATTATTGAGTGGGTAAACAGTGTTTTGATGCAGTAAGACAAAGTAATAGTCTATATTTTTAAACAGATAAAAAAATCGTATGAAAAGAATTACCTAATATATGATTTAGAAGTGGCAGTTAATGTTTCAGCTTTGAGAACTGGTGATTCTATTAGTTAGTGAAAAATATTTGAACCTCTCCACCGAAGGAATTTTCGAGGACGAAAATTCTTTAGGGGGAGAGTTGTAATAGTCCAAATTTCAGCGATGTAGGAAATAGTAGTTCGAGACCACCAAATCTGGCAAATGAACTCGTAAATTATATTATTTAATATTTACGAGCCAAATGTAGCTTTTAGAAGATTTTTGAAATAGTAAACTGTGTTTTATAAAGATTTATTTGGTTAAGAAATTGTGAAACAAGAGGTATTGAGATCTCAGTGTTATAAACCAAGCCATAAATATTTTTATGAATATTTACGGAGTGTCAATAAGGTAGTATTAAAATTTCATCAGAAAATTTTAACGTTTCGGTAGTCAATTAGATAAAAAGGACTAAATTAAAAATGTGCAAAGCTTGCTAAAATGATTAAATAGCTTAACCATTAAATAAGGAAGGACTAAAAGGGAAAATGGACCATTTTAAAATGGCTGAGGTGGCATAGCGTGAAAAAAAATCAAAGATTTTTATGTGAAAAGGACAAAATTGGAATTTTAACAAAAGTTACATGGCCAAAGTTGATTTTAATGATTTCTAGGCCATTTCTTCTTCATCTTTCTATCAAAAACAGCCATGGAAGAGGGTTTTGAGCTGGTCTTTCATATTTTAGCTTCAAGTAAGTTCAATTCTTGCTTTTTCCTTGAAATTTTTATATTTTAAGACTTTTACAATTAGGACCAACTTAGTATTCTATTAGTTTTCGGTTTTGTTGAAAATTTTGGAAGTTACCATTGATAATTTCATATTATTTTTGTTATTTTATGATGAAATTGAGATTTTAATGGATGTTTAAATGTGTTTTATTAAAGAGTTTTGGATGAAAACATTTTAGGGGTTAAATTGGAAAGTGTTGAATTTATGGAAAATTCTGAAATTTCATGAAATTCATGGGCTGTGATTGGTATGTATGAGAATAATTAGGCTTGGAATAAGGATTAAATGGCAAGAATTTCATTTTCCGAGCCTAAGGATGAAATTGTCATGTATTAAAAATTTAGGGAGAAAATGGTAATCAACATTTTGCACTAAAACAGTTTTGGACAGCAGCAATAGTCTAACTTTGAAAAATCACCAAAAATTGTGGGAAACAAATTAGAGGATCAATAAAATATGAAATTAAAATTTATTGAGTCTAGTTTTTCATATAAGAAACGGTGTAAGCAACGGAATTATAAATCATGAGATATAATAAATTTTGTGAAACAATGTCAAAATGATTTCGGGTTCCCCTATTCTGACTTTGGAAAATCATCAAAAATTGGAGAAAAATAATTAGGGGGTGTTACAGTTTTGAATTTAGTTTTAAGTGAAATGGTAAAGAGTATATTATAAAATTTGGCATTAAACTTGAATAGAAAAATAAATGAAGTTATTAGTCAATTTGAAAGATATTATAAATGTTTAATTATTAGATTACTATGTTAATAAATTAGTTATGATATAAATTGTATTTGAGTATAAATTGTTTTTGGTTGAGCCATTGGTTTTGGATTGGTTTTGGTTTAAAAATTGCAGGGAATGTTAGATGTTTATAAAGGGGTTATATTGAGTTTAAAAAAAAATTTACGAAAAATTTCTGGAGTACTCAAACAAGTCTCATTCCACTTCTAATACATATTTTGGGCCTCGAAGGTCCATTAAAGGGACTTAGTCGTTAATTTATAATATGTATTGTAACATCCTGAATTAGTGGGCTTATGAGTTTAATGTGTGGACATGTCCAAGGTGTTAATTTGAGAATTTGAGGTGCAAATAGGGCTCAGGTTTGGGCTGAGGCCTTGCTTAAATATTCTGCTTAGACACTCTAGGGCTTAAAATAAAGTCTTGGTAGTTTAATTGACATATTGGGCTTGTGGCCCAGCAACAAGAGGCGTGGTAAAGGGGAGTTATAGTTGGCGTCAATAGGCAAGGGGAGAGGCCCAATCTGTGGTCGTTTGGAGCCCATTAAGTTGGGCCAATTTCGGTACTAAAGGGAGCTAGGAGGGGACGGCAACAAGGCTATTATTTAGGAGTTTTATGTTTTAAATTATGTGGATATTATGCTGATAAAGAAGGGAGGAGTTGGAGCTAATTAAGTCTCTTTTGGATGAGTTAGTAGATTTAGATAGAGAGGAAAGATAGGAGCTATCTCTAGAAGATTAGTGTTAGCCGAATTTTTCCCTTTTTATTAGCTTAATTTTTAGTTATCAAGAAGGGATTTTCGGGTTTTGATAGGTAGGTGCTGAAATCTCTATAAATAAGGGGGGGATAGCTCATCAATTCCGGCATTTGAACCCTACTCTTTCTTCTATTCCTGTGCCGAAAATTTGAAGGTCATCTCACTTGTTTTCTTTTCTCATCTTTTCTCTTCCAAAAGCCGAAAATCACCATTGTTTTCTTTTCTCATATTTTCTCTTCCAAAAGCCGAAAATCACCACCTCCCTCACCTTTTCTTTCTTTTTCTTTGAAATTTCCTTTTAGCCGAATCTTCTGATCCTCATTGTTATTCTTCTCCCATTCACTAAAAGCCGAAACTCCTCATTCAATTCTTCTAAAAGCCGAAAAATACATCTAGTTCCTCTTTTCGGGATTTTCTTAAAAGTCGAAATCCCTAGATCTCATCTCCTATGATTGCCGAAATCCTTCCGTGGTGTCTGCTTGTACCGAATCTTGAAGAAAACTAAAGGTAAGTGTCCATTCGCGAGATTTCAATCTTTTTCCGGCTTTTAGAGATCTTAGTCGAATGGCTATAGGGTTAACTAATCGGGTGTTTTCTCTCATTTGCGGCATTCCGGGATTTCAAGGGGATTCAATCGCTTAGATTTCTAAGCCAGAGTTCAGTAGCACTCAAACCGTAGTACTTTCAGGATTTCAAGGTAAGAAGATCTGTTAAGTTAAACGTGTAAATTCGGGTAAACATTAACTTTTGGCCGAATATAGGAGAGGCCTTATCTTCGCGATTCTTCCGTCTTTTGAGCAAAGTTGTAGACAAAGGGCAGTAGATCTGATTAGTAAGGGTATCGACATAGAAAGTAGTGCTACGTGTTATCAGGTGTGTAACTTCTTACACCATTTGGATTGTCTGTTAGTATGTGTAAATAAATCTGTTTATAATCTGTTAAATGCCGAAATCCCGACATAACGGTTGAAAACCCGAGAAGGGTAAAGGCGAATCACCAGGTTAGTGATCTCTGTCATTCTAAAGTGAATGTTTCTATTGAGATGATATGTTTTATATGTATGCCAATTTCTATGTACGCACGGGGTTGGGTGATTGATGAAAGGGGAAGTGTTCTGTTGTAGTGGCTTTTGCCATGATCTATTGTAGTGGCTTTTGCCATGATCTGTTGTAATGGCTAATGTCATGATCTGTTGTAGTGGCTATTGCCATGATTTGACGATGAGCAGCTAACTGCAACATGACTGCCATCGATGGTGTGTAGCGGTGTGGGTTGATTGTAGAAATCCCCAATGGTGTGATTGGAAGGTAAGGGTGGTGTGTAGCGGATGGAAACCTAGGAATGGGTTGTGCTTTGCATATTATCTGATATATTTTACTCTGTTATCTGTTCTGTGGGGCTAAGGCCCAATCTGATGGTGCACGAGAGTTGCACACTGAGTCTCGCGACTCACCCCATAATTTAACGTCTTTCTGGTAGCACCTAGTGCATCGGACCGGGCTGGAGAGGAGCGCAAGGTGGCCATGCGAGAGATTATTTTGATTCAGCAAAAGACTTTACTAGTTCATTAATTTTTAATATTTTCAATTAGTGGGTTTTAATTTCATTGTAATAAGGCCACGGGCCACTAGCTTTATATTTTCGTTTGTTTGGGGCTTTTATTATTACTAGACATTTAAATTTTACGTTTTAATTAAGTTAAGGAATGTACTAAATTTCGGTTTTTAATTCATAAAGGCATTTAAATGAAAATCTATATCTTCTACAAACTATCCAAATTACTAAGTTTTCCGATATACATGTCTACACTCGACGAATGTTTTCCAAAAATGTGACATGTTTTACTAAATCTTCTTAGTGACATGCCAGATCCGGTCGTGGTGTTTGGGCCGGGTTTGGGGTGTTACATGTATGTTATTTATTTGTAAATTAATCATAAATTGTCCGATATGTTCGATAATGCCTCGTAACCTTATTTCGGCGACGGTTTAGGGTTAAGGGGTGTTACACGTGTGACCTGGCCATGTGTCCCCTACATCTTTAAAATTGCAAAATAGAATGCCAGGTTTTTGCACACGGGCTTGTGGCTTGGCCATGTGACCCAAGTTAGAGAGTTACACGGGTATGGACATAGGCTGGGACACGGCTATGTGCCTCACATCGAATGTCCACACGGCCTAAGACACGAACGTGTTTCTTGGCCGTGTGAGCCACACGGGCATATGTCCCCTGCACCTAAGGAAAATTTTAAAATTTTGGGAAAAATTCTTTGAGTTTCTTGTTTAGTCCTGATTTAGTTTTAATGCATATTTTGAGCCCCGAGGGCTCATACAAGGGACTATATGAGTGTTTTATGATTGGTTCTGATATGTACATTAAATGTTATGAAATGTTCGTATTTAATGTTTAAAGTCCAGTAATGCTCCGTAACCCTGTTCCTTCGACGGATAAGGGTTAGGGGTGTTACATCATATGCATACGTAATAGTAATATCCAAGTCACAGCAAATTAATTCATCAAAAGATGCAATTAAAAGTATTATATTTGAACCGAGTGAACTTACAAGACTAATCCACAATGACAACGAAGGTACATGGACTATTCCACTATTTTCTCTTTTCCGCGGCTCTCAACGCATTCTTGATCTCGAATAATAATTCCATTCAATTAACTATATTAACAACAAAATTAAATAATTTCATGCAATTAAGTCGTTTTTGACATTTTACAAAATTACCCTCAACATTTCACTTTTATTCAATTTAGTCCCTAGGCCCTAAACATGCAAATTAATCATTTTTATTTTAAACCCACCTCGACCGAATCTCTTAGGGCCTCTCTACAGCTCCTATTTGCTGTTATTTCAAAATAAATCCTTGTAATTAATTACCTTTAACAATGTAGTCCTTTAACGTTAAAATCATCAAAAATTACTTTACAAAATAGTCCAATCTAACACCAAAGCTTAATAATCTTCAACAAACATTCAAGAAACAACCCAAATCTTCAATGAAAAAACTTATAGCATTTGATAGTTTTACGAATTGGTCATCGAGTTAGCTAGATTAAGCTAATACGAGCTCAAAAACACAAAAATTACTAAAAAAAAATAAAATTTCACTTACCAAAAGAAGAAAAGAAAATGTTCATATTATCTTTTAATTTCTTTAATTTTATCTTAAATTTTAACTATTTACTAAATTACCATTTTTATTACAACTTATAAAATTACCAAATCATGTCCATATATGTCCATAATATAAGTATATGGTTTAATTACCATCTGAGTGTTTAATTGCACAATTGGTCCTTCAATTATTGTAAATTATTAGTTAATTAAACTTTATTTCAATTTAACCCTAAATTAATTAGGACTAAGCAAATGGCCCAAAAGCTAGTGCATCAATCATATCCACCATTGCTTGGACTTTTTGACTATGGTTTAATCACTATTTTAGTCCTTTTACTATTTTAAATCTATAGCGATTAACTTTTACCTTTTTTTATAATTTAATCATTTTACCTTAATTAAGCAATCAATCGTCAAAATTACCGGATCAAACTTTAATTCACCCATAATACAACTCTGTAAATATTTAATAAAAATAATCACGACTCGATTTACAGAAACGTGGTCTCGATACCTCATTTTTCGAAATTACTTGACTTCCGGAACAACCACTCATACTAACCATTAATTCAATTAGTTAAAATTCATCAAATTAAAATTCATTATATAAAATTAGTATTGACTCGTATAATTTAAATACTAATTATACAAACTTACTCGTTAGATTTGTGGTTCTGAAATTACTATTTCCGACACCACTGAAAAACGAACTATTATAAGAAGTATGACAATTCAATTAAATACTTATTCGAATAGTCATGATTATTACCAAAAATTGTGACTATCCAAATAGACAACTATTAAGATAGTTATGTAATTGTGTCTTTATATGATCATTAGTGAAATTTGCTACAAATAGGATAAATATTTCACTTGGTATGCCACATAAAAAAAAAAACTTCAAAAAAAAAAAAAAACTCATTTTGTTCTCTTAATCTTCTAGTTAAATTATTTTTACCAGTGATGTTTACTCATTTTGTCACTTTGACCTTTATTTTATTTTTTTATCACTTTGGCCCTCAAAAATTATCATATGTCTTATATTTATAACGTTAAAATGCGATTTAAATTGCTATTTTTTTTTGTACATTTAGAATTTAGTCCTATTTTTATTTCAAAGGATTTAATCCCTTTGCTTTTCAAAATTTAAAATGCAAACTCAATTATTAACATCGTTAAAGCTGTTAAATTTAGGTTTGTTACAACATTATCTTTTTTGTTAATGGTTTTTTAATTTATAAATGCCACACTAACGAATTTAATAGATAAATTTTAAGGTAACGTTAATAATTTGACTTGAATTTTAAAATTTGAAAAGTAAAAAATCTGAAATTCCATTAAAATAAAAGTAAAATGGCTAACTTTCAAATTTATCGAAGAGTAAAAGAATTTAGAACATATGTTAACTTTTATAATGATATTTTAAATGTTGATTACGTTGTAAAAATTTTACATCCCAAATGATGCACGAAATACAAATTCAAATAATAAAAGTACATATCAACTAGTTTAAAATGGATTAAAATTACTTTTTTAAAAAAATAGTAGAGACTAAAAAGCAATGTAGGGAGTCCTCCAACGATTGGTTATAGACATTGTGAATAGAAATTGAAAGTGCAATCATACATGATGAAATTAGAGCTATAAATTATTATTTGCACCATCAGGGTCAAGCTCATTTAATTTTTCCCTCTATATTTGTAGTGAATATTTTTGGTAAAAAAGAAATGCACTAAAATTATCGTAAAAGTTTTTATATTAGGAGTCAGATTGTATTTTATTTTTTTATTAGAAAAATGAATAAATTAGTTCCTGTATATTAGATAAAAAGTAAATTGGTCATTTCTGTTCAAAATTTCATCTATTTATCATTATTAAAAACTGACTGATAGAATAACTTGACAGTACCGCATGCTGACGTACATGAATCAATTTTTAAACATAGAAATAGATAAAAATTTTAACAGAAGAATTAATTTATTCTTGAATTTAATATATAATGACAAATTTATCTATTTTTAAATACAGATAACAAAACATAATCTAAACTTATAATACAAAAACTTTCATAATATTTTTACCAAAAAAAATTTTAAGTCAGAAATGAAAGATAAGTATATGGATGAAAATTTGGGAGCAAGGTTTTTATAATATTTAAAACGGATAAATTTGATTGCAAGTACTTTGACGATAAAATTAAATTTGTGTATCTTCATGGAGAATGACCCTATTTCCCGTATTGGTCGACAAAAGCATTATGTTCCTTTCTACTTCTCCGGCAGATATATCTTGTTTTTTTTTTCTTTTTCTTTTTATAAATATATATATCTAAAATTAATAATAATAAAAGATAATTATAAAATCTGACTTTAAAAATCTCACCTCCAAACAGTAGCCAAAAGTTATATAAGAAAAAGAAAAAATATTAGTAGTATAGCAGTAGCATCAAATCACAGGGAGACTTTTATCCAGGATTCAACCAATACCAGAAATCCACATCATAAAAGCAGCCAAACAGTCCCCTGGTTGCACAAACTCTCTATCCATCCCTACTACCGAATCAAAAGAAAAAGCCAAAGAAAAAGAAAATCTCAAGGCCACAAGAACTTGTGGCTGAGAATCAAACCATGGTGATGTCGTGGCATCCACCTCTCTTTTAAACCCATCCATTAACCCTCATTCTTAACTTCATATCACTTCACACCAATTTACCAACCTCCCTCCCCCTAAAAAAAAAAATCAATACCTGCGAATTGTCTTAGCTGGTTCTTGTTTGGTCGTTGAGAAAATGCAAGAAAGTAAAGACCCTGGGATCAAGTTGTTTGGTAAGAAAATTCATTTACCTGCTGATGGAGAGATTTCAACTCTCTCTGTTGATGAATTCGACAAGGCTCAGTGTGGGAACAGAGTAGTAGATGATGAAGACTATGAAGAATTTGATGATGATGATGATGGTGGTGGTGGTGGTGATGGTGATGGTGATGAAGAAGAAGATGAACAGAAAGACAAAACAGAGCAGGTTGGCCAATTCAATAAAACAATGTTTCTTTTTAATCTTCTTGGGGATTTTAAGGATTACCCATTTCTTGAAATGGTGAAAAATTAATGGGTCAATTTTACTTTTTCTTCAATTTTCCATTTTTGGATCCTACTTCTTTTGCTAGAACTAGCCTTTTCTTTTTCTTGCTAATCTTCTGGATTCTTAACCCCCAAAAAAAAAAAAAAAAACTATTGAATTACTATACAATTCTTTTAAAAATATGAAACTGAAAAATATTTATTTAGCTTCCAGATTGTGTTTTTTTTTTTTTTTTTACTTATCTGGACTTTGATTATTTAGAGTTGAAAATAATTAGTTCTAGAAAATCAGAAATGTTTTTTGGGGTGATTATACAAGAAATTTGAAGTCCTCCTTCTGCCATATGTCTATTTTTTTACTTCTTTTTTATTTTAGCCAATCAATATTTTTCAGATTCCGCATCCCATAGATCCTTTTAACTGGGAAAGTCTTTCCTTCTTGGTTTTTCAATATATCTGTTCGATTCCTTCTTATTTGCAGTATTAAAATCTTTGTTAGCTTTTGATAAGTTTTAGCCTATTAACTGAATTCCCAAAATTTTCAAGAAATTTCATGGAATATCTTATTGTTATTGGGTTTATGTCCCCTTGATTATATCAATAAAACTTTAAACAATTTTCATATAAAACAATATAAAAAGGAGGGGGGTGTTCTTTAGGACCCTTATCATATTTTTACTTGTTTGTTTCTCGAGAAAAGTTTCTTGATTCTGGCTGAGAACTGAGATAGGATCATGTAGAAAATTTATTTGGTCTACTTAAAGTTTCTTATTAGGGAAGCATATTAAATTTCAGGATTCTTTAGCAGAACAGATTGCTGATACTGGACAAGAAGATGACAACATCCAGCCGTCAAATAGAGAGGAATCAACTAATCCAGAGACTTCGCAGGAGCCTAATGTAAACCCGAAAACACCCTCTATTGACGAAGAAACCGGAAAATCAAAGATCGGAAAGACTGATAAAGAACAAAGTGATGGTAGCAAATCACAGGAGAAAGCACTTAAAAAGCCAGATCAAATACTTCCATGCCCCCGGTGCAATAGCATGGATACGAAGTTTTGCTATTACAATAATTACAACATCAATCAACCTCGTCATTTCTGCAAAGCCTGTCAAAGATATTGGACTGCAGGTGGTACGATGAGAAACGTACCGGTAGGAGCTGGTCGTCGTAAGAATAAGAACTCTGCCTCGCATTACCGACACATCTCCATTTCGGAGGCTCTTCAAGCAGCTCGAATCGATGCTCCTAATGCAGCACATCACCCTGCCTTGAAAAGCAATGGAAGGGTCCTTAGCTTTGGCCTAGATGCACCCATTTGCGATTCCATGGCCTCTGTCTTAAACCTTGGGGAGAAAAAGGTTTTGAATGGTGCCCGAAATGGATTTCATGGTCTTGAAGAACAAAGAGTTTCGGTTCCAAACAGAAGGGAAAACGGTGATGATTGCTCGAGTGGATCTTCTATCACGGTTTCAAACTCAATGGAGGAAGGTGGTAGAAGTTGCATTCAGGAAAATAGGATGGGCAACATTAATGGCTTCCCTTCACCAATTCCTTGTTTACCTGGTGTTCCTTGGCCTTATCCATGGAATTCCGCGGTAACTCCACCGGCATTTTGCCCATCCGGATTTCCCATGTCATTCTATCCTGCTGCAGCCTATTGGAACTGTGGGATTCCCGGCACTTGGAACGTGCCTTGGTTGTCTCCTCAGTCATCATCCACTTCTTCAAACCACAAGGCTCCAACTTCAGGTCCAAATTCGCCGACGTTGGGCAAACATTCTAGGGAAGGGGACATGGCCAAACTAGATGATTCAGAAAAACAAAAGGCAACTAAACAGAAGAACGGATGCGTTCTGGTTCCGAAAACTTTAAGGATCGATGATCCGAGTGAAGCTGCAAAAAGTTCCATATGGGCGACACTTGGGATTAAGAACGAATCACTTAGTGGGGGAGGGCTTTTCAAGGCTTTCCATCCAAAGAGTGATGAAAAGAATAAGGTAGCTGAAGCATCACCAGTATTGAGAGCAAACCCTGCAGCCTTGTCTAGATCCCTCAACTTCCATGAGAGTTCTTGAAAGCTAGGTTCTTGATATATAGGCCATAAATACTTGTGAAACACTTACCGGGATCGTCTCATTCGGGAGCTAGACAGCTGCTGCCCAGGACAAAGACCGGAGGCGAGCATGGGAAAGGAAGGAAAAAGGAGGGTTTAGTCCAATTTCCCCCCATTAGGATGATGAGAAAAGCTCAGGGAAAACTGATTTCTCTTGTTGTAACAGTACAATAAACAGTAAAGATACGGGTTTAGATTTTTTACTTAGCGCTTGCTCAGTTTGTATTCATGTATATATCTCTATATATGTAAAATACCATGACAGTATTGGAGAACTATATCTTTAGATGTATTGAACTAAATTTTCATACTGAAACTCAAGAGTGGAAGTCTTTTTCCTCATTATCCGTACTGCTTTTTATACTTCACTCTTCTCGCCTTGGACACTTGCATTTTCTCTAAGCCAAAAAGTTGAATATGCCCGTATCAGATGAAATTCATTTAAGCGAAGGAGCAAAAAGCAACCATGTAAGAAACAGTAGTATTGTGAAGCAAAAGATGGAATTTCATTCCAAGGACCACCTTTATGTTGAAGATAAGCTTGAATATTTTATTCGAAAACAAGCCAAGTGACTTTCCTTTTCACTGGCCAATGGAATCCAAACAACTTGCACAGAAAAGGCAAATACCTGCTGAGCTGAAGTTCCCTCATATAAAATTATTATTATGCTACATTTCCTTTTCTTTTTCAAAATCCACTTTTAATAATAAAAGTAAAACCAACCTCAAAGTCTTTTACTTATGAATCTTTAAGTTTTGCAGAATGCAGTGTGCCACTTTTAGTTGAAGATTTAAGAACCCTAATTTTTACAAAATGAATAATGCCCTATAGTTATAAAAGTAAGAAGAAAGCAGACGGATTACTTAATGGGAACAACAAAGTGGGGTGGATGGGGCTAATAGATATTTAGAAGGAAAGCAGGAAACAGAAGCCACATGATGAGTTAAGTTATGAAACACTATTCCATGATATCCTTTTGTCTTTTCTTCCTACTTTTGCTGTCCTTTTTTACTTTTTCTAGGAAAGCTATCGCCCGTTGCTTTTCATCCATATGTCTTTTTTAAGTTTCTGTTCAATAATTCTTTTTTTTTTATCAATTTATAAATATAATTGTTGTTTTGAATTGAGAACCAATATTTACCCCTGCGCTACATATATATTTTATTGCTATCATAATGTATATTTTAAAATTTTATTAAATCAAATATTATAAATTAATCCTTAATCAAACTCAAGACTAATATTGGAAAAATAATCAATTTTAAATACAATTAAAATACTAATTACAATCAAATAAAATTAACATAATTAATAATATATATTTCTATCAATATAAAAAAAGTGCTTATTGTTATTATAAGCTCCCAAACTTTTTCAAAAAATAAATCAATTAAATTTCTCTAATTTTTTTGCACTTAATAAAGCCTTTGAACTAACAAGACGGACATAGCACTAAATATAAAATTTTAAAAATATATATATATTAAAAATAAGTACACAATGTATATGAACATTAAAATTATATTTATTTTAAAATAAATCAAAAATTGATCATGAACAATTTATATCATAAAATCACGATTGATATATATATATATATTTGTTATATTTTTACCTCTCATTTTTTAATTTGTGCAAGTTATATTACTCAAATAATTTAATCAAAACAAGAAAAAAAATTAATAATTTTTTATAGATTTTTAATGGTTTTAATAAATTTATTTTTATATATTTTTAAAAAATTTATGGTTTTTAATTAATTTCTATTTTTTATCAATTTTAATCATATTTTATATTTTTTATGCTTTTTATATTTTAGAATGAATCCAGACACAAGAGTGTCCAAATTCATTGTGCACTTACTTTAAAAATAATTTTATTTGAATGATGAAATCATTATTGAAATTTAAATTAAACATTCAAATTGATCCTAACTACATAATTTATTTAATCAGAAGAAGTTATTCATTAATTTATTTTTTCGAGATAAGTATTAAATTTATATATGAACTTTGTTTCAATGTACAAATTGATAAATAAATTTTGATTTAGTGCAATTATACACATGAAACTTGAATTGTGGTTCATATGTATACATGAAATTTTGATTTTGATTAAATCATATAAATTTTAAAGAAATGAATATATATATTATCAACGTAAAATTGTGCTAATTTGACAATATTGTTAGTGATTTCTGAAAATTCATTCAAATCAAAATTTCATGCATAAATTCGCACAAAATCAAAATTAATGTACAACATTACATATTAAATCAAAATTCATTTATACTTTTAATATTTATCTTATTCTTTCTTTCAAAACTCAGTTGATTATATATAAATTTTTACTAATTTACATAAATTCACTATTTTATTTGTGATATGATAACGTGTATCATATACCATAAAGAAAAAATATAGTAGAACTAAGGTTAATTAGGTGAGTCATAGGTTTATTAATATGTAGAGACAAAAGATTAATTTTATTTGTATAAACTTAAAATTAACAACATCTTTAAAGAATTTAGGTTAAGGAATTAAAATTTTGTTTACAATGATTAAGAGGTAAATTGTACGAGGAGAACCAAACCTCCATAATGACCTCTCCAGCACTATTGGTAGTGAGCCTAAGCTACAGTGGAATCATAAATATTTAAGTGAATGCACATGAGATGTTTCTCTATTATAGGATTTGACTAAATTATTCTTTTTATTATAAAATAAATTAAAAATAGCCCTTGTATTATTAAAAATAATTAAATAATGTTAAATTCAAATACAACTAACATTTTATATTAAAAATTTCATCATTATTTGTTTTTTTAATTATTATAAAAAAACCAATGAAATTAATTAATTGTTTAAGCTATTAGAAAACATTAAATATATAAATAAAATAATTTTTAAATTTGTGAATAAATTATGAATTAATATTTAATGCATCATCGGTGTTTAGGTCTCATGCACCATCGATTAATAATAAAATTACATATTATCATTGGCTTAAAATGAAAAACACTGAAGGACTTGAAAATAAATAATATTAACTTTATTAAACATAATTAAATATTAGTTATAACTATTTTTTTTTCTTTCAAGTTTGAGGTTTTAGATTTTAAGTTAGGTTTTTGGGTTTTGAATTTCGAGTTTCAAGTTTCATATTTTTTTATGTTTAACGATTATAATTAATATTTATTTTTTAAAAATATAAATTTGGTTATATTTATTTTTAAATCCTTCAATATTTGTTATTTTACATAAGCGATGATATGCCATCTTATTATCAATTAATGATGTATGAAACTTATACACCGACGACGGTGCATTAAATACTCCCTCATAAATTAAAAGAATAAAATACTTTATATAAATGTGAAAGTAAATAAATATATGGGAATAATGTTGAAGGTACATCAATTAAAAATCCAAAAGTAAATAAGTAAATTTATTATATTAGGTATTTTTAAATAATAATTAGTTCTACCTATCAATTCCATCCACGTAGGTTTACTTTCCCATTTGAAAGTGTTTTTTCTATATTAAACAGATAACTAAATAATTATAGTTTATGAATGATTAGAGATACCACATGAAATATATATGTTAGATTATTAAAATACTTAATAGTAAAAAAATATAAAAATGTCGATTAAGTCTTAACTTGATTGGTATGTGTATTATTGTCAATGTAGGAGGACGTGAGCTCGAGTGCATTGAAGTGCATTATTCTCTTATTTATGAGTAATTTCTAGGCATTATATTAAAAAGAATAGATATGATCAGAATTTATAATAAAATTGTTTTAAGAAAAATGAGATTATAAGAAACTACTTAATCCTCCTCCTAAAATGAAAAGAAAAAGAGGTAAATAGAGGGTTTATGAAGACCTTCATTTCAAACCCATAATTAGTATAAGTAAAGAAAAAGCGTGTGTCATAAACATGCACATTATCCTAATTTCTGAAACAATTAGAAGAATGTGTAATATTAATGATTTAATCAGTAAATTTGGACTTCTTAATGGTAAGCCAATGTTAATCTTGCATTCATGCTTGTTGGCACTCAATTACTTTAAGGTTGACTTTAAATTCAAAAGAAAAACATGAAATAATTGGCACTTAGAGTCAACCTCCCACTACAACTTATCTCTTACTCTTAGTGACTTTTTATTATTGTTTAAACTTTTAAGTGGAGAAATGCACTCCTAAGTCCTAAGCTTTGTTGAGATTCTTTTTTCTTTTTTGCTAAAATAGTTTGATTTTAGGGGATTTGCATAATTATTTCAACTTGCTTTTAACTCAAAAAAGAATTTTATGCCTAAACCACATCACTTTATAATTAATTTTAAAAATTAGTTTTTATGTCCAACTTTAAAGATAATATTATTGAAGAAAAACATAATATGAATTGTAAAATAGATAGATAAAAATAAAAACAGAAGGAAGGGATTTTTTTTAAAATAAACCTCATTATTTTTACTTAAATTCGTTTTTCAAATGGTTGAATAAAGATTGAAACATTTTAACATGTAAACAAATAAACCCACCATGTCTCATGAGAAAAGACCCAACATCTTAAACAAGGAAGACATAAATAAAGCCCTTGATTTGGAGTTGAACTTGAAAAGATGGCTGATTGGTCCAACTGAAAACCAAAATGCAGCACACTTTGATTCCATCAAGTCAAAAAAGCTAACCCCCTTTTTTTTTAGGTTTGAATAAGGTGACTTTCCAAATGAAATTTTAATTCACTTCTTTTCAACCAAGAAATGCAAAATCATGTTCTCCATAACCATGACTTTTATGGGACACGTGTATGTCACTCTATTGATGTTCCTGACCCAAGTAAAAGAAAATACACAAATTAATCGGGAAAAAAATTTGTTGAAGAAGGTATACATACATGTCAACCTATCCTTTTCAAAACTAAAAAAAAGACCCTGTATTTTTGTATCACTTTGTTTAAAATATTATATATTTATACAGTTATATTGGTAAAAATATATGATATTGTTAAATTTAAGTTTTGAGAGATGGGCATGTTTGAAGGTAATCATGTTACTTGCTCCACCCTCCAAGTTTGAGCCCTGCTTTTGAATTATATATATATATTAGTTAGATCCATGAAAAGCAAAAGTAGATCCCACGTTCTGAAAATTTTATTATAATATAATATATGAATGTTTATCAAAATTAATGTAAATAAAAGTAATATTTTTTAACATTAATTTAATTATAAGTTTCTATCATATATGTTTTTTGATACAATACTTAAAATTACTTATAGTCCCTCCCTAAGCCTTAAATAAGATAATACATATCAGTACACTTGAACTTACGACCTCTTATATTGATAATAATACCGATACTAATTAAATTAAAACTCAATCAATTAAAAATAATATTTTTAAAACAATTATAATAAGATAAAATACACAAATAAATAAATCTAATTTTAAGCATAAAGCTTTAAAAATCATATTTGAGAAAAACTGTAAACACATATTTGGAGGCAATCTCAATTGTTTAGCAATTCCAAACGGCGGCAGTCAAGTTCACAAGCACCTAATAAATAGATTTACAATATATATATATATAAAATAAGCTACATGGATATTAATCCAATTATTGATAATGTAACACTCCTTACCCGTACCCGTTGCCAGAATAAAGTACGACGCATTACCGAGGAATACGGAACACTTACAGACAATTTAAACCATTTATCACTCAAATACCGAAATTAATTATAAAAGTTTCTTTAACGGACCCTCGAGGTCCAAATCATGCATTAGGATCGAGTCGGAACTAAATCAGAATCGTATAAATTTTTTTCGCAAAATCCCAAAATTTATTTAATTTATAAGGGTCTCACGCCCGTGTGACTAGGGACACTCCTGTGTGGCATGGCCGTGTGGCTCACATGGCCATGTCTATGAGGCGTCTAACTTTCTGACTTGCATCTATGAAGGAACTCGGGTCACACGGCCTTAGTACACGCCTGTGTTGCTAGGCCGTGTGGTAAAGTTAATTTTCACAAATAAGGCTATTTTCCAAACCATATTTCTTCCTCATTTGATCCTTATTCTTCACCCACATTTAATACATACAAAAACCAATTTAAGATATTCAACCGAGCCTTATACTTAATATCATGTGTTAGTTGCACATTTCATATAATTAACAAGAAACGTATATGGGCTCAATTCTAATTAAATTTCTCTTGTACTTATACTTTTTCACATTATGTATTTGTAACACCCCAAACCCGACCCATGCGTTTCGACCAGATCTGGTATGCTACGGGTTGTACGTTGAAAAACTTTTGCTTTGTTGGTTTTGGAAATCGTAAGTTATTTAGACAATATTTGAATAAATAAGTGACATTTAAAAAAAGCTCGTATTATTGTTATTTCGTATAATTAAACCTTTGACATAATTTCATAAGTTGCAAATATTAAAAACTACTTAGTTGCATATAAACTATGGGGCCTTATTGCATAATATTTCAAAAAAAAATAAATAAAAAACAAAATAAAAGAGAACATTGTATTTTAAACGGAGATATATCTCTTTAAATAAAAATCCTTATGGCCCCTCGAGTCTGTCTCGGCTCCCATGTCCACGATCTACTGCTCATCTGAAAGAGTAGGAAAAATAAAAGGGTGAGTCACCAAGACTCAATGTGTAAATCCCGAAACACAATGACTTGAGGCCCACAAACACATTATGAGCTCTGGCCCATACATAAAGGCAACAATCATAATTACATGATAAATAGTAAATGATGAATAGCCCAACCCATCCTAGAATTCCATCATCTACACACCAACCCGTACCAACCATCACACCTCGGGGATTTCTACAATCAACCCTCCATCCGCTACACACCATAACGACAGTCGTACTGCCTATTCCTATTAATCAGGAATCATTAAACGTGGCATAGCCACCGATCACTATGTGACCTAACGTTTGAAATTGTGGTTTAACCACCGATCACCAAGTGACCTATCATGCGCGTCCCCTTCATTATCATAATCTCACCCCATGCATACACACATGAAACATTGAATACATCATACCATCTTTAAGAAAACAGACTTTCATATATACATATCGATACACATAGAGATTTCTATGATCACGTACCTGGCATCCTTTGCCTAACCTTTTTAGGGTTTTACTCGACTGTCTACACAGCCTCTTTCCGACTTTTTAGCCCATAACACATATATTTTACAATTAACTAGTGTGTTAGAGATCTACACACCTGATTACAGTCAAGACAAGACCTTCTATGTCGACACTATCAGAAGCCGATACAACTGCTAACTGTCTAAGATTTTGTTCTGACGTCGATTCACATCCCGGTGGCCAATCCCGAACTGCTGACACCGCTCGTTTCTTAAGCTTAGGGATTGGGTTTACAGATCCAATCCCCTCCTTTGCCTGAACGACATGTGATTCCATCACAAGACCTTATCAGTTGCTACCATCACAACATATGGTTGTTAATCCATATCATAGGGTTAAAATCACAATTACAAAAACGAACCTAGCGAAAATCTAACGAGAACCCCTTACCTTGAAATCCCGAAAAGAGAGATATGAGGTTCAGAGACTAGCGGTTCCGACTTTTAGATCTAAGCGATCTACTTCAATTCCCGAATGTCACCCAACACGTAAACACAAGAAACCAACAATCCATTAGCCTTTCGGCTTTGTCTTCTAAAAACCGAAAGAGGAAAAGAATAGATCAGAAAAAATCGACACCTACCTTTACAGAGAATTCGGCAACTCCTAGAAGATTTCGGCTCTTTGCGAAAATCAAAAAGAAGAGATGATCTCAAGAGATCTATAAAGTTTCGGCTTTTGAGAAGATCAAAAAGAAAAGATGACCTCAAGAGACTTTTGAGAAGATCAAAAAGAAAAGATGATCTCAAGAGATCTATAAAGTTTCGGCTTTTGAGAAGGAGATGATTGAGAGAAAAGAGTAATATCAAACGTAAAGAAGTGATAGGAACGGTATAGAAAAAAGAAGAATTTCGGCAAAGCTAGTATGATTCGATTATAGGCACAAATGTGAAAAGAAAGAATGCTTAAGGGAGTTTTCGGCTCTTATTCAGAAAAGAAGGAAAAGAGAGAAGATGAAAACCCTAAATGCCGAAAATAAAGAAGAGAATGGGAGGATAAAACCCTAATGCAAAAATTTTAATTAAAATAATTGGGCTTCATGCAACTTGAATTTGGGCCTCCTCAGTTGACGCCACTTCCCTACTCTTTAAGTGGCGCCACTTTGCCACTGGGCCACAAGCCCATTTGTATCTTAAACCATGCACAACTAATTTTAGATCTATATCCAAATTCTAAAGTCCATTTAAAAAGAAAACCAAAATTTCCTTAAAGCCAAAGTTTGATCCCGGGACTTCATAGAAGCTCTCTAACATTCCAAAATCACTTATCCAATCGGTCCAACTTGCACTAAAGCCGATCTCTTGTTCTTCAAAAAATTTAAACGCTACTACGCTCAAGGCCCATTGGGCTCAATCCTACTAGGCCCAAATTCGGGATGTTACAGTATTCATATAACATATAACAATCATAGCTCTGTATTTCTTGTACATTTTTATAACAATTTGTCTTGGTTTCAAACTACTTCATATTGGAGTTTTACTTATCAAATTATTTGCAACATCATCTTTACACATATAGTGCACTTGAGGTGCACAATTCTATAATTATGAATGAACACATTTATCAAACATATGCCATGTTTTTATATATATCATAGTCTCATATTTCCATGTATCAATTACCATCATTTCCTCGTATTTCGACAAATACGTGTAACAATTCATAAACATGCAATTCACTAACTTTTCCTACTAATCACAATTTAAATTGTCAAATCACTTATTGAGCCCAATTTCAATGTTCACTAAAATCTATCATATAAATTTGGATGTACGTATCCACCAATAAATTCCATGTACAAGTATCATCATCTCATATTTCCACATACATTTACTTTCCACATTATGAACTTAAATAACATATACAAGACATACCAATGTATTTCAAATATGTTTTCGTAATATTTCATTTAGAATTCAGATTATTTCATATTAGAACTCTTCTCATTAACTCATTTGGAATACCAATTCATACGGATAATACACTCATGGGTGTATAAATATATAATCACAAATGAACTCATTCATCAACCAAGTTCTATGTTCATGTCTCATCAACTCGTATTTCCTTATATCACATAATATATACCATGCTTGATGAGCTCATTAATACTATGATTTCCATTCCCTTATTATTTTTCCATATTTATCTTATTTAATTTCTCAGAATTTCGATGGATTTTCAGAGGTACACTACTTTAGTGTACAAATCCGGGCCCGTCAATTCATATTCATGTGCGCACATTTCCATTTCAGAGAGCACACTCCCGTGAACCTCATCCTTACAGCGAGATTACCAGTCCAGGCTAAATCCCCTGTAATATAAACTCATAGAGTATTGTCGGGATTACCAATCCAGGCTAAATCCCCTGTAACGACAATTACTTTAATGAGCTTGGATCTGAATTACCAATCCAGGCTAAATTCAGACCTTAATTCGGATTACCCGTCCGTGCTAAATCAATTTTCCACATATTCTTCGGGAGGGCTATATCAGGATAGGATCACCCGTCCGGGCTAGATCCTTTTTACTGTCAATTCATTTTCAGAGATCCATCGAATTTTCTTTTCATTCAACCGAAATTTATTTTCCCTTTTCATTAAGAATATCAATATTTCATCAATTATCATACAATAAACATCCAAATCATATTCACATCAATAAAAATATATTTCAAACATTTAATAATATAATTCAAGTTACACGAACTTACAATTCGATTTTTATACCATAACCACAATCTTAGTTTTATAATAAATATTTGAAATAAAACATTATATCGTTTCTAATTCAACGTTTATCGATTATATTGGGCATGTGATCAATTTATACATAAGTCATTCATATATTTTCCTCCTCCTCCTCTCTATTCCACATTCTTAGTATAAATAACACATTTGTAAGTAACATTATCTATAATTTTTCACTATTTATTTATGTGAATATTCAAGCTGTTTATCCGTGTCATAGTCACTAAATTATTTTTATCTTGAGATACAGAACTTCAAATTAAGATCCGCTAATTTTTCCTGAAACTAGACTCACATATCTTCCTACCGTAAAATTTTCAGAATTTTTGATTTAGCCAATAAGTACAGTTTATTTTTTAAAGTCTCCCCTATTCCGCTATCTGACAGTTCTGACCCCTCTTCACTAAAAATTAATTATCTCATCGTACAAAATTTGGATAATATTACTGTTTGTTTCTTTTGAAAATAGACTCATTAAGAATTTTACGCATATAAATTATAACCCATAGCTATTTTCTTCCAATTTTTGATGCTTTTCCAAAGTTAGAACAGGGGAACCCGAAATCATTCTGATTTTGTCTCACAAAACCTATTATATCACATGATTTACAATTCTATTGCTTACACATTTCTTCTATAAAAAACTAGACTCAATAAGCTTTAATTCCATATTTTATTCATCCTATAATTCGATTTCTATAATTTTTGTTGATTTTTCAAAGTTAGACTACTGCTACTGTCCAAAACTGTTTTAGTGCAAAGTGTTGATTTCTATTTTGCCCCAAATTTCACAGTTCATACAATTCAGTCCTTGTCCAATTAACCCCTCAATTGGGCTAATTTTTCTCAATTAATACCTTATTCTATCATTTTAAACTACTTCCTAACCCTTGAAAATCAGAACTTTAGCATTAAACCTTAATTCCAAACTCTTTTACAATTAGGTTCTAAAACCAATTTCCATCAATTTTACTTGATAAAATCATCATATATCAAAATTAAAGCTTCAATTCTATATTTGTTCATCATATTCTTCCAGCACTCATCCATAGAAACTTTAAAAATTAGCCATAGAATCAAAAACTAATGACATAGTAAGTTGGACCCAATTGTAAAAGTCCAAAAACATAAAAATTTCAAGGAGAAAGCAAGAATTAAACTTACATGAAGCTAGAGTATGAAAACTAGCTTGAACCCTCTTCCATGGCTATTTTTCAGCTGATGAAAATGAAGAGAAATGAAGAGAATTCTAGATATTCCAATTTGGTCCCATTTTTATTTAGCTAATTTTGGCAATTTTCTAATTTTGCTCTTATTTCACCCATTTCCTGATTTTTTTCTCTGTTATTGCCCCAAAATATCTCCTTTGGGCTTATTTTCACTTTAAGTCCTTCCTCATTTGACAATTAAGCTATTTAATTCTTCTAGCAACTTTTACACCTTTTTCAATTTAGTCCTTTTTATTTAATTAACCACCCAAACGTCAAAATTTTCTAACGAAATTTTAATACTACCTTATTGACATTCCTTAAATATTCATAAAAATATTTATGACTCGATTTATAACACCAAGATCTCGATACCTCTTTTTCTCAATTTCTTGACCAAATAAATCTTTATAAAACACAATTTATTATTTCAAAAATTTTTTAAAAGCTACATTTGGCTCGTAAATATTAAATAATATAATCTACGAGTTCATTTTTTGGATTTGGTGGTCTCGAGCCACTATTTCTGACATTGCTAAAATTTGAGCTATTACAGATAAGTTTTTTTGTCATTTAATTATTTAATTTTGTTTTTTTTAGTCAGCAACCATTAAATAACTAATGAAATGATGTGGGAGCTTTTAAAGTGGTCAGATTTATCGGTTGATCTTAATAATCTTATATTTACTATTAAAACAATATGCTTGGTGGCCACGGTAGAAATAAACTCTTTTCTTTTTTCACTTTCTTCCATTTCTCTTCTTTGTTTGAATTATTATATATTTATCATTTAATAATTTAAAATAAAAATTAATTCGTAAATATATTGTTTTTAGTATTAATTAAATAATTTTAATTTTTTATACACCCCGGTGTAAGCAAGGTATTATACTAGTAAACATAAAATTAGGAGGCTAATGTTTCAATCCTCATCACTTTATGTATAAACAAATTTATCCAATTTTATGTACAATTCCGAATGGGGTTTATGGAAAGATCTATTATGGTAGGATCCTGTGAGATCCATTCCAAATATATGGTTGAAATTGACGGATGAAACAACAATATCAAGCCACCATTGATCATGCTACGTAATAATTTCTTTGAGAAATATATGTTTACCTTTCAACCAATTCAATAAACTTCAACACTAAATAAGGAGAGAGAAACTAGTCGCGGTTGTCAAAAAGAAAACACATGTTCCCTCTTTTTGTAATCGGTTGAACAGGTTAAAGATTACTAGCACAGTTTCTAAGTTTTTTTATATGACTTCATCCAACAGCTTCAAACTCCTCCTTTCTATTTTTTAACCACAGCTGTAGATTTAAAATGAATCTCATTATAAAAAGATCCCACCTTAGATGCCACCATGATTCTGGATGGGACACACCACACAACATCTACTTGCATGTCATGCTTTTACATGGCAAAATTGACAACTTCAACATACAAATTTGAAGGAGGGGACTTAAGTCCATGTCAAGAAAGGGTTGGTCAAGAACTGATACGGAGGAAGCCAGAAAAGAGTTTGGTATTATGGGTGAAGCTTACCCTCCAAAATACTCTCATAAGAGTTATATTATTACATAATACTATGAAAATTTTCTTTACCTTAATCATCATTCCAATACTACAACTATATGAATATTATCCTTGAATAAACACTATGACAAGTTCCCACGGCAGATATTAATATTATTGAATTCTACACCCACCTGAATCCTCCGCATGATGAACATTGCCATATGCTGAAAGTTCAATTAGATCCATGTCCCGACCTAAATGTTCAATCGCACAATTGAAAGTCAAGGATTACCAAATCCTGGTTGTCATCTTATCAGAAGAAAAAAGATCATACAAAATTAGCAGTACCTGAAACCCGACAATAAGAACTTTTCTGAATAAGATCAGCTCTAGACAACTCAGTCCGATTTCCCTTTGATCGATTAACAGTTGCCTAATGTTATCAAAACGAAATTCCAAACATCAGATTCCTGATTCTTCAGGTAAATTACAATTATGGAGTAATAATTAGTCGAGATAAGAAAAACATTCCAAGTGATTCAAAATTGTTTAACAACTCAATGGAACTAATACAGTTACAAAAGATTAAGCACTCAAATATGGACTAGCATGTTTCGAATATAGACCAATATCTTCTAAAACCTATGTTAGGATGAGGGAAAAACTTGTTGTCTTGAACTCTACTCGAAGAGTTAGTCCCCACTTTGAATTGCTATCATAGGCAGACCCACATATAAGAATATACAGGCTAAGTTTTATTTGTATCCTTATTTCTAAATAGTTTTATTCTACAGAAAGATTGACTGCATTAATAGAAAGAGTTTGTTACCACTTATAGATACAGAAAATATTCACACTAAATACTCGATCACTTTGTTATCTTATGGTAAAAAGAAAGTCCCACTAAAATCCTTCAACAACACATTGGGAGGTAATTCTCTCTCATTCCTAATCCATGTACTTCACAAGGTTTGAACCTAAGATCTCTATCCTGGAAATCAGTTTAACTCTCTGTCATCCTCTAACCCATGAACTTCCCAGGGTCTAAACCTAATATCTCTAAATTGGAAATCGATTTAACTCTGTCATACTCTAACCCATGAACTTCCCAGGGTGTGAACCTAATATCTCTAAATTGGAAATCGATTTAACTCTGTCGTTCTCTAAATTATGTACTTCCAGGGTTTGAACCTAAGATTTCTAAAAGTCACATCAAAGACATCAATTCTAACCAAGGAAAAGATTGACCAGAGCAAGCAGCTCTCTAAATGATTGCATTTTCCATACAAGGCAAGCTTTTTCCACCTAATTAGAAAGAATAATGACTCACTTTTTCGTCTTATTGTACTTTCACATACAACTTTTAATTTGTTCATTACTTGCTAAAAGAATCTACCTTACGTGGATGATATTCGACTCAATTTTAGTAGTAGGTATACAGTTATGAGATTTTCAGCAATGAAGATTCTTGAGAAAACCAATAAATTGTGAATGAGAAGTGGATAAGTGATTGCCTGGTCTTTGTATGTTAAGATAGATATATGCATCATAAATAAAAATGGAAATAATAATAATAATCATCCAATCCTTCATTATTTGAAAACTCATCAAGGCCATCTCGATCTTTATAAAATTCTTAGTTGACCAAACACTAATAAAAATATTATAAGGAATATTCTTTGGCCCCTCACTAACTTAAACTTTTGGTTTCACCACTGAGTCACTGACTGGTATCAGGCTTGAAAATGGCAATTTCAACTGTGCTATGGCTACTCATACCATGCAAACTTGATTAAAATAGTTTCCAGGGGAAAGATTATATTCAAAAACGTTATTTTGTATATTCATTTCAGAATACCAAAGACTGATAAGGATTCTTCAATTCAATGCATTTAATTAAAAAGTTCCATTAGCATGCTTTTTTATTTTTTGGTTCTAACCATTACTATGCTTACTACTTGGTTAAAGTTATCTTTGTACTTGGTTCTTTTCATTTTCCATCCTTTTTCTTATAGTACTATGGTAAGGCAAATCAAGGTGGCTAGTCGCAAGCCAACAGAACATTGAACTCAGTTTAACGAGAGGAAGATGGGTAGCCCCGAGATGATTCTTGGGCCTCAAATTGCAACATTCCTATGATTCAAGTCAACGAAGTGTATTCAAGACTCAGTAGCTGCCAATCCAGTTAAACCAGAGTGCAAGCATATAGTAATTACCTGTCCAAATGAATGAAAAGATCAACTACATTTTGTAGACTGATATCAGCTGTACCCTATGACTATCAGTCTCTTCCATACTTTATAGCATTGCAAAAATAAATAAAAATTCTATTTTGGCAGGTTAAAAATATTTTTAAACCAGAAGCATTTTATAAAATTTAGAAAAAACAGAAAGAAGGAAGTTGAAGATGCTATAGGAGGGAAAATCTCATACCTGTAAAACCTGACAGTTTTCTAAAGTGCTTTTTCCTCCCTGAAATTCATGAAAAGAAATCAAATCAGGAGCCAGACTCGGTAGATCCAGAACAGAGATACATGGAGTTCATGCATATAACATTACTACACAAGAAATTCAAGAGAGAAAGTTCAGGGACAGTCTTTGAGAGATTTAATAACGAAGAGAGTATGATTAGAAAGAGAAAACAACTTTTTGTTAAGTACGTGGTAATTGAATATCAGAGTAAATAATTACAAATGAAGGTCATTGTACAAAAGCAAGCTATATGTAAGGAACAATGAAAGCTGAAACAAGAAAAACACAGTTTGGTGGATTCTCTAGTGAATAGTGACACACTACAGCAGCACAGCATTGACTTTAAAATATTCAGGATTAACCACAACTTTGTCTATATTAGCTAGACGGCGTCCTGTGAATACATGATGCTTTCACCCTCAGCAAATATTAAACCTTTTGAGATTATGACCTAACACCATGAGATTAACCTCAAGGTCCTCCATTGCAACTTATATCATCTTGTATGTGAAAAAATATGTTGAACATTATCGAACAATATAGTCCAGCTTAAGCGGGAACATTTCACAAGCTGCCTCAAGACACATCAACTACTATGGCTTCTACAACCTTGTCGCCAATTTCTGATCTTCAAGTATTTTTTCCCTTTAGAAATTTTTAATACTGCTAATCATCATGCCTGATTCTTTCTACCAAATGATTCTCACCCAAAAGAGACTAGCATTTCAAGCTTTTCTTCATTAAGAGTGATTCAGAATAAAATATTCAGCTCGAAAGAAATTTTTCTATTGTTCTATGAAATCATTCCATTAAAAAATGGCTAAGTCATGACCAGTGCTGAACTAGAATTATTCCTTCACTCAGGGATCCGATCAGTTTTGGTCCTTGTGGATTCAAAGTCTTAACATCATAGTCTGCGGAATATAGTTATGGAATTCTTTGCAACTGAGTAATCACATTCACAAATGCCATTCTAATATAACAAATTTAGCAGAGGTATATTTTCAAATATGAAATGGAGCAATAAATCAAACAGCAATCTTGTCTCCTCTCTTTTTTGCTAATATCTGCTTCTGATCATAGAGGAATTACAGAATTCTTACAACAAAAATACTCACAAAACATAAAATTAGGAATTACATAATGAACCCAGAACAAATCTACAACACTCAAACCAAGCCAAACCCTCTTCAGAAAACATCTCTATTAAAAGATACAACAAAATATTCAAACTTGGATTTCAAATTTTCATGTTTTTGTTCAATTTTATAATAGTATTGAATGCATAATTAAATGAATTTCAATCCACAATTGATAGAAAAATAAATAAATTCAAATATTCAAATTCATCTTAACAAATATAGCAGATGTTAGAATTAAGGGGGAAAAGAGAAAAACTACCTTGGAGTAAGGGATGATATGGTCGTAGTCATGGCACAAGCATCCGGGACAACCGACGAGCTTCCTGAAAACAATGTTACCAACAGCGTCGCGGCGCCAGCGACCTGGGTCTCGTCCCTTGACCTTCTCGGCCTTTTCCCAGCATTGTTGCTTGACGCTGTAAGGAAAGCTCCGGGGATTAGAGTTTGAATCTTGTGAAATTTGGAGACCTTCAAAGAGACTGGTAACTGCAGAGCTCCGTTCTTGCTCAGTCACGGACAGTTCACCGTCGACCAAAGAGGCTGAGGGCGGCGTAAGCTTTGATGAGCGTGAACGACGTGGAGAGGATGGCAGAGACTTTGATTGTCTCTTGGTTTTGGAATCTTTGCCATCTATTATCATTTTTGCTCTTTTTGGTTAGTGTTGCCTTGCATTCGTTTGGGAGGGAACACTATACTCTGTATAAATCATTCGGATAAACTCAACTAGGGGTGTTCGAGTCAGGTGAGATTCGGGTCGGATGGTTATCATATTAATAAATTTGATGTTTGTCTAAACTTGATCTAGTCTGCAATATGGGCTTAAAATTTTGTTTAAAATTATTTATATTTGTAAAAAATTAACTCAAGTCAGTATTAGGCTCGTTTGTATTATTATTTAATTTTTTTAAAATATTTATTTTATTTATTTTAATATTTAATAATTTTATATAATTTTTTATTCATTGAAAATTTTTATATAGTCATCTTAATATCATCTTAATGTTTACATTACAATATTATTATAGATTTAGTATATATATTTTTTAATATATTCTAAATTACATAATATATAAAAATAACATAATATAAAGTATTATAAACTTAAAAATGGGTCAGGTCGAGTCGGGTTGAGCCTTAAATGTTTAAGCCCGAACTTGACTCATATTTTAAACGGGTCTAATTTTTTTTGCCCAGACTCATTTTTCAATCCTAATATTTTTGTCTAAATCATCCCAAATTTTGGACGGGCCTTTGGGCTTGGGCAAATAACTCAGCCCATGAACAGGTCTAGGATTAACCTACTTTAAAAATTATAATGGATCCTTGACAATTAATTATGCTTTTTTTGTCACTTAACCATTAAATGTCTAGCAGAAAGATAACATGACCTTTTTTTTAAAGATAAACTTAGCCTATAATATCTATCTATTTTGTCACTTTGGTGGTAGATATAATAACATTTAAGATAAATTTTATTTGTCTAAGTCATTTAGTAATCAAACATTTTCAAAGTATTTCAAAACTAGCAAAATACTTAAAACATGTTTTTAAATGTGTTTGAACTTATCCAAATAATTTTTAGTCACCAAAATGTTCTAATGTGTTTAAAATGTTTTAAAATTATTTTGGTAACTAAGTATCAATACTAATGGTCTAGGTTTTGATACGTTACAAGCCAATAGCCAGATAACGAAACTAGAAAGTCATGTATCAATACATCCTTTAAAACTACTGATACATGCTTTAGATGTATCAACATGCGGCTATCAGAATGGTCACTAATGGCTATGTTTGTGAGAAGTATTGATACATCATTGGAATGTATCGATAAATGAGTTACAAATCCACTTTTTAAGTCCGAGATTAATGTTTTCAATGACTCCAAAACATCTCCGGCAACTATAAACATCCACAAAATTGTTCCTTGGTCTAAATACAAGTCAAAGGCACATCAAGAAGTAAGAGAGACACATCCAAACATTGAAATCAATAAAATTCACTTCAAATCTTCCTTTTTTCATATTCTTTTGTACGTAATCTTTTAGGTGTTTATTGTAATATCTTTTATCATTTTCATTGTTTGAGTGAACTAGCACTTGTAAATACACAGTACTAGAGGTTGTCATTGTTTACATTTTTTTCTTTTTATAATTAAAGAGTGTACTTAAGGTTGTTGGGTAGAAAACTTTAGAGGGATTTAAAGGGTTTCTAATTGAGTCTTGTAAAAGTTAGAGGACTTTACTTAAATTATAAAAACTAGGGAGAATGTTTCTATCTTAACCTTGTTAAAAAGATAAAGATGGTAAATGTTAGACCTTTTTGCTTAAAAGATAGCAATTCTTATAGTGAATTGGGAAAATCTTTAGTTGAGGTATACTAAGATAGTAGAGGTAGGCAATTAGAGCCGAACCATTAAAAATTGAAATGTCCAAGCTTTTCTTTCTTGTACTTTTAGTTTAGAAAAGTTTGTAGAGAAATTTTTAAATACTAATTCATCCCTCTTGATGTTTTTAAACACCTTAGCCCACAATTTTCAAAATTTAGTCAAATTGCTTTCTTTTGGATAAGAAAGGTAATTGAACTATTAAAATTTTAAAGGGAATTACATGGAAGCCTGCATGACCGTCTATGTTATATTGACTAGTAACATGGATAATTTTTTTTTAAAATTTTTGTGAACTTTTTTTAAATTTTTTGAATTTTTAAATATTTTTATTAATTATTTTAATGTTTTCTTAAGTATACGTGGATTACCACGCGAGCAGCCACGTGCCCACATCAATGTCGTTAAAATTTTAATGGTCCATTCAACTTTTTTCATCTAAAATAGAGTAATTTGACTAAATTTTAAAGGTTGACTTGAGGGCCAATGTGATCTCAAAAAATAAAATTAGGGGCCAAAGTGACAAAAGAAGTAAACATTAGGGGCTAAATTTATCATTATGCCTATTTTATTTGGCATAATAAGAATTTTAGTTTTAGTGTTTACAAGTTATATCAATTTGGTCCTAGTTATAAAAAAATGTAACCTTCAATGTTTACACATTATATCAATTTGGTCATGCTTTAAAAAAAATTAAAATACTAATTTCAAAAAAATTAAAAATTTATTTAAAAAAACATAAAAAAATAAAACTTTGAATATCAACAAGAAGTTTATCATGCATATATTAAATTATGGGACACTGACAATGTGGGTGAAAAAAAAAATCTATGTAAAAATCTAGAGTAAACTGTATAAATGGTCACCCAACTATGCTCGTGCTTTTGTTTTGGTTACCCAACTTTAAATTTTTTTAATTTAGGCACTAACATGGCAATCCACGTATATGGCATGCCAATAAAGTTACCAAATGTTAATTTTTTTCATTCATTTTGAGATAATTTGATAAAAATACAAGTTTAAAAGTTAAAAAACTAAAATTACTTTTACTTTGAAATTGGAGAGTCAAAACTATCACTATTCTAGATTAAACATGGTTCACCTACATAAAGACATCCTTTTTTTTTTGTTGTTGACGTTTTTACCTCTTCCATAATTAGATGTATTATTTGTATGCTGCTGGATCATTTTTATGATATAATTTTATTTAAAATATATTTTATATTGATAAAAACTTTAGTATATTTGTTTCATATAAATTTTAACGTATTTATATATATTATGGAATATTTTAAAAAATTTTATATTATATTCTGGTTGAATTAAGCTCCTGAAAAGCAGGAACTTTAGTTAGAAAATTGTTGGGATGTGTTCACATTGATTTTAAAAAATTATATTAAGAATTTTGTAATAAAATTATGATTTCCAATCATAGGAATAAAGAATATAAATAATGGGGAAACTTTCTCCTAATGATCCCAACACGTTACAAACCATCGACGAAAAGTAGTGAAGAGATTGTTCATAGAAACTTCCATCAACTTATTCTATAAACCATTTACATTTTCCATACATTTAGTCTTACCCACCAAGAAAGTGCTAAGAAGTTACAATGGTTGCACCCTTTGCCTTTAAGGAAACGGAAAAGGTAAGCCATAATCTAACCTTTCTTTTTTTTGTTTTTTTGTGTAATAATAATCTAACATTTTAATTTGTGTATGTCTATCAAATTTTATTTAAAATATTTTATTTTTATATAAGTTCTAATACATCACTACTTCATATTATATAAGATATTTTTATCGTATCATATAAAAAAAGTTTATAAGATTTTTTCATGGTATCGAACGTTATAAAATGCAGGTAAGAATCAACGTCAATGCGTGGAAATTACAGATGAATGCACTTGTTTTTCCTTGGCATTCATATAGCTTCTTGATTAATTCGACTCTTCAACATATATTATATATGTGAGGGCAGTGTGGCATCCACACTCCAACACCATCCATTCCTTTGCAATTTGAATGCATATACATCGATCTTTCGTTGCTTTTGGATCGACCCTTGTTCAACTTCATAAAACAAAATGCAGAAATCATCGTGGTCAAGAAGCGAGATGATTCCTCTGTGGGGAATCATCCTATCTCTTGTCTTTCTGAACTTGGTAATAATACTGCATGATTTCTATTCAAGCTTTCGTTTCATTGTCAGTATACTCAAATCTTTCCTGGGAGTCATTTCTTATATCTGGGTTCCTTCCAATCCTAAACCACTTACAACCCAGAAAATTTGCAGAAACGGCACTGAAATTTTGAATGCAGCTGCCGAAGATCAAAGTGCAGAAACCAATGATGGCCGAGATCTCTCGTTTTCAGAATTGAAAAGGGAGATGGAGAAAGCGGGGATGAGTGAAATAGGTGGACTGTTCGAGGAAGAAGAACCGAGTTTAATGGAAGTGAAAGAAGCATTCGATGTATTGGATGAAAATAAGGATGGGTTCATCGATGCAAAGGAGTTAAGGAATGCATTGATTTCGTTAAGTTTGATGGAGGAAGCTTCGGAAGATGACTGCAAAGCAATGATTAAAGGGTTTGATGATAATTGTGATGGCCGAATTGATGTTAACGAATTTGTCAAAGTTTTGGAGATAAGTTTTTGCTTCTGAACCTTCATTCACTGTTGTATATTTAGTTGTATTACTTCAAATTAAATTTATCTAATATTTAGATTAAATTCCCAATCTATTTGTATTTTCTTAAAATTTCTTTATTTTTATTTTCTTATGTTTTTCTTTTTTGTAAATTATATTAAATTAAATTGTTTCTATTTTAGAAACCTAACTGTAAACATTTTACTTCAATTGTTAACTCTGTATTTACATGCGAGTTATTCTAAAAGTAGGATAAACTATTTATTACTTACTCTCATTCATATTTTAGCCACTCAAAGCAATGCAGCAAAGTGCGAAGATACAGCGTTAGTCTTTATGTTATCATTTAACGGTGGAGTAATTAATTTGATCAATTTCTTTTTTAAAAGAATTAAATTAAAAAAAAATTAAGATGATCAAAATGAGAATGATCATTATTTAGAGTGACTAACGGGAAATTTACCCTTAAAATTTTAACTTCATATTTGTTTTAAATGATAAAAACCCTATAATCCTTTCTTCTTCTTCTAGTTTACTCTTTATAAATTTCTAAAACATATGAACACAAAAAGAACCCAAATTAAAAACAAACCGATAAGAGAATCAAAAGGTAAATAAAAGAAAACTCTTTCAAAATTGGAAAAACCCAAGATCAAACTACAACTTATGGTTACATAATACTGGGAATTAATTTTGAAAAGTTGTTGGTGCAGCAGTTGACGGTGTGCAGTGTAGTTTCAGATCCTTCCACACCTTGATGGTAGTGTGTGCACTGTTATAAAGAGTTAACAATTTTGTCGTGGCAGTTTATTTTGATGTACTAAAGTAACAAAATCACATTAATTTATTTGAAGATTAACTGGCACTATTCAAGCTAGTATAAAATGAGTTCCATCAATCATTTCCTTTAGTGTTTAACAAGATAAATATTAGTTGTTATCTCGTCAAATTATGTATAAATAATTACAGTGCTTGAAGCAAGTTAAAGGTGTCTTAGATTAAAGTTACTGACTTAGCATATTCAGAAAATATTTAATTTATCCTACATAAAAAGACGCCAAAACATGGCAGATATACTTCAAAAGAGAAAGAACAAGACATATTTTATTAAAATTATTCTCCATTCATGATCTAGAGAAGTTTAATAAATTCATTTTAGTGATAATTTGACAGATTTTTTTTATCAAGCATTGTCAACTACAACATTTGAAAGGCTGGTATATATGATTGGAATGCATAGACTCAGATTTTTAATAAAACACCTACTCTTTTCTTTTAATCAAAGTTTTGGCCCAATAGATTTTCTTGGAAAAGGTTTTTAAGGAGACAAATAATAATGAAAATTTGTAAGCTATTCTTTCTTTGTTAGGTTTTTGTCTTATATAGTTTTTTCTAAGAAGATTTTGACAAGACATATTTTCATCGATGAATATCCAAATAGAGTGTTATAAATATTTTCAGAAGTGGATCTCCTTTCAACTCTTATAACCTAAATAAAAATATAAATCACTTTCCAACCCCTACAATTCTCATGGAATTTAGGGTGCATTTAGTCGGTTGAATAGTACATTATGGTCTGTAATGTTACATTCTAGAATAACATTAAGTTATTTGAATTCTTAACATTTTGAACATCTTATAAACTCACATTCTCAGATAATGTCAAGATGTCGACTTACTCCTGAGGTAATCTTAGATCACAAGTGTAATATTTTTATTTTTATTATTTTAATTAATTTAATCCCTTTTTTCAAATAAAATTTAAGTCTACATAAAAATAAAAAAAAGTGAAATAGTAGATTTCAATACTTCAAAATTAAAATTATTATATTTACTCTAATGATTTACTATTAGTATGTTAAATATTAATGAATTATTATAATTATAATTCATAAATTTATTTTAACATTATATATTTACTTATCAATATATAATTTTTCATAAAAAAAAAAAAGGGAACTGAAAAAAATGTAAATAAGACAATGTAACATAGTAGCATTATATTGAAAGATTTAATTCATTGTATTTGAAGGCTATACGTCATGTAGAAGCTTACAGTACAGAAGATAAAAAGAAGAATTATAAATACAATTTACATTTAAAAACAAAATACCATAGATAACTTCTTTTGCGACTCATCAAGTCAACACATGTCAAGCAACGTGGCAGATATGTAAATAATGTAAAATTGGTCCCAGATTATCATTTCTCAGCCAATAACAACAAAGAAAAGATTATAGATAAAGGGATAAATCTTAATTCATCTCAACCGTTGGATACAACGAAATCAAACAATCAAATCCAACCTTTACTGACAACCACACATGAACGGCAATATCATAGTACAAAGCTATGGCTTAAGCCATGCACCACAACATTTACTTTCCCTTACCCATCCTTTCTTTCTCCCGGAAATCATGTCTGCCGTCACTACACAAGCCTCGGCTGCCGTTTTCCGCCCATGCACGTCGAAAACTAGGTTTCTTACCGGGAATTCCGGTAAGTTAAACCGGCAAGTTTGCTTCAAACCAATGTCATCTTCATCAATCAGCTCATTCAAAGTAGAAGCCAAGAAAGGGGAGTGGTTGCCTGGTTTACCTTCACCGGCTTACCTCACTGGAAGGTACATTCTTTTAGTTATACTATTTGATACAAAAAAAAACTGAAGAGACTAATTCAGTATCTCAGACAATGGCATTTACACCAAAATATAGATTTTTTTTTTAACATATGAAAACTCTTGTTTTGAAGCAATATTTAATATTTCAATTAGCTATTTGGTGGGTCACACTGATTATTTGATTCATTGGTATTTAAAGGAAATATACATAATCAGCTATCAGCGGTAGATTCAACCAAAGGACGTGGTTGTTAGAGTCGAATTAGGAATTAAACTTTGACCACTAGTGTATAAGCGAAAATAGAATCAATTATTGTGAATCAATCTGACAACCGATGATTTAGCTAGTTCGGTTTGATTCTTAACATTGGTTATAACAATATGGAAATGCAGTCTTCCAGGTGACAATGGATTCGACCCTCTTGGATTGGCGGAGGATCCGGAGAACTTGAGATGGTTCGTGCAAGCAGAGCTGGTGAATGGCCGCTGGGCAATGTTGGGTGTTGCGGGGATGCTTTTGCCTGAAGTATTCACCAAGATTGGGCTGATCAGTGCTCCCCAATGGTACGATGCTGGAAAATCCGAATACTTCGCATCCTCCTCCACCCTATTTGTGATCGAGTTCATATTGTTCCACTACGTGGAGATCAGACGGTGGCAAGACATCAAGAACCCAGGATGTGTGAACCAAGATCCCATCTTCAAGCAATACAGCCTGCCCCCACACGAGTGTGGATACCCTGGTGGCATTTTCAACCCCCTCAACTTTGCTCCTACACTTGAGGCCAAGGAAAAGGAGCTTGCCAATGGGAGATTGGCAATGTTGGCCTTCTTGGGATTCATAATTCAACACAATGTGACTGGGAAAGGACCATTTGACAACCTGTTGCAGCACCTCTCTGATCCATGGCACAACACCATCATCAACACAATCAGGGGTTATTAAATTCAATTTCCCAGTTTTTGTGTTCATTTTTTGTTTTTTCATTCAAGATTTCAATCATCTTCTCATTGCAAACAAAGTAGCTCCAATTTACAAGTAAAATTTCAGATAGCATCTACTCTTATTCATGTTTTCAAACTAATGATAGTAAATGTTCATCTTAATTTTCTACAAAAGAGTATTCTAGTGTACATTTTGAGGGATTTGGGAGTAACCTTCAAACCCATCCCCATTAAAACTATGCTTAAAACAAATTAAAAAGAAAAGAAAAGGAAGTACATATACAGGAGCCATTTATCATGTTAAGCAGGAAACACTGGCCAGAGATCAGATTCCATCAGAAAAACTCCATTGCTGGGTCAATTCTATCACAATAAAAGGCACAAGCAGGAAATGTTTGGATTCTGATTCATATCTGTGTCACTTCAGCTACAAATTATGACATTGACCAGATGGAGGTGTTTGATTCATAAAAGTCGATTTTGTTTTCTGCGATAAACAACAACACTAAACTATATCTAAATAAATAAAACAAATCTGAGTATAAGACAATCCAATAACTTATATCCTACACTTAAGGATAGAACAAGGCAAATGATGTTCCTCACCTGATGGTAAGAATTCCCATCAAACATGGCAATGCCACATGGACCTGAAGAAGATATCCAAGCTTGATGACCACCATTAGACATAGGTCTCGAAGCTTCAAAGTCGGTAATAACTTGGTAAACTCCAGGATCGCCTTGTAAGTTCCCTACCATCTCAGACTTCAACTTCTCGTCATCTTGCAAATTTGAGGCACTAAATTGCGGGTATAAGTATTGCTTACCGAGTTGGGAATTTAAGAATGCATTATTCCCTAACTCATTCAGGACATTGCTTTCCTGTATTGTATTATCAACTTGTACTGAATTGCCAACATCGGTTTGTTTACCAGGGACAAAGAAACCAGAATAGCCTGCAAGGGAGCCATCTGTAGGACACTCCGTATCTCTGGATCAAATAAACACCCAAAAATAAGAATGCAATTTATATGCCACTCTGCAATAAATCAATTGAGATTGAAAACAACCACGAATCTGCTGGTTGGCCTTGAGAGACATTTTATATTCATAAAATTGAATATCCAAGCAGACTAAGAGGAATTCAATTTTAAGTTACGTATCCATAATGGTCTTACAGATTAGGGAGAAAGTTCGATTCATTATGCAATAACATTTGCTGATTGTCATTGTTTGGAAGCCATGTAACAGGTTGGGCTTCTTGCACCCCACCAATCATCACAGGCAAAGGCATTGCGTTCTGAAACTGTAAGCCAGAGTAAGTTTAAGATACTTCCCCCAAACCAAAGAAAGACCGAGAGTAAATACTTCTTCTACCTGGCTAGTGGATTCTAGTGGCAGAAGATGATGCTTTCCATAGTTTTCCTGCCAAAGATGTACCGTGCATAAGAAATTTATAGTTAAACATGGCTTGGTATTAGCTTGGTAACTTTATCAGTGCAAAGAGGCTAAAGAACAAGGCAGTTTTCAGCAGGATCCGGTCTTGCTAACCTTTATTGTAGTTAAACTTATGTTAATCAAACTCAGGTGTGAGTGTTGGATACGAGTATATGTTAGACATGAGCATGGTCAGATTTTTATTAAGTTTTTTCATGTATTTGAAAGATCCTTGGAGGTTATATCCCCATATTCATCTGCTAGGCATGAGTATTGGACACAGATACTTCAAAAGAAATGAAGAGTTGGAGCAAATATAGAGTTAAACAACCCTATCATTTGAATCAAGTAAATACATGCAATATCTTGATCATACTTTACATATGGACATATATATATAAAATAAACATATATATGCATGCATGCCAATGAGCATATTTGTTTCTGTGTCTCTGAAGTTGAAAGGAATGTATAAAAGTACATGCAGATCACTATTACTGAAAGAAAACAACATACCTTGTATATCCGGATACGCTCAATGGATTCTCTAAGTGAATCTTCCATCTGCCTAAGATGTTCTATGTTGTCAATTTTATCCGGATTATTCCAGTAGCTGAAATCATTGCACGATAACATAAGAATTACCCGAATGACTCCATAAAGAAATTAATCATGTTTTTGCAGTGATAATATGCACATGTTACTGCCCAAACTGTACCGGAAAACACAAACAGTTAAGAAGGAACACAACCAAAATTAAGAGATAGACAGGGTACAGAACAACAAAAAATCAACATAATTGCTACCATCCGAAGGTTAGAGGTGAGCTATAGATTGAGAGCAGTTACAGGGTTTGGGTTAAAGCAAAGATCTGAGCTGAATAAGGCTTTTAGCATCAGAGACACTAATTTTTCACAGAGATGTAAAAATCAAAATTTTTAAATCCAGGTTTATATTTTTTCTGCATGATGCAACCTTAAATGACAAGCAAATCCCTTGAATTATATTTTTCTCATTATAATATCCCCACGATAATATATAGTAACATTAAATATATTAATCAAGTTCATTCCCACTATATCTTAATTCTATTCAAATTGGCAACAAACATGCCACGTAAAATCCTAATGCAGTAAATGCTGAAACTTCCATAGTGGCAACAAAATGCATCTTGTATTTTCTATACTCGGGAAAACATTAACCTAAAACACCAAACTCAGAAAAAGTGGTTAATTAGGGCCTAAAAGATTTGTATAAAAGATGTTACAACGGACAAAGATTGCATGTCTTGCAGTATACGTTAGAGTTTAAGAATATAATTTACTGTAACACGATAACTGTAAACAGTAAGACCTCTTCTTATCTCATGCAAACATTTTATAAACAAGACCAAAAAGAAAAAGCAATACTTTAACAACCAAAAGCTCCAAAGGTGCACCTCAGTCTCTTATGTACTTCGTTAAGCCGAGCTTGCAACATTGATACTTCATTAGTCATTTCCTGAAAGTAGCAAATATCCAAGAAACTTAAAAAAAAAAAAAAAAAAAAAAAAAAGGAATAACCAGAAAATCTAAGATCAAATGGGACACATGTAATGCAGGCAAACTTCATACCTCAACAGACTGACTGCAGCACCGGTAAAAAAAGAACGGAAAAAGAAAAAGAAAAGAAATTAGATTCTTCCCAATCTCTTACTTAAATAGAAACACATTATCTAGAAGAAAATGAAATAATGGTCACATACGTTGCACCTAGAAAGTCTTGTATGTTTAAATCATGATCCAATTTCTTGAAGGTTTTCTTCAGTGCCTATATTCTCAATAACACGACTCAAAAATTAGAATGATAAAAGTGCAATAATGCTTTACTCTTAAGTTGAAGCAGAAGATATTGAAGAAAATGAGTTTCAAGGAGTCTAACTTCAAGGCTCTCCAGCTTCCTGTTGAAGACCAATGAAAACCAGTTAGCTAAAATGCCATTTGAATACGAACAGATTATTCAAGAAGTCAAAATTCAGAGTGCACACCTTTTTGCCCTTTCCTGTGGTGTTAATTGTGCAAACTTCGCAATAACCTCTTCAATAGTGCTGGGAGAAAAAAACAAAATAAAACAAGCACAAAATATGAACCCCATTACCTTACTCTATTTTCTTCTACAAACATGGTATCTTCTTTTATATACACAATAATGCATAAATATATGATTATTTAGACAACAATATATCTATGGCTATTTCAGAATAGCTTGTTATGTGCCTGACACTGTCTTATGAGGAAAGCAAAGAATCACAGTAATAATGATTCTAATTATATAAGAAAAATCAAAATACAGCACAAATTCAGAGATATAGAAGGCAAAGAATATACTTTATTAAAATCCTAGTCCACTCTAGCCAAAAAAATAAAAACATCTTAGTCCACCATGTTTACTAATTAATCCAACTGATCATCACAACTGTCTAAGAAAAAAAAATGAAAGGATATCTTTATCTGTTAATATAAAACATACACAAATCCTCAATATATATGTTCTACTTCTTACACTCATGTTATAAGTTGTGTTGATATGAAATTGATTTCTCTATCAAAGGAAAATAAATAGATATCGTTAATTCAGGGAATGCACAAAAAGTAATAGCATTAATTCAGCAATCTCTTCTGAAACATAAATTTAGGCCCTCCAAGAAATTAAAACATGATTCCATTCTTCCAATACCTGCGCTCCCCATGGAATAGAGTAGGCTTTCCGGTTGGAGAAAACATGAGAAGGATAATATGAATGTCACATAGTATTGATAATTCCTTAGCTTTCTTCAAGATTCCAGTCCTTCGTTTGGAGTATGTAACTTGTCTGTTGCTATAGCTCTCTAACCTTTTAATTTTTAATTTAACCCTTCCCATTCTGCAAATTCACAAGAAAATCTTAGGTCCTTTTCTTAAACCATATTTTCATTCTAAGTTAAAAATCTCAACATTTACTCACTTTAACTAAGCAAAATAAAGCTGTGCAAGTGGAGCTCTCATTCCAGGCACCAACCTTAAACAACCATGTGATCTTCAATAGAATTTCAAACAAGGATACTCAAAACTGGAAAATTATCAGAAAATTTAATAGAAAAATGTTGAAACATAAAAAAGAAAAAGCATTTGTTGACACCCATCATCATGTTCCCTTTTCCACATAAACAGAGCATATCTTATCAAGCGGAAAAAAAAGGTTTTAAGTTGAATATGATTAAAATTTCAAAAACCCAGAAAGGAAATATCAAAAAATAGAAAATAAAATAAAATAAAAAAGAGAGAAATTTTTTAACCCCAATAGGAGAACAAATATTTTCTCTTATTGACAATAAAAAAACAAATATTTTGTCTTTGTCCCAAAAGGAAACCCAATTTACAGAAATGGAGTATACCCAGAAGAGAAAATCGTAGGGGGATAAAAAACAACAATAGATGTGAAAAATTCATTGAGATAGAAAAAGAAATCAATCATACGGTGAAGCTAAAGAGGAAAAAAATAAAAGAAAAAACAACGACAGCTTACAATTTAGAAAGGAGGAGGAGGAGGAGGGGTCAGGCTATGATTTCGGTGGATAAAAACACACTGAAATTTCGTTTCTTCACGAAGAAGAGGAGAGCTTAGAGACGGTGGAGAGAGCCAGCCAAATGGACGGTGAAATGTTCGATAAAATGCATAACAAAATCTAAACCAGAGGATTGCATAGCTTGGGCCGGGTCGGTAATCTTTTTGTTTTTAAAACCCCCGATTCATTATCCAATAAATAACAAAATATTTTACAATTATATTTATATATTTTTATTATAAATTAAATAAAAATTTTAAATTATTAAATAGCAATTTCGATCCATTCAAATTAAAAAAAAAAAAAAGTTACGTCCCAACTCGACTTGTGTGTTGTATGAGCCAAGCTTTACCAAATCGCATACAAATGGACACATGGAGATGTATAGTCTAATAATAATAAATTAAAAGTATTAAAAATAATAATATTATACTAATATTTTAATTATATTTATAATTGAAATTAATAAAATTAGTTTTATTACTTTTTAATAAAATTTAATGTAGGATCAACATTTACTATACTTATACTTTATCCAACACCATATAAAATAAAATAAAATAACCCTAGAATTTTTGTTAGTAATATTAAGTTATAAGGTTGGTTATTGAATAAAAAAATATATTTAATATTTATAATGATTAAAATTAGTGATATAATTAATTATAACTTAAAAATAATATTCAAATTATTGTATAATTAAAATTTTTTTATTAGGTTTCAACAAATTAACCTAAATTTGAATAAACAAAAAATTTATTATTTTAAATTCTTAATACATTGTCTAGAACTACACATACTCACTACACTGACAATAATACTTCTATCAATCGAGCTAATAATTAATCCGCGTAACTTATTTATTATTTATTACTAAACTTTACTTTTACTTAAACTTATTATTTAATCATTTACTATTTGACTTAGTTATTAATTTATTATCAAATTTTATTTTCAAAATTTGAAATATTAAATTACAATTTTATCATATATTATTTTACAATTTTATCATTTTTAAAGACATTAAGTATTTTTTCCCATTTTTCGGAGGGATCAAAAAGTAGTTTTACCATATATCAAGTTATAATGATGGGTCAAATATGTGTAGATGTTCTAGTAACTAATTTTTAATTAATAATGGGTTGATTAGAAATTAAGTTAATGTGCAAAAGTTATATATTAGGGTTATGGTCCCCAAATTACACATAACGTAACTTTTCTAATATCTCGTCATTAGAAAAGAGAGAGTCACCTTCTCTAGGTTACTTGTGTGCTAACTTAGAAAATTAAAACCATAAGATCGTAAAATTTCAAGAAACCGATAAATTCAAGTATATTTTCACATCTAATTTTGTCCTTGATGTTGACATGACAGATTCTAATTTATTTAATTTTGTATAATAATTTTACAGTTCTAACAATAATATAAGAAGACTAAGGAGAATTTTTTTCTATTTTTTAGGATCAAGGACCTTATCTAGAGAGGGCCAAACTTAAACTGCTTAATAGATTTTGAACTAATTTACCGTAAATCAAGTGTTTTCTTTTAAGTGGATGCAAGGGAAAGCAAGGATAAGGAACATTTATGATGATTACTTGTGTTGTCATGCCTTGCTCTACTCACTATATAAAATTCCATTCCTTGTATATACAACTATTAAAAGGGTGAAGATACAAGAATGTGTAATAGAAATAACTTATATGTTTCATGTTTATATATATATATACTTTTGAAGATTTATGTATAAATATATGGTGAAAGTACCTACCAATCCCCTCTATTATAAACACTAAATAAATTAGTATTATTATTAAATGAATCAATTTAATCTCTATACTATTAAAAAGAATCAAATAAGAGTCAATTTGTAATAGAGTTAACTTTTATTGATTAAAATTGACATAAATTTTTTTATTCAATTGTAGTTCAACTCCAAACAAAAGATAAGTTTAATATTTTTTTAAATAGTAAATGTTAACTCCGCTAATATGTGACATTATTTGATTTTTTTAATAGTACAGAGACAAAATTAATCCATTTAATGGTAAAAGAACTAATTTGATCTAGTCCTTTAATAGATGGACCTACCAGGTACTTCCACCTTAAATACTTATTTACCTTTGAAAAGATTAAAAATATTATAGTTAATAGTACAAATTTAAGCAGGTAGGGTGGGACGGAGATAGATGCATCCAATATCCATAAAAGTAGTAATAATTTTTAAAATTATACATTAAATTATTTAGGGTAGGGTAAAGCATGCCAAACGTAAAGTTGTGATAAATTAGATAATATTCAACGTTACCCTCCTCTATTTTCATCTCTACCCTACCTCTTTTACCCCTCTAACACTCTCCTTTAATCAAATCAAATTTATATTAATATTAACATTATTTGTTCAATATTCGTTCCCTAACCTTAAAATTTTCTAAATCATTTGTATTTTTAAATAGATAATTTAAGTTATTTGAGTCTATCCAATATATTTAATAAAAAAATTTATTTTTTATTTTTATTAAAATTTTAAAAATTGATATTCTTTTTAAATTTTAAATTTTAATTATAAATTTACAATATTATATATATTATATTGAGAAAATATTTGGTATACTATTAATGAGGTTTTTAGACTTCATACACAGGGTCAAAGGTTAACAATTGTCTTATAAGGGTATAGTAAATTATTTAAAAAATTAATTAAAAAAAAAACACAAGGCAAATTTCAAGACTACTTGCGGAACCTTTTAAGTAGGAGAAAAATGTGATTCAGTATATTCAAACCCACATCCTCTTACACTGGCAATAATATCAATACCAACCGAGCTAAGACTCAATCGATATATTATCCTTAATTCTAAACATGAGATACTTGCAAGATGAAAATATAATATAGTCAACCCTCTCTAAAGTAGTCCTATTTGTTTGCTCAATTTTTACTTGTTATAGAGAGGTGGTTGTTATACACCTATAGCAACATGCTATTATAAAAAAATAATCATTATAAACTTAACATATAATTCATATCGTGAATTTTTATCAATAAAAAGGTGAGAATTATGTTTAAAAAAGAAAGTGAAGATCAAATCAACAAAATTAAAAGACATATAACAGGTGCAATCATTTTTGCTCATCTTTTTATCATGAGTTAATAAATTTAAGTAATCAATTTATGTTTATAATGTTCCAAGTTCATAGTAAAATATTTAATTACGAAACTTAATAATTGATTGAAATGATATTTTTAATTCTACTCACCGAAGGTTATTTTTATTTAATAAAATATGATTATAGATTTATTCACATCAAATTTAACATTTTATTGAAATAATAGTTTAATTAAAATAACTTTCATTATAATCAATAAATTTACTTATATGAAATAATTATTTACTTAAAATTTTAGCAAAGTACTAATTTAATAAAAAATATTGTTCATAATTATGAATATTACGGTTATAATTGAAAAGTTGTTATAAAAAGTTATAACTATGATTACTATAATGAAATGTGGTTATACCGATGGTTACTGCAGAGAGGGCTCACATCTAACGGTAAAAAAACGGAGAGTTACTATTCTTTTTTGAAAGTACATATTATGAAAATAAAACAAATTTATATAAAACTCGTACAAATTTTATTATCCGTCGAATGCTGATTACAGATTGCTTCACATAAAAGCAAAAATTGTAGCAAACCAAAAAGAAGTGGCGGCCGGCAGGTTTTTAAATCAAATACCCACCGCCACCGCTGCCAATTTCTCTGTCTCCGCCTTTGTCAAAAGAGAGCAGAACAGAAATAAAACAGCAACCACCACCACCACCTTTAAATTTAATTTCAATGACGAGGGCCCATCTTAAAATTATAAGCCTTCTCACCATTTCAACTACTCTACGAATTTAAAGGTTTTTTTTTTTTTTTTTTTTTACTTGGTTATAACCTCATATTATGATTATATCTATTCATTTCGACCACTCTACTCCTAAAAACACTAATCTTTTACACCCCGGCTTAATTTAAACAGTAATAGAACTGCAATGCAATATTACGATTATCATCACTATTATATTACGGATTCTGGAGAGTTTAGGGGAACTGTGAGCCGGTGAAGGTTTGGCCGAAGGACCAATTAGGATGGACGACATTGTTAGAGACAAGAGTTCGACCATCACTGGTGGTGACCTTAAAGGACAGACTTTGTCCATTAAGGTAAGTGTTGCTCTGCCAGTTTTGGCCCCAGTTCCTCGACAGGGGTTGCCAGCCGGTTCTTGAACCTTTTATGGAAACCGATACAACATCGCCGGCACCTCCTACGTTGGTGATTAGGACTAGGTTGAAGTATGAATGTCCATTGATTGTGAATCTTATGCCTCCTCTCTTCCTGCACGCTACCCTACAAAAACTCCACACAATTCCAAATATAAAAAACCAAAGATGAAAGTTAATCTATCTCCTCTCTCCTCATTATTATTATACAAGTTAATCCAATTCAGGTAAAAAGGACAAAAATATAATAAAAAAACTCATTTATTAAATTCCAAAATTCATAATTTTTTTCGGTTCTTAGTCTTTTAAGAGTTCTAGTCGATTTCTTAGTTTTTCAGTCGACCAATCAATTGAAGTTTTATCTTTCTTGAAATAAATAAATTATCATTATTCAGTAAAGGGTAATAATACCTTCTATAAGCAACAGGAACAATCCCGGCTTTGTAGTGGGCGATTCGTTGGAAAACAGGTTGAGAGAGATCAAAATGATGCAGAGGAGGGTTGCACCAGCCGCCAGCATTGTTTGGGAGTGCACTATTTGGTGGGCAGAAGTTGGTGGCAGTGACCACAATCGAGCCAGGCAGGCACCACCGTGGGTCATTCACGCACTTTATCTCGAAACAAGCTCCACAACTCATGCCATTATTAAACAGCGCAGTGCTTAAAGCCGCTGTATTAGTCCCATACCCTTGGGTGTATAGGTTCCCATATCCACACGCCCCGCCTTCAAAATGATCAAAACAATTGCTTTACACTTCAAAATTTAACCCCCCCAAAAGAAAAACATCATTGACGAAGTTTGATTAGTGTGATACATCCGACATCCTTACTTTAATGTGGGCAAGTAAACCAAAATAAAATTTTATCATATGATAAAATCAACATCAAAATTTCACGTTTATAATTAAGAGAAAAATCATATCTGAAACGTACCCATTGTGCCAGAGGCATCACCACCGCCGTAGAATGTGGCATGAGCATCAACCCATCCCCCACCAAATCCATAAGCATAGGAGAAAAAATGAAGAAAAACCATGAAAAGGAGAGGAAAAAGTGCCATTTTCGTCGTGAATTTAAGAAATGAAACTTGAAAGATTGGGTATCCTTTAGGCTTTAGGTAGCTTAGGGAGGAAGAAATGAAGCAGTGGTATAAATTAAAGACAAGTTTTGTTTTGAGTAGTGAGGGAAGGAGGAGGAGGTGGGGGGGATATATAGAAAGGCGACGAGTGGGAACGTCACACCATCTTGGCTAATGAGGTGTGGGGGTGGGACCTTTCAAACCGCCAGGTGCAAGCGGTTTCTTCCACCCTGTGGACCCGAACTCAGCTTTCCATTCAAACCACGTTCTTTTCTGCTTCCCTTGGCTCTTTTGTTACTCTCGACGGTTGATGCATTCGATTTGGGTGAGATGGAGTTCATTATTAAAAGGTTTTATATTTGATGTTGTCATAACACCAAAGTTGTTATTCGGGATGTTTGACTGTGTAATAGGAGGTAATTTACACAGTGAAGAGTGTGAAACAACGGTTCACATCGTGAATGATGTGGAGAATTAGAATCATTAAAATTAGGGGTTTAAAAAAGTTTGAGTGAATCTTGATAGTGTGTTGATTATAGTTATCATCTCTTTTTGATGAGGAGAAGATGGTTGGGTGTGTACTCTAATCGTTGATAGGGTGATGAATGGGCATTATTAGAGTAAGAAGTAACGGGGAAAGGTTGGAAGAGGTGTTATTCCCTTAAATTAGTATATAATAAAATTGTACTTTTAACTCTAAAAATAATAAAATTTTAATTTAATCTATTAAAAGGTTATAAAATATAAACTATTTAGAAGAAAATGAAAGTGTAAGGTTTTAAAAGTTATTTTTTTGTTTTTTCTTAATTCTCTCAATCTAAATTCAATTTAAATATGAATTTGAACATTTAAATATGTTATCTGCAAAATCAAGTGAATTTAGATAATATCCTATAATTAATATATGTGTTTACTTCAAATCCAATATAAACTGTAATTAAAATATTTAAATATAGATCTCATTCGGCTCTATAACTATCCAAAATTATTTTTTTTAAAAATTCAGATTTATACAAATATCCATATCTATATTATCTATTGTCATATCTAATTTTAGTTTTGATAAAATTTTATTTTATAAAAATTAAAATGATTATAAAATATTATCTAAAGTTTTACACTTTAAGTGAAAATCCAGTTTACTTCATTTTAATTGCTATTTGTCATTATTCTTATAAATTAAAGATAAATTTATCATTATACTTTAATTTTATGTTTAATTTTGTTGCTTTACTTTTATTTAGTTGTATTGAAATTTTCTATTCAATTTTAATTTAAACTAATTTGAAAACAAAACTTAATAATAATGTTTATATTTTACTTTAATATTTAACAACAATAAGCTAATTAATATACTGAAATTAAATAAAATGGTTATTTTATAAAAATGAACTTATTTTTTTCTTTTATTTTTTAAATTTTTCAAAGTTTTTATTTCATTGAATAGAAATTTTAATTTAATTTATTAAGTTAAATTATTAAAATAAAATTGTTTCAAATCATCAAAATTAATATTGAGTGGTAAAGTTGATAGTAAAATTTAATCACAAATGTATTCGTATTTTTCAAAATAGAATGACAAATATAGAGGAGAAAAAAACCAGCGTAGCCTATTTATAAAAATAAACAATAAAGGAAGTTATAAATATTAAAAAAGTAAAAAGGAATAAAGGCTAAAATTAGAGTCTGAGTTGGTAGATGATAAAAGAGAAGGATTGGTGTGTAAATAGAAAGTTGGAATCCCACTGTTTTCAAAGGCGTTGGTGAATTGTTGATGGAGGATAAACAAATTTAAGAAAGTAGTGTAATGCATGCAAAATAAGGGATGATGTTATAATTTCTTAATAAAGTTTAGTGGACATAAAGAAATTTTATATTCTCCATCTCTATTTTTTTACTACTAACAACTTACTCCATATTTAAAAACGAATATTAGTATGCTGAAACCCACCAAATTTGTTCAATTCTTCACTTCTTTAATTACAGCCTGAGAAATGTGTGGTGATTTTGGGATTTACACTTTGAACTCCCGTAATAAATGAATTTTACTCATATTTCAACCCTACCATTAATCTTTATAAAATAAATGCATTAATAAAAATATTTATCTCTATTTATTTTTTTTCAAACTAATTTGGGATCCTGGCCTTTTAAATTTTATTTTCACCAAAATGGTTTTTTAAGATTATTTTGTAAGATTTCAAATTTTTTTTCACAAATATTTCTAAAATATATAAATTTTCAAGTAAATAAAAATAATCAATAATTTTTATATTATATTTTTTTGAAAATTAAATTTCATATAATATTTTAAATTATTTTCACTATTTTTAATATTAAAATATTTATTTTTACATTGTAAAAAATAAATTCAGTTTAAATAATTATGAATTTTAACTTATGAATCAAAAGTTGTCCAAATATTACTAGTTGGGATCAATTTTCAATTTTTCGTTGCTTTGTTTAGTCTTAGGAGGAGATATGTATAAGATAAAAATGTGATAAAATAGTTAAAAATATAATATAAATAATATTTATGTATGTTATAATTATTAAAGGATAATCAAATGGTGAGTATACATATAGGTTAGATTGGAGTGGTGCGCAAAATGTGAGGAAAACAGTGAAGCATCGGAAAGGAGTAAGAAAGACAGAATTCATCTTTGTCTCACTTTTATATGAATCCGCCTCTAGTTACATACATAACGATTCAATCTCATTTTACCCACATATATATAAATCATTTTAATATACTAAAAATTATTTTTTAAAAATACATAAAATAGAACAATTTTAGGATTTGACCACATGCTTTAATTTTGGCTTTGAAGAAAACTGATACTCCAAATGGAAGACGGGTCAAGTTTTAATTGAATTCTCATCATTTAATTGAATGCCAACAAAATCTGTAAAGGATGAAGCTGACAGGCAGGGGAAAGGGTGAGGCTGCACATGGGTGGTGCTGGTATCGGGGAAATTAAAAGGTGGTTACATCGGGAGGACCAAAATAACCTCTTTCTCATTTATTATTTTATATTCTTAAATTTATTTAATCTTCAAATGCTAACTTACTTCTCAGCTTTCGGGATTTTTTTAAAATAATTTAATTTAATTCATTAATTACGAAAACATTTAATTTTACAGTCCTCAACTATGACTTAATTATCATCTTTTTAAATATATATATTTTAGGTGCGGTCATTGTATTAGGCGATATTAGTGTATTTTTTTAAATACTTATTAAAAATACAAATATTCAAAAAGGAAAAATAAATTAATGGTGTCGCCGATGTGTCAGGCAGGACCAAGAAAATTTTTGAAAAAAAATTGGTTTTGTAAAACAATAAAAAAAATCAAAATTTTTTTTTTGATGTTGACAGTGTGTCAAGCAACACTGATGGTCCCGCAAAGCTGTCAGGCAACACCAAAAGCCTATATATACCTCATCTTCGGTGCAAAATATGTATATGTTGAAGTAAATGATTTTTTTTTTTTTAAAAAATTCTATTGAAGAGAAAAAGAAAAAAGAGAAAGTTTTGTGATTAATATATCAATGTTCAGACTAAGGGGTGAAGAGTTTTTTTCTTTGTGTTTGTGTTTTAAGGAGAAATTGTGATAGTTTTAAGATATGTTTGCTTTTACGGTAATTTGGTGGCGCTTAAACACAAACAAATTTCATATGCCATTTGGGGAGTGCATCATCACCTTAGAATATGTCGCATTACAACTTGGTTTCCCAATTGACAGTTATGTGGTAACTGATTCAAACAAAAATAGCGCTTCCAATTGAAAGTGGTTATGAGGTGACAGGTTCAAATTGATTATGTTGTTAAGGGAACCCAGTTTCATGGCACCAAAATAGGATGCTTTATTAACTCCATAATAAGTTTGAAATTATAATCAAAGAGAAAATTTAAACTTTTTTTGTTCTCAAATCAACTCTAAAGCTTACATTAGCTCATATAAGAATCAAGAAAAGTTTTAAATGATATTACATGAGGGAAATGATAAAAGTTAATGAATGGTTTGATTCGAATTAGTGGTGTAATATGATGTGATGAAATGCAGTATAATTGAATAAATATTAATATTTATAGATGATGATGGATAAAAATTAAATTGTGTATGAATGGTCATGGTAAGTTAGTACGTACATATATTGATTATTGGAACTTATATGAATATAAGCATGTTATATTGTATTGGTCACTGTTTAGAATATAAAATTTGATAATGAGATTTAACATGAGTCGGGATTGGGAGAGATTATGCATAGCGGGTTATGATCCGGAAGGTTAGGATGAATTAATCGACTCGATTTAGAATATAGTATGCTAACATGTTATACTTTTAAACTAGTTTATGGAACTTATTTAAATGAACTTAAGCGGAATAAGTGATGTACTTAGTAGTATGTTTTGCATAGGTGTAATTGTTGAGTGTTTTTATTAACTTATTTGTGTTGATATTGAATTTGTAGAAATACCATTGAGTTGATAACTCAGCATACGGTTTGTTTTGCATTGTAGAACGCTTGGATGAGAGGCGACCTTGCAATCCTATTTGTTTAATTTCATGCCATTAATCCACTACCAACGTTGGTACATGGAGAACGAGTTGCATTATTTATGTAGGGTTTAGGATTCGGGTTTGAGGTTTAAGACTCTGGTTTGGGGTTTAATGTTTAGGGTTTAAGGTTCAAGATTTGAGCTTGAGGTTTAATGTTAAGTTTGGGGTTTGGGGCTAGATTTCAATAACGTTTGTACATGGAAAATAAGTTGCATTATTTATTTAGGGTTTAGTATTCAAGTTTAGGGTTTAATGTTTAGGGTTTAAAGTTTAAGTTTAAAATTTGAGCTTAAGGTTTAGTGTTAGGTTTGGGGTTTGAGGTTAGATTTTAATATTTGGGGTTTTAGGTTTGGGGTTTAAGGTAAAAGAATTACCAATATTATGCATCAATGACATGAGAAAATTAGTGAAATATTGTTAAATAATTGAAAAAGGATGATGGATGATGTGGTGGGAAGGGGTCATAAAATAATTTCTCCTGTTTCAAATGTCTTTATTTGATAAGATAAGGATAAACTTAGCAACTTAGATATTTCTACTTCTTCAAGTAATAAAAGATGATGCTGATGAGTATAGAGTGTTAGCTTGAAATGTATCAATATCTGGTTTATCAAGCTACAGTCATAGCCCATAGATGTCAAACATACCAACCAGCAAACTTTGTTCTAACATGCTATGAAATATTAGAGTAGTCAAAGTCTCCGACAATTATTCTTAGTATTGTTTCAAGTAGGATCATTTGTTTGATATTTAGAATAATATACAATTAATTAAATTAAATTGATTCGTAATTGTTTGTTTATTCTAATAATTAGAACAAGTTAGCATATTAAAGTGATCCCTATGAGAATGAATGATCAAATTTAAGTGAACTGTTGAAAAATATAGAATGACTCAAATGTGTTTGAGGAAGTGCTCACTTCTTAAAACATTACGACAAGTTGGCCTGTCTCCATATTTATGTGATCGACAATTTGCTGAATTGGATTTTTTGGGCAGTGCTGACATTGTGTAACAGCCAATTTTTAGTTAAATCAGAATAGTAGTTTTGAGACCACAAATTTGAGGTCAAAATATTTATTTTATTATTATTTTAATGTCTACAGCATGATAGTATGATTGTGTGAAAATTTCGTTAAAAAATTTTATCGTTTGAATGCTTAATTTGATAAAAAGGACTAAATCGCATAAAGTGTAAAACTTGAGTTCTAATAGCTAAAGGTGTTTAATAGATATAGAACTTTAAAGTGGAGGTCCTTATGTGGTAATTAGACCATTGATATAGTGGGTGGACATTTATGGACATCAAATGGATGTTTTAAATGATTTTATAATAAGGTCAATTAAGTAATTTAGAAATTAAAACTTAAATTAAATAAAACAAAACAAATTTTCTTTCCCATTCATCTTCTTCAACTGATTTTTTAGGGTAAAAATAGCCATTAGAGAAACTTAACATTTGGCCAGCTATTCTTGATGCATGTAAGTTCATTTTTGTCCCATTTTTAATGATTTCTATGTTTTCGGAGTCGTTGTAGCTTAATCTAGCTAGCCAGGGACTAATTTGTAAAACTTTTAAAGGTGTAGGTTTTTTTACCATTGATGATTATAGGTGTATTTTGATGTTTTATGATAGAAAATAAATGCTTGTTATTAGATAAACGACATTTGTAAAGTGATTTTTGGTAAAATTGCGAATTAGGGATTTATTTGAGAAATGTGATAAATTGTGTGGTAAATGTGTGAAATAACAAAAAATATGGCCTGTTTTGGTAATAAGGAAAATTTGGCTAACATGGATAGGGACCTAATTGCATGAATTCGTATATTAGGGAAAAAGTGTAATTTTTCCATAATGTGATTTATGGGCTAAATTGATTAGATTGATAATTGAATAAGTTAAATTTGATATTATATAGATCAAGAAAAATGAAGTTCAGATCTAGATCAGGGGAAAAACAAAGTATTTGACTAATCAATCCATTTAGTCGTTTTTGCAATTGAGGTAAGTTTGTATGTTAATAAGCATTAATATAATTGTATTTTAAATGCTTTATTATTGAATTAATTGTGAATACGACCTTACGGATATGTTCGATGAGGATTCGGCAATTGGAAATCCCGGTTGAACCTTAGGAATAGATTAGGATACGAATGACATGTCATTTAAGGGTTATGTGATTTGGGTACTGGTCCGTACGTTCTACCGATGGTTGAGTTTTTCGGCATGTGTTGCGGATTCTCATCAGCTTGTGTGAGCAGCATTGTGTAGTTACGTCTTGACCGTCAGCTTGTGTGAGTAGACCCGTTGATAGCTCGAGAGTGAGCATTATATGAGATTGAGATAGCTACGGCTATGTATTGGCACTTAGGGTGCGAGATTCCCGAGTATCCGATATTATTCCAAATGGTTCAACGGGTATATCAAAGATATGAAATGGTGTGAGATAAATATGTATCAGTACAGGTATGCACGGAAAACATATGAGCATTGAATCTATGAAATTGTAAGTTCATGATCATTATGTGGACGAATACATGTTAACTTTGTGATTAAATGGTCTTGTAGTACATTATGTTTATATCACTTGAATGATGAATGAATGTAAGTTTTACTTATTAACTATACGAGCTTACTAAGCTTTATAGCTTACTCTGTTTACTTTTTCATATTTTATAGTGAATATCAAAGCTTGCTCGGATTTGTAGTCGTTGGAGATCTCATCACAGTATCAAGCTATCACTTTGGTACTTTTGAACTTATGTATTTGGTTATATGGCATGTATAGGAGTTATGGTCATGTTGGTATATATGTTAGTAATGGATTTAGCCATTTGATTTGGCTTGTAATTGATGAATGGTTAGTTATGTGTATAACCATGTGATTTGGCTTATTTTGGTATATTTGGTGATGTATATATATGTGCAAATGGCCTTTTGATATGTTGTGTATAATTGCTATATAGATGCTTGATGTGAATTAGTGTTTGGAGTTCCAAATGGTTGAAAATTGAGATTGGTATGCTTATGGCTTTAGGTAAAGTGATGCATAATTGAAAGTAACCATATAGGTGATTTGTGATTGTGAAATTGGTATGAAATTGTATGGCTAATTGTGATACTCATGTGTCTTGTGGTTAATGGTATGGAATTAGCATGAATTAGGCTTGGTTGAGATTGGTTTCAATGTCTATTTATGCCATGTTATGTGCCATTTGGTTTGTATAGGTAAATGCAAGTTTGGGTGAGAAAGATGGCTTGGTAAATAGCTTATTTTTTTTGTCCACACGGGCAAAGACACGGGCGTGTGTCTCCGCCATGTGTGACACACAGTAAAGTGACACAGTCGTGTGTCCCTTTGTGTTTAACTAGAAATCAAGTCAGTATGCTCTACACAGCCCAGCACACGGGCGTGTGACTTGGCCGTGTGGCATAAGTCAGTATACCCTACAATTTTGGCACGGCCTAGCACACGGGCGTGTGTGACCATTTTGAAGGGCACACAGCTAATCACACGGGCGTGTGTGTTGGCCGTGTGACCCAAGTCAGAGAGTTACACTGGCTGGGATGACCATGTGATTCCATTTCGAATGTCCACATGGCCTGTGACACGTGTGTGTTTCCCCTGTATTTTGAAAAAAATTCAAAGTTTTCCAAAAACTTCCTGAGTTATAGGTTTAGTCCCGAACCACTCTGAATTCATGTTTTGGGCCTCGTAGGCTCGTATTAGGGAAATGTGATTGATTGTGAATGATTATTATTTTAACTATGAAAAATGTATGAGAATCGTATGTTTATTTGTGTAATAAGTCCGATAATATTCCCTAACCCTATTCCGGCGATAAATACAGGTTAGGGGTGTTACACATTGTGTATTGTATCTAATCATTAATGAATATCATATCACTTTGAAAACATGTTTAAATGATCAAATCATGTCTATTTAATCCCTTGAATTGAGAAAGTTAAATCAATTGAAACGAATGCTAACCATCTTTGTTTACTTTATTTATTACATTTATTTTTACTTGTATGATTTTATAATATCTTTGTTCATAACATGGTGGTCATATTAAGTGGACAGGCTGAAATGGGAGGGTTTGGAAAAAAAATAAATTCGAAAAATAGGTTTGAGTAAAAAAATAAGACCCATTCAGAAAATGGACTGGGTCGGGCCTTGGGTAAGATTTTTTGGTTGGAGCTCGATCCAACCTAAATTTTTAATTAAAAAAACTTTTTTTGTTTTCTCACTTTTTGCCACTATTATGCTACTATTTTGTTGTTAATTTTTGGATATTATATAACGCTTGTTTTATTATTAATTTTGCTATTATTTTAGAGGCATTTGCTTGTTAAGTTGTATTTATCTTAATATTATTTACGTATAAAGATATTTATTTTAATATTTTTAGTGTATTTGGTGAATTATATTTTTAAAATTTTTAAATAAAAATTAAATTAAAAAAATACACGTAGGACCAGACTCGAATTTTAACATTTTTATTTAGATCAAGTTTGAAAAAAAACTAAACCCAATTTTTGAGTTGAGCCAGACCTAAACCTAATAATGAAGCTTAAATTTTGTTAAGACTTGATCCCACCCGACCTACAGAGAACTGTAAAACCAAATTTCACATTATACAGAGAACTGTAAAACCAAATTTCACATTATTTTGAATGATTTTCATTAGTGTGGTTAACAATTTTACTGGCTTACATTATTTTAAAAATACAAAGAGTTAACTAATATAAATTTTAAGTAAAACAAAAAAAGTTATTGCTCACAGGGACCGACTAAATCTGTTGAATCACTTGATATATCAAATTGAACAATTGAGAGTTAATTTTATTAGGAACTATGATATATCACATCATATATCAAACTGTTCAAGATATTTAATTTTGTCGTTATTATTATTTTTATATTAATAACAAATAAACGCACCATCCAATCAAATTCATATTTAATCTAAAAATTTATATGCTTGAAAGTTACAAATTGATTAACATAAATGTGATATTTTTCTATTTTGTTGATATCAATCTGTCCAAATCGTTAAGTAGGCACAAAACAATAACCATTGTATTTTAATTTTCTACAACAATAATTCTATCTTATTACTATTATTATTTAAATTCAAAACAAAAAATAAAAAATAAAAAAATTAGCGTTTCATTCTACTCAGAGGTTGAATAAATAGAATGCATTATCATATTCCACTATTCTATTTGCTGCTTTATTCAGAACAACTCAGTAGCTTCGTTCTAGCCTTTATTCATTTATCGCAAGTAATTAAGCATTTATTTCTTTAATGGAAGCCAGACGTGAATGAGGAAAATTGATTAAACAACTTCCTTAATTTTTGTCCCCAATAAATATTTGCTTGATAGCTTAAATAATTAAAACAATATAAAACCATTTTATTCATGAAAATAATATAAAAATTATATAACATAAAGTATTAGCACATTAATGGTAAATAACATATAATATAAACACTAAATCCATAACTTACAAGGACTAATGACAAAATTTGACCCAAATCAATATCATTTCCCCCATTTTCGTTTGATATAGAGAAAACATGATGAACCAAAAGTCTGTTGTCCCATTCATCTTTTACTGGTTTTACTTTTATCATCACAAAGTGAAGTGAGGCTTCAGCAAACTTTTATCACTAATTTAGACCCAACAATTCATCTATTTTATTCTATCATAAGTGTATTTGAAATGATTCATATTTTATTTTAATATTTTTTTATCATATAGAGTTTTTATTAACAAAAATAAAAATAAAGAATCACGGGAGTTAGGTGAGATTGTATGAGTCTCTCTTACTTTAGTTTAATTCTCATTTTAGGTATGGAATAACTTTAAAACAAAATTTGAACTTATATCATTTAAATATTAGATGAAAAATCATGTCACTAAAATAAAATAATTTTACTATTAGATAATAATTTAAACCATATTTATGGTCTGAACTCGGATTAGACCTAATCACAAATCAGCAACCAGTGTAACATGAATAAGACAGTGCCGTGAGTAAGAAGCCAAAACATAACATCCATTGCTTCTTCCTATTAGTTGTTATCATGATATCTTAAGGATTATGTTTGAAAGATGACATTAAAGATTTCGCTTTCAAAAGGAACTACACAATCAGGCCCTAACCTTTCCTCATTTTGTAATATTACACAATATGTCCCATGGGATGGGGCCTATACCTATCAAAAGCCCCCATCTTGTAACTGGAATCGACCTGGTGAACATCTTTAGATGGGGCCATGGGGGGGTCAAATAGCTGAAGCTCCTTTTGATTTTGGTGGTGAAATACTGTGAATCTGTTCCCGTCCCCAACTTGATGGTGATGGAATCAATGTCGTTTTGCTTTACCATTTCCAAATTGCTGCCGTAAACTGAAACGAAAGAAACCTTGCATGAACATGAACCATAAACTTTTTTATATGCATTTGACAAGAGATTTAGGAATTACTTTTCTCCTTGGTTGCTTGTTTTTACTGAAATATTTGATAGGGATGCGATTTAGGGTTTAATTGTTCATCCATCAAATAGAATTCATATCTTATATGTTTGATTAAGTTGGGCTTGATATATAAACCTCAAATTTAGTTCACCAAAATTCATACATAAAACTTGTTTACCCTACTCATATAATTTTCTAAAAACACTTCTTTTAACCATTGATAATTTATAATTTTCCTCTTCTCAAGTTCTTAAATTTCAACTACTCAACATCTTTTTAATATTCAACAATTATATGATATAAATCATATATAGAATAATATGTACAAATAGAAGTAAAAATATTACATAAAGATATTCTTAAATGTTAAAATAAAAACTATCTATACTTTTCATAAAAGAAACATTAATTATATAAATTTACTTTTTTGAGTTCAAAAATTTTGTCTAGACTCAAAGAGGTATAAGGTACACAAATAGAGATGGATTAAATTGGTTTCAAACAAGTTGTGAAAAGGTAAGAAATGTAGGCCACATCATAGAATTGGAATAGGCCAAATTTAGAAGATGATTCAGCATATGCATAAAGATACAAAAGATTGAGTTTGGTTTAACTCAACGCGTCATTATTTGCTTTGTTTGTCAGTGCTCCATCATCCACTTGCCATTTCCTCAAATTCTTTTTATCTCAACCTCTACCATGTATATTATGATCCAAACAGAGATTATCATAAATTATTCTAGATACAAAATACGACTATAGATATCTACTTCCAACACTGGAATAAAATGTGTTAGAAATTTTTTGTTGTTGTTGTTGAAAACTGCTCTCTAATTCAGTAATCATATTTGCACATTGATTTCCCTCGTGATAGATATGTAAAAGCGAGGCTTTCTCAAATTTAGATATAGGCAACCTACAATCGTTTACATGTTCAACAAGAAAAATATTGTTATTCCAATCATTTTTAATAAATTTAATCATTGTTTCACCGTCAAGCTCAATCTCTAAATTAGAAATATTCAGTTGTAGTGCTAAGGAAAGTCCATCTTTGGGTGCCCACAACTTAGTCTCAACACTGGTAGCCGATGGAATGTGCCTATACGACACTTAATTTCCTTTCTCATTTCTGATGATGGCATCACCTCCACCTTTTATGAGGTTTCCCATTGATGATTCACCGGTGTTGAGTTTGAATAAGCTCACTACTGGTGCACACCACTTGACTTGGACCATCTTAGGCAAAGATTTAGATAGCAACCTACCAAACAAAGCAAAAAATTCTCTTGTTTTGCTCATAACTTTATTAATTATGTTAAACTACCTTTGGTTACTCCTAAATACTATAGAATTTCTCGACAATCATATTTTCGAAATAAAGAAGCAAAAAATAAGATACATTTGTATTCTATAGATTAACTTGTACTAGTTTTCAAATGCAAGAAATAAAGTATGAGCAAAAGTGATAGTAGAAGTGGGCACTTCTGATGACATTGTGATAAGTAATAGAAAAACATGGGACAACAATTTTTTTTACACAATTTGATTTTCCTACATCTGTGGAGCCTAACTCAGTGAGATGAATTCATTATCCTTGAACTTAATACAACAAGTAATCCTAGTTCTAGCACACCTTAGTGAAGAATCTTCACTTTTGCACTTTAGTGACTAGACCTCTCATCACTAAATTTTCCCTTGAGATCTTACTTTGTAAAACCAACAACAAAAGGTTTTACAATCTCAAATGCACCCTTAAAATAGTGTTCCTTAATGAATTGATAAGTGCTCTAAAAAATACTTAGTACATAAACCTATTCAGGTTTAGGGATAATACACGTTTTATAATTTCACCTTGTGTGGACTGTAATGAGGGATGTGTTGCATCTGGTACCCTAAATGTAGTATATTTGTTTTGTATACTTATATTTTTCGAACAAATTGATTTAGTAAAAATATTCATTAATTACATTAATACCATTTTTATATTGTCCTCGATGTTTTTGCACGCAAAGCAAAATGGAAACAAATATTGGCTCATTGGTTGTCTAATGCTTAGCTAATACTAAACGGTATTATGTGGTCAAATCATAATATGGAAAGACAACTTGTATTAGTAGATGAACCTAAACATGTCCTTAGTCTAATCGGAAATGAGTAAACTGATTAAAAGACTAACATGTCGTCTATCAAGTCCAATTAAAGAGATGCTTTGTCTTGAGCATCAGAGTTGATGATTCCTAGAAGATAGAGACATATATGTGATTAACTAGATTGACAATAAATAAGACAGGATCCAAGTAGAATAGATCCTAGATTCATTTATGAATTTATTCACTTGTGACATTCATAGTGTGACATACTTTAATCTTGAGTGGATGATGGACAATATATGCATGATTCGTACACTTTGATGTAAGCAAAAGTTTGAGTTCAAATAGATAAAGAACTGAAAGCTGGTGGGTTGGGTATTCGACTTCTACAGTATGTAGCAACATTCACAATAAAGGAATTCATAGCCCAACTAATAGGTAAATGATATCCTCTCATCGACATTACATGATAGATGAAATGTAAATGTGGCCACGAGTTGTTTGTCTTTGTGATAAATAACTTAATTACTATTTGATGGTAATTGACTTTTCATGAAGGAATATGTAATAGTTACCATGAGATAAAATAGGATTATATAAGGAGAACAAATTTATCCTTAAAAGATTAAAGATATCCTATGAAGGTAACACACTTATGAAAAGGTAATTGAACGAGCACTGATTAAGTTGCTTTCGTAATGATATATAATTAAGGGGAGCTCAGTCACAATACTACAGTGAAATAACTTCGTGACTAAATAAGTTTATAATTAATAGGCAAAAATATGAAAGTTAATTATAAATTATTTGAGCCCTAATTATATATATTTAATTGGTCCCTCTACTAACTTGTTGAAACAAAAAATGAATTGCATGTAGAACTAAATAAACAAAAATTGAATGAAAATGATGAAGATAGGGAAATGAGTCACAATAAAAAATAAATTTGTTTGACTTGAAAATTAATTTAAAGTTTTAAAATTATTATATTATTTAATTAATTATAACTAAACAATTGAAGTTCGAAAATTGAATTAAATTAATTAGTCATTATGAATAAGTTGAATGTGGAAATTAAATATATTTCTTCATAGGTTTTTTTACGGTAAAGTTGTCATGACTTTAACGGTATTAGAATTGGGTTAAGAAAATTATTTAATTGGAAAATTATTTCTTCATAGGTTCTTCATACTGCCCACTCCTCTCAGTTAGGTTGGGAGAGTGTTTTCTATTTAAATAATATTATTTGTTTAAGCCATATTCAATTAGGATTCTCCTATCTGTAACACCCCTAACCCGAAACCGTCGCTTGATTAGGGTTAAGAGGCATTACAGGACAAAAGGATCACTTCACAACTTATTTGCGACACAAAGTCAATCATCATCATAATACATTAAACATAAACAATTAGTCCCTTATTAAGGCGTATAAGACCCTAAACACATGCTAAAGTGGGGTCGGGACTAAACCGAAGCACATACAGAAACTTCATGAAAATTTAAAACTTTTCTAGGTTTCAGGGGATACATGCCCGTGGGGGTAGGCCGTGTGCCTCCCACGGCTGCTAGACACACCCATGTGTCCACCTCGTGGTTGAAACTAACCTTTGCTCCATGGCCACTAAGCACGCCTGTTTACTTTGGCTGTGGTCAATCCTGCCAAAAAATCATACGGCTACCAGGCACGTCCGTGTGATGTGGCCGTGTGCTCTTAGGCCATATACTGACTTACGCCCACGGTCACTAGGCACGCCCATGTGCCACAACTGTGTGGCAAAAAAATTGGCCATTTGCAAGGCCAAAATGCCACCCACATTGGTCAATCACTATAAGCACACTTAAGCATGTTTATACACACATTTTGGCAACCATTTCCTATCATATGATCAATCTATCAACTCATACAAACTCACTTTCAAACATATCAACTTATAAGCTAACATATACAACTTGAACACATTCAATACTAAACATTCTTCCTTCTCCATTTCACTAAATCATACTAGCATTTTACCAACACAAAGTTACCATTGATAAATCATTCTCTTCAACCATAAACCATAACAAAATATGCCTCATATCACAAAGCCATTCATGCTTGAAGCAACTATATATTTAGCCACATCACATGGCTAATTACACACCTCAAATATGTACCAAATAACTAGCCTATACATGCCATATTTCAACTATATACATCTTCACAAAAGTACCCAAAATAGATTGCCGATAGTGTGATTAAGAAGCTGACGATCCCTTGATCTGAGCTAGCTTTACTGACACTGTAACAGAGAAATAATCACACAGTAAGCTTTCAAAAGCTCAGTAAGTTCGTAACAAAATACATTAAATCAAAACATATCATCACGTACATTATTTCAAAATCTAATATCTCATATCATCCAAAGCTAATAATTTCATTTAACCTTCCATAAACTCATTCGTAATTTCATCAACCACATAGGTTCCGAATGTACCTTAGCCAACACTTAGTTGTCAAATATTTATGCTACTCAGTACTCATGAATCACTTCGATCAACATTCGTCCCTTCTTCAGTTTATTCGCACACTTAGTGCCTAAATAGTTAACCGAAGCTTAATTAGCATCGCACACTTAGTGCATCCATATCAAACCGATTTTGAATCGGTATCGCACACACAGTGCTAACTACAAAGCCGAAGCTTATATTACTTCGCACACACAGTGCTATTTATCTTGGTCACATTTCCAAATACCCACACTTAGTGCCATTTAACTCAATCTATCACATAGCATTCACATTTCAACAATATCATACCATTCATTTCATAACATTAAACACAACTAAATACACGTATTATGTCTGAACTTACCTCGGACGTTGAACTATCGAAGTGGTCGATTAATCAAGCACTTTATCTTTGCCTTGATCTCGATCCAAACCTCTTCTCTCTTGGTCTATACACATTCAAATTCAGTCCATTCAATTACCAAATCGTTCATTTTAATCCAAGCCCACATATTTAGGGCATTTTACACAATAGCCCTCATATTTTCACATTTCGACACTTTAGTCCTTTATTCATAAAATCATCAAATACACATAATTAGCTTGCACCCATGCTTAGCCGAATACTCACTATACTCATACAAGCTCATACATTTCATTTGTTTCACATTTAAGTCCTCCAATTTCTTATTTTCTCAATTAAGCCCAAAATACTCAATTTCACTAAAAATCCCAATACAAACTATTTTAATCCAACACCAAGTTTCCATATTTCACTATCAACTAACACATAGCTCAAGTGTTCATCATTGACTCATCACAAAAACATCATCAATTCACAAAATTACAACATGGGTTAGCTAGAGCACGAAGCAACGATTACGAAAACGTAGAAATTATCAAAAACCGAGGCCAAAACATACCTTAATTTGAACAACTATGGCCGAATACACCAAAGCCCTATTCCTTTCTTTTTCCTTCAAATTTGCGGCAAGAAAGATGATAACATGGTTTCATCTTTCTTTTGGTTTTTTTAATTATTATTAACTAAATTATCAATTCACTAATTTACCCTTTTATTAGTCTTATAAGACAAATTTACCTTATGGTCATCTTGTCATTTAAACATCCACTATCTTAAAAATGGATTAATAACAACATAAGGTCTCCTCCTTAAAAAGCCATCAACAATTAAACACTTATAAATCAGCACATAGCTTTTATACCTTAGGCAATTAAGTCCTTTCTCTTAATTCGGCACACAAACGATCAAATTATCACACAAAATTTTCACACAGACTATGACACATACTATTCACACAGAAAATAATATTAAATTATCATTCTAACCTCGGATTTGTGGTCTTAAAACCACTATTCTGACTAGGGTCTAAACCAAGCTGTTACACTATCTCTCCCTATAAATAGATGATAACGGTAGAACTATTCACGCACAAGTTCATATATTGTTACTCTGTTAGAAAGCAGTGGAAATTTATTTTCTAAGAATAAATTCTATTTTTTAAGAATTACAATTTCTACCGTTTTCTATTAAGAGAACTAATTTCCTACTGAAAGTAATTAAATCGTTTCTTGTTCTGTGGTTGGTTCTTGTTGCTCGAGCTCATAGTCGACACAATTTAGGGTAAGAGGATAGTAGAGAAGGTCATTCGGTTGAAAGTCGAGAATGATACATATTCATCTCGCACAAAGTAAAGATACTTTTTAAGAAAAAGTTTTACTATAGATATCACAAACTGATTTGGTTTTCAAAATTATAATTTTTCATTGTGACTGACTATCATTTTCTAGATGGGATTGTTCTAATAGGATATTCATAGTATGACGAATGTGGGATATTGGTAGCTTGGTGATAAACCATAATTGACACATATTTTAACCCCATGCTTAGCTTCTTTTTGGATGAGTTTTCATTAGATTTGATGAATTCGATGCTCCTAATCTCTTAATTTCATGTTTTATACTCAGGAGAGCTTAGGAGTCGAAAAGATCGAGAAACGGGCCAAAAAGTGACGAAATGGGCCTACATAGGAAATTAACACGGCCTGGACCATTGAACACATTGCAGTGTTGAAAGCGAGGATCAAACACAGTGCGGACTATCGTTCACGGAAGAAGATCACGCGGTATGTGTATAAGCGTAAACGAGTACGACCTAAGGCCATCAAACACAGGCGTGTCCCTGCCGAAATCAGGTTTAATCCTATTCGGAAAAGGTTACTTGTGGGCCAAGAAAGGCGTTCCAAAGCCTATATAAACACCCTAAGAGGCAACCTAAAAGGGGACTTCGAGTAAACACCGAGTAGAAGGTAGAAAATATACGAAAACAGCAGTCGGGAGCAGCTTAGGAGAAAGATCTCCTTCAAGACTGAAGATCTCCTATCAATTTCTCTTGAAGTTTTTGGGTTTTCTCATGTTTTATGGTTTTCCTTATTTTAAGATGTTTCCCTCTATCAGTATGAACTAAACCCCTTAAATACCTAAGGGGATGAAACCTAAGACAGATCTTATTACTATTTGATTTATAAGATAAATACTTGTTCTTATTCTTAATTATGAGTTCTTATTCTTGTTTTGATAATTCAAGTTATTAATTCAAGTCGAATATGCTTACTCAGATGAGCAAAAGTCCCTGTTTTAGAGTAGATTAACACAATTAAGCGAAGTTGATTGCAACCCTAGAAATAGGGCGACGAAAATCTGTCGGATTAGAGTCAAATCTAATAGGGGAATCCATAGATCGAGCTAATACGACAATAAGGGTTTTAATTAGAAAGAGATTTTAATTAATCAACCTAGAGTCAGTTGTTTTTAGTCTTGAAATAGATATTAACATAAATCAGGGATTTTTACGGATTAAGTCAAGTGAATAAATCATATGAATCAAAAATAATAAGTGAAGTCTAAGTGGTTTCTTTGTAATACCCCTCACCCGTATCCAACACCGGGATAGGGTTCGAGGCATTACCAGACTTAAACATTCACAATCATACAAAGCCGGGTTACCAAATTTCGCCCAAAATTAAAACTTTTCAAACACATGCATTTAACCTTGTCATCTATTTAATCACTTATACATCTCATGGCTATAATCAACAAATCAATATAAGCCAATACATTTGGCTAATCACAACAACATCCATCATAGAAAAACTAAGTCCCTATACATGCCACTCACTTGAAAACATTTAACATACACATGCCAATACTCTTAGAATAATGGCTCGATAGTGTGATGCTGCCTCCGACGATCTCCAACCTTGAGCTGGCTTGACAAAACTAAAAGAAATGGAAAGAAGGGAGTAAGCATTACGCTTAGTAAGCTCGCATGAAAATAATAAGAAATGCGATAACATACTATTTTCATATTCTTTCTATTTATTCAAATTCCAGTTAAGCTATTTTCTCTAGTCATAGTCATTAAATTATTTATATCTGGAGCTACGGAAGTCCAAATTAAGATCCGTTAATTTTCCCTGAAATTAGACTCATTTTTCTTCTTACCATAAAATATTCAGAATTTTTGGTTTAGCCAATAAGTACAATTTATTCTTTAAAATATCCCCTGTTTTGTTGTCTAACAATTTCGACCTTTCTTCACTAAAAATTAATTATCTCATTATATAGAACCCAAATGATGTTACCGTTTGTTTCTCTTGAAAATAAACTCATTAATAAATTCAAGGATATAAATTTTATCCTATTATTATTTTTGTAAAATTTTTAATGAATTTCCAAAGTCAGAATAGGGGATTCCGAAATCATTCTGACTCTATCTCACCAAAATTCAAATATCTCACAATATAAAATTAGTTTGCTTACACCGTTTCTTTTATGTGAAAATAGACTCAATAATATTTAATTTCATATCTTATTAAAATTTGAATTCAATTTCCACCATTTTTGGTGAGTTTTCAAAAATACACAACTGCAGCTGTCCAATACTATCTTGGTGCTAATTTCACTTTTTTCAGGATTTTCATGTATTCACTTTCATTTTTTACACATATGCACAAAAACATAGTATAACTTAGCATATAACTATCACTTGATCATAGGCACATCTCACTCATTTGCATCCTTACAATTGATGCATCATAACCCAAACACTTTATTCAACATATAAATCATACAATAGCAATTTCATACACATACCTGTATTATTTGTTCATACGATTTCCTACTTAATTTCATACCTGCACTTCACTTATACAAACGATTTCATGTTCACACTTGATAAACTGTAAAAGTAACATATTTTAATACCACATTTAGTATGCTTTTGGATGATTTATCCTCTGTTTCATATAAAAAGGTGCTCTTAATCCTTTCTTTTCATGTCTTATACCCAGGATAGCACCCGAGGATAAAAAGAACGAGAAACGGGCCCAAAACGGAGCAAATTGGCCCAAGGATGAAATCAACACGGCCTGAACTAAAGCCCACACGGCCATGCCTCATTGATCATCTAGAACACGGCCTAACCCTCGATTTACATGGCTGTGCCTCATTAAAGAAGTCCGAACACGGCTTGAAGACTAGGCACACTGGCGTGTGACATGGCCGTGGCCCTGTCGTGGCAAAAGAAAATTTCATTCGGATTTGGATATTTTGGGGCAAAGAAACCCATTCCAAGAGCCTATATAAACCCCCTAAGTGTCAGCTGAAGGGGGGCGGTTAGCTAGGCCAAGGAGCCAAGCCGGAAAGGTTAGAATTGTGGGAAACCCTCGAAGATAGTCAGTTGATCCATCTCAAGAAGCCGGAATTCTACTCAAGACGGCGGATCTCTCCTTCAATCCCTTCAGGGAGTTTTAGGGATTTCTTATATTTTGATTTATCTTTTCTTATGAGATGTTTTCTTTATTTATTATGAACTAAACCCCTTAGATACCTGAAGGGGATGAAATCTATGATGAATCTTTTTATTGTTTTCTGAATTATAAGATAAATACTTAGTTTGTTCTTAATTATGTGTGCTTAATTCTTGTGTTAATATTTCTGGGATATTGATTCAAGTCAAATGTGCTTAGGTGGAGGAGCAAAAGTCCCTGCTTAAGAGTAGATTTAGCATAATTAAGCGAAGTTGATCGCACGCCTAGAGATAGGGTGACGAGATTTTGCCGGATTAGGGTGAAACCTAATATGGGAGTCCATAAATCGATTTACTGCTATCCTAGGGGGTTATTAACAGAGAAATATATTTCCATTAATTAACTTAGGGTTAGACGTTATTCGCCTCCACCACAGCAAAACAGACTTATAGCGACATTTTTTAAGCTTTTAGCGGCGTTTATAAGCGCTACTAAAAGTATTTGCGCGCTTTTAAAAGCGCCGCAAAAAACACCGCTAAAACAAACTGCATTTATGAGAAAAAAAGCCGCTAAAGGTCACGACTTTCAGCGGCGCTTTTCCCACAAACGCCGCTTAAAGTCACGAATTTTAGTGGCGTTTTTCCCACAAACACCGCTAAAAGTCACAACTTTTAGCGGTGCTTTTTACCACAAACATCGCTAAAGGTCATGTTCTTTAGCGGTGTTTTTTCTACAAACGCCGCTAAAGAGCATAAAAAATAAAAAAAATTAAAATATTATAAAAATGCCACATTCTATTAGATGTTCATTTCCAATATACATTTTAATCTTATTGCAAATAACACACTAACTGATTAAATAAAGTAAAACCTATTTTACATTTTAATCGGATTAACTTTTTTAAACATGGGATTGCAAATAACACAGTGAAAAACTCTGGTGGAAATCCCATGGCCCTATTGAGTAAAACCTCAATTGCCACTGTTCCAACATCTAAAATATATCTTATACATTCATCTAGTTTCTCAAAGTGAGCAGAGGAAAAACTTCCTCTGCCAAATTCTTTATCACCTTTGCCCTTGGATCATAGCTTTTATGATAAGAAACCCAACAGCCATACTGCATTAACATCATTTGCTATGGTCCAATCCAGACCTATTTGGGGAAACATAAAAATAGAATATATTTAAGAAAAATGATAAACACAACATATTATTAACTCACTCTAAGAGGAAAATACAAGTACCAGATGGCATGCATGTTTCAATTGCACAAAAAGCATCCATGCTGCTGCTTTTAATAATTTTCTCGCCAAAGACATCCAATTTCCCCCACATAAGAAGCTCGCTTTCATAACATGAAAAGCACTCTGAAGCCTAATACAAATGAACAGACTTGATTATATACATATATTGCACTTTGGCAAAAATAATTGGCTAGAAAGGTACCTTCAGAGCCAACCAAACACCAAGCTCATGTAAACAATGTATTAAAGTGAATGTATCTTTGATAGTTTCTTTCTTGTAGATTCTCTTTGCAAGCTTCAAGATCCAAATTATCCAACGAACATTCATGCTAAAAATCAGGGCATCTATTGTCAATACTCGGTATACTACTAGGAAAGCGAAAAATACATATTGAAGTATGAGCAAAAGAATCACATTCACACCTTCAAATTTCAACTAACACCCGAAGGATAGATAATAATCCATGGGAGCACTATTTTCACTCCTCTTTTGCATCTTAAGTACTAAATTAGTAAAAAAATGTCATGCTAAGTGCAAGTTGTTTTAACTATGGATACAATGACCAAAATAAAATCCAAATTTAGTAACTTGTAAAAAGTCACTCATAGAAGAGAGGAAATTTCTCACATTAAAGCTGGCTACATAGAAAAGATTTCAACAAAGAATACGCACCTTTACTTTCAAAAGCAGTCAATTCTCTACCAAGTGTGCATATAAAACATTTGGAATTGCCATATGTTGGTAAAACTTGAACTTTGGAGTCATGAAATAGAACAAACTGAGCAAGCATTGATGCACTTACACACGTATACACCTTCAATAGAGGAAAACATACCATATAAATATTGAAATGTCATCTTCCTTGAGTGACACACTTATGTCTCAAAAGATCAAATCATCAAAAGAAGCATAAAATCAAATGAGCGAAGTAAAGAGAAAAAGACCTTTGAGTCTGAATAGTCTCCAATTCATGGATCTTACGCCAATAGCTATCAGCAGATGTTTGCCCCTAAGGTAATAGAGAGGGAAAAAAATTCAAATACTATTTTAAAAAAAAGGAACACGTATAACCAATAACTAAACTAAAAGCTTGCTAATATCACCTTTTGAATTTATAGGAGAAGCAGTGATCCCAAAAATCATAGGAAGATTAGATGCACCGGCTTCTAACGGGCGATGATAGAATTCCTATAACGAAAAGAAATCCTTGAGCAATATAACAAAACATAAAAATCATGTCTGGCTATAGCTATGAAGTAAAACACACTTAAGGTAAAAGATAGAAAACAATATTTGACAGCTCTATAAGTGTGAGCCGTCAATGTATACAATTAAATTAAACATAGTTAAATGCATAGCTTTCCACATTTTACCATACATATATAAATTTTGTGGAAAACTATTATAAGATCAATAAGACAAAACATACAACAATGCAGACATATATATATGATAAGAATCATGATGATGCTTATAGTAAACAAAATTAAAATCTAATGAAAGATGAATGAAAAGACAACTAACTCTCATAATACAGGCATAAGGGTCCTTTCCTCGGGTATGATGGCATTCATCAATTATCAAAACCTTTATCATGTTTATCTTGAAGAACATATGCCTCAATCCATTAAGTAAAATTTGAGGTGTCATCACAAGCACCTGTCAATAAGAAATACATGTTATTGCTAACTGCATGTACTATGTCTAAGAAAGAAGAAAAATGGACAGTTAGTTAGAAAAAAAAACATACAGTACCTCGCGGTGCCTCTTTAGAAGGTCGTGTTGGAGCATCAACAGTCGAATTAGAAGGGCATGATGGCTGCATGATAAACTATAAAAGTAACATATTTTAATCCCACATTTATTATGCTTTTTGAAGATTTATGCCTTGTTTAATATAAAAAGGTGCTTGTAATTCTTTCTTTTCGTGTCTTATACCCAGGAAAGCACCCGAGGATGAAAAGAACACAAAACGGGCCTAAAACGAAGCAAATGGGCCTTTTCACGAAATCGACATAGCCTGGGCCAAGAACCACACGGCCGTGCCGCACCAGTCATATAGAACACGGCCTGATCTCGACTCACATGGCCGTGCTTCATTAAAGAATTCAGAACACGGTCAGGTCTCGATTTGCACGGGCGTGTGACATGGTCGTGCCTCTGTCTCTGGAAAGAGTAATTTCAATCGGAAAAGGATACTTAGGGAGAAAGAATCGCATTCCAAGAGCCTATAAATATCCCCGAAGTACCACCTTTGAAGGGGAGCGAAAGCTGGGCCAAGGAGCCAAGCCGAGAAGGTCAGAGTTAGGGAATAACGCGAGGATAGCCAGTTGATTCATCCCAAGAAGCCAAAATTATACTAAGACGGCGGAATTCTTCTTCAATCCCTTCAGGGAGTTTTAGGATTTTTCTTATGCTTTGTTTTATCTTTTCTCTTGTGATGTTTTATTTTTACATTATGAACTAAATCCTTCAGATACGAAGGGGATGAAACCAGATGATTTTATTATTTGATTTTTAAGTTATATGATAAATTACTTAGTTTGTTCTTAATTATGTTGCTTAATCCAAATCTAATGTGCTTAGGTAGAGGAGGAATAGACCCTGCCTAACAGAAGATCTAACATAATTAAGCGGAGTTGATTGGGTGCCTAAAGATAGGGTTACAAGATTTTGCCGGATTAGGGTGAAACCTAATATGGGAGTCCATTGATCGATTTACTGCTTTCCTAGGGGGTTATTATAAGCGAACGAGAGTTCCACTAATTAACCTAGGATTAGACGTTATTCGCCTCGAGAGAGGGTTTAACATAGGTTAGGGAGTCTCACGGATCAAGCTAAGTAAAAGAAATCATATAATTTAATGTTAAATAATAGGTGAAGTCTAAGTGGATTCTTCCCGAAGGTATCATCAAAATTAACTGAGTCTTTTTCAAGTTATCCCCAAATTCGTCTTTTTGTCTTTGTTTCCTTAGTTTAGTTGTCGTCAATTTAGTTTAGAAGTAACCTTCACTCTTATTAGGTTAAATAATAAAAAGAAAGTGAGTATTAGTACTTTTAGTTCCTTTGGGTTCGATATTCGGTCTTGCCTAAGCTATACTACTGTTCGATAGGTACACTTGCCTTAATATCGTTGTCAGAGTTAGTCTCCAGGTTTGATCATTCTTTTATAAATATTTAAAACTCTGATTTTACAATGATCACTGCACCCTAAAAGCTGCGCAGATACGTCTCATCATACTCCTCAAACACAGCCTTCCGGAAAGAACAAACAGTAGCCTTATTCTTAAGAAACTCAATGCTTTGCTGGTCAAAAGCTCCACTGTCTGATGCTAATTGTTTCACAAATGGAAGGGTCTCACTAGGCTTAAAACTATTTCTTGCATTTCTAATCTGATTCACTGAATAAACCCCATTTGGTTCATAATCAGGCACATCAACTACAAAGTACCCTTGGACATTTGTGGGCCGCTAATAACCTAACAATTTGCAGCACATCTAACACTTTAATTCACAGCATTTAAATACTTCAATTTGCAACACTTTAACACTTCAATTTACAGCATTTAAACACTTCAATTTACAGCACTTAACACTTCAATTCACATCATTTAAATACTTCAAATTGCAACACTTTAACACTTCAATTTACATCAGTTGAGCACCTCAATTTACAGCAATTAAACACTTCAATTAACAGCATTTAAACACCTCAACTTACAACAGTTTAACATCCCAAGTAACAACATTTATACACCTAAATTACAGCGATAAATTAAAAAAAATGGAAGAAGAGGAGGATTGGAATCTGTCTTAATCTTTGTTTTTGTTAATAAATTTATTTATTTATTTTCTTTTTCAATTTTCATACTTTTCTAGCTTCTCTTCATCCAGACACTTTCCTGGTCCATCAGATAATAAAACCCACATGTCTTTCTTTTCAACAAAAAATTGGAAGAAAAGGGAATTTTGGAGAAGCAGGAAAGTATATGTAAAAATAAGCACATAAAGCATGCAATAATTCTATCAAATTCTAGGGAATGCATAATATGGCATTTGGGAGTCTATGTCCTAAAACAAAGAAAACAATATGTAATGCAACGAAGAAGAGAAAATACTAGGAAGTACCAAGACAACCTAAAATAAAAAGAAAAACCGCTTTGAAGGAAGATAAGGAATAATATCATATAATCATTTCAGGCAGAAAACAGTTTACTATTTTTGAGTTGACACCTTGGTCATTATTATTAACAAAAGAGAGAGGAAAAAAAGAGAGAGAAGCAATTACACTTGACATATAACAAGCCAATAATTTTAAGAGAAACGTAAACATGCATTCAGGGAATTCAGTGAACTGAATAATGGCTAAAAGATCTTACTATATTTGCAGAGTGGAACAGGTGAACAGTGAGACATTCAAACACCCAAAAACAGAAGCAAAGTCATGACAACAAAACACGATGATCATGCAGTTCAAAAATAAAGTTTTTTTTCTTACAATGTGCTAAGAAATCCAACATGCAAGCATCCGAAAGCCATATTTACAATGAATACAAATATTACCTAGAAAATTAGACGATCTGCAGCAAAATAAACGTATTCTTGAATGCAGCTGGAACACCAACAAGAAAAATTACGGAAATGAGCATAAATGGTAAAATAAAAGGAAAAAAACTTACCCTTCAGAGTGCAGAATAAAGCACATCTAAGAATATGAGCTTAAGACGCACATACACGTACACCAAAGTTAACATTAGGTGGCAAATGAAGCAAAAATGTTACAGCTTTTTAATAGTCTCGCTCACAAAAATGAGAAGAAAATTTTTTAAAACAAAAAAAAAACTAAATAAAAAATAAAATAACAGGATTCTGAAAAAGCTTACTGAAGTAGCTAAAAAAAGACCAAAAAATAGTTACGCCAGAGGGGAAAAAAAGCAAAAACGTATGAACTTGAACGTTGACTTAAAACTAGAAACAAAAAACAGGGAATTAGTGTACTCAGATAGTACTTAAAAAGAAAGAAAAAAAAACCACGGGAAGAAAAACACATCAAGTGAAGCAGGCATTGCACGGAAAACGGTTGAAAAAGAAATCCAGGAAATTTTTAAATTACCTCAAAAACCCAGAGAAAACTACCAAATCAGAAACACACAAGCCTAGAAATCTAAAATTGAAGAGGTTTTGAGAGGAATTTACCTGAAATTTAGAGAGAAAACAAGGATAGAAACCCTAAAACTGAAAAGGTTTATAAGAGCCAGGGCTTTTGGGAGTTTAAGCTCGGCTTTAAAATGACGCAACTCTCTGCCGTTGGATTGGTCAGCTTTTGGGAGCCAGGGCTTTTGGGCGCCTCATACGCTTCTTCTTCCACTGTAATTACCAAAAAAGAAAAAAATATATAACCCATCAGTTTTTCAATGAGAAAGAATCAATGAAAAGAACAGAGAGATGTGTAGATTCTTTTTACCTTAGCTCTCATGGTGAAAAGCGTTCAAAATTCGTTTCATTTTGCAGTCTCAGGATTGGGTATCTTCTAGAGAGTACGCGGAGAGAATTGAAGGAAGAACACTTTCATTTGAGGTCATATGTAACACCCCAAACCCGGCCTACACGTTACGACCGGATCTGGCATGCCCCATAAAAGGGTTGTTTAAAAATTGCGCGTTCTTTAAAAATTTCGAGTTTAAATATTTATTGACTGTTATCCTTTTTGTTAACATTTTGAAAAACAGTTATTAAGGATTTAGGAAATTCCCGTATCGCACATAGAATAATAATAGGCAATAATCAAATTAAAAGTTAAACCAAACAAAATACCAAAATTAAAGTTATAGCGGCCTTATTACAACTTAAAATCCTGAATTAAAAAATAAGTTTGAAATAAGAGAACAAGTTCACGAGAAAATAATGTATGGCCTCCACGAGTCCGTCCCGGCTCCATATCCGCGATCTACGAATCATCTGCAAAATGTAAAGGAAGGGGTGAGTCACCGGGACTCAGTGTGTAAATCCCCATCCCGAAGATAATAAACCCTTACACAGTTTCATAAGCGAATATGTATGCCATGCAACCCAAAACCTAACCATCTGAAACTCCTAAATCTACCCCGTGTGGTATCAAACCACTAGTGGTCCCAAACCACTGGTGACCAAAGTCACAAATAATATATGTGGTACCAAACCACTGGTGACCGAAGTCACAAATAATCATGTGTGGGGCCAACCCACTTTGTGGTACCAAACCACTGATGATAATCCCGTATATCGTTATGTGGGGCCAACCCACTGTGGTTCCAGACCACTAGGACGAGTCACAAAAATATATGTGGTACCAAACCACTGGTGGTGTCAAACCACTGAGACTTAGTCACAATATCATAATAAGCGGGGCCAACCCACTGTGTGGTACCAAACCACTGGTGACAGTCTGATAATCATATCTTCCCCCTTCTCTCATCATACCCATGCAATATGACATAATAATTCGTGTATGCAGTATGTCATGTGTGCTAAACATATCTCAAATATAAATATAACATGAATTACCATCATAATCAGATAGACATAAAACAACATAATCACGCTAATCAACCTCTAAGGGTATAACCGTAATTTTACCTACCAAGGGCATTTTCGTAATATACCTTTCAGGGGTATTTTGGTATTTTACCCTTCCAAGGGTATATCAGTAATTTTGCACCTGTAATGGCCTTTTCGAATGCCTAATGTCGCCCTGAGCGACTCAGCTACCATTTCCGATCGTACCGGACTATTGGGCCTAAAGCCTGATTTCGGCCCATTTGGGCCCACACGTTCGTGTGGCCCACCTAACACAAATTTAGCCACGTATATGAGATTCACCTAGTCTAGTTCACTATATACTACACCATCATACAATTTTATTCAATTGGGCCCACGGGCCCATTGGGCCCACTTCGCCCATCGTGGCCCAAGCGACCTCAACCCACAAGAATACTCACGATGGCCTCAACTATCGCATCGAAGCCCCACACGCGCGCCACACGCTCGTGTGGCTACTATTTGCCGTGACCGCAAGACTTCGGCATTTTGCTTCTACAACTAGAGTAGAGAGAGTTACACACCTGATAGGAATCTGGTGCTAATCCACGCTCCGACAACTCCTGTGCCCAAATGCCCACCAAGGTATGTTAACTCTCCTCCTGAAATGCTCTTTATATAGCTAGCTCTTCACCTTCCTTCTTTGTATCTTTCCGATGTGGGATCCTTCCATCAGCAGAGTTTAAATCCAACTCAAACTCTTCCTGTCCAGACCGCAAAATAAATACTCTCTTGCTTCTCATGAGATTCGAACCCAGGCTCCCTTATCACATAATCCATGCCGCTAACCACTTGGCCACAAGCTCCTCTTGTGTCTTAAACCATGCGCAACTAAATATAAATCTATATCCCAATTCTAAAGTCCATTTAAAAAGAAAACCAAAATGCAAGAGCCAAGACTTGAACCTTGGACCTCCTTCCTTCCTTGTGGCGTCACTCCCTTGCTCTTTATGTGGCGTCACTTTGCAACTACACCACACACTCCATTTGTGTCATTTTCCTCCCTATTTTATTCTTAAAGCCTACCTACTAACTCCCAGGGTTTTTCACCTAAAACCAAAATTTCCCTAAAGCCAAAGTTCGATCCCGGGACTTCATAGAAGCCCTCTAACCTTCCAAAATCACTTATCTAATAGGTCCAACTTGCATTTAAGCCGATCTCTTATTCTCCAAAAATTTAAACGCTACTACACTCAAGGCCCATTGGGCCCAATCCTACTAGACCCAATTTCAGGATGTTACAAATCTACCCTCTTTAAAGAAATTTCGTCCTCAAAATTTCCAACTAATTAACAGTCACACATCCTAACCTACCACATTACGCTCTTGCTGCGCACTCTGATCTTAATATAACTAATATACTTTTAACTAGAATTTAGAACTCCTACACATACTCAAAATACCTAGCCATTAAAACAGACAAATATTTCATATGCAACCAACTCTATATTTGAACATCACATCCAAACCAAACACACAAAATAGATACCAAAAATACAGCATATAATAAAGAAAAGTATCAGGAAACTTACAGTGCAGATTGGTGCCGGAGACTCGGGTGCCATACTTCCAGAAAAACAAATATATAACTTTCCCAACCATTTTCCAAACCATCCTTTGAAAACATTTTTGAACCCAAACCCACAGCCGAGTTTTGTAACTTGGCTCTGATACCATAATTGTAACACCTTAAACCCGGACTAAACGTTAAGACCGGATCTGGCATGTCGCATAAAAGGGTTGTTTAAAAACTGCGCGTTCGTTAAAAATTTCGAGTTTAAATATTTATTGACTGTTATCCTTTTTGTTAACATTTTGAAAAACAGTTATTAAAGATTTAGGAAATTCCCGTATCGCACATAGAATAATAATAGGCAGTAATCAAATTAAAAGCTAAACCAAACAAAATACCAAAATTAAAGTTATAGCGGCCTTATTACAACTTAAAATCCCGAATTAAAAAATAAGTTTGAAATAAGAGAACAAGTTCACGAGAAAACAATGTATGGCCTCCACGAGTCCGTTCTGGCTCCATATCCGCGATCTACGAATCATCTGCAAAATGTAAAGGAAGTGGTGAGTCACTGGGACTCAGTGTGTAAATCCTCATCCCGAAGATAATAAACCCTTACACAGTTTCATAAGCGAATATGTATGCCATGCAACCCAAAACCTAACCATCCGAAACTCTCGAATCTACCCCGTGTGGTACCAAACCACTGGTGACCTAAGTCACAAATAATAAATGTGGCACCAAACCACTGATGACCGAAGTCACAAATAATCATGTGTGGGGCCAACCTACTTTGTGGTACCAAACGACTGATGACAATCCCGTATATCATTATGTGGGGCCAACCTACTGTGGTTCCAGACCACTAGGACGAGTCACAAAAATATATGTGGTACCAAACCACTAGTGGTGCCAAACCACTGAGACTTAGTCACAATATCATAATAAGCGGGGCCAACTCACTGTGTGGTACCAAACCACTGGTGACAGTCTGATAATCATATCTTCCCCCTTCTCTCATCATACCCATGCAATATGACATAATAATTCGTGTATGCAGTATGTCATGTGTGCTAAACATATCTCAAATATAAATATAACATGAATTACCATCATAATTAGATAGACATAAAACATAATCACGCTAATCAACCTCTAAGGGTATAACCGTAATTTTACCTACCAAGGGCATTTTCGTAATATACCTTTCAGGGGTATTTTGGTATTTTACCCTTCCAAGGGTATATCAATAATTTCACACCTGTAATAGCCTTTCCGAAGGCCTAATGTCGCCCCGAGCAACTCAGTTACCATTTCCGGTCGTAACGGACTATTGGGCCTAAAACTTGATTTTGGCCCATTCAGGCCCACACGCTCGTATAGCCCACCTAACACAAATCTAGCCACGTATATGAGATTCACCTAGTCTAGTTCACTATATACTACACCATCATACAATTTTATTCAATTGGGCCCACTTTGGCCCATTGTGGCCCAAGCAGCCTCAACCCACAAGAATACTACTGATGGCCTCAACTATCACGTCGAAGCCCCACACGTGCGCTCACACGCTCGTGTGGCTACTATTTTCGTGACCGACACTTCGGCATTTGCCGCTCTACAACTAGAGTAGAGAGAGTTACACACCTGATAGGAATCTGATGCTAATCCGCGCTCCGACCACTCCTGTGCCCAAATGTCCACCAAGGTATGTTAACTTTCCTCCTGAAATGCTCTTTATATAGCTAGCTCTTCACCTTCTTTCTTTGTATCTTTCCAATGTGGGATCCTTCTATCAGTAGAGTTTAAATCCAACTCAAACTCTTCCCATCTAGATCGCAAAATAAATACTCCCTTTCTTCTCATGAGATTCGAACCCAGGCTCCCTTGTCACATAATCCACGCAGCTAACCACTTGGCCACAAGCTCCTCTTGTGTCTTAAACCATGCGTAACTAAATATAAATCTATAGCCCAATTCTAAAGTCCATTTAAAAAGAAAACCAAAATGCAAGAGCCAAGACTTGAACCTTGGACCTCCTTCCTTCCTTGTGGCGCCACTCTCTTGTTCCTTATGTGGCGTCACTTTGCCACTACACCACACACTCCATTTGTGTCATTTTCCTCCATATTTTATTCTTAAAGCCTACCTACTAACTCCCAGGGTTTTTCCCCTAAAACCAAAATTTCCTAAAGCCAAAGTTCGATCCCGGGACTTCATAGAAACCCTCTAACCTTCCAAGATTACTTATCTTATAGGTCCAACTTGCATTTAAGCTGATCTCTTGTTCTCCAAAAATTTAAATGCTACTATGCTCAAGGCCCATTGGGCCCAATCCTACTAGGCCTGATTTTAGGATGTTACATCATACCTACCGAATAGCTAAACCCTAGAAGCCTCGGTAGCTAAACTTATTTACATTTTAACAAAACGACATCGTCCAGCTTAGGGGTTTCCAGAATGGATGAAACAAAAACGATATTGTCGTAACCATTTTTTGGAAAAAACGGGAATCGACTTTGGGTCTTGAAAACAAAAAAAATGAGAGTTGCCACCGACCTTTTATTTGGTGTGATCGGATCACCTTTGTTTTAATAAAACATTTTGGTTTATCAAAACAGGGATTTTGGTCTACGAATGTTCGAGAAAACAGGTTCGGGAGTCGGTTATGTGCGAGGTAGGATTAGCACCCTCGTAACGCCCAAAATTGGTACCAAATTGATTAATCAGTGTTCTAATGTCGAAAAGTTTGAAATGATTTTGAAATTTTGTTCTTTTTTTTTATATTTTAAACAACTTGATTGAATATTGAGTTTCCCTTGTTTTGAAGGTATATAGTCTCACATCCAACACGATTGGATACGATAATCTGAGTCCTCGAATTCAAGATTATCTCCAAAATTCTCCAAGCAAATGTATTAAAATTTTGAAAGGGTATTTGGCTATTTGGACAGAAAAAAAAAAAAAAAACCACACCCAACACGATTGGGCACGATTTCTTCGAATTTCCAAATGCACGAATATCACCTTATTTTGGAAAATTTTCTTTTAAAGTAATGGAGGATGTAATCTTTAAATAACATGCATCATTTGTTTGAAGTAAGATGACAACTTGTATCGAATAAGTACCCCGGGACCGGCGTAATGTGATGGCCTAATACGAAATCAATAATGATCAAGGGACAATAATATATGAATAAGATAATACATGAATGAAGAACAATGATATAGAAATATGAGAGAGAAAATTATAATACATACATGAATGATAATGATATAGCTTACACTATTTAAACATCAATATTAATAGTCAAAGAGTAATGAATTGAGCAATTCTAAAAGAAATAATACATGAAACAATTTAAAATAATTTACAAAATGATTTTAAGTAAAGGATACCTAATAAGAGTAAGTGATATATATGAAATAATTTTAAAAAATGGTATCCAAAAAAAATTAAAATAAACAATATATAGTTTAATAAAAATGATATGCCAAAAACTCGAAGTAAATAATAATAATGATATAGTAATATAGTAATAATAATAACATAGTAATGATAATAATAATATAATAATATAGTAATAATGATGACAAACGTACAAAAATCGCAAGTCAACTTAAAAAAGGATTGAATTGAAGTTAAAACGGAATTTTAGGGTTAAATTTGAAAATAAAAGAAAGGACGAGGACCAAGCTGCAATGCGTGCGAACTTGTGGGGACCAAAATGGACAATGGCCCACCCCTCTAAAACGTGCAGCATAGGCAGGGGCCGAATTGCAAACTAAATGAATTTCCGGGGTCCGATTGAAAATGCTGAAAAAAACTGATTTTAAATCTATGAAAAAGCAGAGGGGCTAAAAGTGAAATTAGCCCCTCCAATGAAAACACGCGGATCCCTTTGGGCACGGATCGGATTCGGGTCGGGTCACCCTAAATGGCACCGTTTTGTTCGGATTAAAGGGCTAATAAAACCTAAAAACTAATCAGAGGCTCGGTTCCCCCCTTCTTCCTCCCAAAATCTAAACCCTAGCCACCTAAAACAAAATCAGATTCCCTCCCTTGCTACTCTACCGATTCCGAGAATCGCACATTTCAACCACCAATCCGGCATTGTAATCGGCGTATGGTGGCGCTAAACGACGTTTTCCTGCCCTTTTGCTTAGGACCACAGCTCCAAAGACCATGAGATTCTAACCCGAAATCCCCGTCTCAGGCTTCGATTTCGGCGAAGGAGACGAAGGCTCCGATGGTCTCCTTTAAGTAGGTATTCTTCCTTCCCTTTCCCCTTTTTATTATTCATTTGTTTATATAAAGATTTGAGATCATGAAAATAATAAAATGAGCAATAGATAACAGTAGGAAAACAAATGTAAAATCAACCTTTGTTTTCTTTTTTTTGATTTCTGATTGATGTCTCCAGAAGAAGTTTTTCGTTTACAATGGTTTCGATTTTATAACCGATCTACAATATTTGATTTTGCTTTTTTTATTTTATTTTTGTTATGCTTGTCGCTTTCTTCTTTGTCGTGTTGTTTGGTTTTGTTCTTCTTTGCAGGTGATGGGCAATGGCATGCGGAGCGTGTGGGCCGAGAAGATGTCAGAGATGCGGGGCGTGGGGCACGCGAGAGTTGTTGGCCGGTGTGTGTAGTGGCTGTGGGTGCAGGAAAAGACGCGCGTGGAGGCCGAGGCGCGTGGTGGCAGACGAAAGGTTGGTGCGCGTGGTGGTAGACGATGGGTCGGCGGCACACAGCTTTGGGACTCCTTAGGGTTTCTGAAACCCTAAGTGTTTTGGGTCATTCAGGCCGATTGGGCCCTTGTAATTGGGCTCGGGTAAATTGGGCCATTGTTTATAATTTTTGGGCTGTCATTTGTATTAAATTTGGGTCTGGTATTTTGGGTTAATTGGGCTTTGAGTCTTTTTGTAAATGGACATTTAAATGGACTATTTTATTATTTGTTTATTTTGGTTTTGGATTTGGCTTTTTATATTTTGTATTGGTTTTTTTTTAATGGGCCTCGGGCAAATTTGGGCTCTTACAGATATCGTTTAAAATTTGTATTTTGTGGCGCTTTTTAAAAACGCCGTTAATTCCCATTTTTAGTGGCAGTTTCAGTAAAAACACCGCTAATGCAAAAAAGTACTGAAACGACACCGTTTTGGCTAAAGTAGTACGTTTTTGCGGCATTTTTTTGTCAAAAACGCCACTAATGTCTTTCATAGTAATAAATTTTAATTTTTTAATTTTTTCTTAATTTCCTTTTAAACTAATTTTGCTTTGTTTCAAACAATATACCTTATTTGTAAAAAAATAGTAATTGATAATGAAATTAATTCTAACTTGGCCAATAGAATTTTTTTTTTTAAATTGAGTTTTAAGCAATCTAGTTTAATAAATAATCTCTTTTACGTTTAAATAATTAAAACTATAATGATAATTTAATATAATAATATTAATATTATCTTTTTTGCATTTATATAATAAATTATTTAATATATAAATTTAAAATAAATCAGTCATATACCCATATACCTTTATTATTATTTTAAATAATTGTATTTTCATTTTTTTCATTTTTAACATATATTTTTCTATGTTATTTGTTTCAATTTTTTTCTATGTGTTATTAATTTGTTGTAAAGATTTTAAATATTAAATTAAAAAAAGTATGTTTTAATTAATATAATTAAACTAGTTAAATAATAAATAGAATAGGCTAGATGAAAGAGTGCTTGACTTTTATTATAATTTTATATTTAATTATTATATAATTCATATCAAATTTAAATAAATAATTTTAGAAACTTTGAGCAATATTTAAAAGAATTAGATACATGACATAATTTTTATATATTTTTTTATGTAAGAAAACAAAAACAATAAGTTTCAAAATATAAACCCTAAACCCCAAACCTCAAACCCCAAGCTCCAAACCCTAAACCATAATCCCCTAAACCCGAATCCCTTCTAATAATATTTTCAAAATATTTTTTTTCTCAAAACCGCCGCTAATACCTTCAATATTAATAAATTTTTTGTTTAATTATTAATTAGATTCCTTTAAATTAATTTTGTTTTGTTTCTAACAATATATTTAATTTGTACAGTTTTATAATTTAATTTCTCATACCTAAATCCTAAAACCCTAAATTATATATACACCTACCCCTAAACCCTAAATTATACACCTTAACTCATATATATATATTACAAGTTGCAGAAGTAATTAAAGAAATAATCTAATTTCTTACCTAAACCCTAAAATAATATGATTTTTATCTATTTTATCAAAATCCTTAATACTTAAATCCCTAAACACTATTAAGACTCTAACTTTATTATTTGATATGGTTTAAGCACTAAACTCAAAACCCCATAACTCTAAAATACTAAAAACTAAACTATAAACCCAGCCTAAACACTAACCTAACCATTAATCTTAAATCTTAAACCCTAAACCCTAAATCATAAACCTTAGACCTAAACTATAAAGATTAATGGTTAATGGTTTAGTGTTTGTAGTTTAGGAGTTTATGGTCGAGTGTTTAGAGTTATGATTTAGGGTTTAAAATCTAGATCTATGGTTTAGAGTTTAGGGTTTAGACCGTTTAAGATTTAGGGATAAACAGATACACAATATCAGATTTTGTTAGGGGTTGAAATTAATTTGTAAGTAAAAAAAGCAATCTCACCCCTAATGCCTAATAGCCAACCCTAAAATAGAATGTTAATACTTATATAGACCCCAAAATAAATTATTTTTTTATTAATAACACTAACCCCTAATACCTAAAAGCCAACCCTTAAAACCATAACCCTTAAATTATTTTTTTTATCGGCGTTTTTTTAAAAAAACGCAGCTAATCATTTAGCGGCGTTTTTATAAAAGCGCCGCTAATGCTCTGACTTTTAGCAATGCTCTGACCTTTAGCGGCGTTTTTCCAAAAGCGCCGCTAATGCTCTGATTTATAGTGACGTCCGAGAGAAAAACGCCGCTATTTCTCCTTTTTAGCGGCGTTTTGGAAATAAACGCCGCTATTGCTCATTTTTTTGAGGCGTTTTTCTTTAAAACGCCACTAAAAACGTCGCTAAAAGTCTGTTTTGGTGTAGTGCTCGAGAGAGGGTTTAGTATATGTTAGGGAGTCTTACGGATCAAACTAAGTGAATAAATCGTATAGTTCAGTGTTAGATAACAAGTGAAGTCTAGGTGGATTCTTCCTAAGGGTATCGTCTTAATCAACTGAGTTTTCCTAAAGATTATTTCTCCAATTCCTTCTTTTTGTCTTTGTGTCTTTAGCTTAGTAATTAGTTAGTTTCAGATTAGTCAACCAATCACTTAATATTTAGGCTAAATAATAGAAAGAAAGTTAGTATTAGTACTTTTAGTTCCATTGGGTTCGACAATCCGGTCTTGCCTAAGCTATACTATTGTTTGATAGGTGCACTTGCCTTAAATCGTTGTCAGAGTTAGTTTCCAGGTTTGATCATTCTCTTTATCAATTTTAAAACTCGATAAAACAACGATAAACACTTACACATATAAATGCATCAATCACAATGTTCACTTGCACATTATTATCACATGATTAAATCCTTTTCACTTTCAATTGCTTTTCATTATATCAATTCAATACCCGTTGAACCATACAGAATACTAAAGGATATTTAAACCCAAACACACCATAATTGAAACTCTATTTAAACCCAACCTCCCTCCCCCCTCCTCTCCCTCTACTCTCCACCCCTTCTCTTCTTCCCTCTTCTCAGATTTCCCCATAACAAGTCTCAATAACCCTTGAGCCACACCGAAACCATGCCCAAGAAGCGTAAAAGGCCAAACTCATCAAAGGGGAACGATTTACATGAGTTCATGCCTGCAGCTTCATCCAAACAATAAGCCAAGGGTCTTTGAGACCATTTCATTTCTATTTTTCTCTTCTCTTTCGCTTCAATTTCCTTATCTTTACTTTTTTTCTGCTTAATTTAGTATAACTTATTTTAGTTTCTTAGTATCAGGTTCGTCAGGCTGCTAGGGAATTACACCTTGGGAACCAAGACCACCACCTCCACCGCCTTCAAAGTCACACCCACCTCGCGAACCATCCATCAATAAGGATTCTCAAGCCCCTCTACCTGTTAACCTTTGTTTAATTACGTTTTTATTTTCATTTTTTTTCATTTATATATTTAGTTTATGTGTCTTAACAATTCCTAGCTAATTTTCTACGAGTTCCCCAATTTCTTCATCTAGCACAGAGCTCGGTAGCAGAAACCACCCCTATCGACTTCCAACTCCAGGATCTCGTCGGTAATCCAGGAAGTATCACTTTCTCCCTTCTCTTTTGATTTATCCCCTAAATGTCATACCTATCTTTGTACATTGAGGACAATGTACATCTTAAGTGTGGGGGGTAAAAGTGTCTAACTTTCTGCATTATTCTCAAATCCCTGAGGTAAAAGTGCCTAACTTTTTTCATTATTCTCAAATCCCTAAATTTTGTCTTGTTCTTAAAGTAACTTCCTCATATTACTAATTAGGATAAAATTTCTGATGATTTATGATTTTTATTGATGTGTTTTAGAGTAAGTCATTGATAATTGTGCATTGATGATTAAATTTGAAGAATACTAGAGAATCAAGCATGATAAGTCTATTTTTCAAAAATTAAAATTTTTGCTAAGTTGTTAACCTAAATTTAAATATTATCTTGAAATTTGAATTCTATAAGGTTGATGTCAAAAACCCCTATAATTTTGTGAGATTTTGAGCCTTATAGAGCATACATTCTTTTCCATGCTCACTTTATTGATTATGAGTGTGTCAACTATGAACTGTTATTCTAGAACTTGCCTTGATTATACATGTCAAGACCACAGTTATGATTTGATATACCGAGATGATAAAGGCACTTAGGTTTTAACCCACTTACTCCACTAAGCCTACCTTCATAATTAACCCTAGCGAACCCCGTTGATCCTAGCAACCCTTTTTATTGACTCACCCGCTAATATTAACCCAAAACCCTTTTGTTTTTGTTATCACTATTCTATTTGACTACCCTTATGTCGAGACTCGATTTGATCTGTTGCCTAGCTATGATCTTTATTCATTATTATTGTAATACTTAGTTTGTTCTTAAAAAAAATCGAAGTATATTCAAGTATTAGTATTATGAAAAGCGAGCTTATACAATTAAGGTCTAATTATCAAAAGAAAAAGCTCATATTATTAGGGTTATTACTTTTCTAGTTGATGTAATTATTATTGTCTCAGTATTTCTAGATATGTAACTTGTCAATTCAATCTCGATTCTAACCTTCTAATTCAGCCTTTATCCACACCTTTAACCTTAACCCCGTTACAACCCTGATAAAGAACTTTTTATCTGTTTGTCATCTCATTTTATAGTAGTGGAGATTTGATTTTCAAGCAAGCCTATGGGATTAACTTTTCAGGTTCGACTTATAAGTGATCTTTTGACTTTGAAATTTAAACACTTTTTGAGTGATTTAAGTGAATCTCTTGTGAGGATGTCAATCCCTGTACGTTTTGAATTAAAGGCAATTATTCAGAGAAAGGGGGACACCTATGTTTTTGTGATACAAATACATGACTTATCTTGTTTGAATCTTTAGGACTCTTTAAGTTGAATTATCCATGTATAAATTATCTACGAATTATGATAAGACATTATTGATAGGAATTACGAATTACGGAAAGTTCGTTTTGATTGTAAGTTGAGAATTTTGTTGAGGACAAGCAAAAGCTTAAGTGTGAGGGTATTTGATAAACCGTAAAAGTAACATATTTTAATCCCACATTTAGTATGCTTTTGGATGATTTATCCTCTGTTTCATATAAAAAGGTGCTCTTAATCCTTTCTTTTCATGTCTTATACCCAGGAAAGCACTCGAGGATTAAAAGAACGAGAAACGGGCCCAAAACGGAGCAAATTGGCCCAAGGAGGAAATCGACACGGTCTGAATTAAAGCCCACACGGCCGTGCCTCATTGATCATCTAGAACACAGCCTAACCCCTGATTTACACGGCCGTGCCTCATTAAAGAAGTTTGAACACGGTTTGAAGACTAGGCACAAGGGCGTGTGACATGGCCGTGTCCTTGTCGTGGCAAAAGACAATTTTATTCGGATTTGGATACTTTGGGGCAAAGAAACCCATTTCAAGAGCCTATATAAACCCCCTAAGTGTCAGCTAAAGGGGTGGCTAGCTAGGCCAAGGAGTCAAGCCGGAAAGTTTAGAATTGTGGGAAACACTCGAAGATAGCCAGTTGATCCATCTCAAGAAGCCGGAATTCTATTCAAGACGGCGGATCTCTCATTCAATTCTTTCAGGGAGTTTTAGGGATTTCTTATGTTTTATTTTATCTTTTCTTCTGAGATGTTTTCTTTATTTATTATGAACTAAACCCCTCAGATACCTGAAGGGGATGAAACCTATGATGAATCTTGTTATTGTTTTATGAATTATAAGATAAATACTTAGTTTGTTCTTAATTATGTGTGCTTAATTCTTGTGTTAATATTTCTGAGATATTGGTTCAAGTCAGATGTGCTTAGGTGGAGGAGCAAAAGTCCCTACTTAAGAGTAGATCTAGCATAACTAAGCAGAGTTGATCGCACACTTAGAGATAGGGTGACGAGATTTTGCCGGATTAGGGTGAAACCTAATATGGGAGTCCATAGATCGATTTACTGCTAGCCTAGGGGGTTATTAACAGAGAAAGATATTTTCATTAATTAACCTAGGGTTAGACGTTATTCGCCTCGAGAGAGGGTTTAGTATACATTAGGGAGTCTTACGGATCAAACTAAGTGAATGAATCGTATAGTTCAGTGTTAGATAACAAGTGAAGTCTAGGTGGATTCTTCCTAAGGGTATCATCTTAATCAACTGAGTTTTCCTAAAGATTATTTCTCCAATTCCTTCTTTTTGTCTTTGTGTCTTTAGCTTAGTAATTAGTTAGTTTTAGATTAGTCAACCAATCACTTAATATTTAGACTAAATAATAGAAAGAAAGTTAGTATTAGTACTTTTAGTTCCTTTGGGTTCGACAATCCGGTCTTGCCTAAGCTATACTACTGTTCGATAAGTGCACTTGCCTTAAATCGTTGTCAGAGTTAGTTTCCAGGTTTGATCATTCTCTAGTTTCCAAGTTTGATCATTCTCTTTATAAATTTTAAAACTCGACAAAACAACGATCAACACTTACACATATAAATGCATCAATCACAATGTTCACTTGCACATTATTATCACATGATTAAATCCTTTTCACATTCAATTACTTTTCATTATATCAATTCAATACCCGTTGAACCATACGGAATACTAAAAGATACGCGGAATAAGGCACAGAATGCCACACTATAATATAGCTAAAGCTATCACTGTAATGTAGCCGAAGCTACCACTGTAGCACTAGGGTTACCCTCGGGCCTGCTCACACAAGCTATCAGTTCAAGGTTAATATACAGTGATTCTCACACAAGTTGTCAGGTGTCTGCAACACATGCATGATCACCCAGCCATTGATATAACACAACGAGCCAGCACTCGGGGAACACTTTCACACTGAAAACACTGAAATTCCTAGTGACATGTCACTTGTATCCTAATCGTTTCCTAAGGTTCAATCGGGACTTTTTCACTTAATCACTTGTCTCATGATAACACTAATTCACAATTACTCATTACATTCACAATCATAGAAGTCACATTTAAATACAATATTTCAATGCATTTCCATGTACCATAGACATATTTTAAATCAATTTATAAACTTGGCACATTAAACATTTAATTCAACATAATTCATTTAATTCACTAATTTAGCTTTCAAATATAAATTACAACATTATTGCATTATTATTAACATACCAACTTACCTCGAATGCCGAAACGGCTAATTTTCTCGACTTAGCCCACAACTTTATTCTTCCCCGATCTTAGTCTAAACTTCATAATTTCTTGATCTAACATGTCAAATAACACTCATTTAACATATTTTATCAACACACTAATCAATTCAATTCACATATCAAATTATGGCAAAATTTATAATTTTGCCCCCTAACTCTTCAAGAATTACATTTTTATCCCTAGGCTCGTAAATTAAACTTTATTCCTTTTTCTTATGTTTTATACATGCCGAACATTTTTCCCTTCTATAGCAACTTCAAATTCTTACTATAACACATACTTATGAACAATAACAACTTTTACCAATTAGCTCGTTTTCACCGAAAATCACTTAGTAAAAATCGTTCCTCTACTCATAAACTTGCATAATCTACCATCAAACATCAAAATACACAATTATCCATCATGGGTAAAATTTTTTACTTTAACTATATCTCAAAATATGGTTAGAAATAGGTAGATTATGGTACAAGGATTTCAAAAATACAAAAATCAATAAAAACGGGGCAAGAACAAACTTACTATTGAGCTTGGAAAGCTTGGACAAAACTTCAACCATGGCTTCCATGGTATTTTCGGAAGCAACCCCAAAAGAATGAAGAATATGACATCTTTTTTTTTAGGCTATTTTGGCTTTATATGCCAAATTACTAAAATACCCTTAATGCCTTTCTTAGATATTTTACCACACAAGCCCATATTTGTCCAAAATTTTAGAATTTGGTAAATTTGCTATTTAAGGGCTCCTATTTCATAATCCAAAGCAATTTCATACAAAAAGCTTCTAGAACATGCATTTTGCAACTTATTCAATTTAGTCCTTAAAGTCTAATCGAGCACCTTAGACATATAATTTCTTCATGAAATTTTCACACAAGCATGTAAACATATAATAGACCTTATAATAATCATAAAATAATTATTTCTACTTCAAATTCATGGTCTCGAAACCACTGTTCCGACTAGGCCCTAATTCGGGATGTTACATTTCTCCCCCCTTTAAGGATTTTCGTCCTCGAAAATCTTACCAGAAGAGTGGTTTAGTTCCTCATAATCTTTACTATCTCATAATTAGTGCTAAAGAACTTTTATTTTAGCCTTCATTAAAATCCAGGGTCTTATTTAGCTTTCCTAATAACTCATGATATATAAAAGTTCGGATCTCAATCCAATTAACCAGGACTAGCTTTCCGAGAAATCTGATAATCTCATAAATACATGATTCCATTAACCCGTTGGGCAGTTTTAACATTTACCAAAACGATTGGCGAATTTCATCATATGTCAACCAGAAATCTATATATCCTTTTTCTCTTTCAAATATAAGAATAATCCTGACAAGAAATCCATAATCATCTCATTTTCATTTCCATTCTAATATCACTACTGGCGAAGATCGTTCTGGTATCACCCGATGTTCAGCAGTAGTCCTGATAACCTTTCATGTATTCAATTACAAAGATAAAAATGTTGAGTTCTAAACTCGATCATCAATGTATTACTCCTGTGATTTTTCTTGCAAACTCGTTGAATAAGCCCGAAATTATTTTTTTTTTTGAAAATGTAATTTCATCATTTATACTTTTATTGATATCAGTTCTTTACACGAAGATTTAGAGAAATCCAAATACCATATCATAAAGAAAGACCCACAAAAATGTTCATAAGAAAAATATGAAGGATCTTGATAATTCTTCAGAGAAAAGAAGTCCAGAAGAACACATCAATCCAAGCCACTGGGATTAAATGCAATAAGGATAATATACCTTCCCATATATGTATATTGAATAGAGCATCAATTAGGAGAAACAAATTTATATCATCATGCGCATTATTTCACAAAGTCCCATTATATGGAATGTAATGGAATGCCAAAGAGACATAGAGTAAAACAGATTATGTACCAGTCGGCTATCAATACTTTTGTCTATACATCGTGGTTAGAAAGCACTCCCATAAAACAAGGATTTTATCAGTGGGCAATATCCAAAAAAAATATTTCCAAGAACAGTTAAACATACAGAATACCTCGGAAAAGACTGCAATAATCTGGTATCTTACCTTTCAACATTATTCCTTCAATTATTTCTTACTAGTCCTGTCGTTACTTATCAATCAAATTTAATCTTTGATCATGTTCACAATCATTCTATAGCTGAACCCTTTGGTATCATACTTGTGAACTTATTCAATACGAATCTCGTGAAATTCTTTCACAAAACACTACTCTGGTAAGGGGGTGGGGTCGTAAGATCCCTGACTCGTCTCTCATACACATGTACATGTGACACCATTTCATCATTATATTCATATAACTCAGTTCAATCAATTTAACACATTTATTTAAGCTATGCAAGTTTTCCAATCATACTTATTCAAACAAACACACGTGGACATTTGTTCTATCAATATTTATGATAAGTCACCCAAACATATGCAATTGTTCAAGTAAATCAATCATATGCATCATGGAATCATCGTTTAAACATATGTAAGCTCATCATAGTATAATTATTTATTCACACCTTTGTGCATTTCTATTTATCACATTCACTTAATCAAGTAAGTCAAGTGTAGTACAACATCATATGAGCATCAAACAAGCATGGGTATTCAACGTAACATGAATTTCCATCTCACATGTTATCACGTATTTCATGAACTTTTATTCATAATTTTTTGAATCCAGGCTTATCAAGACTATACCCAAATAGCTTAGCATAACGTTTAACATAGCTGGTGTAGCTCGGTTGGAGAGTACCTCTGTCCAAACAAGATGGTTCTCATTTGCGTCGGGAGACATCACACTATCACGGATTGGTGGCATGTATAGCTAGACTCTCATTCATGCTAGGTTAGTCCGAGAACCGACTAAACCTGGCTCTGATACCACTAAATGTAACACCCGTCACCCGTGTCCAACACCGGGATAGGGTTCGAGGCGTTACCGGACTTAAACATTCACAATCATACAAAATCGGGTTACCAAATTTCGCCCAAATTTTTTTTTAAACACATGCATTTAACCTTGTCATCTATTTAATCACTTATACATCTCATGGCTATAATCAACAAATAAATATAAGCCAATACATTTGGCTAATCACAACAACATCCATCATAGAAAAACTAAGTCCCTATACATGTCACTCACTTGAAAACATTTAACATACACATGCCAATACTCCTAGGATAATGGCTCGATAGTGTGATGCTACTTCCGACGATCTCCAGCCTCGAGCTGACCTGACAAAACTAAAAGAAATGGAAAGGAGGGAGTAAGCATTACGCTTAGTAAACTCGCATGAAAATAATAAGCAATGCGATAACATACTATTTTCCTATTCTTTCTATTTATTCAAATTCCAGTTAAGTTGTTTTCTCTAGTCACAGTCATTAAATTATTTATATCTGGAGCTACGGAACTCCAACTATTTCTAACCATATTTTGAGATATAGTTAAAGTAAAAAATTTTACCCATGATTGATAATTGTGTATTTTGATGTTTGATGGTAGATTATGCATGTTTATGAGTAGAGGAACGATTTTTACTAAGTGATTTTCGGTGAAAACGAGCTAATTGGTAAAAGTTGTTATTGTTCATAAGTATGTGTTATAGTAAGAATTTGAAGTTACTATAGAAGGGAAAAATGTTCAACATGTCATAAAACATAAGAAAAAGGAATAAAGTTTAATTTACGAGCCTAGGGGTAAAAATATAATTTTTGAAGAGTTAGGGGACAAAATTATAAATTTTGCCATAATTTGATATGTGAATTGAATTGATTAGTGTGTTGATAAAATGTGTTAAATGGGTGTTATTTGACATGTTAGATCAAGAAATTATGAAATTTGGACTAAGATCGGGGAAGAACAAAGTTGTGGGCTAAGTCGAGAAAATTAGCCGTTTCAGCATTCGAGGTAAGTTGGTATGTTAATAATAATGCAATAATGTTGTAATTTATATTTGAAAGCTATATTAGTAAATTAAATGAATTAAATGAATTATGTTGAATTAAATGTTTAATGTGTCAAGTTTATAAATTGATTTAAAATTTGTCTATGGTACATGGAAATGCATTGAAATATTGTACTTAAATGTGACTTCTATGATTGTGAATGTAATGAGTAATTGTGAATTAGTGTTATCAAGTGATTAAGTGAATATTGAATAAGTGTTAACAAGTGTGAAAAAGTCCCGATTGAACCTTAGGAAATGATTAGGATACAAGTGACATGTCACTAGGAATTTCAGTGTTTTCAGTGTGAAAGTGTTCCCCAGTGCTGGTTCATTGTGTTATATCAGTGACTGGGTGGTCGTGCATGTGTTTGATACACTGATAAACTTGTGTAAGCAAAGATCAGTATATTAACCTTGAATCGGCGGCTTGTGTGTGAGCAGTTCGAGGGTAACTCTCTGTTGTTACAGTGGTAGCTTCGGCTACATTACAGTGGTAACTTCGGCTACATTATAGTGATAACTTCGGCTATATTACAGTGTGGCACTCTGTGCCTTATTCTGCGTATCCTTTAGTATTCTGTATGGTTCAACGGGTATTGAATTGATATAATGAAAAGTGATTGAATGTGAAAAGGATTTAATCATGTGATAATAATGTGCAAGTGAACATTGTGATTGATGCATTTATATGTGTAAGTGTGAATATGAAATCGTTTGTATAAGTGAAGTACAGGTATGAAATTAAGTAGGAAGTCGTATGAACAAATAATATAGGTATGTGTATGAAATTGCTATTGTATGATTTTATATGTTGAATAAAGTGTTTGGGTTATGATGTTTGGGTTATGATGCATCAATTGTAAGGATGCAAATGAGTGAGATGTGCCTATGATCAAGTGATAGTTATATGCTAAGTTATACTATGTTTTTGTGCATATGTGTAAAAAATGAAAGTGAATACATGAAAATCCTAAAAAAAGTGAAATTAGCATCAAGACAGTATTGGACAGCTGTAGTTGTGTATTTTTGAAATATCACCAAAAATGGTGAAAATTGAACTAGAATTTGAATAAGATATGAAATTAAATATTGTTGAGTCTATTTTCACATAAAAGAAATGGTGTAAGAAAACTAATTTTATATTGTGAGATATTTGAATTTTGGTGAGATAGAGTCAGAATGATTTCGGAATCCCCTGTTCTAACTTTGGAAATTCATTAAAAATTGTACAAAAATAATCATGGGATAAAATTTATATCCTTGAATTTATTAATAAGTATATTTTCAAGATAAACAAACAGTAACATCATTTGAGTTCTACACAATGAGATAATTAATTTTTAGTGAAGAAAGGTCGAAACTGTCAGACAACAGAACAGGGGATACTTTAAAGAATAAATTGTACTTATTGGATAAACCAAAAATTCTGAAAATTTTACGGTAAGAAGATAAATGAGTCTAGTTTCAGTGAAAATTAACGGATCTTAATTTGGAGTTCCGTAGCTCCAGATATAAATAATTTAATGACTGTGACTACAGAAAATAACTTAACTGGAATTTGAATAAATAGAAAGAATATGAAAATAGTATGTTATCGCATTGCTTATTATTTTCATGCGAGCTTACTAAGCGTAATGCTTACTCCCACCTTTCCATTTCTTTTAGTTTTGTCAGGTCAGCTCAAGGTTGGAGATCGTCGGAGGCAGCATCACACTATCGAGCCATTATCCTAGGAGTATTGGCATGTGTATGTGAAATGTTTTCAAGTGAGTGGCATGTATAGGGACTTAGTTTTTCTATGATGGATGTTGTTGTGATTAGCCAAATGTATTGGCTTATATTGATTTGTTGATTATAGCCATGAGATGTATAAGTGATTAAATAAATGACAAGGTTAAATGCATGTGTTTGAAAAGTTTTAATTTTGGGCGAAATTTGGTAACCAGGTTTTGTATGATTGTGAATGTTTAAGTCCGGTAACGCCTCGAACCCTATCCCGGTGTTGGATACGGGTGAGGGGTGTTACATTCTTCCTTAGGTATTGCCTATCTCATAAAGTTGTCTAAAAGTATTTTCCCAATTCATTCTCTGTCGTGTTTTTAATTAGTTTAGTTTAAAAAGAAATCACCCCAATTCTTAGGCTAGATAATAGAAAGATAGTAATTACTAGTACTCTTGGTCCTTGTGGATACGATATTTTTGGTCTTACCATAACTATACTATAAACGATAGGTGCGCTTGCCTTTATTGTGATCATAGTTAGTTTGAGACCACATCACTTTGAATCATTGGCAGCAACCACAATTCTTCCTTTTTTGTACTTTGTTGCGTGCAATAGCTTCTTTTTATCTCTAGTCATATGATTAGAGCAATGAGAATCAATTATCCAGTCATCTTGATAGTTGATCGAACTATTCTTTACCATTGCTTGAGCATGTTATGCCCGTGGCTCCTCAATCTATGATGCTGCAATTTGTTTTCCTACATCATCTACTATTGCACATAAGGCCTGAAAATCCCACTCTTCCTCACTATCATCTTTTTTAAGAGTAGCAACACTTTCATTGTTGGAAGTTGCGATGTTTCCTTGAACTTTTCTTATCCTACAATCTCGAGCAAAGTGTTCGGACTTACCGCAATTATAACAATTACCTTACCTTCTGCGGGTATTTTTATCCTTTCGATTATCTTGCTTTGACTAGTTCTCCCTACTTTTCTCTCTTCATCTATTTTTCTATCTTTGTTTACGGCCTTGAGGTACTTGTACTTTCCTCAAGCTTGTCTTACTTTGTTGACTTTGTTCTCGAACATCTCGTCTTTTACTAAACATCGCTTTTCCTCCTTTTTAATCAAAACTTTAGACATTTGATTATCTAAAGCCTCCCTATTAGCCAGTATGATTTCCTACTTGGTAATCATCAACTCTTTAGACTAACCTCTAATAGCTGTTACAAGACCATTATAGTTTGGATTTAAGCCTTGAATTATTATTCTTCGTAATCTGGCTTCATTGGGCATTTCATCCAGAGCCAATTTTGCAATTCCACTGCTAATAAACTAACTTTGGTAAAGTACTGACTTATCGACATGCTTCCTTGGTTCAAAGTCATTCGTTGCCAGAGTGTCCCACATTTCATTTGGTGTCTCGACATCCTGTATGTGCTACAAATATTCATCATCTACTGCAAAGATTAGACTGAACATCGTCTTCGCAGACTTAACCTCCCAATTTTCCATGTCATTAGCTTCAGTTGATGCTTCAACCTTATTCCCACCAACTACACTACACTCCACAACTCTTTCCTTTTCAGATAAAACTTCATCTAAAGGCTCCACGTGTTGTAACTGCTCTCGTTGATCTTCTAAATTGTGTTAGCTAGTGCACCAAAATATGTCATTAAGGATTTATTAACTCTTGTGCTACCTTAGCTATGTTTATTCCCAAACCATAAATTAATTCCAGCCCTGAACTGAAAAATTAGTAGCACCTCCTCTTATGAGTGATCCTTGATCAAGCTAGCTCATGTTCGCAATGGTCCCAGATCGCTATTTAACTAGCTCCGAGATCACTTATTGCAGCAATTGAAGGAGCAAATATAAACTAACTTAGATGATAAAAGGGAGGGACAAAATTGAAAAGAAAAGAAAACAAACTTGGATGCTTCAAGGAGCAATAACACTAAAGGAGACTTTTATTGCTTTCTAACTCACATATACATATGAAGAAATTCATAACCTATTTATAAGCTTCCCTAAATCGATTTAAGCTTAGATATCGACAAATATTATTATTTTAATTTAGTTATAAATAAACTTATGATTGATGAAGAAAGATCGATCGAGAGAGAAGACAATGACTTTTAACACATTGTTGTTGTGCCCATAATTTTTTTAAATTTTTTTTTATAATTATTTCAGTGTTTCTTTTTTTGTAATTTTAAAAATGTTTCGGATAATGACATCATTATAACGTTATGATCTGATAAGTGGTGAATAATGAGGGACTGAAAGTTGCAATCAACATATTTTACACCGATGGATGAAGGATAGAAAACATTATGTCTTAAACATAAAAAAGGAAAACTTTAAAGGCCAAAATAGAAATAAACGGAATATCTTACAAATCTTGACCATATCTTTAAACCCGATTCCCCAACACAAGGCTCCAACTTGAAACAAACAACCTGATTTGTACCTGCACCTTTCTGGGCCGAAGAGCTCAAACCAATGTGCAAAATATATGGGCTGCATTATGTACATTAGCCCATCAGTCGTCAAACATATCCCTTAACCCTAAACTGGTACCCTTCCCTTCTCACCTCTATATAAATAACCCACATAAACCTAGGATCTTGCCTTGAAAATAAACCCGAAGTTCTTTGGGTTGTACGACATCCTACTCTACCACTTCCTCTTCCTGCATTTCTTACAAAATCCTAACCTCCATTTCTTTTTATCCTGTTTTATGCTTTTCTCTGTTTGCCTATTGATGGTATTAAATATACTTTGAGAGATTCTTTTTCCTCATTGAAAAAAAATCAAATCTGAGGCCAAAAAAAAAAAAGATACTTTTTTTAATTCTTGACATTACATTGTGATTTGTTGTTTAGTTTTGATTATCATAAAAAAAGGGGGGGGGGGGTTTATCTAATTATATATACATATGGAAGTGATGGGCAGATGATGATAAGAACAGACAGGGACATCTGCACTCCCTTCTTTGGGTGATTGATGACTTAACTTAAATGGGAACCTCTCTGATGCTTTATCTTAAATCTTTTCAGTTACTCTGCTCTTTTTGCTAGTCTTGTCCAATAAAGTTTAAACTTGCTTTGTTTCATACTTACGAAGATAGGTTTTATATATATATAAAATCTAAAAATGGTTTCACATCGATTTGTTTTGAATTGAAGTTTTAACTGTGGAGTATAGATTTTGGTAACAGCTCACACTGTTCGCTTTTTATATATATATATTTTTTATCTTTTAAAGTAATTTATATATTTCTATTTTTTGGGAAAAAATTTATCACACCAACACCCAAAATATTTATATTTATAAGGGAGTGATAAAAAAAATTTATATGGTATGAAATATTACTTATTTTTTAAGTAAAGTGTATTTAATAATTTTATTGCTGCGTGAGCATTGAATAAGCTCGTGTGGCCACTTTCTATTAGATAATAAATTATATATTTGTACGTAATAAAATTATTTAGTTTTTCACTAACACGTTTTCTTTTAAATGAATATTTTAAGACTTCGAAAAAATGAAAGAGGGGTTTTAAGGTAACTTCCTGGTTACAGGTTATGACATTCAATAGAAGCAGCCGAAGTTGCTGGAAATTTGATCTGTTCAATCGTTTGGTTAATCCCCAATATTTTATTCAACGGATATGAGAGAAATTAAAAAAAAATGGCTTAATCTAATATTATATTTATAATAAAACAATTTTATATTTAAAAATTACAAAACCAGTTGCTTCGGTCGAAACCCATATTTAAAACCCTATTAACTTGATCTCAAATCATAATCTAAAAGCCTAAAGTCATTCATCACCTAAAAAGACCTAATCAATTATCTTTACAACATTAACATAACTCTCAGCCGTCACTTCTCTACTCTCAAACTCTCGTTTCTCTTTTTCATTTGGTTAAATTACATCATAGGTCAAATTAAAATAATATTGTTTCTATTTTGGTCATTTTAAATTTTTATTATCAATTTAATCACTCTAATTCAGATAATTATTTGAATTGGTCAATATTATAAAAAATTTCGTTAGTCCATTAACGTATTATTAATGTGGCATTTTTTTTACTTTTGTCTAAAGTTAAAGGGCCTCTTTATAATTAGCTCAAAACATTTTGTTTGGTTTATTTGCAACATAAGAACCACCAATCTTTCTCACCACCTATCCTCTATGCACCATCTTTATTGCTCCTCACTCCATAGGAATAATGTTTCATCACAAGGGTGTACAAAAAGCATTGGTTGCATTTTGACCATCGTTCAAATTACAATCGGACAAATTTTAGGCCGGTTACTACCGGTAGGTTGTAGGTGAAGTTGGACTAAAAAACACGAGTCGTCATGTAAAGAACTTGGGGTGTTGTTGGATCTTGCCTAGCAGTTGAGGAGGTGACAAATCTTTCAGTTCTGGTGAATAACTTAAACCCAATATCAATAATCTTTTTTCAATCATCCCTATTGAATAGCTTGGATTTTTCACCGCAATTTAAGAGAATCTTCTCAATTGGGACATAGTCAACATCTAGGACAAGGTGAAAGAGAAGCAGCAAAGAGGCATAAATGGTAAAAAGCTTAGGAAATGATTGAGTAGCAAATGAGTTCTTCAAGGATTTAGGACAGGATCCAATATATTCAATCTTTAAGAACAAATGAAAAACCAAAGTAAACCTAGAATTTCTTTGCTAGAAAAGAGCAAATATTCAAGAGATTAAAAGAGAAAATAAGAAACTAGCTAAAGAAAAATAAAGGGGACAAAAACAAAAGAGAAGGGCTTTGAAATAAATTTACCTATGAGGCTTTGCTACAAGAAAATGACAACACTTTTACTCAGCAAGTGGAGAGGCTTAAGGCTCAAATTTAGGCCCATAGACGTGTAAGGCTTACACTACATCAAGGCTTAATAGCAAGGTCAAAGACAAAGCAAATCAAAGCAAAATTGAATGGAACCATACAAGGCTTCATTACAAAGGCCCAATAGTTAGTTAAGTTAGTCATTTGATAAGTTGTCATGCTCAGTTAACATACATCGAATCCTATTAGGATTAGGAGACTAGTTAGGGATTGGGAAGCTATATATAGGGTGTGTTACGCCCTATTCATTCATTGATCATTCACTTTTGAGTTAATGAAATTCTCTTTAAGTTTTCATTTGAAGAAATTCTCTTGAGTTTTCTTTTAGAAGAGTTTAAACAGTTTTTTAGATTGTAGGAATCATCTTCAAATTTTGTCTTGCCAATGAGTTTTGCTTGGAAGGGAAATTTGAGTCGATTGAAAAGAGTTGTGGACTCGTCTTGTTTCCAAGGCTCCCTAGGATTTCTACACGCCACTCTCATTTTTTTCATCTCTCTTCTTTCTTTTCTTCGTTTTTCTATTCTATTATTTTTACTTTGAATCTAACATTTGATACTTAATTTCAAGTCTTGCTTCAATCAATAGGGGTGTTCTGTTAGATCTGGTGCCCTAAGTGTAATATTTTCGTCCAAGTACACTTGTAATTTTTTGAACAGGTTGATTAATAAAATAAATTAATTGATTACAATTAATATACTTTGTATTATTGTCCTCAAATGGTTTTCGCACACAGGGGGTTTTGCACACTAGGGGTTTATGCACTAAGGGTTCACATATACAGGGGGTTCGCCTATATTGATTTCTTACTTTAGTTGTATAAAATGATTTAAGTTTAGATCCCACACCTGATTTGAAGACGCAAAAACCTTAATTTAGCAGAGGAGATTGACAGTCTACTTGGAAAGGGGCGATTTTGAAAAGCTTAAATCATTTTTCTTTGAAAATTGATTTCGTAATGGTGGAGAAAGAGAAGAACTTGAGAGTGTTTTTCTTGAAAATTTACTATGTTAAAAACTCTAGGGTTTGAATAAAATTGGCTATTTATAAAGCTTTCTTTACCTAGTTGAAATAAGTTTTAGGAATGTAGAATTAGGACTATTTTAAAATAATGACTAAATTAAAAAAATAGTTTTTGGTTGGGTTATTTTGAAAATTTGGCACTTTTATGGGGTAAAAATAAGAAAATAAAACATTTTGGTTAAATGCACACAATTGGTTTCAAACTTGGGACCTAAGGATAAGTTAAGGCCTTACTATTAAACCAACAGGCTCATTACAACATCATTTTTTAATTACATGACTACTAAGTGGGTATTTTTTATTTAAAAATGTGACATCAACAACATTGACAAAAAAAAGTTGACTATGTCAACAATTGGACTTGATTTTCAAATTTGAAAAGTAAAGAGACTAAATTCTTGAAAATAAAAGTACAAAGACTAAATTACAAATCTGTGAAGTGTACATAGACTTATGACATATTTTAACCTTTATACTACAAAACATTTATTATTAATATATTTATAATTGTAATAAATATTTATTATTAAAATATTAATATTGAATATTTTCAATAATATGTGAATAATATTATTTAAAATTATTATTTTTAAAATTTATTATTAAAATAAAATTAAAATATTAAATAATTTATCATATGACTAAATATAAATAATTAAATATGTATGTTTAATAATATTGAAAAATATAATATTTTAAATATATTTTAAAAATAAAAATAAAATTTAAAACTTGATTTAAATTAATTTTTAAAAATAAAATTATCTATAGATGAACTCTTTTCCGGAAAATGACTTACGCTTTTCAAAAGGGTAAGTCATTTTACAGGAAAAAAGGCTTATTTTACCTTGACCTGTAAGTCATTTTCTGTTGACCAAACTATTTTCTGTGAAACAAACACAGGAAAATGCATAAAACATTTTCCATAAAACCTTTTACATGTAAACAAAAGGATCCTTAGAAGGAGAAAGTGAAGATAAAAAATGAAAAAGAGATTGTATTTAAAAAAATATTTTAAAAATGATTTTATGTTGTTTATAAATATATTTTATTTAAAAGTTAATTCTTGTTTAAAATATTAAACTATGTTGGTAAATGAATCATGTTTAATATTTTTAAATATTATTATTTTAATTTCAATTTTATATTAATTTAATATATTGAAATAATAAATTTTAAAATTTTAAATATAAAATAAAATATTTATTATTTAATTAAAAAGTAAAATTATTATTCTTTAGCAATTATTTAACCAAACAAACAACATTGAAACATTATTACTTTATTCCATTTAATTATTAAACCACGCATATTAAAAATCTTATCACACACGTATGCGTGTGAAAACTATAAATATAGAACATAAATATGTACTTAAAAATAGCAAACAATAAATAATGAAATATGTGGCTTGAAACTAATTATTAATAATAATTACACATGAAATATGTATGATATTAAAATTAAAAAAATATATTTAATTTAAGAAAGTATAAAGTGTGCATAATTAAAATTAAAATGTATAAATATATTAAATTAGGGCTTTAGTTGAGTGGTAAATAAAATGTTTTATTAATGCAATTGGTTTTGGTTCAAATTTCATTGTATGAATATTTTTATTGGTTTTTTAAAGAAAAAATTAAAGTACCTTCAAATAATATAACTTAGTTTAATTAAGAAAGGATATTTTCATAATTTAACAATTGAATTGATGACTCGATTGAGGGTTATCCAAAATTAAATAATAGATAATATATATGATACCTTTTACCTCATTCCCACCAAATTATTATTATTTTCTTAGTCTATCCAAATATAGTAAATCAAAATTCTAAAGTGGTGAAAAATTTATCCCATCTTGAGATTTGAGATGAAATTATAGGAAAATATTAGGTACACTGTTAGTGGAGTTTTTAAACTTCAAAAATAAAGTTAAGAGGTTGGCAAGAGCTCTAAAAAAATATAGTAAAATGTCAAATAAATAACCTAAGACAAAATTTAGAATTTACTTATAGAGTAAAAAAATATTGTACCAAAATACAAAGTCTGAAATTGTTGATGATACAATTAGATAATTGTTATCCAAAAAAGAAAAGAAAGGGGCAAAGGCAATGTCAAGTTGCCGATTCCCATACACATGGATAAATTGGCAAGTGGGGTCAAACTTTGAGTAGGAAACCGAGTAATCCACGTCAGTTCCACGCTTATTTGACTCCACGTTCACTTTCATAATTACGGATATTGATTGCTTGCTAGATCATACATATTCTCCATTCAGATCCCACACTGTTTTCAAGTACAATTTTATCTCATATAAATATCTTTCAAAAAATTTTAAATTAAATAATGCATATCATTTTTTTATTTTAATTTTTAAGATTCAAAATATTAGGTCAAATTTTATTATTAGTCCTTATACTTTATGAAAGTTGTGAATTTAATTATGTACTTTAATTTGATAAATTTTAATATCTGCATTTTTCAAATTTTAAAACTTCAGTCTTCATCAAACAATAATTGTTAAATTTTTTTTTTTCAAAATCTAATGCAATAAACATATTATCATATATGTAATACCACGTCAGCTTGCTATTTTCATACATTACTTACTACACTCCCAGTTAATGAATTAATGATTTTCAATTATGTCAAGATTGAAATTTCAAAACTCAAACAATAATTGGAGTGTAAGGCCCAAATTTTGCCCGGGCCATACAAAAAACAAAAAACCAAAAAAAAAAGGGTCCAAAATTCAATGTCCATTTACATCACACCAAAACACAAGCACACCCATCCTAAGGCCCACTAAACCCCAAAACAGATCAGAAACCCTAGCCATTGCTTTGCACCCAACGCTGCCAGCAACCCCCACGCACACGCCACGCACCCACTCCTCGGAATCGTGCGCGCCTCCACGCTCACGTACTTGGCCACGTCGCCCTGCACCTCCGCAGCGTGCGCCTCCACGATGTTTGCACCTACAAAATAGGCGGAAATCGGTTGTAAAAAAAAGGCTATAAAAAGTCGAAACAAAACAGTGTAAGAGGGGACGATTTTTAGGAGATACGAGGGCAAAAATACACTACATTTTTTTAGAGAAAAATCAATACAAAAGAAGTAAAAGCCGATTTGTAACACCCCAAACCCGGCCCATGCGTTTCGACCAGATCTGGTATGCTACGGGTTGTACGTTGAAAACTTTTACTTTGTTGGTTTTGGAAATCGTAAGTTGTTTAGACAATATTTGAATAAATAAGTGACATTTGAAAAGAAAACCTTGTATTATTATTATTGTGAATAATTAAACCTTTGACATAATTTCATAAGTTGCAAATATTAAAAACTACTTAGTTGAATATAAACTATAGGGCCTTATTACATAGGTATTCCAAAATTAAAAAAAAAAAAACAAAATAAAAGAGAACATTGTATTTTAAACGGAGATGTATTTCTTTAAATAAAAGTCCTTATGGCCCCTCGAGTCTGTCTCGGCTCCTATGTCCACGATCTACTCCTCATCTGAAAGAGTAGGAAAAATAAAAGGGTAAGTCACCAAGACTCAGTGTATAAATCCCGAAACACACAACGACCTGAGACCCACAAACATATTATGGGCCTCGGCCCATACATAAAGGCAACAATCATAATTACATGATAAATAGTAAATGATGAATAGCCCAACCCATCCTAGAATTCCATTCTCTACACACCAACCCGTACCAACCGTCACGCCTCAGGGATTTCTACAATCAACCCTCCATCCGCTACACACCATAACGACAGCCGTATTGCCTATTCCTATTAATCAGGAATCATTAAATGTGGCATAGCCACCGATCACTGTGTGACCTAACATTTGTATTTGTGGTTTAACCACCGATCACCAAGTGACCTATCATGCACTTCCCCTTCATTATCATATTCCCACCCCATACATACACACAGAAAACATCATACCATCTTTAAGAAAACATGCTTACATATATTTCGATACACATAGAGATTTCTATGATTACGTACCTGTCATCCTTGCCTAACCCTTTTAGGGTTTCATTCGACTATCTACACAGCCACTTTCCGACTTTTTAGCCCATAGGACATATATTTTACAGTTAGGTAGTGTGTTAGAGATCTACACACCTGATTACCGTTAGAACGAGCTCTCTAAATCGACACTATCCGTAGCCAACACAACCGCTATCTGCCTAAGGTGTTGTTCAGAAGCCAGTCCACAACCCGGTGGCCAATCTTGTACTGCTGACACTGCTCGCTTCTTAAACTTAGGAATCGAGTTTTCAGATCTAGTCCCTTCCTTTGCCTGATCGACATTTGATTCCATCAAAAAGGCCTTATTAATCATAACATATGGTTAAGATTGTGATTTCGATATCAAATCTAACAAGTGTAGTAACCATTTTTTTGAAAAACGGGAATCGACTTGGCGTTTTGAAAACGAAAAAACGGGAGTCGCCACCGATCTTTTATTAGGTGTGATCAGATCACCTTTGTTTTAATAAAACATTTTGATTTACTAAAACAATGTATTTGGTCTACGAAAATTCGAGAAGATGGATTCGGGAGTCGGTTACGTGCGAGGAAGGGTTAGCACCCTCGCGGCGCCCAAAATTGGTACCAAATTGATTAATTAATGTCCTAATGTCAAAAGTTTGAAAATTTAAAAATAAAGAGAAAATCGATTTTTTTCTTTGGAAATATTTTAGTTTTCTCGAATTTAATATTAAGATTTTCTTGTTCCAAAGGGACAAAATATCACATCCAGTACGTAGGACACGACGATTTTAATCTTCGAATCCAAGATCATCTCTTAATTTCCGAGGCCTATGCATTAAAATATCAAAAGGATATTCGGTTGTTTGGCCATTTGAGAGAACCGAAACCCAACACATAGGGTACGATCTCTCGAATCTCCGAACATAGAATATTGCCTTATTTGGAAACTTGTGATTTTGGATGAGATTTATAAAAGATTTTAGGTTATGCCCAACAAAATTTAACAAATATAAATGACATGAATTTGGTGCAATGATAACACAATACACATAATACGTAACATTGGAATCGTTAGCCTAAAATATTGACATGCATGAATAATGACAGTAATAATGGAACGATAATATGAACAATAATAATGCTGATGATAATATCAATGATATGTAAACGCGAACAAACAAATCAACACAGGCAAGAGCGATTGATCGCATAGCTCACACAATTGGTCAAAGAATGATTTAAACAATTTTAAAAGACATGACGTATAAAATAATTTAAAAGTATTAACAAAACAATTTTAGGTCAAGAATACGTAAATAAAAAGGTAAGTAATATATGTGAAACAATTTTAAGAGGGTGTCAAAAAAGAATTAAAATATGCAATATATATAGTTTAATAAGAGTAATATACCAATATTCGAAATAAATAATAATAATATAAATAAATAAAATAAAGAATAAACAAGTATATGATTTTTTTTTAAAACTAGTTGGAGATTAGATTGAAATCCGATTAAAACAGTGAGGACTAAAATCGTAAAAAGTCAAAAAAGGCGGGCAAAGACCAGATTAAAGTACAATAGAAATAATAGGTTCAGATTTTGAAAAAGGAGAAGGAATGCGAACTGGGATTCAATCGACTAGCGCCGAAAAGATGGGGGACCAAGCGCGCAATTATCCCTTTTAAGGGATATGCACAAATCTCCCTTTAGCAAACGACGTTGTTTCACCTGGTTTAAATGAGTTAATAAAACCTAATAAAAAAACTTTCAGCCTCCTCTTTTCCCATTTTGCACCCGAAAACCCTAGTCCTCCATTTCCTGTTCTCAGTCGCCGCGAGGAACCCCTGATGTACTGCTATCACGCCATTGAAATCGACGACTAGCCATACCTCGAGCCCCTTTACACACTGCCCGTCTTATTTTCCGATCGCAACCCTCGCCTAACCCTTATTGAAACGGAGCAGGCGAAGATCTAATCTTTCCCCAGATCTGTTTTCTAAACCTCGATCTCGACGAGGAAGACAATAGATCGGGTCAATTTGGGGTAAGTGTTTTCCCTTATTTTTCTTTGTTCTTTCTTTGCCAACCAAACAACATTACAATCGGTGAAAGGCGATGTACGAAATCCCGATTTAACCACTTCGTCGTTCAAACCCCGATTACGACAGATAGAACGAAGGGGCAAAATCCTTTGATGGTAATATCTACCCTTTTATATTTTCGTTTTTTTTAACACTTAAAATGGCCAGTGAAAGAGAAACTAGAAACCGAATGAAAGGCCTTCCTCTGCTTTTCTCCGGGTTTGAAGCAAGTCGTGTGTAAACCCCTCTTTTAAAACATGATTCGAAAGTTTCAGTACTTAAAACCTTAAAAAAACGTTTCTACTTCCAATTTTGACAAAGGAAGACAGATCCGGTGGTCTATTTATGAAGGTAAGCTCGCGTTTTTGTGTTATTTGTTTACAGAAATTCGAAGAAAAGGAAAACAATAACAATAATAAAATGACTATGAGTATTCTTTGAAAATGAAAAAAAGAAATCAACCTTTCAATGTTCTTGTTCTTTTTTCTTATTGCTGATAGTTTTTCTCTGATCTGCGAATGCCCCCTTTTACAATGTTTTCTATTTGATTTTTCTTTTCGATTTTCAATCTCTGATGCGTAAAAAAAAAAAGGATCCCCTATTTCATTGATTTTCCAAATTCTTATAGTTGAAAAGATACAAACTTTTTAGTATTCTATTGTTTATTCCACGCTTCTTTGCTGTTTGTTGCCTCTGTTTCTCTGCTTGCAGTATGGACAAGAGGGGGCTGGTGGAGGTCGAGGCGCAGGGAGCGTGCTCGTGGTGCAGTATGCGCGATGGACAAAACGTGTGGTGGCCGAGGGGTGTGGTGACAGAAGCATATGGACGCGTGGGTACATGATGACGCGGCGGCGAAGAGCGCGCGTGGGGACGCGGTGAGCGATTCTTGAGGCATGGGGGAGAAGTCTTTGGTAGGTGGGCGTTTCGCGGTCAGCAGGAAATTGAAACCCTAGGGTTTCTGAAAATTTCAATCTGTGGTGGGCCTTTTGGGCTGTTTGTGCTTGGGCTCGAATTTTGTAAATGGATTGGACTATTTTATTTGTTTTGGTTTTGTGTATTTTTTTTTATCTGTATTGGGTTGTATATCATTGGATTTGTATTTGGACCTTGCTGTAAATAAGGACTCTGGATTTTGTATTTTTATTTGGTCTTGTTTTTTTTTTGTTTTAACTTGGTATTAAGCCTTAATGGGCCGGGCAAATTTGGTTATTACAGCTGCCCCTCTTTGCTCATTGTCGTGAAACGAGAATAGAGCAAAGACATAAGAAGAACCAATTTTGCCCGATTTTGGTGGGCTTTGACTTATTGGTCCTTGTCTTCCTTAAACATCCTCAAACTTCAATGCCCGAATGTCGCCCAACAAGAGAATACATAAAACCATTAAACCATTAGCTTTTCGGCTTTGTCTTCCAAAACCCGAAAGAGAAAGTGAAGAGATAGGAAAATCGGCACTCACCTTAACACAAAGATTTCGACTACCCCTTAGAGATTCCGGCTTTTGAGAAGATCAGAAGAAAAGATGATAGAATGAAGTCTATGTAGATTCAGCTTTAGTGAAGAAATCGGCAAAAGGGAATAGGGAGTATTCGGCTATGGAGATGAGAAGAGAGTTCAGGGTTTCGACTTTTGAAATAAAAGATGTTGAGAAAAATTGGGAGTTTTCGGCTTTTGAGGAAATCAAAAGAAAAGAAATTGCGGAGAATGATTGAGAGTTTCGGCATAGAGAATGAAGAAAAGAATAGGGTTCAGATGCCGGAATTGAAGAGATACCCCCCTATTTATAGAGAATTTCGGCACTTACCTATCAAAAACTGAAAGTGCCATTCCTGCTGACTAACAACTAACCAAACAATAGGGGAAATTTTGGCACCCCTCCAAGAGATGGAAATTCGGCCAACACTGCACTCAGCAGATAAATGCTATCTTTTCTCCTCTATCTTAATCTATTCACTCATCCTTAAGTGACATGGATAACACCACCTCTTCCTTCCTTTATCTGCCACATTATCAGCCATATTATCCTCATTATCCAAACAAATAAATCCTATTTTAAAGCATCCTAGCCGACTCCAACTCTGCTCATTTAAATGCCAAAATTAACTAACTTTAATTAAAATAATTGGGCTTCATGCGACTCGAACTTGAGCCCCTTCAGTTGACGCCACCTCTCTGCTCTTTAAGTGGCGCCACTTTGCCACTGGGCCACAAGCCCATTTGTGTCTTAAAACACAGATAACATCTCTTAAGCCCTATCTTGACAGGCCTTCCACTAGAGTGTCCAAACAGAAAATTTGATTAAGGCCTCGGCCCAATCTTGAGCCCAATTTGAACCCCTAACACTCACATTAAACATAACCACACATTAAACGCAAAGGCCCATTAATTCAGGATATTACACGATTAGCAAATGTGTTTTTTTCTTTTCTTTTTCTTTCGAAACTGTTACATATTCTATACTTTTTATTTTCATTTCTTTAGGCCTAATATATATACGTATAAAAATACAAAAAAAAAAGAAGAAATTTTTTACCTTATTGAGCTCCGATGAGTCGTGTGGCGGCATGATGATGTGCCAGCCACAGAGCTCACGGAGGCCCCGCGGAAATCGCTCGGGGCGAGAGGATTTTAGAGAGGCATTCTGTTTTTTTAAAAAGAAGAGGGAGGAATGATTTTTTTTAAAAAAAAAATGGTTTATATAGGCATCTAAAAAGGCGCCGTTTTGGGGCTGGCTTCAATAGCCCAAAATGACATCGTTTTATTCACTTTGGCCCATATGTTGACCCGACCCGGGGAGGACCAGCGTGTTTCTGTAAAAGGGGTTATTTATTCAATTGGTCCTTTCGCTTTGGAGGCGTGTCTCAATTAAGTCCTTTTTACTTTTAACCTGGCCCTGTATTTTTACTGACTTTTTCATTTTAATCCCACAACAAACGGCGCCGTTTAGGAGGGCGGGAATATTTCCCATTTGGTCCTCCCCTTTTTGTGCGCATTGCTACGGGGCCCTAATTCATTTATTTCTTTTAAAATTCGCCCCAAATTTTTATTTTAAGTTTAATTTCATCCTTTTTCTTATTTCCTTTTATTATTTTGCTATTATTGTCATTATCTTGGTTATTATTTTTATCTTTAATATTATTATTACTGTATTTATTATTATTACCTTCCTTATTATTAATATTGTTATTATTACTATTACTATTATTATTTTTATTTTTATAATTACTATTATTTTTTATTATTATCACTATTAATTTTAATATTATTACTATTATTTTATTATTAATACTATTTTTATTTTTACTATTACTTTTATTGTTATTTTCATTACTATTAATATTATTATTACATTATTATTACTAATTTAGTATTATTATTATTTTACTATTATGATTATTATTTTACTATTACTACTACTATTTTTATTTTATTTTATAATTATTATTATATTTATTAGTATTATTATCATTATTTTTATTATTATCACTATTTTTTTCACATATATATTATTATTACTATAATTATATTTATTATTTTATTATCAACATCATTATTGCTATTATTATTATTTCAATTTTTTTTTCTTCTCTATTATTATTTGTTTATTAGTGTTTTATTATTATTTTATTTTTTTACTATTATTTTATTACCTCTTAAATTATCATATAGTATTTATTTGTATTGATTTATCATTAGTTTTCTTGTTATTATGTTTTTTATTTATTTGTGTTTTTTCTTAGTATTTCATATAGATGGTGGGTTTTAAATTTTATTGTATTTTGTTTTGCCTCCATTTTTATTATTTACATTGTTACCCTTGTCTTATTCTATTATGCATGTGTACTATACCCCATCTTCCATTTTACTACAATCAAATCACATATTACTCGATGCATTAAAAATTTTCGTTTTGAAATAAGCAAACATTTCGCGTTCTAAGGTTCGAAAGAAATCGTACCCTGACTTACTGGGTTTCGATTTTTCTCATTGAATCTAAAGAACCTATTATTTTCTTTTTAAAATCAAAGCACATGGGTCAAATAAAGACTTATTTTCGGGAACTCAAAATGTTGTGTCCTAACTCACTGGATATGACATTTTGTTATCTCGAGATAACGATTTCCAAAATCGAAGGCAATATTTTGTATTAAGGAATTTTAAGAAATTGTGCTCTAACTTACTGGGTTTCGTTTTCTCATGTGACCTAAATAATTGAATACCCTTCTTAATTTTAAATGTACGAGTTTTAAATGGCGAGAGACAAGCTTAGTTTTGAGGATTCGAAATGTTATATCTTAACTCACTGGGTATGCTATTTTATTCCTTAGAAATAAGCATGTCTCAGCATCTGGTTTAATTTATTCAATTTTTTTTTTTACAAAAAAGGGATCGTATTTTAAAATCTTTTCATGTTTTCGACATTAGGACATTAAATAATCAATTAGGTACCAATTTTGGGCGTCACGAGGGTGTTAATCCTTCCTCGTGCGTAATCGACTCCCGACCCATTTTTATAAATTTCGTAGACAAAAACTATCGTTTTAATAAATTAAAATGTTTTAACGATCAATCTTAAGGTGGCCCGATCACACCACAAAAAAAATTGGTGGCGGCTCCCTTTTCACTTTAAAAGTCGACCCCGTTTTCCAAATAAAAAAAAATGGTTTCGATAGCTTGGCGACTCCGCTAGGGACTTTACCTGTAAGAGAGTCAAGCCGTAAATTGATTAACTTCTGTCCTTTTGACGAAAGTTGAAAATCATAATTGAAAATTACGATTCTTTTACTGCATTTGTTTATGTCATATGTTTGTTATGGTTTGAGTCTCGTAGGATATTCTCGCATCATATTGCATGACCGTTGTGGTCACACCTTTTAAGTGGGAGTGAGAAACTATGCATTCGTGAGGTTTTCACCTCCGCATGGCCATAGGGAAATGTATTCCCCTGAACTAAACTCGATCCATATGAACCTATAATGGGTGAGGATTTAGGAATCTGCTGGTTCAGGTACCCTTCCTTTAGAACTAAGCCACATATAGTGATCCTTAAGAGCCCACCCTAGATAGAGCTATGCTGAACCTTAGCGGTTACCCAGATAGATATTTGATACTTTTTTTATTTTCTTTGGTTTCTATTATTCGATACTAACTTGTTGTGTTTTGGCTATGATTGCATGTCATTTCATATTAAAAAGGTGTCGATTCCTATTTGGTTACTAAATTAGAAGGCTTGTCATGAAGAACAAACTTCTTGATAAAATAGAGGACAATGCGGTTGTCCGTATATGGTCAGAAAAGATGCAACTTGAGAAAGAGGATAGTCTAGCCGAGGGATATACATCAGAGTTGTGGGACTTCACTCGTATCAGTGTGACACAGAATAAACTCCAGGAATTAAGAGATATATGGGCCCGTTGGGATGATGAGACTAAGCAGCCATTCTATCATAATTATGGCAATCTACCCTACCTATTCGACATCAAAGTGGACAAACACTTTTCTGGGCTATGTCTTAGTTTTAGAACCCCGCATATAGTTGTTTTACATTCGGAAAAGTGGACTTGGTGCCTACTGTGGAAGAATACACAGCGTTGTTTCATTTTCCCAAAGGTTCAAGTCGACAAAGCTTATTCCAGGGCCGCCAATGTACCGACTTTTGTAAAGAAGCTGATGAGTATCACTGGGATGAGTGAACAGTGGGTCACGGCCCAAATTCAGCAAAAAGTGAAGGAAAATGCATTTCTTGGGTGAGCTTGAGGGACTTGACTGTAGCACATCCAGATATAAAGAGGAAAGCTGACATCTTCGCCCTAAGTATCTATGGTTTGGTCATTTTCCCCAAAGCTTTGAGACACATAGATGAAGCCGTTGATGACCTATTTGATCGACTTGACAAAGGGGTTACACCGGTACCAGCGATTCTTGCCGAAACATTCAGATCTTTGAGCGCATGCCGGAGGGTAGGTAAAGGTAGATTCATCGGATGCGCACAATTATTGTTGGTTTGGTTCCATAGCCATTTCTGGAAGGTGGATAAAGTTTCTTATCGGGTTTTTTTAGAATTACTCCCCGTTAAAGGAGTTAGCAGCCACGTCCAAAAGAGATGACATATTAGAAGAAAACTGGATCGTGCTCCTTCAGAATCTCAAGAAAGAGGACGTTGGGTGGAGAGCTCCTTGGTTGGTTCCTGACAAAATTCTTTACCGATGTGGGAGTTTTGATTGGGTCCTCATGCTGGGAATTTGGGGAGTTGTTAGGTATGCTCATTTGCTTGTGCTGAGACAATATAGGTCAAAGTAGTTTATACCAGCGACACATGGGCTAGCTCGGTATAAATTTTCGTATAAAGGAGATAATTATAAGAAGAAGGTTCGAGAGATCTCTATGGCTTGGAATCAAACTCACTGGATGAAGAGAATTGCTGTAGGTCCAATGATGACCCTTGAATATAATGCGTGGCGGAGTAGAAGAATCAATGATAATATCTCCAAACCAAGATAAGATGGTGTTCGACCGTTGGAGGAATACCTGCAAATAGTCCCTTCCGAGTTGGAAATCATAAAACAGGACTTCGAAAATAGAAATTTGGAGTTAGGGAAAATATAGAACAACTTGAGGAAGAAAAAGTGCATTTGAGGTTAGATATTGATGTCCAGAAATTAGAGGCTGAGAAACTGAGAAAAGGGAAGAGGAAGGCCGAGGAAGATTTGGACAGTTTGAAGACAGATTACAAAAAGTTGCATTCATCGATGAGAACTGCTGGGTTGGGTAAAACCTCAGAACAATGGCGTCAAGAAATTCAAGAAGAGAAGGCTAAGGTCGATCAGTGGAAGAAGAGATTTCATGATGCTCAAGCACGAGAGGATACTCTGAAAAAGACTGTGTTTGAGAGCCAAAGCAAAAAAGAGATGCTAAGAGCTCGAGTAGCAGAATTAGAGAAGGCATTGTGTCAAAGCCGCAACTCTACAGTGAAGCTGGAAATAAGCCTAAACAAGATTGAAAATTTGAAAGGAAAGGTGGGAGAGCTTGAAACAGCGCTGCAAAATAGTGAACTTCGGGTGCAACTATTGGAGGCAGATAATGAGCGATGGGAAGAACAATTTCAACGATATCAAGACCAGGTCAGAGAAAGAGATTACGTCATGGGCGAAGCTGTGGCTCAGATACGAGAAATGGCTGTTCATTTACAAGCTTTAGCGGTTCAGGCTGATGTTTTAAGTGTGAAATATGAGCTAGAGTCAGACCGGGGTCGAGAGTTAGCTTGGCTTCTCAAGAAAGTTAAAGCTTTGAGCATAAGGGCTAGGCCTTATATGTGATTTTGTTTTGTATAAAGGATTTTGTTTTCTTATAAAGTTATTGTAACGACCTAATTTTCAGTGGTGTCGGAAATAGTGATATGAGATCACTAAATCCAACAGGTAAGATTGAATAAGATAGTAATTGAATGTTTATGAGTCAAGTGAGAATTTAGAAGAAATTGTGGATTGGTGAATTTGGTGAATTAAAATAATTTATTAGGTCAAATGGGTCAAAAATAAGGTATCGAGACCTCGAATTTGAAAATCGAGCCATAAATATTTTTAGAAATATTTATGGAGTGTTATTAAGTTAGTATTAAAGTTTGGCTGAGAAATTTAAATGTTTGGGTAGTCAATTAAATAAAAAGGACTAAATTGTAACAAATGTAAAATTGCTAAAAGAATTAAATAGCTCAAGTGTTAAAAGAAAGAGGGTTTAAAGCACAATTAAACCTAAAAGTGAAAAGGTTGGACGGCAAAGGCAAGGAAATCCGCAGAAAATAAGGGAAATAAGGGCAAAATTGGAAATTTTATGATTTTAACATGTATAATAAAGACAAAATTGAAAAACCTAGAGATATCTTCACATTATCTCAGCCAAAATGCCATAGGAGTTCTGGAGAAAGCTGGTTATTCATATTTTTACATCATATCAAGAATCCAAAGAAGAACGGGGAAAAGAAAAAGTTGCAGAATAGTCCCTAAATTTCAATATCTACTACAAATCAGCCGGGTAAGTTCATATGGTTGAATTTATATGTTTATTTGTGAATGATTAAATGATATAATGTGTTGTTAAATATGAATTTGCTGTGAAATAATGAAATTATGATAAAACGAAAGAATAAAGGCGGTAATTCAAATTAGGAAAAACGCAGAATTGAGTACGTTCATATCGTGACATGTGATGAATTGACTGATAAGACCATGGTTAATCCATGGCAAAATGTGAAATGTAGGTATGGTATAATCCATACTGAGTTGTGAAATGTAGGTATGGTATAATCCATACTGAGTTGTGAAATGTAAGTATGGTATCAACCATACTGAGTTAAGAAATGTAGGTATGGTATCGTCCATACTGAGTTATGAAAAGTAGGTATGGTATCGTCCATACCGAGTTGTGAAATGTAGGTATGGTATCATCCATACTGAGTTGTGAAACGTGGCATTGAGCAACGACGTACTCAAATTCGTAAGACGTTTCCTAATTTGATATTTAGTAATATAAAAAAAGTGAATCAAATGAAAGAGATTGAGTAGTTGTTAATGTTGAGCTAAACTATGTGAAGTATTTTAACGATGGTTGTGAATGGCAGGGAACTTTAGTAAATGTTTTATTATTGTTTGGAAATATTATGTGTGGTAAGCATTACTTTTAAACCTATGAACTTACTAAGCTTCAATAAGCTTACTCGTGTGTGTTGATATTTCTATGAAGATTGAATTAAAGAGAAGTTGGTAGATCGAATCATCACAGCAAAGCTACTATCCAGATCAATTCCGGTAGCCTTTGTTTCATGTTTAAAGATTTATATGGCATGTATAGAGTTTAAATGAAATGGAGTAAAGTTGTTATAAACTAGTTAATTATATTTTGCAATGAAACAGTTTTTGAATTGCAGCAGTTATTTGATTTTGAAAAATCACCAAAAATAGAAGAAATAGAATTAAATAGTTAATAATATACAGAATTGAAGCTTATTGAGTCTATTTTCATATAAAAGAAACATAACAAATAAATTATTCGTATATTTTGAGATATTTGAATTTTTGTGAGACTAGTTTAGAAAGATTACGTGATCCCCTGTTCTGTCTTTGAAAAATCATTAGAAATTGTACAAAAATAATTGTGGCATATAGTTTATATGCATGGAATCCTGAATAAGTCTATTTTCAAATGAACAAAACAATAAGGTCATATGAATTTTGTACAAAGAGATAATTGATTCGTAGTGAAGAGAGGTCAGAATAGAAGAATAGTAAAACAGGGGAGATTTTAATGAATAAACTGTACTAATTGGCTGAGCCAAAAATTCTGGAAAACTTATAGTAAGAAGATATATGAGTCTAGTTTTAGGGAAAATTTACGGATCTTAATTTGGAGTTTTTTATCTTGAGACAAAAATAATTTAGTGACAATGACGCAGATGGACAGTTTTAAATTTTTACGCCGAATTAGTAGTTAAGTCTAGTAATGCCTCGTGCTCGACTCCGGTAACGGTATCGGGTAAGGGGTGTTACAGTTATTCTAAAAGAAATTGAACCAAAATCGACACCTCCTAGTTTTGCATTCATATCATGCATTTGTATTACATCGCATCATATGCATCAAATGTCATAAAAGAACCCTATTAACAAGAGATCGTATTATAGTTACCCTGGAACATCACTACTACACTCGAAGAAAAACTAAAGTTATGGATCAAATGTCGGAAAAACTGGAACAAATGTAGAAAGAAATGCAAGATCGGCTGCAAGCTCAGATGCAAGAGCAACTGACCAAGATTCAGCAGGACATGAAAGATCAGATGTTAGAATCGCAAAAGAGCATGATGAATCAGTTAACACAGTTACTGCTTGGAGGGCCAAAAAAAGGAAAGAGCCCTATGGTTAACCCCGGGGATGACAGTGAAGACCCTGTTTATCCACCGGGTTTCGCCCCGACAAATACCCCAGCGCAGCCCAATGCATACCCACCTAGGGTGTCCGTGAATATCAGTCCTCAGTATCAAGCCAGCGTTTCAGCATTAACACACTTCCCGACAGGCTCAGACACTGAAGACAATCTAGCAAATCCCGGTGTCCCTGATCCGGATGACATAGCGGAGATAGAAAAGGTAAAAGGGGAACTCTCAAGGCAACTGGAAGACCGATACAAATGGCTGGAGGAGAAATTCAAGGCGTTGGAAAGCGCTGATTATCAGTGTGGAATGGATGCTAAGGAGTTAAGTTTGGTTTTAGATCTAGTGTTCCCTCCAAAGTTCAAAGCGCTAGAATTTGAAAAATACAACGGAACCAGTTGTCCTAAGGCCCACATCACGATGTTTTATCGGAGGATGATCGGTAATGATCAGTTGTTAATTCATTGTTTCCAAGACAGTTTGACTAGGGCTTCGGCCAAATGGTACAATCAACTGAGTCGCACCCAATTCAAATCATGGAAAGACTTAGCACAGGGCTTCATCAAGCGATATGGCCATGTGAAGGACATAGTGCCTGACAGGATCACATTACAGAACATGAAGAAAAAGTCGAATGAAAGTTTCAGGCAATATGCTCAGATGTGGAGGGAAGTCGCTACGCAAGTCTAACCCCCACTGTTGGAAAAAGAAACCACCATGTTTTTCATTAATACTTTGAAGGTACCTTTTATTAATCACCTACTGGGAAGTGCAACTGAGAGTTTTACAGACATAGTGATGTCCGGGGAAATGATAGAGGATGGAATAAGGTGTGGAAAAATAGAGGTTGGGGAAAGTATTAGGAGGTCAGCCCCAAAGAAGAGAGAAAACGAAGTTGGCAATGTGAGCGGGGGTTATGCAAAACCAATCATGGTAAATCAACCAAGAGCGGTGGCCACAGGCTAGCAAGCTTCACCAAGACAAGAGCCTAATACAAAGCAAAACGCGGAAAAGCTCCAGTTTACTCCCATTCCAATGACGTTCCAAGAGCTATACAAAAGTCTATTTGATATGCATATTGTATCCCCTGTCTACTTAAAGTCGTTGCAACCCCCATACCCCAAATGGTACGACGTAAGTACTCAATGTGAATACCATGAGGGAATAATGGGGCACTCGATATAGAATTGCTTTTCTTTCAAAAAGCTAGTCGAAAGGCTCATCAAAATGGGCATTATGATGTTCGATGATGCGCCTGGTGTAGGAAATCCGTTACCCAATCACACTGATAATGGGGTGAACGTGATAATCGAGAATGCGTGAAAAAGAATCAAGTTGAATGTTGTAGAAGTAAGAACCCTATTGAGAGAGGTCTAGAGAAAAATGGTGGAAAGAGGTTTAATCCTGTAAGATGTAGGGAGCAAATCTCAAGAAACGAGGAACTATTATGAGTTCCACGAGGAGGAGGACCATGAGATTCAGAGGTGCAATGAATTCAGGGCCCTAGTGCAGGGTCTAATAAATAATAAGGACCTAGAGTTCTTTGAGTTCACTAAAGGGAAGGACGTGTGCACCATAGGAGGAGAGTCGGTAGAGAAGGGCGCTGAGGTCAATCGATCGATGGAGATCATTTCAAGACCAAAAGTCAATGAAGCCTGGGCAAAAACAACACCGAGAGTTGTAATTTAGAAACCCGTAGATTTTTCTTATAAGGATAACAAAAAGGTGCCCTAGAATTACAATTGTAATATAATATGCTAGGGAAAAGAGAGTCCGGTCGGCATGCCAAATACGAAAGTCGAACCTGAAAAAGGGAAGTCCCTGATGATTGAACAGCGGGAGAAAGGTCAGAACCACTGGTTAATGAGCAGGTAACTGAGAATGAAGCCCAAGAGTTTTTGAAATTCCTAAAATACAGTGAGTATAGTGTTGTGGAGCAGTTGCACAAGCAGCCTACACGTACATCGATACTGGCTTTGCTTTTAAACTCGGAGATACAATGTAACGCGCTGATGAAGGTATTGAATGAAACTTATGTCGCCGATGACATTTTGGTCAACAAGCTAGACCGCCTTGTCGGCAACATAAACGCCGATAACTTCATTTCTTTCAGTGATGATGAGATACCGCAGGGGGCATGGGATCCACCAATGCTCTGCACATCACTACATGATGCAAAGGGTATACGCTACCGAGGGTATTAATTAACAATGGATCGGCACTGAATGTCTTGCCCCTATCCACATTGAACAGGTTGCCTATATATAGCTCTCACATGAAAACATGCCAGAACATAGTGAGAGCATTGGATAGCACCGAAAGGAAAGTAATGGAAAGGATTAAGATACCCCTTCTGATCGGACCAAATACGTACGAGGTAGACTTCCTCATGATGGACATCAGGCCTTCTTATAATGGTTTATTTGGGAGGCCTTGGATTCACTCGGAGGGAGCAGTACCATCATCATTGCACCAAAAGCTAAAGTTGGTGATAGAGGGTCGCCTGATGACTATAAATGTGGAGGAGGACATTATCGCATTCGTTACTAGTGATACGCCATACATAGAAAATGATTCTGAGGTGATAGAGTGTTCTTTTCGGTCATTAGTATTCGTAAATGCAACTTTCATCATCGAATAAGGCAAGGTCCCAGTGCCAAAAATATCCAAAGCTACGTGGATGAGCTTACGACTGATGGTAGGAAAATTAACATTGCTTGGGAAGGGACTCGAAAAATACCTCTATGGACGGGTCGAAGTGTCGGGTTTGGTTGACAAGCACGATAGTTTTGGCATGGGGGCATAAGTCAGATGCCAAACAGAGGAAAGAGGAACTAGAAAGGAATCAAGAGAGATAAAGGGCACGATTAAATGGGGCTGAGGTTAAATGAGGATCAATGACTTTTCCCCATATATCCAATGTATTTGTATCAGGAGGAATTATCCATCATGAACCAAGGATGACAAGAGAAGGAATGGCTGAAGATATAATGAAAACTTTGAGCATCAACACCGTATTTGAAGAGGGATCGAAGGAAGGAAACTTAGCGGGCATTCGCCCCTATGAGCCTGGAAGTGTTCTGAACAACTGGACTGCAGAGGAAATTCCTGTAGTGTTTAGAGCTAACATAGAGTAATGTCCAAAACACACTTGTTGTTTTAAGCCTAGAAACAATAAGAATCTTTTGTGAAATAGGCTCATGTTCAAACATCTTTATTTTCAATAAAAAAATACATTTTTGTGTTTCATGCCAGGCAAATATTTTTTTATTTATTCTCTCATTTCATTCATAATCATACCATACAAATAAGTTATTCTTAGATTCATTGGTTTCTTTGTGTATTCTTTCGTACCTACAATAGGTCCCCAAATATTGATGTCATAAGCAACGCTGCTATGGACCCAAAACTCCGTTATGAATGAAACATGTGCTTAGAGGTATCTCAGGATTTTATAAATGACGGAGATTGTGTGTAGATTACAGAGACTTAAACAAGGCCAGCCCAAAAGATAACTTCCCACTGCCTCGCATCGACACTTTAGTGGATAACACGGCATGTTATTCATTGTTCTCCTTCATGGATGGTTTCTCTGGATACAATCAGATAAAGATGCATCCTGAAGACATGGAAAAGACCACATTCATAACCTTGTGAGGAACTTTTTATTACAAGGTGATGCCATTCGGGTTAAAGAATGCGGGAGCAACATACCAAAGAGTCATGGTAACCTTGTTTCACGACATGATGCACAAGGAGATCGAGGTCTACGTCGACGACTTGATCGCGAAATCCCAAACAGAAAAGGAGCATGTATAGGTTTTGATGAAACTGTTTTTGAGGTTGAGGAAGTTTCAGCTAAAGCTCAATCCAATCAAGTGTACTTCCGGAGCTAGGTCAGGAAAACTGTTTGGTTTCATAGTCAGTGAAAAGGGAATTGAGGTAAATCCGGATAAAGTCAAGGCTGTACAAGAATTGCTTTCGCCGCGCACTCAAAAGGAGGTTCGAGGTTTTCTGAGAAGACTAAATTATATTGCCTGGTTCATTTCGCAATTGATTGAGAAGTGTGACCCCATATTTCGTCTTCTAAAGAAACACAATCCAAGCATTTGGGACGATGAATGCCAGAAGGCTTTTGACAGAATTAAACAATACTTGTCAAATACTCCAGTATTAATGCCACCCAGTCCTGATAAACCATTGATTCTGTATTTAACGGTATTTGATAATTCAATGGGATGTGTGCTCGGCCAACACGATGAGACAAGAAGGAAGGAAAGGGCAATATATTACCTCAGTAAGAAATTTACTAAGTGTGAAATGAGGTACTCGACAATTGAGAAATTATGTTGCGCATTGGTCTGGACAACTCGAAAGTTGAGGCAGTACATGTTGTACCAAACGACTTGGTTAATCTCGAAACTAGACTCTCTTAAGTACATGATGGAGTCAACCGTTCTGAATGGAAGAATAGCCCGATGGTAAATTTTGCTCTCCAAATTTGACATAGTCAATGAGAACCAGAAAGCTGTGAAGGGAAGTGTAATAGCAGATTTTCTAACCAGTAGAGCTCTAGACGATTACGAGCACTTGAGCTTTGAATTTTCTAATGAAGATATGATATTTGTAGCGCTACTGAGGAAGATACCCTAGAAGATCGTCCTTGGAAATTGAACTTCGACGGAGCGTCAAATGTCGTTGGTAATGGAGTTGAGGCAGTCTTGATATCCCCAAGTGGAGATCATTATCCATTCACTTGCAAGTTGGATTTTGACTGCACAAACAATATGGCAGAATACGAAGCATGTATCATGGGAATTCGAGCAGCCATAGACCGCAAAATCAAGGTGCTAGAGGTATATGGAGATTCTGCGTTGGTGATCTATCAACTCAAAGGTGAATGGGAAATGAGAGATCCCAAATTGATCAATTATTGAAAGTTAGTTTTGGAGCTAATTAAGGAGTTTGATAATATCGCCTTCTTCTATCTCCCACATGATGAAAACCAGTTGGATGACGCCTTGGCCACATTAGCTTCTATGATCAGAGTAAATGATCAGGAAGACATGAAGCCTATCCAAATGAGTATCTGTGAGGCTCCGGCTCACTGCTGCAATATCGATGAAGAGGAGGAGAAAGATGATCATCTTTGGTATCATGATATTCTGCGATATGTGAAGAGCTGTGAATACCCTGATCAAGCAACTGAAAATGATAGGAGAATATTGAGAAGACTGGCCAATGACTATGTCTTAGACGGAGAGGTCCTGTATAAAAAGAGGAAAAACTAAGTACTGTTAAAATGCGTTGACGCTGTTAAGGCTAATAAAATTCTGGAAGAGGTCCATGAAGGTTTCTGCGGGACGTATGCCAATGAGTTTACAATGGCCAAGAAAATCATGAGATTCGGGTATTATTGGTCCACGATGGGAGGAGATTGTATCCGTTACACTAAGAAGTGCCACAAGTGCCAGATTTATGGAGACAAAATCCATTTGCCTCCTTCACCTCTCCATGTTATGACTTTTCCATGGCCTTTCTCAATGTGTGGCATGGACGTCATTGGGCCAATTTCGTCAAACGCTTATAATAGACATCGATTCATTTTCGTGGTCATCGATTACTTCTCCAAATGGGTAGAGGCAGCTTCATATGCCAATGTCAGGAAGACGGTAGTTAGCAAGTTTTTGAAGAGGGAGATCATATGCCGCTATGGTATGCCGGAAAGGATCGTATTTGACAACGTGTTGAACTTGAACAATAGTGCGATAGCGGAAGTCTACAGTCAGTTCAAAATTAAGCACCACAACTCGTCGCCATATCACCCGAAAATAAATAGTGCAGTTAAGGTAGCTAATAAAAATATCAAGAAAATTGTGGGGAAAATGACTAAGACCTACAAAGATTGGCATGAAAAGTTACTATTTGCCCTCTATGCCTATCGAACATCTGTTAGAACTTCTATCGGGGTAACATCTTTCTCGTTGGTTTATGGGATGGAGGCAGTTTTGCCCATTGAAGTTGAAATTCCTTCTCTCCGGGTTTTATCAGAGCTGAAGTTTTGTAGCTCAAGATAAAAATAATTTAGTGACTATGACACGGGTGAACAACTTGAATATTCACATAAGTAAATAGTGAAAATTATAGATAATGTTACTTACAAGTGTGTTGTTTATACTGAGGATGTGGAATGGAGAGGAGGAAAAAAATATATGAATGACTTATGTATAAATTGAACACATGCCTGATTATAATCGATATGCATGTGTTAATGTGCTTAATGAGATAACCATAAGTTGGGAAATGTGGAAAAGTGAAATGAAACGGAAGTCTATGTTGTGATAAGCTCATCCATGTATGTTGGTTTTCATATGATATTATGGGCCTAACATGCTTAATTAAGTGAGTGGTATGAGTAAATTTACTCAAAATTCATGGAATGTATGTTTAAGCACATTTGTTTAAATAAGATAATCGAAAAGTTCGTGTAACATGACTAAGTATGAAAATTTTCTTAGAGTGAATTATGTGATTATGATGATATTACGTTGATGATGAATGCTAAGTCATATGTGTGTATTTATGAGAGTCAAGTTAGAGGCTTTACGACCTCACCCCCTTACCAGTGTTGCTTTATGATGAAAGTTCGCGAGAATTATGTTGAATAAGTTCATAAGTGGGAAACTAAAGAGTTCAGTGGTGAAATAATTAGTAATGCAAAAAGAGTTGAGTATAATGTGACAAATGAACTCAGTTTTAGAAGAAATATCAGATTATTTTAATGATTACACAAATTATACAATGTCACGGATAAAGAAGAAGTTAGTCTCGACTATTCGCCTCAAATTGAGTATGAAATCTAAAGTATGTGTTTGCTAAGATTCTTCCCGAATTGGTTTTCGTTAGTGAATGGAATGATGCGAGGTACAGGATGACAGAATTAGTTAGAGAAATAATAATTGAGTAGTAAAGATATCTGTGTGTGATAGTTATATTTGAGATGAATATGATGATCTTTCTGGGTATTCTATATATATTCTTTTATCCTCAGAGATATGTGTGTGATTTTTAAGCTTTAATGGAGTTCTTATGTTATGAGAATGCTAGCTAACTATGATGTTAGACGAAAGCCCTGTTGGTCGGGTCGATTTATGATCGGTATTTCTTTATTTCTTTGGAATTCTATTTTATTATGTTGGAATAAAGTCGATGGTAAAAAAATTTATGTTGGACTATTCTTCCGTTTTTACTGGATATTATTCTGTCTTATATATAAATATTTGGAAATATATTATCTCTGTTATGATAGAAGTCCAGAGTCGGTAAGCAGTGTTTTTCTTCTGGCTTTCTCTGAGGAATCATCAGTATCTTTATTATTTTTTTATAAGTTATGTTCTCGAATTTCCGGTATGGTATTGTATCTTGAATTTCCTTATCTTGGTTTTCCTATCATTCATACTTTGTAAATTATTAATCATGGCTTATCTTTAAAGTGTGTTCTTCAACTTGTGATAACTATGTCTGTTATGATTATGCTTTTGGTTTGATCATAGAAACATGGTGATCCTGGCATCTGGATTTCTTTAATTTTCATGTAAGGAATTGACATCGGAAAAGGTATAAGTAGTGAAAAATTTTGAATCTCTCAACTGAAGGAATTTTCGAGGACGAAAATTTTTAAAGAGAGGGAGAGTTGTTATAGCCCAAATTTCAGTGATGCCAAAAATAGTGGTTCGAGACCACTAAATCTGACAAATGAACTCGTAGACTATATTATTTAATATTTACAAGCCAAATGTAGCTTTTAAAATATTTTTGAAATAGTAAATTGTGTTTTATAAAGATTTATTTAGTCAAGAAATCGAGAAAAAGAGGTATCGAGATCTCGGTGTTATAAACCGAGTCATAAATATTTTTATGAATATTTACGGAATGCTAATAAGATAGTATTAAAATTTCGTTAGAAAATTTTGACGTTTGGGTGGTTAATTAAATAAAAAGGACTAAATTAAAAAAGGTGTAAAAGTTGCTGAAAGGATTAAATAGCTTAATTGTCAAATGAGGAAGGACCTAAAGTGCAAAGAAGCCCAAAGGAGATGTTTTGGGTGGCAATAGCTGAGAAAAATCAGGAAATGGGTGAAATAAGGGCAAAATCAGAAAATTGCCAAAATTAGCTAAATAAAAATGGGACCAAATTGGAATATCTAGAATTCTCTTCATTTCTCTTCATTTTCAACAGCTTAAAAACAGCCATGGAAGAAGGCTCAAGCTGGTTTTCATACTCTCATGTAAGTTTAATTCTTACTTTCTCCTTGAAATTTCTATGTTTTTAGACTTTTACAATTGGGTCCAACTTACTATGTCATTAGTTTTTGATTCTATGGCTAATTTTTAAACTTTATATGGATTAGTGCTGGAAGCATATGATGAATAAACATAGAATTGAAGCTTTAATTTTGATATATGATGATTTTATCAAGTAAAATTGATGGAAATTGGTTTTAGGACCTAATTGTGAAAAAGTTTGGAATTAAGGTCTAACACTAAAGTTCTGATTTTTAAAGGTTATGAAGTAGTTTAAAATGATAGAGAAAAGTATTAAATGAGAAAATTAGCTCAATTGATGGGTTAATTGAGTAAGGACTGAATTGTATGAATTGTGGAATTTGGGACAAAATAGAAATCAACATGTTACACTAAAGCAGTTTTGGACAGCAGCAGTTGTCTAACTTTGAAAAATCATCAAAAATTGTATAAATTGAATTAGAAGTTAAGTGAGATATAGAATTAAAGCTTGTTGCGTCTATTTTCATATAAAAGAAATAGAGCAAGCAAAAGAAGTCTACATATTGAGATCTTTAAATATTTGTAAGACTGGTTTAGAATAACTTCGTGATCCTCTATTCTTAATTTAGAAATTCACTAAAAATTTTAAAAAAATATTTATGAGTTATAGTTTATATTTTTGTATTCCTTAGTAAGCCTATTTTCATTAGAAATAATGAGATACACTATATGAAAATCTTACTATGAGATAATTGATTTTTAGTGAAAAGAGGTCAGAGCCATCAGACTGTGTAATAGGGGAGAACTTAACTAATAAACTACACTAATTGGCCAAACCAAAAATTCTGGAAAAATTAGAGTAAAAATATATGTGAGTCTAGTTTCAAAGAAAATTTATGGATCTTAATTTGAAGTTCTGTATCTCAAGATAAAAATAATTTAGTGACTATGACACGAATGAACAGCTTGAATATTCACATAAGTAATAGTGAAAATTATAGATAATGTTACTTACAAGTGTGTTGTTTATACTAAGGATGTGGAATGGAGAGGAGGATGAGGAAAATATATGAATGAATTATGTATAAATTGAACACATGCCTGATTATAATCGATAAACGTTGAATTAGAAATGATGTAATGTTTTATTTCAAATATTTATTATGAAACTAAGATTATGGTTATGGTATAAAAATCGAATTGTAAGTTCGTGTAACTTGAATTATATTCTTAAATGTTTGAAATGTATGTTATTGATGTGAATATAATTTGAATGTTCATTGTATGAAGATTGATGAAACATTGGTATATTTGTTTAAAAAAAAAGGAAGAAATCCCGTTTGAATGAAAGGAAAATTTGATGGATCTCTGAAAAAGAATTGACGGTAAAAAGGATCTAGCCCGGACGGGTGATCCTATCCTGATATAGCCCTCCCGAAGAATATGTGGAAAATGGATTTAGCCGGACGGGTAATCCGAATTAGGTTCGAATTTAGCCTGGGTCGTAATTCAGATCCAAGCTCATTAGAGTAATTGTCGTTGCAGGGGATTTAGCCTGGAGTGGTAATCCTTACAATACTCTATGAGTTTATATTATACAGGATTTAGCCTGAACTGGTAATCCAACTATAAAGATGAGGTTCGCGGGAGTGTGCTATCTAAAATGGAAATGTGCGCACATGAATATGAATTGACGGACCCGGATTTGTACACTAAAGTTACCTCTGAAAATCCATTGAAATTTCGAGTAATTCAACGGGATAAATATGGAAAAATAACAAGGAAATGGAAATCATGGTATTGATGAACTCATCAATCATGATATATATTATGTGATATAAGGAAATACGAGTTGATGAGACATGAACATAGAACTTGGTTAATGAATGAGTTCATTTGTGATTACATATTTGTACACCCTTAAGTGTATTATCCGTATGGATTGGTATTCCTAATGAGTTAGTGAGAAAAGTTCTAATATGAAATAATCTGAAATTTGAAATGAAATATTATGAAACCGTACTTAAAATACATTGGTATGTCTTGTATATGTTATTTGAGTTGATAATGTGGAAAGTAAATGCATGTGGAAATATGAGATTGTGATATATAAAAACATGGAATATGTTTGATAAATGTGTTTATTCATAATTATAGAACTGTACACCTCAAGTGTACTATTTGTGTAAAGATAATGATTTCAAATTATCTGTAAGTGTTCTGTACTCTTTGGTAATGCCTCGTAACCCTATTTCAGCGACAGATACGGGTTGGGGGTGTTACACAATCTCGGTGCGATCAACTGAATCTAATCGAGAAAAAAAAGGTTAAAAGCATTCGTCGTGGTCAAATGTACCAGAAGCAAATGATCAGAGCTTACAATAAAAAAGTTCACTCCAGAGTATTCCATGAGGGAGACTTGGTATTGAAAAAGATCTTCCCTATGCAAAAAGACTTCAGAGGAAAGTGGATGCTTAATTGGGAGGGGCCTTATGTTGTAAAAAAGGTCTTTTCTAGAGGGGCACTGATACTAGCCGAGATGGACGGCAAGAGTCAGCCAAACCCAGTTAATGCAGACTTAGTCAAGAAATACTTCGCTTAAGAAGGAAAATGGGCCAAGGCGAAAACCCGCAAAGGGCGTCTTGAGCACACAAAAAAATGGAAAGGCCAAAATGAAAACCCGCAAAGGGCACTTTGTGACCAAATGAGCTTTGAATTGAAAACCCTTAAGGGGCAATTCAAATTTTTGAGGAGAAATAGGGCATTCGCTAGCCATCCTGTACTTGAGTTAACAATAAGGAGATATGCTACATCTTCGGGGCATTAACAAAGTACTACAGATTTCCTAGACACATGTTGAACTTAGAATGATCTTCAAAAAGTTCGTACAGAGAAGTTCAGGCTGTGATATCTATGGCGCTAATTCCACCCTAACTCATTTTTGTACCTTAGCAAAATTTGCTTCCTTTGCTCAATCTATTTTTTACGGATCCTGTCTCGAATAAATTTTAGTTTTATTCATCTCTATAATCTTTTTCAAGCATTTCATATTGAAATAATGATTAATGAACTAACAATACTTTCACGAAAGAAGTTTTGCATATTACTCTGAAAAGTCTCTAAATATTGCAAGAATCTAAAACAGGACAATTATTTAGAACTCACCAAGCCTAAAAGGCTGGGAACACTTGAGAGATAAGGGTCTAAGCAATGACCACATCTTCAGATTCTCTATTGAAAATATCAGCTGAACAAGAAGACACACGTCAGGGATATCACCTTAACAAACAGCAAGCAATGATAGCCCAAATGTTAAAAATGGATCATTCTCATGACATTTTGCATTCATTCATATAACATTCATAATACATCTGGTTAGGAGCATTTTCCGATCATAACATCCTAATTATTTGACATAAGCATAGACCCCATAAAATCAATTCTACAGGTAGGTTCCCCAGAGGACGATGTAGCAAAATTGATCAGAATTACAGAACTTACAGGTCTTATCTCCATGTATCGGCAATGGAGCAGACTGAAGATTCTAGATCTTGTCTCCTTGAGATAGCAGTGGGATAGATCAAAGTAGGCGAATCTTATCTCCATGTATCGGCAATGGAGCAAATTTAGGCCATCAGCCTTATCCCCCTAAGTAGTAGTGGAACAGGCTGAAAATTACAAGTCTTATCCCCATATATCGGCAATGGAGCAGACTGAAGATTGTAGATCTTTTCACCCTAAGCAGTAGTGGAGCAGATCGAAGATGGCGAATCTTACATCCATATAGCAATGGAGCAGATTTAAGCCACCAGCCTTATCCCCCTAAACAGTAGTGGAACAGGCTGAAGATTGCAGATCTTATCTCCCTAAGTAGTAGTGGAGCAAATTGAAGACGGTGAGCCTTATATCCCTGAGCAGCAATGGAGTAGGCTGAAGATAACAAATCTTATCTCCCTAAACAGTAATGGAACAGATCAAATCTAAACGAATATTATCTCAATGAAGCAGTAATAGAGCGTTTTGAAGCAAACATTCCTGTACCCCTAAAGATGCAGTGGGTTAAAACGAGGCTACTGGAAGAAAGGAAGCGTCAAGCAGTCAAGACTCAGCAAGATGGGGCAAAAATTGCCTTTTAAAATCTTTACTCCATTCTCGTTACACGACAACGAGCAAAGAAGGGCAACTGTAAGGCCCAAATTTTACCCGGGCTCATACAAAAAACAAAAAACTAAAAAAAAAAAAGTCCAAAATCCAATGTCCATTTGCATCAAACCCAAACACAAGCCCAACCATCCTAAGGCCTACTAAACCCCAAAACAGATCAGAAACCCTAGCCATTACTTTGCGCCCAGCGCCGCCAGCAGCCCCCATGCACACGCCACGCATCTACTCCTCCGCATCGTGCCCGCCTCCACGCTCGCGCACTCGGCCACGTCGCCCCGCACCTCCGCAATGTGCACCTCCACGATGTTTGCACCTACAAAACAAGGGGAAATCAGTTGTAAAAAAAGGCTATAAAAAGTCGAAACAAAACAGTGTAAGGAGGGACGATTTTTAGGAGATACGAGGGCAAAAATACACTACATATTTTTTAGAGAAAAATCAATACAAAAGAAGTAAAAGCCGATTAGCAAATGTGTTTTTTTCTTTTCTTTTTCTTTCGAAATTGTTACATATTCTACACCTTTTTATTTTCATTTCTTTAGGCCTAATATATATACATATAAAAATACAAAAAAAAAAAGAAATTTTTTACCTTTTCGAGCTTCGACCGCCATGTACGGCGGCGGCGACGGCGCCGGAGCTCTCGCCGGAGGCCCTGCCAAAAATCGCCTGGGCAGAGGGGTTTTAGAGAGGCATTCTGTTTTTTTTAAAAAGAAAAGGGAGGAATGAAATTTTTTTTTTAAAAATGGTTTATATAGGCATCTAAAATGACGTCGTTTTGGGGCTGGCTTCAATAGCCCAAAACAACGACGTTTTACTCCCTTTGGCTCGCTCATTGACCCGACCCGGGGAGGATCCGCGTGTTTCTGTAAAAGAAGTTATTTATTCAGTTGGTCCTTCCGCTTTGGAGGCGTGTCTCAATTAAGTCCTTTTTACTTTTAATCTGGCCCTGTATTTTTACTGACTTTTTCATTTTAATCCCACAACAAACGGCGCAGTTTAGGAGGGCGGGAATATTTTCCATTTGGTCCTCCCCTTTTTCTGCGTGTAACACCCCTTACCCGTGTTCGACGCCAGAACAGAGTATGAGGCATTACCGAAGAGTACGAAACATTTACAGATTATTTAAACCATTTATCGCTCAAATATTAAAATTTATTGTAAAAGTTTCCTTTATCAGACCCTTAAGGTTCAAATCATGCATTGGGATTGGGTCAGGACTAAATCAAAATCGTATAAAATTTTTCGCAAAATCCTTAAGTTTATCTCATTTACAAGGTTCCCACGCCCGTGCTCACATGGCCGAGCCTCTAGGGCGTATAACTCTCTGACTTGCATCTGTGGAGAAACTTGGGTCACACGGCCTTAGTACACGCCCGTGTTGCTTGGCCGTGTGGTAAAGTTAATTTTTCACAAATTATGCTATTTTTCAAGCCATATTTCTCACTCATTTGATCCTTATTCTTCACCACATTTAATACATATAAAAACTAATTTAAGATATTCAACTGAGCCTTATACTTAATACGATTTGTTAGTCGTACACTTCATATAAATAACACGAAACGTATATGGGCTCAATTCTCATTAAATTTCTCTTGTACTTGTACTTTTTCATCCTATGTATTCATATAGCTTATAACAATCGCACTGCTTTTTCATATACATTTTTATAACAATTTGTCTTGGTTTCAAACTACTTCATATTTGAGTTTTACTTATCAAATCATTTGAAACATCATCTTTATACATATAGTGCACTTGAGATGCAAAAATTCTATAATTATGAATGAACACATTTATCAAACACATTCCATGTTTTTATATATTATAGTCTCATATTTCCATGTATCATTTACCATCATTTCCTCGTATTTTTGACAAATACATGTAACAACTCATAATCATGCAATTCACTAACTCTTCCCGCCAATTACAATTTAAATTGGCAACTCACTTATTGAGCCCAATTTCAATGTTCTCTAAAATCCATTAGGATGCATGTATCCATAAATAAATTCCATGTACTGATATCATCACCTCATATTTTCACATACATTTACTTTCCATATTATGAACTCAAATAACACACACAAGACATACCAATACATTCCAAGTACATTTTCATAATATTTCATTTCGAATTTAGATTATGTCATTTTAGAACTCTTCTCATTAACTCATTCGAATACCATTTCATACAGATAATACACTCAAGGGTGTACAAATATATAATCACAAATGAACTCATTCGTCAACCAAGTTCTATGTTCATGTATCATCAACTCATATTTCCTTATATCACATAATTCTATATAACACTTACCAACCGTCAAATTAGTGAACGTCTTACTTAAATTGTTCTCTGCACCGGTATGCCTTGAATTTCACCGATAATCACCGATGCCATATCCCAGATATGATCTTACACGGAAATCACTTGTCACTTGTACCCGAAGCTACCACTATTCACTGATCAGGTAGCCGAGGCTACCATTTTTCACTGATCAGGTAGCCGAAACTACCACTTTTCACTGATCAGGTAGCTAGAGCTACCACTTTTCAGTTGATCAGGTAGCCGGAGCTACCACTTTTCACTTTCACTTGTCTTTGATCAGATAAGTGTAGCCGAAGCTATCACTTATCACTTGTTGCCATGGTTCAACCATTGTATTTTCCGTCAATTCATGTTGTCATTGAACTGAAATGCTCAATTTGATCATCAATACATATGAAATAACACATAATGAAATTCATAAAATTAACAAATGATCACTAAAATTTAGCCATATAAACTCACAACTTCAATTTTTTTTGTATTATAACGATAATCATAATTTCATAATAAATATTCCAAATAAAACATTATATCAATTATAATTGAGCATGTAATCAATTTATACACAAGTCATTCATATATTATTTTCCCTCCTCCTCCTCTCCATCCACATCCTTAGTATAAACAACACACTTGTAAGTAACATTTTCTATAATTTTCACTATTTACTCATGTGAATATTCAAACTGTCCATTCGTGTCATAGTCACTAAATTATTTTTATCTTGAGCTAAAGAACTCCAAATTAAGATCCGTTAATTTTATTTGAAACTAGACTCAAATATCTTCTTACCACAATTTTTCCAGAATTTTTGGTGAGGCCAATTAGTACAGTTTATTCATCAAAGTCACCCATGTTCTGCTATTTGGCAGTTCTGACCCTTCTTCACTAAAAATTAATTATCTCTTTATACAAGATTCAGATGATGTTCACGTTTATTTCTATTGAAAATAGACTCATTCAGGATTCTAAACATATAAATTATAAGTCATAATTATTTTTTTACAATTATTAGTGAATTTTTAAAGTAAGAACAGGGGATCACAAAGTTATTCTAAACCAGTCTTGAAAAACTTTAAATATCTCAAAATGTAGACTTCCTTTGCTTGCTATGTTTCTTTTATATGAAAATAGACTCAATAAGATTTAATTCCATATCTATCTCAACTTCTAATTTAATTTATACAGTTTTTGGTGATTTTTCAAATTTAGACAACTGCTGCTGTCCAAAACTGCTTTAGTGTAACATGTTGATTTCTATTTTGTCCCTAATTCCACAATTCATACAATTCAGTCCTTGCTGAATTAACCCCTCAATTGAGTTAATTTTCTCATTTAATACTTTTCTCTATCATTTTAAACTACTTCATAACCTTTGAAATCAGAATTTTAACACTAGGCCATAATTTCAGCTATTTCACAATTAGGTCCTAAAACCCATTTTCATCAATTTCACTTGATAATATCATCATATAACAAAATTAAAGCTCCAAATCAATATTTATTCATCATATTCTTCCAGTAATAATCCACATCAACTTTAAAAATTAGCTATAGAATCAAAAACTAATGACATAGTAAGTTGGATCCAATTGTAAAAGTCCAAAAACATAGAAATTTCAAGGAGAAAGCAAGAATTAAACTTACATGAAGCTTGAGTATGAAAACCAGCTTGAAGCTCTCTCCCATGGTTGTTTTTCAGCTGAAGAAAATGAAGAGAAATCAAGAAAAATCTAGATAATTCCACTTTAGTCCTAGCTTTATTAAGTAAATTTTGCAATATTCCAAATTTACCCTTATTTCTCCTTATTTTCTCTGGTTTCATGCCCTTGCCGTCCAGCCCAAATAGACCTTGGATCTATTTGCCTTTTAAGCCCTCTTTCTTTTATCATTTAAACTATTTAATCATTTCTCATAACTTTGCATTTATTACAACTTAGTCCTTTTTGTTCAATTAACTATCGGAACTTTAAAATTTCTTTGTGAAACTTTAATACTAACTTATTAACACTCCATAAATATTTATAAAACATTTATGGCTAGATTAAAATCTCCGAGGTCTCGATACCTGCGTTTTGATTCTAATTATTTAATTTTTTTTCTAACTTCACATTTAACTTATACTCACTAAATTAATAATATTTTCTACTCACTTGTCGGATTTAGTGACCTCGAATCACTATTTCGACACCACTGAAAATTTAGGCTATTACAGTGCGCGTTGCTACGGGGCCCTAATTCATTTATTTCTTTTAAAATTTGCCCCAAATTTTTATTTTAAGTTTAATTTTGTCCTTTTTCTTATTTCCTTTTCTTATTTTGCTATTATTGTCATTATCTTGATTATTATTTTTATATTTAATATTATTATTACTGTATTTATTATTATTATTACCTTCCTTATTATTAATATTGTTATTATTACTATTCTTATTTTTTTTTTTTGTTATAATTACTATTATTTTTTATTATTATCACTATTAATTTTAATATTATTACTATTATTTTATTATTAATACTATTTTTTACTATTACTTTTATTGTTATTTTCATTACTATTAATAATATTATTATTACTATTATTATTACTAATTTAGTATTATTATTATTTTACTATTATGATTATTATTTTAATATTAATACTACTATTTTTTTATTTTATAATTATTATTATAATAATAATTATTATTATTACTTTTATTATTATCACTATTATTTTTTTACATATATATTATTATTACTATAATTATATTTATTATTTTTATTATCAACATCATTATTGCTATTATTATTATTTCTATTTTTTTTCTTTTCTATTATTATTTGTTTATTAATGTTTTATTATTATTGTGTTTTTTTACTATTATTTTATACCTTTTAAATTATCATATAGTATTTATTTGTATTGATTTACCATTAGTTTTCTTGTTATTATGTTCTTTTATTTATTTGTTTTTTTTTCTTAGTATTTCATATAGATGGTGGGTTTTAAATTTTATTGTATTTTGTTTTGCCTCCATTTTTATTATTTACATTGTTCCCCTTGTCTTATTCTATTATGCATGTGTACTATACCCCATCTTCCATTTTACTACAATAAAATCACATATTACTCAAAGCATTAAAAATTTTTGTTTTGAAATAAGCAAACATTCTTCTTTTTAAAATCAAAGCACATGGGTCAAATAAAGACTTATTTTCGAGAACTCAAAATGTTGTGTCATAACTCACTGGATATAACATTTTGTAATCTCGAGATAAGAATTTCCAAAATCAAGGGTAATATTTTGTATTTGGGAATTTTAAGAAATTGTGCTATAAGTTACCGGGTTTCGTTTTCTCATGTGACCCAAATAATTGAATACCCTTCTTAATTTTAAATGTACGAGTTTTAAATGGTGAGAGACAAGCTTAGTTTTGAAGATTCGAAATGTCGTATCCTAACTCACTGGGTATGATATTTTATTCCTTCGAAATAAGCAAGTCTCAGCATTTGTTTTAATTTATTCAAATTTTTTTTACAAAAAAGGGATCGTATTTTAAAATCTTTTCAAGTTTTCGACATTAGGACATTAAATAATCAATTAGGTACCAATTTTGGGCGTCACGAGGGTACTAATCCTTCCTTGTGCGCAATTGATTCCCGAACCCGTTTTTCTAAATTTCGTAGACCAAAACTATCGTTTTAATAAATCAAAATGTTTTAATAATCAATCTTAAGGTGACCCGATCACACCTCAAAAAAAGATTGGTGGGGACTCCCTTTCATTTTAAAAGTCGACCCCGTTTTCTAAATAAAAAAATGGCTTCGACATGGAGAATATGGACTAAGTCCACAACTTGACACATTGTACAAGATTAGTATTTGAACTTAACCAAACAAATTTAACTATTACTATTTGAGTTAAGACTAAAATTTCAAATTTTGAAATGTACATGGACTAAATTTAACCAATTCGAAAAGTACATGAATTAAATTCGATCAAATTAAAGTACAAAGACTAAATCCACAACTTTTGAAAAATACAAGGACTAATAGCATAATTTAAATTTTATATTATATAGTATTAAAATATATGTTTTTGTTAGAACATCTTTAGTCATACTTCTAAGATGCAAGTATGTTGCAATAGACTTTCTATTTGTTGTTTACGTCTGGCCTAAACCAATTTTCATATTTTGAGTGTTGCTTATTTTTTATGTGTAAGATATTTATTGAGTGATTTTTAGCACAATTTTTATGCAAAAAATTAGGAATTTTTATAAGAGGAAACTAGAATAATTATGTAGTTTTGAGAGTCCTTGAATTATAGGATTTTATGTCTTCTTTTTTTTTTGTGATTATCCTTTGCTTCAATATGAGACTTTGTAGGAGTTTATTTGGAAATAGATCTTGATTAGATTATGGAAGATTATTTGGAAAGATATTGAATGTGAGATTACGTAAGAGGTTATTTGGAAAAAAAGTTTGTTCTTCCAGAGTGGTGTAGATTGGAGCTAATATTGAAAGGCACTATTTTGTCTATTTTGAAAAGCTTTCTTTGTACCTTTTGCGAGAGCTTATTATATACATCTTTGAGTGTGTTTATTAGCCTTATATAGGGAGGTTTGGGTGGAGAGTAAGTGCCCACAAACAGTAAGATCTTTGTTGTTACAATTATCTTTTAGTGAGCTTGAGTAGATTGAGTTGATTAGCAAAGTTTGTACTATGGAAAGTTTGTATGGTGGATTCGTTATCTAAGCAAGGCCCTACAAAGGTGGGTTGTTGAATTGAACCACGTCAACAAATCATTGTTCTCCATCTTTTATTTATCTTCTTTTTTTCTCATCGCAACTGTCAAACAAAACTTTCATTGCAGCAATAACTGCATGTGCCAACTAAAACAAGCTATTTATAGGACTAAATATAACTTTCAATTGGTATCAGAGCCACATATCGAACATAAAGTCTAAAAAGCTATGGAGGCCATAAGAGAAAGAAGTTCTACCCTTAGTCCACCTTTATTGATCAATGCTTCAAATTATACCTATTGGAAAGCTCAAATAAGCGTAATTGTGAAATCCATTGATGAGGGAACTTGGATGGCTAGAGAAAGCCTACAACCACTAATAAAAATGGGGTTGTGTCTTTGAAGGTAATGAGTAGTTGCACTGCTGAAAAAGAAAGAGTTGTTAATTGGAACTCAATGTTATTTTTTAATTTTTTTTGACATTGAGAAATTAAGAATAATATTGATGTATGATTCAACAAGGGAAGTATGGACTATCTTGGAAAACCAACATGAATAACAACCTTTGTAAAACTATCAAAGCTTCAAATACTTAATATTAGGTTTGAAATTTTAAAAATGAATGAAGATGAAAATATTTATGAATTTTATACTCGTTTGTGTGAGATTTCTAATGGAGCTTTTTGTCTTGGTGAGTGTTTTTCCAAGGAGAAACTGGTATAGAAAACACTTCGAATATTACTTGAAAGTTTCTCCATAAAAGTGACCATAATCGAAAAAACCAAGGATATTACCTTCATGTGGCTAAATGAGCTTGTGGGTTCTCTCAGAACCATTGAATTAATCCATAAAAGGCTAAAAAAGAAATAGTAACACTTGAAAATACATTACATTCATTATTTAACCTATTGTTGCAACAATAGTTTCGTTTGCTACCGGTTTAGAAGACTTGGAAGAAAAAGTGCACTCTTGTCAAAGAAATTTACCCGAGCACTCAGAAGGCTATCCATGAAAAATAACAATGTTGATGGTGGGATAAACTTCCCAAAGAACAAGGGGAAGACAATGGTTAAAGATGAAGAACCTTGTGGTAAAAAAAAAAGACATTCATTGTTATGATAGGAGGGATTTAATCACATTGAACATGAGTGTGCTAACACCTTAAATAAATCTTTCACAATGACTTAGAGTGATGAAGAAGCAGGGGGTAAAGACTCTAAAGATGATGATGAAATTTGTAACTATGTAGCTTTTACAACTACTATGGATCTCATGTTGCAACATCATCTTTGCTAGTAAGGACGATTCTGATATGATTGTGATGATTCTTTTGGTAGTATTGAAAAGGCTTACAAGGATATGATAAATAAATAGGCCTGGTGGTTCAATTAAATCATGCCTTGTCAAAATCATTCCCCAGTTAATGCAATTTGATTTCTATCATGCTAGTCAAATTGAGAAAGTTACTTTTGTTTTGTTATTCACATCTACTCTTATTAGGCAATAAAGACCAAAACCCATATGTTTCATCTCCTATGTGGCAGAGTGACAATAACACTAGAAGATGTAGTGTTGTTGACGAGACTTCTAATGGATGGACATTTTATAAAGAGAAGTTTTGATCATTATCTAGGGTAGGTCATTTATCAAGCATTTGGAACAGGTATCAACCTTAAGTCTTATTTTCAAAGGCTTTAAAATAAGTAAAACTGGTTGAAGATATGCTTCAAGCATCTTTTACAAAATCTAGCAGTAGATGATATTGATCATCATGCTTGAGCGTACATTTTTTTATTGACAAATGTATGTTGTTTTTTGAAAAGTATGACAACTTAGTTCATACCATTTACCTCCCATTGCTATCAAATTTTCAAATAGTCGATACATATAGTTGGTAATTTTCCATTTTGGCATGACTATACAAGACGTTATGCAAGGTCCGTAGAGTGTCAAGCAAGGAAGTAAACAATTTCTTTTCAAGTTTACAATTGTAGGAGGGGGTATCGACTTTCTTAGATTGCATTTATACCCCTTCAAGCTCTCGATTTCTTTCTTGCTAGAAGGTAAGAGTAGAGTCCAAAATCATAAAATCTATAACTTTCTAAATGTGTTATTTTTATAGGTAAAATTTATTATGACATTTTATATTTTATAGATGGTCTAGGCATCGAACTATATAACTTACTAGAAAAGTAATTTGTCAACGATACAAGCAACAATTGATGCACAATCTAATGATTCAGTAATTTGTGTTTAATATTGTTAACTTTATTTTGCTTTAATTAATATCACATCATAATGGAATTTAAATGCAATATTTTTTTTTATTTTTTCAATTTATGTGGATATCATACCAAGTAGAACAAATTATAGTCATATTAGCATCGGAGGCACTTGCACATATTCATGTTTTTAATCTGTGCATGTTGTTTATATGCTTTTGCATTGAGCGACGTTATTATAGTCAAGCATTTTGATGGTTTGAGATAGTCCAACAAATTTTGGCAGATCCAAAGAACATAGATCACTAGCATCCCATAGATTTGCATTTGGGAAGGAGCATAATTGGTCGATTATATCTGTCGAGCACATCGCACATTAGACCAATTATCTTCAACGTAGGCCCCAAGCTGCATTTTTTTTTATCAATAATGGTAATTTTGCAGCATCTCAGATTTTATATGGAATAGTCTATAGTGAACGATAAACCTTATATGTATCCATAAGAATAGGCTCATGTACATTGGATTGAACATTTATTTTGCAATGTCGAAAGAGGAACATGAAAGTGCAAACCCAACTTGTCATTTTAGGCCAATGGGGAGGAGGGAGGAATCTACGGATGTTTTGTGCCATAGGTGTACCTATCAATGAAGCTAGTAAAAATGGTTGCAATCAAGACAGAGGTTGAGATCACGACAAAAAGCATTCCTACTGAAGATGCCCTGACTATTATACCCTTGAAGCTGACAAAGGTTTTAACTTTTCAAATATAAAAGTTGATCTTGGATTTGTTGAGATCATGGATGAAGATTCAACGTACCAACTAGATGAGCAATGATGTTTTTGATATTATGATGTATTACTTGAAGTAGATAATTTTATATATTCATGTATAGTTCAAATATTTAATGCAATAGGGATTATGAATATTGGTAATTGAATATAATTTAAGATAATATACACAATTATATCATTTACCTTCTATTAAGAGGGAACTCCCATGATTGGGAATGGAAGAACACTAACCATGACATCCATATCCATACCCCTGTTTGTAGATGCAGGTAACAACTGTTAATCTTGACGACCAGTTCTCATATTGTCCTGCAAAATGCCCTATACAGATATGCCAAAGTCGCAAAACCCCAATTATATCTATAGACTATTTAAAAAAACTCCAATAGAGAAATATACATTGTGTTCCTCCTACCATCCAAAGCATTAAAGCTCTAGCATATCAATCCATCTCCTTCATTGTTGCATGTGATTAAAGGGCCAGTTTGAAAAGCCTTTGTAACTATGTATATTTCACATGATTTTCATTTAATTTGTTTTTGTTGTTATCCTTAAAAGGGGTGACAACCAAAATTGGATAGCAGTCATACTTTACATTGATGGTGCTAGAACCTATGATGATTTGACAACCCCTTAAATTTGATACCCATAAAAATTAAAATAACCTTAGAACAACATATTCTAATAAATAACTTTTTGAAAGTGGTTATTTGCATAAATAATATTAAAAAACACTATATTTTGGTAAAATAAACTACACCCTCACGAGTTTCAAGAGCTTATTTTAACAGATACAAATGAAAAAAAAAAGAGTTAAAAACATAATAATATTTTGATTTCATCCGATGTGAATGGAACATAAAAAAGAAACTTATTATCAATGTATTGATTTTTTTGGTTTTACCTTTTAGCCTAAAGTATGTTATATTTATTACAAATTTTGATACATTAAATCGTATTTTCTTTTATTGTTATATTTAATATTTTATTATAATTTTTTTGGGATTCACTCATAAAAGGTTGGATACATTGGAAGTAAAATTTCAGTTTCAATTTCAAATATTTTATGGTGTTTGAAGTACTTAAAAGAACAGTTGAAACTTTACGTGAGACAAAAGATTTTGGTTTTGTGTAATTTTGTGGTATGTACATTCACATCCACATGAAAACCAAGTGGGCTCAAACAAAAAGACTAGGATCCCACTACATCTACTCACTGCCACGGCATCTGGGACCTGCCTCTTTTGGTCCTTAGCTGCTATGGTAATCAATTAAGCAAATCTATGTTGTTATTTATTTTTATTGTTATTCAAAGTTTCTTTAGTTAAATTTAAGAAATTTAATCTATTTTTATTTTAAAAATAATTTTTTTATTTTTTTCTTTAGAAAAAAGTTTAATAAATAAAAATAAAAATTTATTCTTTATAATGAAAACTTATTCGGTAACTGTTTTTTTAAACATGAGAAATAAAAATTTATTCTTCATAATGAAATATATTACGTGCTCAAGTGCACTTACAACCTTAAGAAATTTACAAAAATTTCAGACTCAATTCAAATAATTATTTAATAATTCATGCCTATAAAAATACTTTTGCCATATTTTTAAAGGGTAAAAGCATATAGATATTATTTTTGAAGTTTGTACACCCAATACACACACTCCTAGTGTTTATTAATGATTTGAGTAAAAAATATTTGTTTTGGTACGAAATACACTAGAAAGTCATGAAAACCTTTAAATAATAATAGTAATAATCGCATAGTTATTATTTATGGTGCATTCTTTTTCATTTTCCTCTCATTTTTACTTAAAATTAATGAATATTTAATTATTCAAAAATTATATTAAAGTGTTATAAAATTAAATTATGTTTAATTTCAAGTAAAATTAAGTATTTTGAACTTGATGACTTCATCAAAATAATTTTATAACAATTATTGATTAAAAACAAAAACAAAATTGAAGTAGTGATTATCGAATTTGCAAAAAGACAAGAACCACAGCCGGCCGACAAAAAACAGATCCCAAATTAATGTTTTCTTCCTTCGCATCCATTCCACCAAACATCTTCACAAATTTGTGGTGGTTGATTTTGTTTCTAATTATTGAATGTACCTGTAATTGTATTTAAAATAAGTTGATGTATTTTTCGAATTTAGCTTTTAATTTAAAATTACAATTAAATTCAGATTTATAAAATAAAAAAAAAATTTTGAAGCAGTTAAATCAGTTTCCCAAAGATTTAAAAAATAATAAAATCAAGGTAGAATTATAAATTCAAATCCTCATCTTTGTTACCTCTACACTTATCTAGTTTTAAATAAGCCAAAAAATGTAGTAAAACTAGTAAATCGTCTCCACAGTGGCCTCTCAATGGAACCCAAGAAATGGTTTAATTTTCTTTTCTTGAAGGAACAGCACAATAATGCTCTTGGTTGGCCTCAACCACCGCCGATTACACTATCTAACGCGTTCAATCAATATGATTACATTTTAATATGTATAAATTATTATCATGTACACATTGAAAACAAAAATACAGGATACATCAGTAGCAATCATTGTAACATTTGCAGGATTCAATTAAAAAAAACCACCCAGAAGCCTGCTTATGAATAACCCAGCTAATAACGATAATGATGTATAAAAATGGGGAAATTGAGATCTTCCAACATCAAAATTGGAGCGTGGATCCATTTTTATCCACTTCCATAACGAAACTCCTAGATTAGTTTCATATCAAAACCTATAGCAGAGCCCCCTCTTTTTGGAGCATTATCCGATTATTATCTGCTTTGTTCAAGATACCAGACAGTTCCATGGTTCTGATGAACACGGAATCGTTCAAGGAAGGTGATTGTAAACTACTTGATGATAATTCACCAGCTGATACTAGTTTCATCACCTCAGACTCATCCAAACCTTTGGCAGGGCCAAGGCTGCATTCATCCGATCCGTGCTTTGCCAATGCAGCTTTGAATTTCTTGATCTGCAAACATAATAATATATGTCAAACACTTAATAATACGAAATGAAAGAATGCTATTCCGAAAAGCTTACCGTAGCATTGGTGCAGCTGAAGCTGCTGACTCGCCCTTCAGCACCTTTATAGAACCTAAAGAAGGGTAAGACATGAATATTGAGACATTGACACATCTTCTTCAGTTCTTCATAGTTAACTTCAAGGAAAATCGCATTTGGATTCTGTTCAGCCAGTTGACAGATCTGATACAAACATAAACCAACCACCAACAAACCTTACACACACGGAAAATAAACCAAGACATTTTTTTATTTTTTATTTGTTAAAAATCTTACACACAAAAATACCTTAGGATGGAGGGCTTTGCAACCACCACAACCGGGTGAATAGAAGTCGATAATGACCAATCGATCACCAGCATTTTGCAAGGAACAAACAAGTTCTTGAGCAGAGTGGATCTTCACCATGTTGGGTTTAAGATTTTTTTCCCACCATCTCATACATCGGCTCACACAGGTTGTTTCAGCCTGGGGAAAAAAATTCAATTGCTTTAACCATAAGCTTCCAGACCAACCTATTAAAACAAAATGAACCCAGAAAAGAAAAACCTTTGAAATCCAAAAGTAAAGCAAGGTTTTTTGACATACTTGAACAGAGAATTTGTTTTCAGGTTTGGTGGTGCAGTTTCTTGAACAATTCTGATCTGGGACAACAAGTGGTTTCCCCCAAAAATCAAAGGTTAAAGCAGGAAACTTTTTTGATGATGAAGCAGCCTTGGAATCTAAAGAAGTGGATGATGTCGAAAACCAGGAAGCTTTCTTGGAATGGGAGCTCAACATAGTCTCATTGAACCCAGAAAAATATGAACCACACTTCAATGAAGAAGAAGCCATTACGCAGTTGTCAAAATGAACCAAAAGAGAAGATTTTGAACAAAATAATGTGCTCTGTTTTTTCCCCTTGGGATGGTTGGAGAGAGAGAGAGAGAAAGAAGGTTGAAAAGGAGGAGAGGGTGTTGGTGTGGATATAAGACGGAAGTGAGTCGAGTGGGGTCAAAATGATTTGGATTTAAGGTTATCCAATTTGTTTTCCTTTTGCTTTTAATTTTAAAAAAATCATAATCCAATTTGTTTTGTATTGATTGGGAAATCTGTAAACCAAATATTTTGGTGTATGATTGCCACCGAATTTCATGATAATCAACTAACTAGTTCTGAAATTTTGAGGATAATGACAACTTCTTCTTTTTAATGTTTAATTTCAACTCTTTCAGGAAAACTAACTATCAATTTACACTCAAATTCTCAATCTTTAAACACTTCTTTTTTGCTTTTAAATACAGCTGCACTCATTTCTCCACATAATTTCTCTCCTTTTCTTAACCTCAATTTTTCTTTTTATTCCATCCAAATATTAAAAAAATTCATTTTAAGCCTGTTTAAGCACTCACGTTACATAATTCTGCCATTTTGGTCACTTCCATTAAAATCACAAACGGGCATAAGATTTAAAAAATCGATTTAATAATAAATTTACCCGTTAACTTTTATATATTATATTAATTTAGTTAAAAATTTAAAAAACAAAATTTACAAATGGTGATCTTAATTCTAAAAGAATTAAAGGAATATATAAAAATACATAAATATTTTCAGAAATATAATAATAAATTTTAATTTAATATTAATATTAATATTAAATAAAAATAATTATATTAGTATTAAAAACAAAAAAAATCCCCCACTCAAAATAATTTTGTATTATTATATATTTTTAAAAAATATTTACATATTATTATATATTTCTTTGTATTTTTTAGAATTATGACCAAATTGAGACTATTTATAAATTTTGAGAGTTAATTTTTTAAACTTATGACTAAATTGATATAATATGTAGAAGTTAAGGGCTAAATTTGTTACTATCAGATTTTTAAAATTGCCACGTCAATTTGTCGTTTGTGATTTTATCGAGAGTGACCAAAAACCGAACTATGTACCAGAGGTGCTTAAATTACAAACCTTTTATTTTGAGTGCCGAAAATAAAAAAATTTAATAATTAGCCTACTATTTGTGTAGTTCACCCCATTTTATCCATTATTAAAATATTTTTTGTTAGGTTATGAGACAGATAAGCGGTAAATCTTATCCAATATTTAGATTATAGTTAACCATTTGATTATATCCCAAAAACAAAATCATAGCTCAGTTACTTCAAACAATTTTTTATTTTTATTTTTTGCAATTATTTAAATATAGGTTAATTTGTAATTAAATTATCTTATTTTTCTAATTTGGTACTTAATTTTTTTTTATCTCAGTGGTACTTAAACTATTTTTTTCTCAAGTTAGTATCTTCGTTAATCAAACTCTGAAGTCTATTTTTTTTTAAAAAAGAACTTAACCCACAAATTAGTATTTAAACTATGCATTTTTATCATTTTCATACCTAAACTTTTTTTTATTCAAATGTACCTAAATTATTTTTTTTCAAGGTGGTACCTTTATTAGTTCAATAATTAGTTAAATCGTTAAGTCTATTTAAAAAAAACAATTAAAAATTGACATGTGGCAAAAAAGGGCATAAAGCATTATTTTTTCTTATATTTTTTTTTTCTTACTGTAAAATCAAAATGATGGTTGAACCAATTAGACAGCCAATTCTCGGTTTGATCAAATAAATTATTAAAAATTCATAAAATAAAAATTAAAAAAAATAGATAATTTCAATTCAAATGGTTTTTATAACTTGCTTCAATTAGTTTGTATCGATTTGTGGGGCAATTGGGTTCAACCCTTGTCTCCAAACCAATACCTTAACTGGCTCTTGGTCTAGCAGATCCGGTTTTGAAAACACTAGTTTTGATAGGTGAAATAATTTTTTCAACCCAGTCAAGTTAAGCAAATAGGCAGTGAAGTTGAAAACAAAATTAATTGCCAGCGTCTAGACTTTAGGAGGGCAAATTTCGAGCATTGCTGGTATTGCTAGACATTATAAAGGAATAAGAAAGGAAAAAAGAGAACTAATGTAAAAGGAAAATAAAATAAATTTTAAAAATATTTTTTAAGTTTATATTACGTGGTCATTTATTATTGGTTTGATTTTTTTTCTAATAGATATAATATTTTGGTGTAAGGGTAACAAAAGAATAGTTTAAGTACCACTTGTGATTAAAAAACAGTTTTGGTACCAACTTTGAAAGAAAGATATAGTTTAGGTACTAATGTGGCCCCTTTAAAATAGATTTATCGGTTTGACAAACGATTGGACCAATGAATGGGAAAAAATGTAGTTTAGGTATCCTTTAGACCAAAAAAAAAAAAAGGGGTTTGGTGCTAAGATGAGAAAAAATAGTATAATTTAGGTGCCAATTTATGGATTAAACCTTTAAATATAGTTATTAATTTATAATTGCAGCCAAATAATTATATCTTATAAGGGTTAATATGTAGTTTGCCCCCTTGAACTTGTCCAAAAGTTCCTAACTGGTACCTGAATTTTTTTTTTTTTGATATAGTTGGTAACTAAATTTGTATTTAGTCATCCAAGTGGGTGTCTCCTCACTAGTATTGTTAATTTGTGTTGACTTGACACTAATAGTCAATCCGATAGTGATACGTGGCAACCTCCCAATGTGCTATGTGATGGACATGAGTTAAAAATGTTAAAATTTTAAAAATATATAAATTAATAAAAGGAATATATTTTTCATATAAAAATGAATCTAGACATATGATTGTCCATCACGTGGTATATTGAGCGGTTGTCATGTGTCATTATAAGATTGACTATCAATGCCATTTGTGAAATTTTAATCGAAACGAATAATATATGAAATAATTAAATAAAACTATAATATTTTAAAACAAGCATATTGAAAAATTTAGAACAAAACTTGAGAAAATTGAGAGAGCTGAGAGTTTAGAGAGAATAGAGAGAGTTAGATTTGAGTGAAAAGAATGAAAAATGGCTTGATATTTATAGAAAAAAAAAGTTTCTGTTGGCCATTAAATTTTTTTATCGTTGTCAATGTTCAAAAAGTCGTCGTTGAAATGATCCTTAGAGCTGAACGCTCTTTCACATACTCTCTCCTAAATTGATCTATTTCCTTAATTAAAAAAAATCTAAAAAGCGAATTAAAAAAAAACATATATCTTTCTAACTTAGCTTAACTAAAGAAAATATAAATTTAGAGATATTTGAACCTAAAATAATGTATGGGGTACACTCTAATCCAATTTGGATTAGGAAAATACACATAGCGGAACTCCCAAGGCATCATTGGCACATATAGTAAATGTTAAAATATTCTTAAAAGAAAAAAACACTTACAACCTAAAATAAATATTTTCGCGGGGATGTGAATGGAGACAATTCAAGGGACAAATTATGGAAAGAAAGAAAGAAAAACCCTCAAATTGAGCATAATCAGAAAATTATTTTCTTGTCTAGGCTAGTGATAAATTTTAAAAAGATTTTACGTTTATAGAATTATATATATATTAATAATTCATATTATATAAATAGTAAAATATTTTATATATTAATGTGTTTTGATTATTTTTTATATTTTGGTATCATATTATAAGATAGGGCAAACCTCTGGAGCAAATATTATATATAAATAAATAAAATATTGATTGGGAACTAAAAGTTTCAAAACAGCCACATTCAATGAGACCAGAGGAAATTATATGGTATTCTGTGTGAAAAAAGAAACACTCTCTTTTACCAAAGATGAAGATAATGTCAGGTTTATTAGTATTTTAATAAAATTTCTAATTCTTTATCTGATCTTCGTTGATCACAAAACTTTAACGACTCAAATCATCTCACAACCACATGATTGTAATTAGCATTGGATGAACAGAAAATTTAATGTTTAGAAAGTCTGATTGCTTGTATCATAGTTGCTCGTGACTAGGAGTGATTTAAAATAAATTTTATTTTTTATTGTTTGAAAAAGAAGATAAATATTTTACATCATGACTAAATTTAATAAAAATATTACTTTTAACAAAAAAATAATGTGGATGGAATCTAACAATTTAAATAGAAAATATATTGTACTTGTGAAACCATCTTTAAATCTGTTAACTCACGTAACCAATCAAATTTGTTGAATATTAGTTACTATCAAAATTAATTTTAAATCGCTTGAGTTTTAACTTAATTAGTATGGATATTATTATCAATACAAGAGGATGTGGATTCGAGCGCGTTGGAGTGCATTATCATCCAATTTATGAGTTGAGGAGAGATTATGGATAATTCTAGACATTGTATAAAAAAATAGATATGATCAGAACTTATAATAAAATTTTAAAAATATAATTTTTAAGTCTAAATTTTTTTGGAATGTGTTTGGTTAAATAAAAGTGAGATTTGATTATACCTTTAGTAATGTAAGATTGTTTTATAAGTTTAACTTATTTTTTCAAAGATTTTTATTTATTTTGGTCCATTAATTTAATAATTTCGTACATTTTGGTATTCATATACTTTTTTTAAAAAAAATTTGATATTTACTTAATAATTAACTTCATTTTGATCTTTCAATTTAAATTTCATTATATTTATTTTCATGTCATTTTAGTAGTATATCTACGTAGATGATTGCTAACATTATACATTATTTTTAAGAGAGAGTTTATAAGTACAAATATGATATAATATAATTATAAATGCATAAAGTAGAATCATAGGTGTAAAAAATAAAAAATCATAATATAATTGAACAAAATTCACACAAAATAAATACGCATTTATACATAACAAATACAATTATCAAACTTGATTATTCAACCATCATACATTCTTAAATTAACAATGATGACTTGATAAAAATATCAATTCGATAATCAATGGTATTTGATTTTACAAGTGAAATTAATAAAGTTTTAATTAAAAATATCTCCCTTTATAATTTCAGAATTTGCAATGGATAGAAGCAATTGAGATTAGGATAGGGATGCTGCTGCCATATCTTCACATGGGACTAGATTGAAACAGTTGAAGAACAATAGAAAGAGGATTGTAGTTCAGCTTTTGTTTCTGAAAGCCGAAAAAAGCAATCCTTTTATCCACATTGGATAAAAAGATATTGAGGTTGAAAACCCATGCCTTGACCACCTAGGGCCTGCATATGGATATTTATTTTACGATTTTTGGATAAATAAATGAGGGGTAGCTTTTAAAGTACTGCCCACGGATTTTGGGATTTTCTTCACATACATATTATACCCGTTGTTTTGGAACCCTAGTTTTGCTAAAACCAAGGCTAACTTTTGACTTGGAATTTTTAAATCAGTTTTTGCAATATGTGTTTGTTTTATATTTTTTAAATTATATTAATTTATTTTAGTTTTATATTATTTTAATAAAAAGATATATGACTTTATGATATATTATAATTTTAAAATTATATTCACCAACAAATTTTGAGTATAATAGTAAGTTATATTATATCTTCAAAGGGAAAACAATGTTTAAATCTTGAAAACAACATTGTTAAGAGGTTCAATCATGAATCCTGAACATTTATCGTAATACGAACATAAAAAGTACCAAAAAATTTATATTGTATTAATTTATTTAATTTATCATCTTAATAAAAAGGGTAAACTATGCCTAAAGTCACTAAGCTATTAGTAAATTTATGTTTTTATCACTCAACTTTTAAAAGTTACAAAATGGTCACTGAATTATTTAAAAGTTTTCATTTAAGTCTCTAGGTTGTTAAAATCGATGTTGTATAGCTTTCTTTGTTCACACCGCCTGTACCAACTAAAAATTCTCTTCTACAGTGAGACATCTTTGAATATCACAAATCTACAAACCAAAATTCAAACAACTTTCTTCTCCGATCTTCAACAATGACTGTCAAATCGATTTGGATCTAAGGTATGTTTTTCCACTCATTTATGGGTACTGATCCACCGTACCTATCACCAAACAGTCTCTTGGAGCTTGCTGGCCGGACTTTAAAAAAATTAATAGCCCAATGACTTAAATAAAACTTTCGAATAATTCAGTGACTATTTTGTAACTTTTTGAAGCTAAGGGGCCAAAATGTAAACTTACTAATAGTTTAGTGACTTTGGGTGTAGTTTATCATCATAATAATAAAAACTAGATTATGGCATATCCATAATGTAGGTGAAACAAATTTATAAAAAAAAATAGTATGAAAACTAAATGTGGTTTTTATTAAAATGGTAAAGTTGAGATAGTGACAACCAAGTTATTTTAATTTCAAATATCATGATTCCCATCACGTGTATGTATTTTTCTAGATTTATCAAAATATAAAGACAATAATATTTGTGGCTTTGTAAATGGAATGAGATTTTGATAATTTTACAACCATTATAATATGTGACACTAACTCAGCCGAACATACTACAATAGTACTAGATTTGTCACATCTCTAATGTGGATGTTAAAAATATTTTATGTTTTGGAAAAATTTTAGAAAATGGCGACTTCTAGCTGTTCTTTCAACGAAGATGGCAAGGGAGAGGATTGTCAGAATAAGGAAGTAGATTCAGATGTGGTGATGGCGGTAGAATTGGACTCGAACTCATTATTATCATGAAAGAAGGGGTTGTTAGGGGAAAGTTCTCGTGTTTTGAAAGGGAAGAATGGTTCATCAGGCATCGAAGAAGAAGAAGATTTTACCTTCATGGAAGGAGACATTAAGAGATCTTTTGTGAACGATATCCCATCAATTAATTTCTCAGAGAGAATTAATCGATTGTTAATCAAGGATATGGCTTTCCCGGTGGTGGTGAAGCTCTTAGGCAGGAATATTGGTTATGCAACACTTCAAAACAAAATCTATGCTTTGTGGAAGCCAACTCAGCCTTTCAGTTTGTGGCTTTGGAACGTTTGGGTTCATATTATTTGATTCGTAAGGAGATAGAGATTAGGAAGAGCTTGAAATTGTTCTTTATCACAAATAATTACTTTAGAAGCAGAAATCCCGATGTGAGTGGCTTAATTTGGGAGATCTGAATACTATGTTTTTTCATCGTCACACAATTCAAAGGAGAAAGGCTAATCGTATCATCGCCTTGCGAAACCAATTAGGGATTGGACTTATGATCTAGATGATATTTAGTAAGAGGTAGTCAATTTTTTCCAAAAATTGTATAGGGAACCCGTCAAATCCTTGGAAAGTTTCACTTTCTAGTTCATTTCCTTAAATTAAACAATGTGATAAAGATTTTTGGGGAAAGCAATTTCCAATTAGGAAATTAAGACTGCTCTATTTGATATGGCCCCTTTAAAGGCTCTTGGTAGTGATGGTTTTCATACCTGCTTCTTTCAGAATTAGTGGGATGTTATTGGAGAGGCTATTTGTGGTTGGGTTAAAGGTGTCTTTAATAGAGACTCTATTGATCAAGAGCTTAATAATACTTTCATTGTTCTTGTGCCTAAAGTTTCTAACCCTAAGGAGTTTTCAAAATTTTGACCTATTAGCCTCTATTCCGTTTTGTAAGCTTGTTATGAAGGTAATAGCCAATCACTTCCAGATAATCTTCCCCAAAATTATTTCTCATGAACAGACTGATTTTATTGCGGGAAGAAATATTTCAGATAATATTCTTATTGCCCAGGAGGTCATACACTCTATGAAGGCTAAGAATAAAAGGTAAATGGCTGTTAAAATAGATCTTGAAAAGGCTTATGATAGGTTACAGTGGGATTTTATTGATGCTTTCCTTTAGGAGTTCCTTAGAAAAGTGATCATGTTAGGATTTTTGAACTCTACAATGCAGATTTTGTGGAATGGAATTCCAACTCCAAAGTTTAAGCCTTTGAGAGGCATTAGGCAATGTTGCCTATTATCCCCCTATCTGTTTATGCTATGTATGAAATGGTTAGGACATGGTATTCAGTCAGCCATTTCTAGCAGCAAGTGGAGTCTTATCATATTATTTTGTTAGGGACTTGATTTATCCCACTTGTTCTTTGCAGACGACTTGGTTATTGTTTCTAAGGTGGATTTGAATCATGCTTTGGCCCTTAGGGATATCTTTGAAAATTTTTGTGGTATCTTTGATCATCGTGTTAATGCTCAGAAAACTATTATCTTTTTTTCTAGAGGAGTGGACATTGATCTTAGTGATAGATTGAGCAACCTTCTTGGGTTTCAAAAGGTACATAATCTTGGTACCTATTTGGAGGTGTTGTTATTCCATGACAAAGTTACTTGCTCTACTTTGAGGTTTGTGGTGGAGAAGGTACGAAGTAAACTAAATCAATGGGACGCTAAGTAGCTGTCACTAGCAGGTAGAATTACTCTTACTCAAACTATTTTTCTTTCTATGCCTAACTGTTTTATGCAGTCTATGCGGATTCCTAAAGGTATATGTGACGAAATTGAACACTTGGCAAGACAGTTTGTGTAGGGTTCTTCTAATGGTGTAAGAAAGATGTCACTAGTTGATTGAGATTCTATTTTCCAACCATGTTCTTGTGGTAACCTCGGGTTTCGGCATCTAGAGGATCAAAATTCTTCCTTTTTTTTTTTTATTAAATTTAGCATTTAATCTTGTACCCAAAGATGATAAACTATAGGTTTGGGTTCTCCGAGAAAAATACAAGATGATGAAGAAGGTACCCAAAAATATAGCGCAAGGCAACCGTTTAGCTGTCTAGAGAGCCATTGTTAAGGTATGGCCTTTATTGAGCGAAAACTTAGTTTGGTCTGTGGGAACTAGGAACTCTATACGTTGTTGGAAGGACCATTGGATACCTAATTTAGGTCTTTTAATAAACTATATACCTACTCATAATAACCTCATATCGGATAATTTGTTGCATGACATGGTAACTAGAGATGGGGCTTGGAATCTGGACTTATTTAGAGTATGGGTGTCGGAGGATATTATTAAAAGAATTGTTAGTATTCCCCCTCCGCATTCCTTTGTAGGGGAAGATCGAATTAATTGGATTAGCACTTTCACTAGGTCTTTTTTAGTGAAAAGCATGTATAGATCACTTCGAGAGAGTTCTTGGCATATTAAAGATAGATGGTGGAAGGTTATTTGGAAGTTTTTAGGATCTCAACGTATTCAACTATTTTTATTGTTAGTTTAATTTAAGGATTTTTTAATTTTCAAAATAGATAAAAATGATACTAAAAAAGTTTGGATAATTTATATACTAAATATTAAAATTAAACTTTAATGAGTTTTAAAATTGTATTTAGTTAAAATTTTAAATTTTAACGAGTATTTAAACTTGTAAAAATAAGGACAACTTGTTAAAATTTTAAGTTTATTTATATTATATTATCTTACCAACCTCATGTTTATTTTCTTACGTGTTAATTAAATAAATCACGTATGAATAATGTTTCTAATTCTAACGAGGCTTTGGGTTTGGACCAAATGAGAGTTAGCTCAAAATACATGTGTTGTGTATAAGCCCAAACCATAAATATTATCATTCACACCACATGCTTTGCCATCCTGCACCATTCTTCAAACCCTGCTGCTTCCTTTGTTTTCTTCTTTCACACGCTCTTCCATTTGGTCGAGCCTTTTTAGATTTGGTTATATTCAATTTGAGTTTTATATTTCTAGACAAAATAAATTTTATTTTATGGTTTTTAAATATTATTCGATAAAATTTCAAAATATATTTTCTATAAAAATAAAATTTCAAAGTAAATACAATTCGACCATATCAATTCAGATCCTACTCCTAAGAAATCAATTGCATGTGGTTTTCAATCTCATTTTCCAAGAAAAAAGACCGGCCTGCTTCACAAAGCCCAAAGTCATCAATGTCGCGTCATCGCCTTTCCTCTACATTCTCAGATATTAAAAGTGGCAAGTGTAAGGTGTTTACTTTGGTGGGCATAGCAACACAATTAAGCCAGCTGATCAACAAAATATACACTACTGCCATTAAACCAGCTCATTTGAAGGAATTAACTATCAAGCCACCTTTAAGCTTCAACACCAATTTCATCAAATATTCATCCAAAATCTATTCAGCCTCTAACTAATGGAATAGAAGAACACCCTACAAAGGTCACCAAGAAAGGGCAAATGGCTGCTAAAGCTGACAAATCGAAATTAGATTGGATTAAATAAATAGAGTGGCATCATGGTTAGGTATTTGAGATTCAAAGTTCATTGGTGAGTAGGGTTACCAGGTCATTTATACAATACATTACCTTCCATGTATTTCTTTAATCTCACCATCTCTTTCATTTTCTTACCTTTTCCAATCTACGCATCTAAACCACCAGCTTTACTTACTTTAGAATCTGAGAATTTTTGTGTGCTTCAAATCTTGATTCGAGCACTTTGTCATTTCGGATCGAGACTCATAGTCAACCTAATGACTTGACTATGATGTAATAGGTTTTTTGCTGTGATCCTCGAGGAGTGGGGATCTCATACACCTGTGGTTGAGGGTTTTAGAACATCTTGCCTTCGTATATTATTTTCTAATGTATAGAATATTTGAGAGACAAATATTGTTATTTATAGAAGGCCAGATATTGGTTTTCAGTGAACAAATTTTACCATTCACAATATTTAACTTGACGACATCCTGGCACAGAAATAAAAACTCAACAACTTTATATATTTTTACTCTTTAAATAGCTGGTAATATGCTTATAGAATAATTATTAAAGCGTTGGTAAAGAGTAAAAATATATATATTTTTGAGTTTTTGTTGTGTATAGAATAATTATCTAGTGGAAGGTTAATATGCGTCCATTCAATATATTTAAAAGGCTAGTATTTGATACATTAATAGTGTATTTTTTTTCAATTCCACAAATCAACTTAAAATATTGTCATTTATCTCATTTCTTTTATATATTTAAACCTTACCTTAAGTCTTCACTTATCAACTTTAAAATCAAATATTTTCTCATATTTAAAGTAAAAAGAACAAAAATGCTAACCTTCTCTACCACTTGTGGAATTTGTTTCTTTAAATTCATACTTTGGGAAAACCCAAACCCAAAACTGAAAAAGGACTGCAATTACCAATCCAATTTATTGCTTGTAATTCATGAAGTAAAAACTTAAGATTTCACATTACTTAAAAGAAAAATTTACTCAAACAGAAATACATATAAGTTCATCTTGCACAAGTCAAGTTTCATGGAAAATTAAGCAACCACCTCTTTCCTATTTTTACCTTAACAATTTATCCACTTCACTATAGGATGTGTGTGTTAGAAAATATGATTTATATTAATAAATACGTTCATTTAATTTTAATTTAAGAAAAAGTGTATATTTATGTAGAAGAGAATCTCATGTTCATGTTTTATTATAGGTAGGTTTGCTTCAATTTTATATTAGATTTCTCCAATTTATGTTGTCTTGTTCATTAATTTAATAATTTTTTAGAGCATGACAAATTTATTTTATAATTATATAAAATTATAAATACAATAAGTATCAACAGTAAATAAACAATTCTATTTTGAATTCAAAATCTGATCCATGATTCTAGATATAATGGGTAAATGAGGAATTTGTGGTATCTTCCTATCTTAATTTATACTATTTTGGTTTATATTAGATTAATATTTGTCTATATCAGTCAAATTAATTCTAAGTATTACCCTTATATTAAGGATAATTTTAGGTATTGTATCTATATAAAATAATACTCTTTAATGTATTTCAACGTATAATATTTAAAAGGGTAAACTACGTCATTAGTCACTAAACTATGAGTAAATTTTTGTTTTGGTCACTTAATTAAAAAAAGTTACAATTTGGTCATTAAATTATTCGAAAGTTTTCATTTAAGTCACTGAACTATTCAAAAGTTTGTATTTAAATCATTCGATTGTTTTTTTTTTAAACGTCCCACCATTGAGCTCTAAGCGATGATTTGGTGATCGGTATGATGGATCTGATTGTCAATGCTGGAGATCAGAGAAAAAAGTTGTTTGAATTTTAGTTCATACATCCATGATATCCAAAGTTATTTTGTGAAAGAAATTGTACTATAGAAGAGAAGGGGGAACAGAAAATCATACAATATCGATTTTAATAGCTCAATGACTTAAATAAAAACTTTTGAATAATTTTATGATTAAATTTTAGTTATTTTAATTAAGTGACCCAAACAAAAACTTTCATATAATTTAGAGACTAATAGTGTAGTTTTTAGAAAAACAAATGAGAAGCGTTGGGAAGGAAGAGAATGACCTGTATTTGTTTCATTTCTACAAGCATTCAAAGACACGTCCCTTGTAACTTCATTATTTTTTCCCTCATTTTCTTCATGAAGGTTCCAAGAGGGACCTTACTTTTCCGATAGGTGTGGTTAGATTTATTAACTTTGAATGGAAATAAATATGTAGGAGACGATTATAGTGGAGGGCAATTTCATTTATTTCAAAATAAACATGTATTATTCGAAAGTAAACAAGAGTAATTGTAATCATTATATTATTTTTAAATAACAAATAAATAAAGCTGAATATAACATTAACTATGTACATACATGTTAATGAAGAATTTACATTGTTGGTTAGTATCAAAGTTTAAGTCTTATTATGTGCATTTTCAATGTGTGGATCTCTAAATCTAATATATATATATTTTTCATGGATGAATTTTGTTCGGTTCTTTCTAATTCTTTATCCACCATGCTTTGTTTTAGTTTAATTCTATTTTATAATTGATCATACTTCATTTGTAACTGTAATAATTTGTAATAGTAAAAAGTTCTAAAAAAACTATTCATTTATATTCATAGAAGCTGGCATGATTAACATTCGTAAATACTAAATATTATAAAAATCGATTGAGTTTTATCTCAATTGACATTGTTATTGTTGGAACAACGAAAATGTATGAGTTTAAGCATTGTTAAGCGTGTATTGCCTTCTTTGGAAGGTTATGGATAGTAAGAATTGTATAAAAAAAAAATAGTTGTGAAAAACATGATTTATTTCTAAAATAAAAAATATATGATAACAAAAAAACTAATATTCTCAATAGTATTTTTTTTAGTAATTCTCAATGTGGCATGTAAATTTTGATGACAAATCTTATGATTTTTAAAATGAATGAGACGTATATTATATGATACAAAATAAGACAAATATAAAATATTTCCCCAAGACCTAATACAATTGAATTGACTATTAGCTGATATGTGGTTTCGAGATATTTCTTTCTTTTAAAATCAATATATTTGCAAAATAAATAAAGAATGGGAAACATAGATCACCAAGATCTCGTTAATTTGTCCCTTATAACATATTATAATTTTAATTGAAATATTTGAGGTTTTTTTTTTAATAGGAGATTCAAATCTTCTTTGAAAAAGAGATGTATAAACTAATGTTGATTAAAAAAAAAAAAAAAAAAAAAAAAAAAAAAAAAAAAAAAAACTGCTAAATTGTTATTGTCGAAATTAGCTCGATAAGGGGTCCATTGCTTTCTTTATCTTGTATTTTTTCCCCCCTTTATGCATATAATAGGGAATATGCTTTTCTTTCTCAAGCCACAACTTGTCACCATGTTGAAAAGCAAGCTTTGTAAACCCTTCAAAACTCGACAGTAGTTCAATTGTTCATACGGTTTTTTCTAAGTAGCCTTCAATTATTTTAGGGTTTGGATTTCAAAATCTACAAATTCTTCTTCTATCTCTTAAGTTTTAAAGTATTCGAACCATACAAAACAAGACCAAAAACAGAAGGAATTCTAACAACATTAAACATGACATGAATATGGCATATGGCAAATTAAGTTAAGAGATTCTTACAAATAGTCGTGGAAGCAACAAGGTTCTCTCCTAAATAGATTAGTTTAATCATGACTTGTATCTCGTAAGCTTTCAAGTGTTTGTTAATGGTGATCAAACAATGACTCATTTATCTTCAAAGAGATCTTTCTTCTTCTTATTTATTTATATTGTATCATAACTGTAACGGGTCATTTCTGCCCGAGCCCAAAACCAAATAAACCCAAAAAAATAATAAAGAGTCCAAGTCTAAATTACATTAAAACCCAAAACAAAAAAACTTAGGCCCAATTTACAAAGCCCACAATATTAAGCTTTTCAGAAAAAACCCTAACCCTAGCTCCCATGTGCACCGCTCCTCCTTGGGCGCGCCCGTTTGCCGCCTTGCACCAAAACAACAAGACTCTTCCTCGTTGACCCCAACACCTGCAAAAAAGAGGGGAAAACAAAACACGAAACAGAGCAGAAATACAAAAAGCAAACAGTAGAAATAAAAAAAAAAATAGTGTAATCAGCTATAAAAAGCCCTGAATATCATCAATGTCTTTTTACACACAGATTGATTAAAAAAATATAGAAATCGAATACAAAAACAAAGATTTCGAAACCAAAGGTGAACTTTTGTGATATATCTATCGTTTTATTTTTTTTATTTTTATTATTTTTAAAAAAATATAAGATATAGAAACAAAAAAGAAAGGAAAACTCACCTAAATCGGTTGGTCTCCTCGCCGTCGAAGACCATGCCGGAAAAGGAGGAGAAACGAAGCGTTTCTTTATTTCTCCACCGAGCTAGGTCGAGTTTTCGAGATTTCAGCCTTGGATCGGCGCTCTGCATGTGACGGGCTTTAAAAGGGCACCTTTTGGTGTTCTCCGACCACTGTGTATGCGGCGCTATCGTCGGTGACCGGCGGCCGCCACGGTGGTCCAACGCCGGAGCATAGGCAATATTTCGGAGAGTGAGAGGGAGTTGAGAGGTTTTTTTTTTTTTTTTGTTTTTTTTTTGAAGAGAAGTAAAATGAATTTTAAGCAAAAATTTTGATTTATATAATGTAAGTAAATGACATCGTTTCACTTAGGATCCATTAGCGCCAAAACGACACCGTTTTTGACACGACCCGCGCGCGACCCGACCCACTCCAGGGGGATCCGCGTTTTTTTGAAAAGTGGTCTTATTGCTCTTTTGGTCCTGTCGCTTTTTAAGTGGTTTCCAATCAAGTCCCTCTTCCTTTTTTAATTTTTACCCCGTTAGTTTTATTTTGTTTTCAATTTAATCCCCCGATTTGACCCAAAAATGCTGCGCATAAAGGACCAGGGATAGTTTCCCTTTCAATCCCCATTAGTTTTCACTCCTCTCATTTTGATCCTTATTTTTTTTATTTACAATTTGAACCCCTTAACTTCACTTTTGACTTCAATTTAATCATTAATCTATTTAATTTCAATTATCATCATCATCATCATCATCATCATCATCATCATCATCATTATTATTATTATTATTATTATTAGTAGTAGTAGTAGTATTAGTATTAGTATTTTTTTGCCATTTTATTTAAAATTTCTTTATTTCTCTGTTTATTCGCTTATTCTCAATTTTTAATTAACTTTTACTAGTATTTATTTGTTATCCATTTATTATTCCTTTTTATTATTTATTTTATTTTATTTTATTTTATTTTTGTCCTTATTATTGTTATTTCATTATATATTTATTTATTTATATCCTTTTATATACCTTCGAAGATTTAGATTATTTATTATAATTATTATTATTATTATCGTTATTTACATTGCCATCTTCATTATTATTATTCTATCGTGCATATTAGTATCGTAATTTATTATTACTATCATATCTTTTATATTTTATTAAGCATATTATGTCATTACCACTACGAATTTATATCGCATTATTATTATTATTTTCTAAACATGATTTTTTAAAACCTTTCAGTCTTTTTTATCATACCCGAATAAATTAATTACACGATATTTCAAATGTTATTCGTTTTCGCACAATGGATATAAAAAAGAGATTTTTAAACCGAGATTAATTTTCATTATTTTTGAATTAGAAAAATCGTGTTCTAACTTACGGAACATGATTTCTTTCTGAAAACCAAAATAATCAAATATCTTTTAAAATTAATAAATTTTTGGTGTTTATTCTCATTTCAAGGATTTAAGGCATTGTGTCCTAACTTACGAGACGTAATCCTTTTCCTCGATTAACGTGAAATATACCCATTTTTTTGTAAAAATTCAATTCAGCAATATTTTAACCAAAGATCGTATTTTTAAAATCTCATCAAAATTTTAATTTTCGACACTAAAACATCGAGTAATCAACTAGGTGCCAATTTTGGGCGTCACGAGGGTGCTAATCCTTCCTTGTGCGTAACCGACTCCCGAACCCCTTTTTTTGGATTTTTGTAGACCGAAAAATATTGCTTTGATAAATTAAATATTTTGTTAAAACAATCAAACTACGAGGTGATCCGATCACACCTCATAAAAAGGATTGGTAGCGACTCCTATTTTTTGTTTTTTTTTTTTAAACAAAAGTCGATCTTTCTCAAAAGATGGTTTCGACAGCTTGGTGACTCCACTGGGGATAAATAAGAGAGTCAAGCCACGAGTTGATTAATTCTTGCCTTTTGTCAAAAATTGATAATTTAGTTTAAATTTACGATCCTTTCGTTGCATTTCATTTTTATGGTCTGCATCATTTTGATATGTGTGTTTTATTAGTTTGAGTCTTTTAATATATCTTCGCATATTGCATCACATAATTGGTCGATTTTACCCTTTTATGTGAGAGTGAGAAATTATTCCTTCATGAGGTCTTCACCTTCGTATAGGATAGCAGTCGCTTTCGGGATACATCCGTACCTATGTCGTCGTGAGATTTTCATCGTTATATAGCCATAGGGAAATTTATTCCCCTGAACTAAACTCAGTTCTTATATAATGGGTGAGGATCGAGGAATTTGCCGGTTCAGGTACCCTTACTTTAGAACCGAACCGCATGTAATGAGCCCTAAGAGCTTACCCCAGGTAGAACCGCACCAAACCCTAGTGGTTACCCGAATAGGTGCTTTATTTATTATTCCTTGCTTACTTCGAATTCTAACTTTGTATACTGACTTGTTTTGTTTTGCTTTGCTTTGACCGTGATTGCATGACATTTTCATTATAAAAAATGTGTTGATTCACATTCGATTACTAAATAGAGAGCTTGCCATGAAGAATGGATTTCTTGATAAAGTGGAAGATAGCGCGGCTGTCCGAATATGGTCTGAGAAAACGCAACTAGAGAAAGGTGATAGTTTGACAGAGGGGTACGTGTCAGAATTGTGGAACTTTACTCGTATCAACGTGACCCAGAACAATCTCCAAGAACTAAAAGAAATATGGGTCCAATGGGATGATGAAATCAAGTAGCTATTTTATTGTAGTTATGGTGATTTGCCTTATCTACTCGATATCAAAGTGGATAAGCACTCGTTTCGAGCTTTGGCTCAATTTTGGAATCCCCCTACAGCTGTTTTACTTTTAGAAAGGTGGACTTAGTACCTACTGTGGAAGAATACACGACCTTATTTCGTTCCCCGAAAATTCGACCCGACAATGTTTATTCTTGAGCCGCCAATGTCCCAACTTTCCTAAGAAAACTAATGAACATCACGGGGATTAGTGAGCAATGGGTTGCAGCCCGAATTAAGCAAAAGGGAGATGGAAAATGTATCCCTCGGTATAGTTTGCGAGATTTGATCTTAGCACACCCATATATGAAGAAAAGGGTCGATGCCTTCGCTTTGAGCATTTATGGACTAGTTGTTTGCCTAAAGCACTAGGGCACGTGGATGTGGCAGTTTTAGATTTGTTCGACAGACTTGATAAGAGGGTTACGCTCGTCCCTGCAATTTTAGCTGAAACATTCTGATCTTTGAACGTATGCCGAAGAGTGAGTGAAGGAAGATTCATTAGATGGATGCAACTTTTGTTGGCATGGTTTCATAGCCACTTTTGCAAGGTAGAAAAATTTTCTTATCGAGTATTCTTCAAGAACTACCCTCCATTAAAAGAATTAGTGGCTACACCGAGGCGAAACGAAATTTCAGAAGAAAAATGGATGACGATACTCCAGAATCTCCAAGATGAGGACGTCGAATGGAGAGCCCCTTAGATGATCCCCGATGAGATTCTATACTGGTATGGAGATCTCGACAGGGTTCCCCTACGTGGGATTTAGGGAGTTGTTGGATATGCTCCTCTACTCGTGTTGAGGCAGCATAGATCGAGGCAGTTCATACCAGCAACATAAGGGTTGGCTCAATGCGAGTTTTCATATATGGGTGATAACTATAAGAAAAAGATCTGAGAAATGTCTAACGCCTGGAACCAAACCCGCCGAATGAAAAGATTTGCTGCAGGTCCGACGATGACCCCCCGAATATAATGGATGGTGGGGTAAAAGAGTCAATGATAACATCCCTGGGCCAAGTCAAGAAGACACTTGACCAATGGAGGAATACTTGCAAGTGGTCCTATTTGAGCTAGAAATCAAAAGGTAGGATTTTGAAAAAAGGAATTCAGAGCTAGGAAAGACGATAGAGCAATTAAAAGAGGAAAAAATGCAATTAGGACTAGACATTGACATTCAGAAGTTAGAGGCCGATAAGTTGAGAAAGGGAAAGAATAAGGTCGAAGAAGATCTGATAGTTTAAAAATGGTTACAAAAGTTGCGCTTATTAATGAGGATTGTCGGGCTAGGAAAGACACCAGAATAATGGCGGAAAGAGATTATAGAAAAAAAAGAATAGAGCCGATCAATGGGAAAAGAAATGCCAAGATGCCCAAGTTCGAGAAAATGCTCTTGAAAGAGACCTATTGGAATGCCAAATTGAAAAGGTCAGATTAAAAGTTAGGGTAGCAGAATTAGAAAAGTCACTTCATTAGTATCATAATCGCAACTCCACAATTGAGCTGAAAGTGAGCTTAAACAAGATTGAAGAGCTGAAAAAGAAAATAGAAGAGCTCGAGATCGCATTACAAAATTGCGAACTCCAAGTTGAACTCCTTGAAGCAAACAACGAGCAGTGGAAAGAGCAATTTCACCGTTCTCAAGGTCAAGTTAGGGATAGAAACCATATCATGGGTGATGCTGTGGCTTAAATATGAGAGGTGGCCGATCATTTGCAAACCCTAGCGGTTCAGGCTGACGTGCTAAGATTGAGGTATGGATCAGAATCAGATCGGGGTCAATAGTTGGCTTGGCTTCTTAGGAAGGTTAAGGCTTTGAGCATTAGGGCAAAGCCGTATATGTAATTCGTTTTATGTAAAGAAATTTGTTTTCTAGTAAAGTTGTTCTAACAGAATTGAATTAGAGTCAATGCCTCTTTTTACATTCACTTCATGCATTTGCATTACATTGCATCATATGCATTAAATTTCACAAAAAAGACCCTAATTAAATGAAATTATTTTAGTTAATCTGGAAACCAACAAGAATTAACCAACCGAACATCGTTACAGTACTCGCGCCAAAACCAAAGTAATGGACCAAAGATTGGAAAGGCTAGAGCAAATTCAAAAAGAGATGCAAGCCCGTTGCAAGTGCAACTGCAAGAAAACTTAGCGAAAGTACAACATGAGATGAGGGATTAGATACTAGAATCCCAAATAAGCATAATAAGCCAATTGGCATAGTTGTAGGCTAGAGAATGTGAAAACGGGAAAAACAATACGATTAACTCAGGGGACGACAATGAGGACCCTATTTACCCTCCAGATTTTACCCCGATAAATACCAAGCACAATCAGAGGTGTACCCTCGAAGGGTACCTATCAGAATCAGACCCCAACAGTATCAAACTGGTATTTCGACGACGACGAACTACTAAACAGACTCAAGTTCCAATCCGGGAGATAACCCAACCAATCCTGTTGTTCTTGATCTAGATGATATGACATAAATGGAAAAAATAAGAGTCAAACTGGCAAAGCAACTTGAAGATCGATGCAGATGGCTAGAAGAAAAATTCAGAGAAATAGAAAGCTCTGATTATCATTTTGGAATTGATGCCAAAGACTTGAGTTTGGCCCTAGATTTATTACTCCCTCCCAAGTTCAAAACTCCAGAGTTTGAAAAGTACAACGGGACTAGTTGCCCTGAAGCTCACATTACTATGTTATGTCGAAGGATGATAAGATATGTCAATAATGATTAGCTATTGATCTACTGCTTCAAAGACAGTCTGATCGGGTCAGCAGCTAAATGGTACAACCAACTGAGTCATGCCAAAATCAATTCATGAAAAGGCTTAGCACAAACTTTTATGAAGCAATATAGTCATATGGCGGACATGAAACCTGACAGAATCACATTGCAGAACATGGAGAAAAAGTAAAATAAGAGCTTCAGGCAATATGCCCAAAGATGAAGAGAGATGGCAACGCAAGTCCAGCCATCTCTTCTGGAAAAAGAAACCACAATGCTTTTCATCAACACTTTAAAAGCCTCGTTCATCAACCATATGTTGGGGAACGCTAGTCAGAGCTTCTCGGATATAGTGATGTCAGGTGAAATGATTCAAAATAGAGTGAGAAGTGGTAAGATAGATGTAACGACCCAAAATCCGTGGGCACCGAAAAAAGCGTGTTATCGGGCCTCCGTCTTAGTAAATCGAGTTAGTAAATAATTATTAGGAGCAATTATGAGTCTAATAGTGTGTTTACTTAGATTTTTATTTAGTGAATTTAGCTTAATTTAAAGTAATTAGGAAAAATGATCAATTTGAATAAAGAGTAAAAGTCTAATTATAGATTAAAAGAAAGAAAAAATGGCTAAAATGGCAATTAAGCCATTTAGAATAAGTTGAAGCGGCAATTGATGATAAAAATCTAAGATTTTTATTGTTTTATTATATTAAATTATAATGTATATCATTATTTTATAGTTTTATATTGGATATAAATATTATTATTTGATATTATAATAAAACAAAACTAAATAGATGACAAGTGTAATAGTAATAATTACATAGGTAGATTTTTATTATTATTATAATGTATTACTAATGTTATCAGTTAAAATAAAAGAAACAAAGTAAAGTAAGCAAAAATAAAAGAAAAAGAAACAAAAGAAAAACATAAAAGAAGCAGAGAACGAACGAAAACAGGGGAAGGAAAGAAGAGGGAAAATTTAGGATTTTGAAGCCTCAAGTTTAATTTGTAAGCTAAATTTAGCCATTTTCTCTTAATTTTGATGTTTTAGAAGTTTTAAAGCAAGATTTTGATGAAACTAAACTGATATTTTGAGAGTTTATAGGTTTTCAAGTATAGTTGACATTGAAGAAAAAGATGAATTAGAGATTAAATTGAATGAAATTTAAGTTAGAATTAGTAAAAGGATTAAATTGTAAAATAAGCTATAAGTTTTGTATTACAGTGATTAATTTGGAAGAAATTATAAATTAGGGCTTTATTATGAATATTACATAGTCAAGTTGAATATGGAAGGAATTTAAGTAGAAACAAAGCATGAATTAAGTTAAGAAAATAAGTAAACTTAATTAGGATTTATTTGCAAAATAAGCTATAAGAAAACAGTTTTGGGACAGCAGCAGAAGAGTAACTTTGAAAAATCACCAAAAATGGTAGAAATGGAAGTAGAAGTTTAATGAGATATGAAATTAAATCTTATTGAGTCTATTTTCATATGAAAGAAACAAAGAAAGCAAAGAAATTCTATATTTTGAGATATTTAGATTTTTGTGAGACTGGTTCAGAGTGATTTCGAGATCCCCCTGTTCTGACTTGGAAAAATCATTAAAATTTGTAAGAATATAATTAGGGGATATAATTTATATGGTTAGATTCCTTAATGAGTCTATTTTTAGAAGAAACAAACTAAAACATCATTTGAATTCTGTATAAAAAGATAATTAAATTTTAGCAAAGAGTGGTCGGAACTGTCAGACAACAGAGCAGGGGTGATTTTAAAGAATAAGCTATACTTATTGGCTAAATCAAAAATTCTGAAAATTTTATGGAAAGAATATATATGAGTCTAGTTTCATATAAAATTTACGGATCTTAATTTTGAATTCTTTAAATCAAGATATAGATAATTTAGTGACAATGACTCAGGTAGACAGCCTAGAAAGAACTTATAAGTAAATATTAGAATTGTGTATAAAGAATGTGGAATGAAGAGGAAGAGTAGGAATTGAATTAAATTCAATTATTTATTTTAATTTAATGTTGTAATTAATAATGTAAATTATTATTATTTTCGTAGCTAACAAGGAGCTTGAGATATCAACCCACAAAGGAAAGGAGAAGATCGTCAAGGAACAAATCCAAAGAGAATTCTGGTTTGTATTACTATAATTCAAGTTATTTATTATTAAATACTAATTTTATATTTATTTATTTTATGGTAAGTAAATATTGAGGTAAGTAACTTTATTGAATTGAATTTAGAAAAGTAAATTGAGTGAGAAATATGTGTTAGTATTGAATTGAATTTTGATTAGTGAATGGAAAAGTCCAATTGATATTGAAAGTGAATTTTGAAATGGAAGTGAACTTGAATTGAGAATTGGAAACCCTATTAACTAGTCGGGCTGAGTCGGATATAATTGGCATGCCATAGGATATAGAAGAGTATGGGTTTTTTTGGCCTCATCGATCGAGCACTTATGTTAGAGGCTATTATTTCTTATTCTATTATTATCGATTCGACACTTTGTGTGTCTTATCTTTATTCTTATTACGAATTCTGATTCAACACTTTGTGTGTTGAATACTGATATTGTTACTGTTACCGATTCAACCCTTTGTGCATCGTATACTGTGTATCGTTAAGGCACAATGTGCCGTACTGGTGTGTGGGTTGGAATCCGTGTATCCGTCGAGTTCGAGTCAAGTTAATAGGGACAACGAAATAAATTTATCGATAAAACTAAATTTGAATAATATGGCATATGAAAAAGGTGAGAATTGAAATATAGAAATAAGAATGGTATATATATAAGATCAAATGATAACATAAAAAGATTGAATTGTTTATTAAGTGATGATAATTGTAATGCAAAAGTATGTGTGCGATTTAATGTATTTATTTATAAATTGAATTATAGTGATACCACTGAGTATATGCATACTCAGCGTACGGTTGTTTCTGTGCGTAGGTTGTAGAAGTCAAGTTTTGAACCAGCATCCGAAGCCAGACCCGACTTCAGCAAACTTTTGGTGATGTATATTTTCTTTTGGTAATGTGGCATGCACATAGGATGTGTATAAGGATTGTTATGTTTTGAATATAAATGGTTTAAAAAAAATGTTAGTATTACAAGTCTAAGAATTATAATAAAGAAGTTTATCTATTTCAATTTAATCTCGTTCACTTTTAATACATACTTTAGACTTCAAGAGTTCATTATAAGAACTTAGTCATTAAATTATTTTATGAATGTTATTTTATTTGTGAATTATGCGTAAGTTGTTGATATGTCCGGTAATGCCTCGTAACCCTATTTCGGTGACGATTCAAGGTTAGGGGGTGTTACAATAGACGCAGGAGAACCTCTAAAAGATCGGCCCTGAGAAAGAAGGAAACGAGGTGAATAATGTAAGCACATACAATAAGGGTTATTCGAAACCAATTACTGTTGTCTCGCCAAGAACAGTAACCGTTAGCCATCGAGACCCTCCAAGACAAGAATCCAACCCGAGGTTAAATACATAGAGGCTCCAATTCACGCCCATCCCAATGACATATAGGGAGCCGTATCAGAGTTTGTTTGATGCACATGTGGTATCTCCTTTCTACCTGAAACCCATGCAACCTTCATTCCCCAAATGGTATGACGCAAATGCTCAATGCGAGTACCACGCGGGAATCATAGGACATTTAATCAAAAACTGCACTGTATTTAAAAAGTTGATCGAAATGTTCATTAAAATGGGAATTGTAAAGTTTGACAACCCATCAGGACCTAATGTGGCAGGAAATCCGTTACCCAATCATTCTGATAAATGGGTAAATGATATAATTGAGAATGGAGGGAAAAGAACCAAGATGAATGTAGTAGAAGTAAGAACCCCACTGAAATGGGTTTGGGAGAAAATGGTAGAGGAAGGATTAATAGAACTTTTGGGATAAGGAGTGTCATAAAACTTTCGACAGGTTCAAACACTACCTATTCAATGCCCCAGTACTAATGTCTCCCAGCCCAGATAGGTCGTTGATACTGTACTTGGCAGTATTCGAGAATTTCATGGGATGCGTACTTGGTCAACATGATGAGTCAGGAAGAAAAAAGAGAGCGATATACTATCTCAGTAAGAAATTCACTGAATGTTAGACAAGGTATCCGCCAATCGAGAAGCTATGTTACGCCTTGGTCTGGACAACCCGAAGACTGAGACAGTACATGCTGTACCACACAACTTGGCTCATCTCAAAACTCGATCCTCTAAAGTACATGATAGAGTCAACTGATTTGAATGGAAGAATGGCCCGGTGGCAAATTCTGCTCTCTGAATTTGATATAGTCTATGTGAATCAAAAGGCTATAAAAGGGAGTGCAATAGTAGATTTTTTGGCCAGTAGAGCTCTAGAAGATTATGAGCCTTTAAACTTTGATTTCCCAAATGAAAATTTAATGTTTGTGGCAAACACAGAAGAAGATTCTCAAGAAGGTCATCCTTGGAAGCTAAACTTCAACGGAGCCTCAAATACCGGTATCCCTAAACGGAGATCATTATCCCTTCACTAGCAAATTGGATTTTTATTGCACGAAAAATATGGCAGAATACAAAGCATGCATCATGGGTATCTGTGTAGCCATAGAATGTAAGATTAAAGTGCTAGAGGTATATGGGGATTCTGCATTAGTGATCTATCAACTCAAAGGAGAATGGGAGACAAGAGATCCCAAGTTAATCAATAATCGAAGGTTGGTTCTTGAGTTAATTAAGGAGTTTGATGACATCACCATCTATTACCTTCCACGAGATGAAAATCTGATGGCAGATGCCTTGGCTACTTTGGCTTCGATGGTCAAAGTGAACAAACAAGAGGATGTAAAGCCTATCCAGATGAGTATTTATGAGACTCCGACTCATTGTTACAACATTGAAGAAGAAAAAGAAAAAGACGATCACCCTTGGTACAACTGTAACACCCTAAAACCGGCCCATGCGTTTCGACCGGATCTAGCATGTCACGGTTTGTACATTGAAAACTTTTGCCTTGTTGGTTTAGAAGTCGTAAACTAATTAGACATTACTTAAGTGATATTTTGGAAATAAAACCCTGTATTTTTATTACTAAGTATAAGTAAATCATGTCATAAAATCATAATTTCCAGAACATTGAAATCTACTTAATTGGATAAAACTATGGGGCCTTATTACATTGATAGTTCAAAATAAAAATAAAATAAAATAAAACTTAGAGAAATCCTGAAAATAACTTGTAGGAATAAAACTTGATGGCCCCTCGAGTCCGTCTTGGCTCCCATGTCCACGATCTACTGCTCATCTGGAAGAGTAGAGAAAAGGAAAGTGTGAGTCACCAAGACTCAGTGTATAAATCTTAAGGCACACATCGACCTGAGCCAACAAACATATTATGGGCCCTGGCCCATACATAAAGGTAACAATCATAACACATGACAAGCAATACATAATGATAAACCCAACCCATCCTAGGTTTCCATCCTCTACACACCATCTCGTACCAACCATTACACCTTAGGGATTTCTACAATCAACCCTCCATCCGCTACACACCAAAACGACAGCCGTACTGCCTATTCCTGTTATTCAGGAATCATTAAACGTGGCATAGCCACCGATCACTATGTGACCTTACATTTAAATTATTCAGGAATCATTAAATGTGGCATAGCCACCGATCACTATGTGACCTTACATTTAAATTATGTGGGATTTCTACCACCGATCACCAAGTGATCTATCATACACTTCCCCTTCAATATCATCATTCCCACCCCATGCATATATACATAAAGAAAACATCATGCAGACTTATATATTTTTCGATACACATAGGGAGTTCTATGTATACGTACCTGGCATCCTTGTCTAACCCTTTTACGGTTCCATTCGACTGTCTATACAGCCTTATTCTGGCTTTTTAGCCTATAACATTTATAAATAGACACACAAACAGATTTATTAGTAGTGTGCTAAAGATCTACACACCTGATTAACGTCGATCCCTCACTAAACCGATCTACAACTTTGCTCAAAAAGCCGAAAAGATGCGAAACTAGGGCCTCTCCTATATTCGGCCATGGTTAGTGTTCTACCCAATTTTATATATTTGAATAACAAATCTTCTTACCTTAAAATCCCGAAATTAGAGATTAGCTAATTTCGGCTTTTAGATCTAAATGACCAAGCTTCCTTCAAATCCCGAATTGCCGCCCATCATAAAACCATTAAACTATTAGCTTTCGGCTTTTGCCTTTTAAAAACCGGGAATAGATCATGAGAACTAATCAAAAATCAACACTTACCTTAGCATAGGAGATTCGACTAACACTAGAGAGAGGATTCGGCAATGCCAACGGAAGATTTAAATGTCGGAAGTATAGAACTAATTCTCAAATAGAATGAATAGAAGAAAAGACTATGGATGCTTCGGCTTTTTAGAGAAATCGGCACAAGGAGGAAAAAGTGAAGAAGAGTTTCGGCTTTTAAAGAAATTGGAGAAAAGAAATTGGAGAGGGAGAGGCTAGGGAATTTTGGCACAATGGGAGAGAAATTTAGGGTTTTCAGTGTCATAATCAAGGAGCTAGCCCCCTTATTTATAGATATTTTGGTATCTACTGCTAAAAACCAAAAACGCCCTTAAAATTCAAGCTAAAAGAGAGGAGAAATTTGGCACCCTCCTTGCCATGCAGTAGCCGAATTTTACACTCCTTTAGGTGGTGGTTTTTCAGCCAACACTTCCCTTGAAGATAAGCTCCTAACTTTTCTCCTTTTTATTTATGATATTATCACTTAAAAATCCACATAAATTCTCCTATTTTATAGCCTTGTAGCCGTCCACCTCTACTAACCCTAATGCCAAATTTAACTCACTTAAATTAAAAGATTTGGGCCTCATTAAACTTAATACTTGGGCCTCTAATTCTTTGTGTGTGGCGTCACCCTCTCTTCATTTAAAGTGCCGAACTTGGCCTAAAACATGGGCTCCTTGCGACCCAAAACTTGTTCCTTTTTAATTGTTAATGATGTCACTTTAAAATAATTTAATCTGGGCCTTTTGCCTAATTCTAAGCCCAAATTTAGACCCCTATCAAATTAAATTATCCTATTAAACTTATCCCTACACTAAATGCATAGGCCCATAAATTTAGGATGTTACAACAACGTTATATTGCGATATGTGAAGAATCGTGAATACCTTGACCAATCAACTAAGAATGATAAAAGGACGTTAAGAAGACTGGCCAATGACTATGTCTTAGATGGGGAAATTCTATATAAAAGGAGAAAAGATCAGGTGCTACTAAGATGTGTAGACACTACCGAGGCTAAGAAAATCTTGGAGGAAGTCAACGAGGGTGTCTACGAAACATATGCCAATGGTTTTACAGTGGCCAGACAAATCATCAGATTCGGTATTATTAGTCCACCATGGAATGAGATTCCATCAGTTATGGCAAGAAATGCCACAAGTGTCAAATTTATGGAGATAAAATTCATGTACCTCCCTCACCTCTTCATGTTATCACTTCTTCGTGGCCTTTCTCTATGTGGGGCTTGGATGTCATTGGGCCAATTTCACCCAAAGCTTCATATGCCATTGTTACGAAGTCAGCAGTCAGCAAGTTTTTAAAGAAGGAGATCATATATCGATACAGAATGCCAGAAAGGATCATATCTGATAATACACAAAATTTAAACAACAACATGATATCAGAAGTTTGAAGTAAGTTCAAGATCAAACACCACAACTCATCACCATATCGTCCAAAAATGAATGGTGCAGTGGAGGTAACCAAAAAGAATATCAAGAAGATCGTGGGGAAAATGACTAAGACTTACAAAGATTGGCATGAGAAGTTATCATTTGCCCTCTATGCTTATCGAACATTTGTTAGGACCTTAACCAGGACAATGCCTTTCTCTTTGGTTTATGGAATGGATGCATTTTACCCATTGAAGTCGAGATTTCTTCTCTCAAGTTTTTTAGATGTACCAAAAGCAAATGATGCGAGCTTACAATAAAAAAGTTCATCTCAGAGAATTCCATGAGGGGGACCTAGTATTGAAAAAGATCTTTCCCATACAAAAGGATTTTAGAGGGAAATGGATGCCAAATTGAGAAGGACCTTATGTGGTAAAGAATGTCTTTTTCGGAGAAGCACTGATTTTAACTGAGATGGATGGCAAGAACTTGCCCAATCCTGTAAATTCAGTTTCAGTCAAGAAATACTTCACAAAAAGAAAAAGGAGAGGCCAAGGTGAAAACCCGCAAAGGGCGCCTTGAGACCAAAATGGTTTTGAGTTGAAAACCTGCAAAAAGGGCTGTAATAGGCCAATTTTAGCCCAATGCAATTAAACCAGACCCATGACCCAAAATTAATCCAAATGAAATAGTCCAAAAAAAGTCCAATTACAAACAAAAATACAACCCAAAATTAAACCAGCCCAAATTAAGACCCGAAGCCCAATTACCCAATAGTCAAACTAGGAAAGCTGAAACCCTAGCTAGTCTAAGCCTTCAACAGCAGCAGCCACAGCCCTAGTGCCGCACGTCATCTCCTCCACACCTCGCACGCGCTCTAGCACCACTTGCAAAACCAAGCAATACACGCAACAGACTACATGCAAGCAAAAATGAAGAAGAAAAAGACAAAGAGCCAACAAAAAAACAAAATAAAAATAGATAAAAGAAAGAATATGTAATTCAGATATAAAAACCGAAAGCAATATATTGTGTTTCTTCTTCTTCTTCTTTTTTCTACGAACTATCAGAAATCGAAAGCAAAAAAGCAGTAGAAGGTTGATTTTAATCCTTCAATTTTCATTTTTTATACTACACTGTTACTTTTGTTTTTCTTTATTTTTATAATTTTTTTTGAAATATTTACAAATAATAATCAGAAAAAGAAAAGGGGAAAACGGACCTAAAATCGGGGGTTGTCGTCAAAGCATTTTCTCCATCTTCGAAGCCGAACCGAAAGGGGAGTCTCCTCCTCTCAGGGGGTTCGGGATGTCCAGGGTTGGCTTTTGAAATAGGGGCTTCAAACGGAGCATCAAAGGCTCCTCTCTGTGCGACCTCGGCCACCGAATATGATGATGGTGCGACGGGCGACGACAGAAGACCAATCGGTCAAAGAAAGAACAGAGAAAATTGAGAGAGAATGGGGGGCCTTTGAAATTTTCTTTCGAAACAGCTAAAAAAATGAATGTAAATTTTTTTTTTGATTTAAAGAATAGAAGAAATGACACCGTTTCATTCAGGGTGAGAAACCCGCGCGTCCACCCGAATCCGCCCCTAGGTCTGCGCATTTTTGCTCTAATGGGCAATTTGCGCGATAGGTCCTTCCCTTTTGCAGTGCTATTCGATTAGACACCATCTTGCATTTTTTTCTTTTTTTGAATTTTGCCCTGTTGTTTTATTTCGATTGCGATTCGGTCCTTTGCGTTTTGATGGACAGGGATAATTCCCCATTTGGTCCTCACGCAACTAGCGCCTTTTCATTTTGGTCCCTATTCGTTTATTTATTTAGAGATTTTGCCTTAAATAGCATTTCTGTCCTGATTTAGTCTAGACCTGTTTGATTCTGATTCATCTTTACAAATTTGTTGCTTCTTTATTTATTTTAAAACTTTTTATATTTAATTTTTGAATGGTTTTGTCATTATCAATTTATATATATACTGTTTGTCTTTTAAAACTTTTTATATACATTATTCATTTTCAAAAATTTTTTATATACTGTTTATTTTAAAAATTCCTTCTACATGCATTATCTTTATTTTTTTTATATTAAAACCATTTTTTTATATTTTATATATACTATAGATTTAAATTACTTTTATATATGACTTACTTTAGGCATTTTATTATGCGTTATTTTAAGTTGTTACGTATATATATATATTATTTATTCTAATTTATTTTAAATTGATTTGTATATTAATCATTTTAAAATTTTATATACCACTTACTTTAAATTGTTTTTTGTAGTATCTATTTTAACTTGTTTTTTATGTTTTATTTATTTGAACTTGACTTATTATTCATTTTAAAATATCTTATATTATTTATTTCATTGTTCTTTAATAATTAATGTTAATATTTAGATGATGTATGTAGTGAGATTATTGCCATTGTGTATACCATAATTCGCTTATTCGTATTTTCATATCGTTTTTTATCATTCGTGTAGTATTTTGTTCATGTATCATTGCCCTAAGATCGTTACTACTTTCATATTATGCCATCACATTGTGCATTAAACCTCAATGTATTTATCCAATTTAGATCGTCGTATTTGACTCCAAACAAAATAAATGTATGCCTTTACATGTTGTATTCGCTATTATTCAAAAATCGAATTTTTTTTCAAAATAAGGTAATATTTCGTGTTTTGGAAATTAGAGAAAATCGTGCCCTAACGTACTGGGTTTCGGTTTTTCGTTTGGCCAAATAATCGAATATCCTTTTGATATTTTTAATGCATGAGTCTCGGGAATCATGAGATGATCTTGGATTGGAGGATTTAAATTGTCGTGTCTTAACGTGCTGATGTGATATTTTATTCCTTCGGAGCGAGAGAATCTTAATATCCAATTCGAGAAAATTCAAATATTTTTAAAAGAGATCGTATTTTTTAAAATCTTTTTCAAATTTTCAACTTTCAAGATTAAGACATTAAATAATCAATTAGGTACCAAGTTTGGGCGTGACGAGGGTGCTAACCCTTCCTCGCACGTAACCGATTCCCAAACCCGATTTCTCAAAACTTCGTAGACCAAAAAAATTGTCGTTTTAGTAAATTTAAATTTTATTAAAATGATTGAATAAAGAGGTGACCCGATCACACCTCATCAAAAAGGATTGGTGGCGACTCCCGTTTTATTTTCATTTTCAAAACCAAAGTCGACCTGTTTTCAAAAAAATGGTTTCGACAAGGGCAGCTCAAATTTTGATTGAAGATCGAACACGTGATGGTAGGGTTTTCTCAAAAGGAAGAACGTTACGTCATGGGGCATCAACGAAGCACTCTGAATCTCCTAAACACTATCAAACTCAAGCAAATTTAAGCAAATTTGCTATTTTGATTAATCAATTCATTTCGAGCCTTGCTCCTAATAAACTTCGATCTAGCCCATTACTACAATCTTTTTCAAGCATTTTTACATTGAAATAACGATTAATGGACTAATAATGTTCAAGTAAATGGAGTTCTGCATATTGTTTTGAAAGGTTTTCTAAAATAATACAGGGATTTGAAAATAGGACCACTGTTCTGAACAAACCAAACTTAAGGGTTGGAAACATTTGAGAAAGAATAGTCTAAACTGTGACTACTTCTTCGAATTTTCTGTTAAAGATACCAACTGAATAAGAAGGTATGATAATACGTCAGTGATAGAACCTTGATAAATAGCGAGCAATGACAACATAAGCATTAAAAAGGGATCATTCTCGAAAAATAACATTCTGCATTCATGCAAACACATCTAGCTAGGAGCATTTGATTCATTCTGATCATGGACATCCTAATCATTAGGCACAAATAGGCCCATGAAATGGATTCTGTAGGTCATGTTCCCCAGAGAACGGTGTAACAGATCAATGAAACCACAAATCATATACCCCTGAAGTTGCAGGGGACGAATTATAGTCATCATGGCAAATCTTATCTCCTTGAAGTCGCAATGGAGCATATTAAAGCCACAAATCTTATCTCCCTGAAGTTGCAGTGGAGTAGATCAAAGATAAAAAATCTTACCTCACTGAAGTTGCAGTAGAGCAGATTAAAGCTACAAATCTTATCTCCCTAAAGTTGCAGTGGAGCAGACTAAAGATATCGAATATTATTTCTCTGAAGTGGCAGTAAAACAGATTAAAGCTACAAATTACAAATCTTATCTCCCTGAAGTTGCAGTGGAGCAGGTTGAAGTTACAAGTCTTATCTCCTTGAAGTTGTAGTGGAGCAAACTAAAGATAGCGAATCTTATTTCTCTGGTGTGGTAGTGAAACAGATTAAAGCTACAAATTACAAATCTTATCTCCCTGAGTTTGCAGTAGAGCAGATTAAAGCTATAGGTCTTACCTCCCTGAAGTTGCTATGGAGTAGATCAAAGCACTAATTCTTATACCCCCAAAGATGCAGTGGGATGGAATGAGGCTACTTGAAGAAGAGAAGCACCAAATAAGTCAAGACTTGGCAAGACCAGGCAAAATTGAGCCTTTTAAAGTCTTTCCTCCATTCTCGTTACACGACAATGAGCGAAGAGAGGCAGCTGTAATGGGTCATTTCTGCCTAGGCCTCAAACCAAACAAACCTAAAAAAATAATAAAGAGTCCAAGTCCAAATTACATTAAAGACAAAATAAAAAAATCTAGGCCCAATTTACAAAGCCCACAATATTAAGTTTTTCAGAAAAAAACTCTAACCCTAGCTCCCATGTGTGTCACTCCTCCTCGGGCGTGTTGTCTGCGCCTCGTCCCGAGGACCGTCTGCCTCCTTACACCAAAATAGCAAGACTTTTCCTCGTTGACCCCAGCACCTGCAAAGAAGAGGGGAAAACAGAACACGAAACAGAGCAAAAACACAAATAGCAAACAATACAAATAAATAAAAAAACAGTGTAATCGGCTATAAAAAGCCCCGAATATCATCAATGTTTTTTTACACACAGATTGATTAAAGAAAAGATAGAAATCGAATACAAAAACAAAGATTTTTAAACCAAAGGTGAACTTTTGTGATATATCTATCGTTTTATTTTTATATTTTTATTTTTTTAAAAAAATATAAGATATAGAAACAAAAAAGAAAAGGAAAACTCACCTAAATCGGTTGGTCTCCTCGCCGTCGAAGACCACACCGGAAAAAGAGAAGAAACGAAGCATTTTTTTATTTCTCCACCGGGCTAGGTCGGGTTTTTGGGATTTCGGCCTCGAATTGGCACTCTGCATGTGACGGGCTTAGAAAGGGCACCTTTTGGTGTTATCCGGCAATCATGTACGGAAGCACTGTCGCCGGTGAATGACGACTGCCACGTGCTCCTACGCCGGAGCATAGGTCGAATTTCGAAGAGTGAGAGAGAGTTGAAAGGTTTTTTTTTTTTTTTGAAGAATAGAAGAAAAATGAATTTTAAGCAAAAATTTTGATTTATATAATGTAAGTAAACGACGTCGTTTCACTTAGGATCCATTAGTGCCAAAATGGCGCCTTTTTAACACAACCCGCGCGCGACTCGACCCGCTCCAGGGGGGATTTGCGTGTTTTTGAAAAGTGGTCTTATTGCGCTTTTGGTCCTTCCACTTTTTATGTGGTTTCCAATCAAGTCCCTTTTCATTTTTTAAATTTTACCCCGTTAGTTTTTTTTGTTTTCAATTTAATCCCCTGATTTGGCCAAAAAACACTGCGCATAAAAGACCAGGGGTATTTTCCCTTTCAGTCCCCATTAGTTTTCACTCCTTTCATTTTGATCCTTATTTTCTTTTTATTTACATTTTGAACCCCCTAACTTCACTTCGACTTCAATTTAATCATTAATCTATTTAATTTCAATTATCATCGTCATTTTTATTATTATCATTATTATTAGTATTTTTTTACCATTCTATTTAAAATTTCTTTATTTCTCTGTTTATTCGCTTATTCCCAATTTTTAATTAACTTTTACTAGTATTTATTTGTTATTCATTTATTATTCCTTTTTATTATTTTGTTTTATTTATTTTTATTTTATTTTTTCCTCATTATTGTTATTTCATTATATATTTATTAATTTATTTATTTATATCCTTTTATATACCTTCGAAGATTTAGATTATTAGAATTATTATTATCGTTATTTACATTGTTTATTATTATTCTATCATGCATATTAATATCGTAATTTACTATTACTATCATATCTTTTATATTTTATGAAACATGTTATGTCATTCACTACGAACTTATATTGTATTATTATTATTTGCTAAACATGATTTTTTTTAAAACCTTTCAGTCTTTTTTACCATACCCGAATAAATTAATTACAAGATATTTCAAATGTTATTCGTTTTCGCACAATGGATATAAAAAAGAGATTTTTAAACCGAGATTAATTTTCATTATTTTGAAATTAGAAAAATCGTGTTCTAATTTACGAAACATAATTTCTTTCTAAAAACCAAAATAATCAAATTCTTTTAAAATTAATAAATTTTTGGTGTTTATTCTCGTTTCGAGGATTTAAGGCATTGTGTCCTAACTTACGAGACGTAATCCTTTTCCTCGGTTAACGTGAAATATACCCATTTTTTGTTTGTAAAAATTCAATTCAACAATATTTTAACAAAAGATCGTATTTTTAAAATCTCATCAAATTTTCAATTTTCGACACTAAAACATCAAGTAATCAACTAGGTGCCAATTTTGGACGTAACGAGGGTGCTAATCATTCCTTGTGCGTAACCGACTCCCGAACCCTTTTTTTGTATTTTTGTAGACCGAAAAATATTGCTTTGATCAATAAAAATTTTTGTTAAAACAATCAAACTAAGAGGTGATCTGATCACACCTCATAATAAATGATAAACCATAATTATAACATATTTTAATCCCACATTTAGCTTACTTTTGGATGATTTATCCCTTGATTTATATAAAAAGGTGCTTTTAATCCTTTCTTGTCATGTCTTATACCCAGGAAAGCACCCGAGGATGAAAAGAATGTAAAACGGGCCCAAAATGGAGTAAAATGGGCCTTAGCACGAAATCGACACGGCCTGGCCCAGAGACCACACGGCCGTCCCATGCCAATCATCTAGAACACGGCCTCTCCCCCGATTTACACGGCCGTGCCTCATTAAGGAATCTAAACACGGCCTGAAGTCGATCCACACGGGCGTGCTACATGGCCGTGCCTCTGTCGCTGGAATGAGCAATTTCAGTCGGAAAAGGATACTTAGGGAGAAAGAATCGCATTCCAAAGAGCCTATATATATCCCCTAAGGCCAAGGAGCCAAGCCGGAAAGGTCAGAATTGTGGAAATCGCTTGAAGACAGCCAGTTGATCCATCCCAAGAAGCCGAAATTATATTCAAGACGGCCGAATTCTCCTTCAATTCCTTCAGGGAGTTTTAGGAATTTCTTATGTTTTGTTTTATCTTTTCTCTTGAGATGTTTTCTTTCTTAGTTATGAACTAAACCCCTCAGATACTTGAAGGGGATGAACCCTAGATGAATCTTGTTATTTGATTTCTGAATTTTATGATAATTACTTAGTTTGTTCTTAATTATGCATGCTTAATCCAAATCTGATGTGCTTAGGTGGAGGAGGAATAGACCCTGCCTAAGAGTAGATCTAGCGTAATTAAGCGAAGTTGATCGAACGCCTAGAGATAGGGTTACGAGATTTTGCCGGATTAGGGTGAAACCTAATATGGGAATCCACCGATCGATTTACTGCTATTCTAGGGGGTTATTATAAGAGAACGAGAGTTCCACTAATTAACCTAGGGTTAGACGTTATTCGCCTCGAGAGAGGGTTTAATATAGGTTAGGGAGTCCTACGGATCAATCTAAGTAAATAAATCATATAATTCAGGGTTAAATAACAAGTGAAGTCTAGGTGGATTCTTCCTGAGGGTATCGTCGTGATCAATTGAGTTTTTCTTCAAGTTATTTCCCAATTCGTTCTTTTTGTCTTTGTCCTTAGCTTAGTCGTTGTTAAATTTAGATTAAAACAACTTCACTTTATTTTTAAGGCTAAATAATAAAAAGAAAGTTAGTATTAATACTTTTGGTTCCTTTTGGTTCGATAATCCTGTCTTGCCTAAGCTATACTACTGTTCGATTGGTACACTTGCCTTTAATCATTGTCAAAATTAGTTTCCAGGTTTGATCATTCTTTTATAAATTTTAAAGCTCTGATTTCAGCGATCAATAAAGATTGGTGGTGACTTTCATTTTTCGTTTTTTTAAAACAAAAGTCCACCTTTCAAAAAAGAGGTTTCGATAGTAACATCATAGACCTTGCATTAACAAAGGCTAAACATAAACAATAGATCTATAGTGTAGTAGGAAAAAGTTTTTGAAATAATTATTTATATGTCAATGGAAGTGGTCACTTGTTCACTTCGGCTATCAATGTGCTAAGCATATAATTTGTCTTATCTGTTAGCATGATTGATCAAAATATTTTTCTATTTTGCTTGCATTTTTTGAGGATTTTGTGCAACCAATTTCATGTTTATCATTGGAAAAGAGATTCAATCAAGTAAGATTGTTTCTCAGAAGATTACTATCCGCAATAAATGTATTTTCTCACAAGGAATAAGAGATGACTTAGGAATTAATTTAATTTCTTTGGATTTTTATTTAATTGGACATAATTAAATAATTGAGTCCAAAATGAAAATTAAATAAATTAGTCATCACAATTTTACTGAGGTTTTAATACGGTAAAATTACTACGATTTAAGAGAATTAGAATTGGATTGAGAAGATAATTGAATTAATTAATTGATTGCTTTTAATTAATTAAAAAAATATTTTGGGGAATTAAAAACTAGATATTGGGTTGGATAAGTTATATGACCTTGTTTTAAATTGAACTGCACATATAATTATAACTAATACATAAAAAGCCCAATGAACCCATATGTAGAAGGGGTGGGTGGCACACTAGGAGAATCTTAGTGTGTGTAGTGTGTGTGTCGGCCACCATATGGAGTTCTAGTAGGACTCTAGGTTTTTATTTTATTAAAATATTATTTTTTTCCTCTCTTCATGCTTTGGTATAACTCCTGTTATTTTTATATATATATGGAGCCTATGGGGTAATCGAAAATAGACAACACTTAGACGAGGATACTCTGCAAAAATTTAGTATTTATTTAGGTTCAAATAAATATTATTTTTTATGAGTACTCAAGATACAAATTTGTGAGATTTTAATTGCAACATCCTTGGCAATTATAATTCATATTTGTGGCTATGAATTTTCAGTTTTAGTTGCCATAGAGAAAGTTAACATTCTCCACTAGAAAGTTACGATTTTTATTTTCTGTTTAATCCTTGATAAGAGCCTACTCCTTTAGCATCTGAGAATTCGAGAATAGTGAAGAAGATCATTCAATTGAAAGCCGAAAAGGTTTAGTCGTTAGATCCAAAATTCAACAGGATCCCTAGCTCAGAAACAAAGATACTAAATTTGGTGGGATTTATTACTGTAGAAATCACAACCAAAGATCCGATTTTATGAAAAAATCTAAACTGACTAGGTTTCATCGGAGAAAGTGTTTATAATTCTTTGATATCCTATCTGATTAAGAATATGAGCGGGAAAAATAGTGAGAAAGGTATGAATTTCAAACTTGTTGTAAGGAGCTCTTTTAGTCTGCCTTCACTATTGATGTCATTATTCGTTGTCTCCCTCAGCTATTTGAAGTTACAGAGAGTCAGTGAGACTAACGAAATGTTGTTCCTAAGCATGCCCTTGCATTGGGATTTCGCCTTTGGTGATCATATAATGGTGAACGTCTTGGAAAAATCGGTTAAGAAAAAAGATTTTACAATTACAACAAAAGATCTAAAATTTTAAAAATTGATCCACTTTTTGGTATTTATAATAATAAACCCTAACCGAAAAATACCTATGCTTTGTGTGAGGCAGATTCGAGTCGATCCTAACTTTCAACCAAACAACCTTTTCTGCTATCCTCGTGCCTCAAATTGCATTGAATGTGAGCTTGAGCAACACGAACCAAACACAAAAAAGAAACAATGTATTTACTTTTAGTAGGAAAATAATTTCTCTCAATAGAAGCCAACAAATATCGTAATTCCTAAAAAATAAAATTTATTTTTAAATAATAAATTCCTACTATTTTCTGGCAGAACAATGATGTATCAAACTTATGATTTGAGGTCAACCAATGTCATTTATTTATAGGGAGAGGTACAAGAACCATAGTTGAACAAGCCCTTGTAAAATAATATTATTTAAATAGAAAACACTCTCCTAGTCTAACTAAGAGAATAGGGTGGTACACCCTCTTAATTTCTCTTAAGTTTGCCGCCTCTCACATGCTATGTGAGGCAGATTAGGTTTCTCATGTATTGGGATCTAATTATAGGTGTTTCTTAGATTTTTAACCCAACACTTTATATTTTAATCAAACCCAATACCTATTTTTTATTTCCCAAATTAAATATTATTTATTCAATTAATTAAATTAACTAAATTAATTTCTCAATTAAATAATTTTCTCACCTTGTCACACCTCAAAATAAATAGGGTTAGTTGAAATGACTAAACAAGAAATGGGCTTTAGGTCTAATGGTTAAGTGTTTAGTGCCCTCCCTAGAGGTCTTAGGTTTGAGCTTCTTTTCTCCCATTTGGTTTTTTTTTTTTTTCAATTTTGCAAGCATGGGTAAATCTCCATTATCGCCCCTAAGGTTTACAATCATAGCTATTTAGTCATTCTTTTCCTATTTGATGGGGATTGTCTCTTTTCAAAACTCTAGTAAAAGTGCACTTCATCTTCCTTTTATTTTCTCTCATCCTTGCACCACATTTTTCACCTTTGTGTTGTTAATTTTTTTCTTTCTCGTATCGAATCAATCTTCATTTCTTCGTTTTCTTAATAGTATTAGAGTTATCTTTAAATAGCATCTGTTACCTTTTCCAATAATCGGTAAGTGTGTTCCATTTCAAGGATTAAATCTCGTATGTCTGTAACATTAATGTACGATGTTAATCTTTAGATTCGATTAATCAATCTTTTACGAATCTTGCCAAAATTTTGATAATTTTTCCAAAATCTTGATACCAACCGTTAATTCATGTGTAAATGTCATTTGAAGGACTGGATCTAGGGGAATCACACCAAAATTAAGTGTGAGTAACATCGATTGGACTTGTGATGAAAGGTGTGTGTTCTTTACCAAGTGAATTAAGGCAAACCGTGTATAGGTTTCGGGCCACACGGGTGGGCCACACGACCATGTACACTTAAAGATTTTAAGGACTTCGTGAACCACACGGCCTTATCCCGTTACACGACTTGCCACACAGTTGTGTCTCTACTGTAGGATAATTTATCAATTTCACACGTCATCAAGCTATTATATAGCATGGTTACACGACTGTGCAACCTTTCCACACGACTTCAAGACTTTCACACAGCCTAGCCACAAGGCCGTGTAGCCCCTATTATATAGTTTTGCCCAAAATTTTGTGAATTGTTCAATTTAGCCCCTGTATAGTCCCCGAAATGTTTTTAGAGATTTTACTCACTCAATTGAGTCCATGATATTATAAATTTGCTAAGTTCTGTGATTTAATGACTAAATTGCTACTGTTATAATGTATGATATATGAATATTACATGTCTACTATCACTGTAATTTTGATAAACTGGTACTGTTATTACTGCTACTGTTGAACTGAATACATCTTAAGCATGTCTATTGTTTTTGTATTGTAATGTCATATTGAATTGCATGTCGTAGGACGATTGAAAATAGCAAGTACTAGCAGTTTAATAATCTACAAACATCAATGGTTTATCCACAACATACTGACGGTTTATTTGTAAAGTTTTTATTTGAAAATACTAGTGGTTCATCCATAAAATGGAGTGTTGGGATAAATGAGTTCTGGGGAACTCTTACTGTGGAGTGTAGCGGAGTATGAGTAGGAACTTTCCTATTATACTTGCATTGCATTGACATTTATAAGCATGCTCAAATGAACTGTAGAATTCTGCTTTACTATACAAATGTAATTATTCTAAGAATTGTTATTATGTATGTTTTATCTATTGTTTTGCACTTATTTTCTTGTGATTGGACACACATTGAGCTTCTTAAGCTCACCCCCTTAATTTCTTTATTTAGAGATAACCCACAAGGTTAGGGTGTGGACTTGGCATACTGAAGGCTTGGCTCGATTTATTTTAGCTAAAAGTATTTTAGATAGATTTTTCATAATTTATGTTATTTTTTAACTATATTACTTTATTTTGGGTTTATTTGGCATGCATGACGTTTTAATAGATTTAGATTGTTGAAACATAGAACTTGATTTAATTTTGCATGAAATTTGATTTTCATTAAAACTAGGCTAAATATCACTTTTCTATTGCATTACTATGTGAAAAGTTTTTGAAATATATATATAAAGTTTGGAATTCAACTTTTGCAAAAGCGATCATTAAAAAAATAAATTGATTTTTGAAAGAATTTGTACCATTTGGAATCTAACTAAGTTAGTCTACTAAAGTAAGTAAATGTTTTAAAAAGACTGTTTAATAAACTATGATCGGTTACTAGGCCATTTCGGTGGCCTATGTAATCTTTCAAATTCAGCCGTAATGTCTAGACCAGGTTTGGGAGGTTACACAACCCAATTAAATAATTAACTAAATTAATTTTTTAGTCAAATTAGTTTATCATTTGATTATTTATGCAATTCATTTCTAGTCTCAACGAGTTAGGAGATGGACTGATTGGACATATATAATTAGGGCTCAAATGATTCATAATTAAGTTATAACTTTTTGTATATTAATTATAAACTTATTTAGTCATAAAGTCATTCTACAATAGTATTATGGTTAAGCTCTCCCTAATTACATACCATTATGAAAGCTACTTAATAAGTGTCATTCAATGACCTTATTACAAATGTGTTACCTTCATAAGATACCCTAAATCTCTTCGGATAAATTCGTTCTCCTAATGTGATTCTATTTTATCTCATGGTAACCATTATATCTTCCTTCATGAAAAACCAATTATTATTAAATAGTAATCAAGTCATTTATCACAAAGATAAACAACTCGTGGTCACGTTTACTTTTCATCTATCATGTAATGTTGATGAGAGGATATCATTTACCCTTTAGCTGGGCTATGAATTCTACTATCTTGAACGATTTTATATACTGCAGAAGTCGTATACCCAATGTATCAGCTTTCGGTTCCTTATCTAGTTGAACTCAGGCTTTTATTTACATCAAAGTGTATGAGCCACGCATGCATAGTTCATTATTCACTCACATCTATGTCTCTGTCTTCTAGGAGTCATTCACTCTGATGCTCAAGATAAAACATTTGCCCAATTGAACTTGATAAATGACATATTAGTCTTTCAATCAATTTACTCATTTTCGATTAGACTAAGGACATGTTTATATTATCTACTAGTACAAGTCATCTTTCTGTATTACAATCTGACCATGTAATATCACTTAGTATTATTAGTTAAACGTTAGATAATCAGTGAGTCAATATTTGCTTCTATTTGGTTTTATATGCATAAACTGTTGAACACAATACATGAAGAATATTAATGTAATCAATGGATATTTTATTAAACTAATTTGTTTGAAAATTACAAGTATACAAAATGAATGTACTACACTTAAGGCACTAGATCCAAAAAGACGACCCCTGTACGGGCTATTGTAATTTCATGAAAATGGCTTCAAATAAGACTTTGATGTGTGTGTTAGCTCCTTGAAGTTTTTTCAATTTCTACTTGCCTATGGGCTTTCTCAAATAAAGTTGATAGTTTTTCAATTTCTATTGTAACTTCATGACAAAGCTTCAAATAAGACTTTGATGGTTGTGTGTTGGCTTCTAGAAGATTTTCAATTTCTACATGCCTATGGACCTTCTTAAATAAAGTTGATAGTTTTTCTAGTTGGTCATTTATTATAGCTTACTTAAAATGCTCGGATGCTACCCTCGCAAAAAACGACTGAATCATGCATTTATTTGTCAACCCCTAAATCTTCACGGTTTTTTGCTTAATGGAATTGAGGTAAGCTAGGCTTTACTACAACGTTTTATTAGGGAGAAATCTACTTATGAACAAGTTCGCCAACTCACTGAATGAGTGTATGGAGTCATTTGGTAAAGATAACTACCAAGCCCTTGCATTATCTTTCAGAGCCATTGAGAAAGCATGACATTTCACTACATACGAAGTACCCAATATGTTCACATGATTGTTGTAATATGTCAAATGGTCACGGGGGATTCCTTGGTCATTATACATTTGTTTGGGCAATTTGAAGGTTAGAGACATATATTTTCCTAATATTTTTGGAGCCAATGACTCATTAGAACAATCCCACTGGAACTCAGTAGATCTACCTTTCTAAAAAGTTTGCATTTATTTCATAAGGGCTTTATCTTTTAGGATGTTGCATTTACAACTGATATGGGAAGCCAACCTCTAGATTTTTATTGGTTATTGGGCTCCTCCTTCTAATGGGGAAGGATTGAGTTTTCTCCTTCTATTGTACTTTAGGTTGGGGGTTATGTTGCTGAGGGTTTTTGTTTGTTCTGAGTTTTTTTTTTTTTCATTTTTTTAAGGTTCATGTTTTCTTGTTGTTGATAAATTTGTTGCTGCATGGAAATTTGTTCATCAAGTATCCTTACTCTTTCTTACATCTCTATGAATTGTTGTGAGATAGAGTTCGAATTTTATGAGGTTTTCTCACCATTAGAAGGCATTAGGTGGCCTTGAGGGGATGGCAGTTAGGCTTTTTTTGGTTTAGATGCTGAGTGTAGTATTTAACTGTGGGTATTGTGCCTAACTTGCATGATATGAATAATAAGGTTCGTATGGGTTATATAGGTCATAATGACAACTTGATGATGACTATTGTTAAGTATATTACTTGCTTGCAATAGTTTGTGGTTGCGTTTAAGTTGTTTGGGTTGAAGCTGAGCTTGTGGGCACTCATTCTTTTTCATTAGAGGGAATGCCTTGACCGGAATGAATCCTATCTATCTACTCTCATCGCACCATTTATTGATACAAGAAAGTGGAGTGAAGGTTAGTTGTGAGGTGGAGATGGTAGAGTTGGATAAAGAGGAAAGAGGAAGAAAGGGAAAAGAAGAGAGATGGTTTTGGTTGAAAGAAATAACGAGAAAAGAGAGATCCATTTGTTAAGAGGACTTCTATGGTATGCTTAGGAAAAAATCACATACTAAAATCTTTAACGTTTACCAAAATTTCTAGTGTCATTGGTATAACATTAGAAATTTTGGTAAATGTATCACATGGTAAAATTTTTGCTTTATCAAGTAGTATGAGAGGTATATAGATGGGTTGCCTCCCCCATCCATGCCATTTGGAAGTTCTTAATAGGCCTATCTATAATTCATTGGTCTCTTGTTAGGTTAGCAATGTCATGGGAAGGGACCAGGATGCAGGGTATGTCAGTGACAAGTGATAAGTGTCTTGTGAGAGTGACTAAGTGTTAAGGGTAGTTGACTTACATACTCCTAACAACCTTCTAAAATAGTTCCACTGGAAAACAAGGCTAGACGATAGAGGTGGTAATCCAACAGAGTCAAGTGTTGCAAGTACCTCGACAAAGGTGTCTCTAATAGCAAAGGTGACCCTAACAAGATATGTGTATAACAAGATTGATAATATATATATCTAGGTTAAAATGTGCATAGGCCTTTGTACTATTCACAAATATAGAATTTAGTCTCTACAATTTTATTTTTAATAATTAATTCCTCTACTCTTCAAATTTCAAAACTCAAGTCCAATAGTTAATAGTGTTAATTATTTTTGTTAAATTTGTTGGTATACCATTTTACAATAATAAAAAAAACTCATATGATAGCCATGTAACTAAAAAGTGCGTTGTAATAAATAATAAATTAACAATATAATTTTAATAGAGTTAACAATTGGACCTAAATTTTGAAATATGAAAAAGTAGAAAGACTAAATTATTAGAAATAAAAGTATAGAAACTAACTGTAATTTACAAAAAAAAAAATATAAAGACTTATGAGATATTTTAACCAAAAAACTATTTCACAAACTAACTCGTTAATTCGATTGGAATCAAACTAAAAGTTGATTTAAATCAATCAAACAGTAGGACATTTCTTTTACTTTCTTTCTTAATCCCTACTTAGAGTTTATTAAACAAGTGTAGTTCAGAAAAACCGATATGAAGGTGCCAAGTGGCAGCTGCTGGGGCAGAGAGTATCAAGTTTTCAGAATTTCTTAATGATGGCATACGTGGCAGTATGGACCTTTGATTTTATGTGCCAAGATAATTCCATAAAAGAGGCCAACTTTACACGTGTCTTCCAATTATTGGGTTCTTCTTTGAAAGGGAATGTATCTGTCCCTACTATACTAACATAAATAGAATGGATATATTCTTGAAATAATTACAAAATAATTAAAAATTATACTACTAGATAAGCAATTCTATTTTGCCCCATATGATTAGATACCCTAATTACTCACTAAATTATTAACAAATCACAAATAATTGATATTTGTTTACGTTTACATCTACTTGGATTATCTTAATCTTATTTTGGTATCAACAATCAACAATATAATTTAATGCAATTGAGATTAATTTTTATACTACAACTTCTTTTGCAACAATTTACTTTAAAATCTTCAAAATTTTATTTCCAAAACTGCAATCATAAATTATGTTGATTTTTGTATTACAGTCTTCTTACTCCTATGCTCATACTACCCATTTTCCAAAATTTCATAATTTGATCTCTCTTTCTTATTTTTTACATTCTTTAATTAAAAATTTAGAATACAAAATATCTCTTAGTAGTAAAATTTTTTATTTGAATTGAGCTTATCCAGCCGAAAACCATTCAACCTATCGCCAGATTTAATATATACATTTCGTTTCTTCTCATATTAATCATATACATATAATTTAGATTGTTAAATACAAAGAATTTGGGTGAAATGTTTTAATTATATTTTTAGGAATAATTAAGTGTATAAAAAATTTGAGCAATTGTGTAAAGTAAAAAGTTGGTAGTTTTCCATTTAAGTAAGAAAGAGTGCGTCTCAGACAAAAACTAGTTAATTATTATTTTAAGTAAAACTAGTTTGTATTGTTTTGGTGAATTATAAGAGGAGGGCAAAACTTTAATAATACATGTCTCGAATCCAGATTATATTTAAGGCAGTGAACACCCTAACTATCAAGACAACACACGGGATTCTCAATTTAGGTTTTTTTTTTTTTTTAAACTTCAATTTTTTCTTTGAATAAATATCATATTACTTGTGACATTGAATTTAATTATATGGATGTTAAAAAATTTAAACATGAATTCCATAGATTGATGATGGTGTAATTAGAAGGATGAAAATTAAGATCACGCTAATTAGTCAATTTAAGTTGAATAAACAATTTTATCTAATTTTTGGAAGCTGAAAACTTCAGTTTCTGTTATCTTTCCATGCATTCACACTGCAATTGATCTGAAATTAGAAATGATAAGTATTTGAATGGAAAAAGCTCTGCTCCTTTTTCACATTGAAAAATAGAATAGTTTTATATCTTTTTCTCACTCATTTTTAATATAATTACATGTTGGGTGTTTTTGGATTCCAGATGAAACAACCAACAAAATCCAAGCTCTAACCTCATTGGACCTATATTTATCCTCTTCACAATTATTACCTTTCAAATACAATATAATTAGAATTGACTAGATAATCAATAATTATATTCCCCATTGTTGAAAATGTTATTTAATATTCACTAACCTCATATTTTACAATAAAAATATAATTACGCTATTATTTTATTAATTTTAATCATATATTAAATATATTTTTTTAATAATCATTAAATAACTATGCCTTAATTGGCAATATAATTAAGATTTATGTCGACTATAAACTATGTAACATTTTAATCCATCTCAATCATCTATATGGAATTAAAAAACAAAATATATATTTTCTAAAACTAAAACATATACTAAAATGACAGATTAGGTAAGAATATGAAAAAATAATTATATTTTGTGTTACTTTTAATTGGACTTATAAAAATATAAAAATATTTTCTTTTAAATTATAATTAATATTACAAAGATACTTTTTTTTTGAACAATCTTATTATAGGTTCTGATCATATTTACTCTGTTTTCATACGTCCCTTCAATTCATAAATAGGAAGATAATACACTTCAACGCACTCAAACTCACATCCTCCTGCATTGACAACAATATCCATGTCAATCGAGCTAAGACTTAATCGGGATGAGGACACTTTTGTGTTTTCATACGTTTATATCATTTAAAAAATAATAAAAAGAATTACAAATATAAATATGTTTAATAGTATTAAAATACAGGAAGTTTTAAAAAAATATATTTATTTTATCCCTACGATGAGAATGACAAAATCTGGTATTAATTATGATATTAAATTTTCAAAATACATTTTCAAGATCAGCTTTGGTAAAATATAATAGATTTGTAATTATTATTAAAAGTAACTATTACATAAACAAAAGTGAGAGTGGGACCAATTCATTATAAGTTGTTTTCTTTTACGATGGAATTATATTTTGAAATGTTCAATCTTTTTATAAGTTAAAGTGAGGTTTTTTTTAATCAGTGTGTTAATGAATCTTTAATAAATTGGCTGATATGTTAATAATTTTTATTTTTTTAAGAATCTATATTATTATTTAAACTGTAATTAAGTTGGTGTTACAGTTTAACTATTACCAATTCAATGAATTTCTTTTTTTCTTTACCAAGATATTTTTGTTTTATCCTACTTTTAAACTAATAGTAGTAAATTTTTTGCATACGATCCAATTTGAACCCATACACCAACATTTATAAAAAAATTTATCACTTTAATCAAAACTTTATTTTGATATTTTTATACATATTTTAGTGTTATTACCCAAATTATTTCACCCATATTTTTTTATTGTGTTATTTTTAAACGCATATTTATGTTCTAAATACATAATTTCCACAGACATATATATATGTGATAAAATTTCTAGTGTTGATAATGTCATTAATTGAGTTAATGTCTCAAGCCAACTCGATACAAGTTAAGAAATGACAATATCATGATAAACAATTGGAGTGTATTTAGTATTATTAATCTGCTACATTTACCTATTTAAATTTTCTTTTATTGATAATTTAAACATTTTTTTATTTAAAGTTTTTACATATTACACATGTTATATATATTAATTTAAAACCTTAAATTTCATTATTTATTATATAAAATTTGAATTTCTAATAATTGATCTTTACACCTTAATGTTGTAGTGTCATCATATAATTTTAAAATTGAAATCATATCTTATTTATTTTTTATGTAAAGTATTTTCATTGTTTGTATAATAATATTGGAAATACCTAAAACAACCAAGGAAGTTGCCTTAGGAACCACGTTTCTTTCTCCCCATACACCAGTATTTAGGGGGGCTTTGTATCTCATGCTGCCTTTTTCTCTCTTAAACACCCTCTCTTATCTTTCAGGTTTACTACTTTTTTACTTCCATGGCTTCTCCTTTTTCTCCCTCAATCCTTAACTTTATTATCCTTTCCTCCAACTTCCCTTAGCTTTATATAACCTTTCTTCCTATCTCTTTTTCTTCATCACTTTCCATTTCAATTTGATTTTGTTTTCTCTGTTGCTTGCTTTGGACATTAAGAACTTCACCTGTCTGGTCAGTTCATACATATGTATACACAGATACATATATTTAGACAGAAATTAAAAGGGTGTGTTTTCTAAGGACTTTCAACTGAAATTTGTGGGGTTTTTTTTTTTTTTTTTTGCAGATTTTGGAACACAAGCTTTAGGGTTTAAGGTTGTTCAAGGAATGGCAAACATTGGTGCAATTGGTCAAGAAAATGATCAAATGGATTTGCCCCCAGGTTTCAGGTTCCATCCAACAGATGAAGAGCTTATTTCTCACTACTTATACAAGAAAGTTCTTGACATTAACTTCAGTGCTAAAGCCATTGGAGAGGTGGATTTGAACAAGTCTGAGCCTTGGGAATTACCTTGTAAGAGTTGTTAATTTAACCTTTTTTGTCAAACATGTGACTGTTTTCTTGAAAAAAATTTCTTATGTGTTGTTTGGTTGCAGGGAAAGCGAAAATGGGTGAGAAAGAATGGTATTTTTTCTGTGTGAGGGACAGGAAATACCCTACGGGGTTGAGGACAAATAGGGCGACTGATTCAGGGTACTGGAAAGCAACGGGGAAAGACAAAGAGATTTATAGAGGGAAATCATTGGTTGGGATGAAGAAAACACTTGTTTTTTACAAAGGGAGAGCTCCAAAAGGTGAAAAAACCAACTGGGTCATGCATGAATACAGACTGGAAGGCAAGTATTCAGTCCATAATCTCCCCAAAACTGCCAAGGTAAAACCATCAATTTTCTTCTCCTCTGTTTTCCTTCTGTCTTAAAAGCAAGTTAAATCAATGGAGTTTTTGATGGATCTTTTTGCTTGTTTGTTTGTAGAATGAATGGGTTATTTGCAGGGTGTTTCAAAAGAATTCTGGTGGGAAGAAAACTCATATTTCAGGTCTGGTTAATATGGGTTCATTTGGAAATGAATTGGGTCCTTCCGGTCTTCCACCATTAATGGATTCTTCTTCAAGTTTCAATGCCAAGAAAAACCCTGTTTCTGAATCGGTTTACGTGCCCTGCTTCTCCAATCCCGTCGACGTTCAACGCATTCAACTCGAGACAATCGATCATTTTCCCGAGAATCCTCTCCTCCTCCCTGTTTCATCGAATCCAACAAATATTTCACCGAGATTCCAAGCTCCAAACCCTTTCTTCTCGGCTCAACCCGTCACTTTCCTACCCAATCTTCACCTCCCTGGCTCTGTTTTAATGCAAGACCAATCCATCCTCAGGGATTTACTTGAAAACCATGGATCAAACATGAAATCAGAGAGGGAAACAATGGTTAGTGTTTCACAAGAAACTGGTTTAACCACTGATATCAACAATGAAATCTCTTCTGTTGTGTCCAATCTGGAGATTCGAAAGAGGCCATTTGATGATCAACAACACCCTTCTGCTTCAACTGGACCTCTGGATTTCGATTGTTTCTGGCATTACTGAAAAAAAAAAATCCCATTATTGTCTGCAAAATTAGAGTTTATGTTACTATTATTGTCTGCCAAAAAAAAAAAAAAAAACCCATGGTTTGAGTTTGTGTACAAGATTTTCATTCAAGTGCTCTAAAATCAAAACTTTGAAAGAAATTGAAGCTTAAAATCATGTAATATAAAATTATAATTAAATTCCAGTATTACAAAAAAAACTTTTAAACTGCTCTTCTTTCTGAGTTTTGGTTATTTCCGTATTTAAAAAAATATTATTTTATTGTATGATGTAATATTATTATCATTATTGTCAATTTGCATAGATATAGTATTTGTCAGATATGAGATTCAGTTGGTAGCAAACTGATGATTATTTTTCTTGATTTTAATTGAAATAATGGCAATTCAGCCTGTAGGATGTTACTGCTTACATCAATGGTGGCATGAGTTTCATTCTTATATTTCTTTTTTTATTCCCCAAATCTTCATCTTATATCACCATATGCGGCTTTTCAATCCAATTTTACTACTATTCATCTTTTTCTTTCAATTTTGTAATTCTCAAAATATGATTTATGTATCTTATCTATTATTTCTTTTATGCTTAACTTTTTCAAAAAAAAAATTCATTTGAGTTCTGGGACGTTAGAATTTCTATCAATAAGTTCTTTAACGGGTGATTTTAATGGTTAGCTGTTAAAGTGGAATGATTGTCGTTTTCTATTTTCTGGTTGAGTTATTTGCTATAGATATTCTCAAATTATAATTTTCTTTTATAAATTGGTCTCAAACTTCCAAATATTTTAATTGTCTCCTTAAACTATTAATATTATATCAATCAATGTCTTTTGTTATTAAAATCGTTAAATGTCACATTATTAAAATCGTTAAATGTCACATCAAATCTACGTAACTAAGTTTAAAATGAAAGTTTTAAAGAAATATAGAATGTTGCCGCATAACTTTTAAAAGTAGAAATTAGAAATAAAGTAGAGAAAAAAAGGATGAACAATAAAGTTTTTGTAAAAATTTCGAGAACTTTAAAATCTATTTTTACAATATTAATTTTATTCATAAATTTTTATTTTAAATTATGTCAAATAAGATTTAGTTTGTCATTTAAAAATTATGTTAAATTAACATAAAAACCTAATTAATATAACCTAGATAGCTTGGAGATATAATTAAAATAATTTGAAATTTAAAAATCAATTTAGATCTGGAAAATCATACAAGGTTGAATATCCAAGATTTCACTATAAAAGCAAAAGAAAATTTGGAAGGAACAAACTTGATCTGTGAACAGAAAGCATGGATATTGCATATATATTGCTGTTGCAAGCTCTGGTAAATGATAATCTTAGATTTGGAAGACTAATAGCCTAATAGGTGCCAGTGAGAATAGCTTAGAGATTTATATTAAAGAACTAAAAAGAGGTTTCCCTAAAAATTTCTTTTGAAAGAGTAAGACATTATACATTAAAAAAAAAAACAAAAACAAACAAAGAAACAATTTTCCATCGACTTAAAAAAGTTTTTAGATTGACCCATTTTATTTTTAAAAAATACAAAAAAAAGTAAAATATTTTACATTAAAAAAAACAAATCCTTAATGTTTCATATCATTCCAATTGATGTGCATATGAAAAAGAATAATAAAAAAGCAAATCCCATTTAATTTATCAGGAATAACAGTAAATACTAGTATGCACCTGTCATTAAATTAAACAAAAAATAAGGGACTTAAAAATAAATATTAATATTTTTATTTAAATATATTTAAATATTATTTGTAACTATTATAAATAAATATTAATAATTCTCGAATTTAAGATTTTAGGCTTAAGGTTTAAGATATTGAGTTTAAAGGTCTAGGAGAGTGTAGGGTTTTAGCATTTATTTATAATGAATTATTATTTATATTCAAATAAAATTGTTAGTATTTATTTATAAGCCCTCCATTATTCTTTATTTTATTTAATGATGAAATGTTATGTTATTATTTATCAATGGTGAATGAAACTTATGCGTTGATGGTTCATCAAATATTCTACTTTTAATTTAATCATGCACTTCTATTAAATATGTAGAACTACAATATTTTTATTGAAAATATTTTTAAAATTGGCATAATAACTTATTTGGCCATCTAGTTTTAAAAAATGTCATTTTATCTCTCTATTTTAATTTTCGTCTCTTTTCGCCTTAAAAATGGATGGAAAAATTAACATTTATTAATTTTGTTGATGTGACAGTTCACATGTATGCTACGTCAACAATTAAATTTTTTTAAAATTAAAAATACTTTTTTTTTTATAATTTTAATTTTAAAAGAATACATTTTATACATTTTTGAACTTTTTAAACTTTAAAAAATTAATTAATTGTTGATGTTGCATCAATGTGACAATCCACATGCATGCCACATCAGCAAGGTTAACAAACAGTAATTTTTTCATTCATTTTGGATTGATTTGATAAATAATACAAATTTAAAGTCTAAAAGAAACTAAAAGTTAAATAAAGTGCTAAAAATGACTTTTTATAAAATTGAAACAACAAATAGTTATTATGAAAAATAAACCATTTAATTTAATAATGCACTTTTGTTAAATGTAGAACTATAATATTTTCTATTGGAAATATTAAAAAAAGTGAATTGAGATTTGTAAAAATAAAAAAAATAGAAATTATTCCGAATAACTTAATCCTACCAAAACAAATACTTATTAACCAAATATTGATTAATGACCGACTAAAACTACCAACACTTTCCATTCTACTTATTGTGCAACACTTTTTATTAGGGCAATTTTTTGCACACAAAATAGAATTACAATTTTTAAAAGAATTTACCTTCTTTCCTTCGTCATTTCCTTCTTCCCAGTGTTGTAACATGATAAAAGATAAAACAGTTACAGTTTTAAATATAAAAATTTAGGTTTGTATTTCTGTTTTGATCACTCAAATTTAAAATTTTTATTTTAATCATTAATATTATCAGAATTTAATATTTTGGTCACTCATCTGGTTTTTTATTAGTATAATGAGAAATATAGTCCTCTGGTTCTGCTCATGATTCTGCGGCTGATGTTTTTAGAGATGCAAATGGGCAATGGTTACTAGGCTTTGAGAGGAATATAGGATGTTGCACTGCTGTTCAAGCTGAACTTTGGGCCGTTTTTGATGGAATAAAGCTTGCTAAAAAGTATGGTTTTAATCAATTAATTGGCTGGTAATTAAGTTTGATAGTCTTCAAGTGGTTAATATGCTATTGAAGAAGAAGAATGGAGCTGGGAGTGTTGCGTGAGCACGTCGAATACAAAACCTTCTGGCTTCCATAGACTACAAGTCTACATCAGGATCGTGCATGTTTATCAGGAGTAAAATTTACTAGCAGACGGCAAAGCAGCAAGGAACATCGAGCCTGGCTTGAAGGAGTATCCTCTGCCTATGGATGAGATTCGTGAGCTGTTAAGGAAGGAAATGGATTCTGCTGCTGAGTATTGTTAGTTTATTAGCTAGTTTGTGCTAATTCTCTTTTGTTAAGAATATATATATTTTTCAATGAAAATACATAAGATTTCATAATAAAAAATACATATAAAATTTATAAAATTTTGTAAAGAAATATTTATTTTTTTAACATGAAATTTATTTATTAAAGTAATAATATTATAAATAAAATAATTTAAAGAAAAAACTATGAAGAAGACCTAAGTAAATTCAACTTTTTCTTTTTTCAACATTAACAACTATCATGTTTAGGTTAGGTCAAAAACTATAGCTAGAGGGTGGGCACAATTGGGGATATACGAGTGAAGATGAAGTTTTGGACCCAACAAGTGGATGGCCATGCTTCGTAACTGATTCTTAGTTGAATGGCACAACAACACATGATGTGAAAATCGAGGAATTTAGAGTAAGAAATATTGGTGCCGGTGGTGTCCAATGCTCAACAAATTTGGCAATGACTAAAGAATAAGGCCAGACATATAATAAATAAATTATTATTTATAAAATAAAATTTAAAAATAAAAGAAAAAAGTTTTAATATGGTTGATATCTTGCTTGTGGATTTTTAATTATTTTATTTATAAAATAATATTTAATAAATATATTTCATGTTAAAAAATGGGTATTCATTCATTATTAATTTTGTATGTAATTATATAAAATTTTATGTATCTTTTATTGAAAAATGAATTTATAAATATTTTTTTAATTTTTAAAGTTATTAATTTTTTTAATTTTTAAGAATCAATATTAAATTTGACAAAATTTATAAAATTGATGGTTAAATTTGTTGAACTTTTTAGAATTTGGAGCAAATTGATAGAAGCTGTAAACATTGGAAAGCTAAATTTTCTATTATGTCAATAGGAAAAGGCTCTTGCTAGTTATTTAATGGATGAGTGACCAAAATATTAAATTTCGATAACGTTAGTGACTAAAATAGAAAATTTTAAACATGAGTGACCAAAACAAAAATATGCTAATAGTTAGGTGACTATTATTATAGTTTACCCAAACTTTTAATACATCTGAATGTATTAAATAATTTGATATCTTTAATTATTAGAATTACTATTAGTTATTATTTACAATTTAAACTTAAATTATTTTAATAAATTGGATTTCTACATAAACAAATCAATCTTTTAAAACCGTATACCTACTGTTCTAAAACATAAAAATTAATATTGTTTCTGTTATACATAAACAAAATATTAAAATTTCATTCCTTATGTTGATGTAAGTTTTTGAAGTGATCTATCAAGTCCAATAGAAAGTAGTTACTTCCATCATCATTACAAGAATATGTTACTTGTCATATATAGAGTTGGTAATTTATTGAAACAAAATCTTGAGGTTTTGAATTATGCTAATATTATGGATGTATGCAAGCCTAACTTTGAAGATCAATCCATTTAAAGTAATTATCCTTGAAGGTTGAATTGGGCCAGGTCAAGCAATTGAATCCCTTGAATTGTGGAGAATGGATAGGGATCGCATTGAAGATACCATTGAAGCATCAATCTCCAGAGTTCACTTTACATTGGTCTTTATTAGTGTGAACCCTAGATTATGCCATGCGAGTCAATTTATGCAAGTCACTTGTTGTTATGCCATGTGAGTCAATACATGCGAACCACCGTCTATATGAGTCATATTATTACATGCGAGTCGACATATGCGAGCCAAAATATTACATGTGAACCCCTAATTTGGCATTACATGTGAACCCTAGGGAATATACGAGTCATGCTATACGAACCCTGTGTATGTTAACATGTGAGCCATGCTTATACGAACCCTATTTACTGAAGAATGTGAATTACAGGATTAGTTATGCAAACCATACTTGTTTATTATGCAAACCCTATAACATGTGTAATATGTGAACCTTGTATATGCTACATGTGAGCCTAAATGTTATGTGAACCCTAGGTACTAAGCGAGCCTATATATAATGCGAACCCTAAGTACTATATGAGCCTATATATTATGCGAAGGAAATATGCGAACTCTGTGTATGTTAATATGTGAGCCATGTTAAGCGAACCCTAAATGTTTTTATACTAACCCCTATGTTAACAGTATACAAACTCACAACATGTGAACCCTATGTGCGAACTCTGCATTTGCGAGCATTACCTGTGAACCTGTAGATATGCTAGATAATTAAGCTTGTTAAATCACATGAAAATCATGTACATGTGACATTGTTTTTAACTCACACAAATTATATGTGTATATGTGAATTTTTTTTTTGGTGAATTGTATATGTGAAATTGATATGAATGAATGCATGAACACGTGCCATTAAATTCTAGTATGAAATATTGAATGTAGCATTGATAGATGATAAAAAGCAGTACATGCTAAGTATATGTGCATAATTACATGAAAAACGGGTATGGAGGACAGATGAGTTCCGTAGGAGATAGTGGCAATTTAAGTCCACACTGAAAGTCAATACTGCATGAAGTAGGTGATAATATCATCAAAATCGGATAAATCGATATGATAGTTTAAAAAGCCATCAAAAATGAGCAACTGTGATGGTAAGTTGTTGTAGTAAAAGTCATTGCCACATATGACAAGTGAGCGACCATCATCACCGTAGATCAAATCCGAGATGATCAGTATTTGTTATGTGATTGGAGTGCCGAGCAATGCTTAAAGGCGGATAGGATGAACGAGTGGGAATTTAATCCTGAAATTGCATTACATCATATATAAATTGATTACTCTTTGATTTATTTTATGAACCATGAAGAATGCTTAGTACATTACTATGCTATAAAGTATATATGCCTTTTCTTTTTTTTCTTTTTTTTCTTGCGATTATATACAATGATTTATAATTTAGACTCACACTGAGACGTTGTAAACTCACTCCTCCTTTTTTACCTCTCAAATAGTACAAAAAACTAGAACATCGGAGGACCCTCAGATTAGCAAGTTGTTTTCTTTTTCTTTTTTCTATTATGAAGTTTTATTTAAGTTCCCTTAAAACAATTTATTTTCAGGTTGTTATTATTATTATTCCTTGTTTTTATTTTAGGTTAAAAGTAGTTTAGGTTAGTGATTTTAAAAAAAAAAACCATGATAATAAATTAATACTCTGATATGTTGCGTGCCATTTCGATTAAAAAAAACCATCAATTTTAATAAATGATTTCTGCTGTTCTATTTTTAATAACTAAAGATTTTGGATAAACTCTTTTCAAAAATATAAAGAAAGGTTTACAGGATCACTTCGGTGATCGAATGCAATGCCTTTAACTTAGTTGAAACTTCTAGGCCGGGTTGGGAGTGTTACAGAGTGTCTAAAAGAAACCTAAATCTTTCTCTAATTGTATAGCATCAATAATTGTAGAGGGGAGGTTGGTCTTGGACCCTTAATAGAAGGGTATTGTCCAATTCAGGGATTTTGTCTCCAGTAGGAAACGTCTTGGTTGATGTAGATACAACCAGCAAACTCATGGGAGAGGTACTAGTATTGTTAGGAATATTAATTATGCGTGGGATCGAACCATCAACCAATTCTTAAATGGCTTACCTTAGCATACGGGAGGCAAACGAACGTAGTTGGGCTTTCATCGGAGTGCAGGAGACAAAATTCCCGAGTAGGATAATATCTTTCGTTGAAGGCATGAAACCAAGTTCTCCTCAACAATAATAAATAATAAAGTATTTGAAAATTAATAATAATGAAAAATTGAGATTTGTTGTACATGTTACTGTTGCTATTAGTTATTCAGGATGCGTGCATCTCATAAAATAGTTGAAGTTTCAAGTAAAAAATATTAATAGAACGTAAATGAATAGAGAAATGTACTAAACTTTGGTAAAATTTTGTTTATGGTTGGAGTTATTCATTATTGAGAAATTAATAGGGGTCAAAAAATATGTTAAAAGACTTTTTTTTAAAGAAAAGAAATGAGTGGGATATTTTTGCCAAATTTTTATCCAATCTGATTTATTGTAATATAAAAGTTGAAGGGTGAAGGATTCTTTTATAAAAATAATAGAGAACTAGATGCTTTTTAACATGGTGGATGGAACTCATTTTAGCCCTTAAAGGAACTTTCAATGAATTTGAGTAAAGTAAATGGCATTCACTATTTATTAACCAATTTTAAATATGGAAATTTATTTGACTAATAATGAAACAAAACCCAAAAAAGAGGTATAAAAAGCAAAATCCATGTGAATAATGGAATTTTTCCCCATATAATTACTTTTATCATTCATTCATCAAACCTTTAGCTTTTATACAATTCATTCATTTCTTTCTTTGGTCAGTTATACTGTTCATTCATTTCATTAATCACATGTTCCTTTTTTTTTTTGGGTTAGCAATCTTTTCTTCATGATGTAAGAATATGCTTCTGTTTTTTGAATTTTCTTTTTTTAATACATAAAAATATAAAAATATTATTTTGATGGATTATTATTCTTAAGTTAAAGAAGTATAGGTCGAATTTTAGTTTTAGGCACATTACGAAATGTTATAATATAGTCGAGGGTTGGATCATTATTTTGGGTATGGAACATTTTTAAAATTTGTGATCGGTATCTATTTTTTAATGGACCTACAAAATACAACAGATTAATTATTAGACTCAATTTAATAAATATTTTAAAAAAAATGTTGTGAATCCAATCCAACCCATGCAATCAAAAACAAATTCGAGTCCAACACGTCATGGTCCTTAACTATATTCAAGTGCACTGATTGTCTTTGAAAAATTTTGTCAATACATAATCGTTTATGATTTACAATAAAATAATATTTGTATAAGCCCAAATTCGTCCGGGCCTTTTACTAAACCCAAACCCAAATTACCCAATTATTAAAACCCATTAAACCAATCAACCTAAACCAAATCAGCCCAAAATAATAATAATAATAAATCTAGAAACCCTAGCCCATTCAGCCTAAATTATTCTAGCAGACAAACCTAACATCCGCATGCTTCTACCACCATTGTCTTCCACTCATCACCCCACTTAGCCACTTGCTCCCTCAATATCTATAAAAAAGGGGAAGAGCAACACCGGCAGAAAAGAGAAACAGTAGCATAAAAAAAATAATAATAATAAAGCAGTTGTAAAATGGCTATAAAAGCCATTCATTATTTGTATGAAAGAGGAGATTTTTGGGGGAAAAAACGAACTATCGGAAATAGAAAGTAGAAAAAAGCAATAAAAGGTTGATATCAATCTCTCCGTTTTCATACAACACTGTTTTTTTCTTTTACCCTTTTTTTATTTTTCATTTATTGTTTTTTTAAAACTTTTTACAAATAATAATAATAATAAACGAAAAGGAAAAACTCACCACATTTGCATCGTGCCTCCGTCGCCGGAACCGTCCCCTTTGTCGTCGAAATCGGCTCAAAAGGGGGTGGTTAAGAGGCCTCTTTTTCTTCTTTTAAAACTAAGAAGGTTTTGCCTTCGGTTTTCTTTTCAAAGAGGAGCTTAAAGGGTGTATCTTTCGATCACCGACTACGGTAGCCCAATGACAGATCTAAGGTCAGCCATGGAAAGAGCTGAAGGAGTTGAGAGATAAGAGGTTTTCAAACTTTTTTTAGAGGTGAAAGGTTTTCAGTTTTTTTTTTTTTTAAAAAAGGGAAGTTGCAGAATATAGAATAAAAATGGGTTTTGAAATATTAAATGAAACTTGACTTTTGGGTGGGGAATGAATGCGCGTGCACCTACATTAAAAAGGGTTATTTCCGCTTGATCCCTCCTCTCTTTTTCAGAGAATTACAACAAGAACCTTTTGGGCAATTTTCTCCTATTTAATTTTTTTAATTAATTGTTTTTAACTTTATCACTACATTGCATTTAGCATTACATTTAATATTATGTTATATTTTTACTTTTATTGATTATTATCTACTTGTTGTTTCTATTTATTATTATTATCGTTATTATTATATTTTACATTATTATTATTTTTATACTTACTATCCTCTCTATAGCTACTAACATCTTTTAGTTTTTTTATTTTATTGTTATTGTTTTAATATTATCGGTTTTTTGTTTTTATTATTGCATCTTTTATCATCATGTGTTGTTAATTTCTCGTTTTCGTCATTTCATGTGGATCAATATTTTTAAATCGCAATTCGACATTTTACTTAATTCACAAAAAAAAGGGTTTTCACAAAGGTAATATTCATGCGTCTGGAAATTCAAGAGAATTGTGCCCAATCGTGCTGGGTGCGATTTTTATGTTTGACCAAATAAATGGATATACTATCAAATTTTGCTCGTATTTTTAAATAAGGTGATATTCGTGAGTTTGGGAATTCGAAGAGATTGTGCCCAATCGTGCTAGGTGTGATTTTCTGTTTGACCAAATGAATGAATACCCTTTCAAATTTCAATATATGCCCTTGGAGAATTTTAGGGATGATCTTGAATTCGAGGATTTAGATTACCATGTTCAATCGTGCTGGATGTGATACTCCATTCCTTCGGAACAAGGGAATCTCAATATTTAACTAAGTTGTTTAAAATCAAAAAAGAGAACAATATTTCAAATCATTTCAAACTTTTCGACATTAGGATATTGAGTAATCAATTTGGTACCGATTTTGGGCGTTATGAGGGTGCTAATCCTTCCTCGAACGTAACCGACTCCCGAACCTATTCTCTCGAATGTTCGTAGACCAAAAACTCCATTTTAGTAAACCGAAATGTTTTATTAAAACAAAGGTGATCCGATCACACCTAATAAAGGTCGGTGGCGACTCCCGTTTTATTCATTTTTAAAACCCAAGTCTGATTCCCACCTTTTTTCCAAAAAAAAGGGGGACGGTTTCGATATGACTTAGCGACTACTGGGATCGTAATAAGAGAGTCAGGCCGTAAAATTGATTATTCTTTGTCCTTTTGTCGAAAATTTGGAAAATTATTTTGAAAAATCATGTTTCTTTTGATGCATTTGTTGGTACTATTATGGCAATAATGACGAGTCTCATAGGATATCTCTGCATTCATATTTGCATGACCGTCGTGGTCACACCCTTAAGTGGGAGCGAGAAGCTATGCCTTCGTGAGGTTTTCACCTCCGCATGGGCTAGGGGACTGCTCCCAGGATACATCCGTACCTATATCTTCGTGAGGTTTTCACCTCCGCATGGCCATAGGGAAATGTATCCCCCTGAACCGAACTCAGTCCGTATGAGCCTATAATGGGTGAGGACCGAGGAATCTGCTGGTTTGGGTACCTTGACTTTTTAAATGAAACACATATAGAGAGACTTAAGGGCCTACCTAGATAGAGCCATATCAATCCTTAGTAGTTACCTAGATAGGATTTCTGTTATTTGCATTATATTTTGTTTCATAATACCAACTTGTCTACTTTGTTTTGGTGCATATCATCCCATGATTCATAGAGTATCAATTCACGATCAGTTTCCGAGATAAGAAAGCTCGTTATGGAAAATGAATTCCTTGATAAAGTGGAAGACAATGCAGTCGTCCGCGTATGGCCAGAGCGAACGTAACTAGAAAAAGGGAACAGTTTAGCCGATGGGTATGTGTCAGAGCTATGGGACTTTACGCGCATCAACACTACGCAAAATGACTTCGGTGAGCTAAAGAAGATATGGAACCAGTGGGACGATAAGGCAAAACAGTTGTTCTATCACAGTTATGGCGATCTACCCTACTTGTTCGACATTAAGGTAGATAAACATCTATTCCGAGTCATGACTCAGTTTTGGAACCCTGCTTACAGTTGTTTCACTTTCGGGAAAGTGGATTTAGTGCCTACCGTAGAAGAATATACAACCTTACTTCACTGCCCGCGAGCCCAAGCTGACAAAGTTTATTTTAAGGCCGCCAATGCCTCTACCTTTGTAAAGAAATTAATGAATATTACAGGATGAATGAGCGGTGGGTCTCGGCGTAATCGGTAAGAAAGCGAGGTAAATGCATACCTTGGGTAAGTTTGAAGGACCTGATCTTGACACACCCCGATGTGAAAAAGAAGATTGATGTATTTGCCTTGTGTACGTATGGTTTAGTAATTTTTCCTAAGGCTCTAAGACATATAGATGAAGCGATTCTGCATCTATTCGATCGATTGGACAAAGGATCACACTGTGCTCGCAATCTTAGTCTTTAAACGCTGAGATCTTTAAATGCATGTCAGAAAACGGGTGAAGGCAGGTTTATTGGATGTGCGCAGCTATTATTGGCATAGTTCCACAGCCATTTCTGGAAGATAGAAAAGGTGTCTCGTCACGTGTTCTTTGAGAACTACTCTCCGTTGAAGAAGATAGTAGCTACACCAAGAAAAGAAGACATATCCGAGGAAAACTGGATGATACTCCTTCAGAATCTTCAAGAAGAAGACATCGAGTGGAGAGCTCCTTGGATGATTCCTAATGAAATCCTTTATCGATGTGGAAATTTTAACTGGGTTCCTTTGCTCGGAATTTGAGGAGCTGTTGGGTATGCTCCTTTGCTCGTATTGAGGCAATATGGGTCGAGTCAATTTGTACCAACGACAAATGGACTAGCCCAAAGTGAATTTACGTATAGTGGGGAAAGCTATAAGAAAAGGGCCAAAGAGATATCTGGTGCTTGGAATCAAGTGCATAGAATGAAGAAATTATTCGCGGGACCGATGACGACTCCAAAATATGATGGATGGGGGACTAGAAGAGTTAATGACAACATCCCCAAACAAAGCACAGAGGGTTCCCGACCTAGAGAAGAATGCTTACGAGCGATACCATCAGAGTTAGAAATCATAAAACAAGGCTTCAAAAGACAGAATCTAGAGCTCAGAAAGAAGATAGAAAAGCTAGAAGAAGAAAAGATGTACTTGAAATTGGACGTGGATGTTCAGAAGTCAGAAACAGAAAAAGTGAAAAAAGAAAAGAGAAAAGTCGAGGAAGATCGAGATGATTTGAAGACCGAATACAAGAAGATGCGACTATCAATGAAGAATGCCGGATTGGGGAAGACCATTGGAACAATGGCGGCAAGAAGTCCAAGAAGGAAAAGCCAGAGCTGACTATTGGGAAAGAAAATTTCGAGAAATACGAGTGCAAAAAGAAACCTTAGAGAAAGACTTGACAGAAAGCCTGAATGAAGGGATAGAATTAAAAGATAGAATAACTGAACTGGGGAGGGCACTCCATCACTGTCAAAGCCGTAATGTCGCGATCGAGTTAAGGTCAAGCTTAAACAAGATCGAAGAGATGAAGAGTAGGGTTGAGGAGCTGGAAGCAGCATTACACGGTTATGAACTACGGATAGAACTTCTTGAGGCAAAGGAAGAGCATGGAAAAGAAGAAATTCACCATTCTCATGATCAAATCAGAAGTCGAAATTACCTTATGAGTGAGGCCATAGTTCAGATCAGAGAGGTTGCTGATTACCTGCAAACTCTGGCAGCACAGGCCGATGTACTAAGCATGAAATATGAGCTGCAGCCTCATCATAATCAAGAGCTAATCTCTTTGCTTAATAGAATCAAAACTCTAGGCCTTAAGGCGAAAGCATATTTGTAGTCCGGTTTATGTAAAGGGTTTTGTTTTCTAATAAAGCTTTTTGAAACGAAACTGAATCTGAATTGATACTCCTTTGCTTGTATTCATTCTATGTATTAGCATTGCATGCATTTACATCATGTCACATGCATAGAAAGAGTCTAATACACTCAAATCATAACAGTGAAAAAAAAAGAGAATCTGGAAATTTGAACATCCGCATGCACGCACCGCACTAAAACAAAGAAAATGGATCAGAGGCTAGAGCAATTCCAAAAGGAGATGCAGGACCAAGTGCAAGCACAGATGCAAGAACAGCTAGCCAAAATTCAGCAAGACATGATAGAATCCCAGAGGGACATGAGGTCTCAGATAGCTCAAATGACCCAACTGTTGAACAGGTTTATGGAGAGAGGAAAAAGTCCCATGGCTATTACTGGAGGGGAGAATGAAGATATTCCCTCAGGATCTACCCTGCCGCAAGTGCCTTCACAGCACGAAGAATATCCCCGGAGGTCATCCGTCACAATTAGGCCTCAACAAGGGCAAGCTAACATTGGATCCCCTATGAATTTCCAAGCGGGCTCAGTATCCAACCCGGGTGATGACCCTATTAACCCTATGGTACCGGATTTTGATGAAATGGAGAAAGAAAGAATGAAAGCTGAACCAAAGCAGATGGAAGATCGCTACAGATGGCTGGAGGAGAGAGTCAAGGCAATAGAAAAGACTAAAACTTGTTACGGGATTGATATCAAAGAGCTAAGTTTGGTCCCAAACTTAGTACTCCCACCAAAATTCAAGACCCCGGATTTTAAAAAATACAACGGGACTAGCTGCCCTGGAGTACACCTGAAGATGTTCAGTCGATGAATGGCGGGACACGCCGATAATGAAAAATTATTGATTCACTGCTTTCAGGATGGTCTGGTGGGGTCTGCGGCCAAATGGTACGATCGGCTCAGCAATACCCAAATCAAGACATGGAGGGACCTGGCCCAGGCCTTCATGAAACATTACGGCCACATAGCTGACATAGCTCCCGACAGGGTCACTTTCCAAACTATGGAGAAAAGGCCAAGTGAAAGCTTCAGGCAGTATGCTCAACGATGGAGAGAGGTAGCCACGCAGGTTCAGCCGCCTCTTACAGAGGAAGAAGCAGCCACGCTCTTCATCCATACTTTGAAAGCTCCTTTCATCAATCACATGTTGGGGAGTTCTATGACAGATTTTTCAGAAATTATGAGGTGTAGAGAAAGGATAGAACACGCGGTTAGGTGTGGCAAGATAGAAACAGGGGAAGGTCCCAAAAAGACGGCCCCGAAGAAAAGAGAAGGTGACGTAAATAACGTGAGTGCCCGCGACAAGTCAGTCACCCTGAATCAACCCGGTACCGTGATTACCGACCGCCCAAGATCACATAGATAAGAACCCAATACGAAGCCGAATGTAGAGAAACTCCAGTTCACTCCAATCTACATGACGTATGGGCAACTGTACCAAAAATTATATGACACACATGTTGTCGCCCCCCATTACTTACAGCCCCTTCAGCCTCCATACCCTAAATGGTATGATGCAAATGCGCAATGCGAATACCATGCGGGGGTTGTTGGACATTCAATAGAAAATTGTCTCGCCTTCAAGAAGTTGGTAGAAAAGCTCATTCAAATGGGTGTTGTGAAGGTTAATAATACAGAGCACCCGTTACCCAATCACGCCAATAATGGGGTAAACATGATGGGGGAAAAAGTAGGAAAGAGAGTGAAAATAAACATCGATGAGGTAAAGACCCCGCTAAGAGGGGTTTGGGAGTAAATGATAAGCAGAGGCTTAATCACACAACAGCCGGGAGGAGAGATTGAAGGAGCAGAAAGATATTGCGAGTTTCATGCCAAAACGGGCCATAATATTCAAGAATGCCTCAAGTTCAGGGCTATCGTTCAAGATCTCATGGACACCAAGGAGATGGAATTCTATGAAGAGATTGGAGAAGAAGGAGAAGTCCACGCGTCAGAAGAAGGATCAGCTAGGAGAATCTATGAGGGCAACCGCCCTGCGGTAATTATATCACGACTAAGGACAGGTGAGACTGGAGTATCAATCATGCCGAAGGTCATAATTTAAAAGCCCGCAGCTTCCCCTTATAGGGACAATAAAAAGGTCCCGTGGAGTTATGATTGTAAGGTAGTAATTCTGGGAAAAGAGAATCCAGTCAATGCTATAGAGGAAGACCGAGATGGGGTTTTCTTTACACGTAGTGGAAGGCGTTACACCCTAAACACGAGTGTGGAAGCAGCCAAAGGAAAAGCGGTGGCGATTGAGCGAAGGGAAGAAAGAATCATCGAACCCGAAACACTTGTTAACGAGCCCGTGACAGAGAACGAGGCTAAGGAGTTCTTAAAATTCCTTAAGCACAGCGAGTACAGTGTTGTGGAGCAACTATATAAACAGCCAGCTCGCATGTCGGTACTAGCCTTGCTCATGAGCTCAGAAACTCATCGGAACGCGTTGATGAAGGTATTAAACGAAACATACGTAGCGGGCGACATATCTGTCAACAAACTAGACCGTCTAGTTGGAAATCTAAGTGCCGACAACTTTATTTTCTTCAACGATGATGAGATACCTCCGGGGGGTATGGGATCCACCAAGGCCCTACACATAACCACACACTGCAAAGGGTATATATTGCCCGGGGTGTTGGTCGATAACGGGTCGGCCCTGAATGTACTACCTTTGTCTATATTGAACAGGCTGCCCGTAGATAGCTCCCACATGAAAACATGTCATAATGTTGTGAGAGCATTCGATGGTACGGAGAGAAGAGTCATGGGGAGAATCGATATACCTCTTCGGATTGGCCCAAATACGTATGAAGTAGACTTCTTGGTGATGGACATCAAACCTTCCTATAATTGTCTGTTAGGAAGACCAAGGATCCATTCGGCAGGGGCTGTGCCATCATCACTGCATCAGAAGTTGAAATTGGTAGCAGAAGGAAGATTGGTCACAATCAATGCGGAAGAGGATATCATAGCATCCGTTACTAGTGACGCTCCGTACATTGAGGTGGACGAGGAAGCGATGGAGTGTTCTTTCCAATCACTAGAATTTATCAACGCAACCTTCATTACCGAGGGCAGCAAAATCCCCATACCTAGAGTATCTAAGTCTACGAAGATGGGCCTCCAGATGACAGTTGGAAAAGGAGCCTTACCAGGGAAAGGGCTCGGGAAGTACCTTCAAGGAAGGACTAAAGTGCCGATGCAATGAGAAAAACGAGACCACTTTGGCTTAGGATTCAAGCCAAATATAGAACAAAGAAGGAGAGAGGAAGAAAAGAGAAGGGAAAGAAGAAGGGCGCGCCTAGGCGAACAAAAAATCAAATGAGAACCAATGACCTTTCCTCATTTATCCAAAACATTTGTCTCAGGGGGGTCATATACCCTGATCAAAGCATGGCAATAAGAGAAGAAGCAGAAGAAATGTTGGGAAACTTGAGCATCAACGCCATATCCGAGGGAAAGCCTGAAGAAAGTGATTCATCCGGGATTCGCCCTTATGCTCCTGGAAGTGTTCTGAACAATTGGACTGTGGAAGAGATTCCCGTAGCTTTTAGAATCAATTCAGAGTAATGTTCAAAGCACACCTATTGCTCTAAGCCTAGGAGTAATGGGGAACCATTTGTTGAATAGGCATATGTCCAAGCATCCTTATTTCAATAAAATGCATCTTTCGAGCAAATGTTTTTTATCCTTTACATTTCATTCATTCACACAAATGGTCATTCTTAGATTATTTTGTTTTTGCATTTTTCTTCGTCCTTTCCAACAGGTCCCCAGATATCAATGGCATGAGTGACACTGTTATTAACTCAGAATCCCCTTTTGAACAAGATATGGGTATGGAGGATTCTCGAGATCTTGAAGATGACCGAGACAGTAGCATATCTCTTGAACTGTTAAGGATGGTAGAGCAAGAGGAGAAACAAATCTTACCCAACAAAGAGTCAGTGGAAATTGTGAGCTTGAGAGAAGGGAAAGAGTTGAAAATCGGGGCTAACATCGCCGCAGAGACAAAGCAAGACCTCATCAAGTTACTCCAAGAATTCAAGGACGTCTTCGCTTGGTCATACCAGGATATGCCCGGACTAAACACGGATATAGTGGTACACCGCCTTCCCATAAAAGAGGAGTGTAAACCCGTGCAACAGAAGCTTTGAAGAATGAGGCCTGATGTTTTGTTAAAAATAAAGGAAGAAGTCAGGAAGCAGTTCGACGCTGGTTTTTTGCAAGTGGTCAAATACTCGGAATGGGTAGCAAACATAGTGCCTGTTCCTAAGAAAGATGGGAAGGTATGAATGTGTGTGGACTATAGGGATTTGAACAAGGCTAGCCCAAAAGATAACTTTCTGTTGCCTCACATTGATACCTTAGTGGATAACACAGCTGGTTATTAACTTTTCTCTTTCATGGACGGCTTCTCTGGATACAACCAGATTAAGATGCACCCTGAGGATATGGAAAAGATCACATTCATAACCATGTGGGGAACATTTTGCTACAAGGTAATGCCGTTTGGACTAAAAAACGCAGGGGCAGCGTATCAAAGAGCCATGGTTACCCTCTTCCACGACATGATGCACAAGGAGATCGAAGTTTACGTGGATGACATGATTGCAAAATCCAAGACTGAGGAAGAGCATGTACAAGTCTTGAGGAAACTATTTCTAAGGCTGAGGAAATTCCAACTGAAACTCAATCCAGCAAAATGCACCTTTAGGGCTAGGTCGGGAAAATTGTTGGGATTTGTAGTCAGTGAAAAAGGAATTGAGGTGGATCCTGATAAAGTAAAAGCTATACAGGAGTTAACTCCACCACGTACCCAAAAGGAAGTTCGAGGTTTCCTGGGGAGATTAAACTACATCGCTCGATTCATTTGCAATTAATGAGAGAAATGTGACCCTATATTCCGTCTTCTTAGGAAACACAACTCGGTGAATGGAATGAGAAGTGTCAGGGAGCTTTTAATAAGATCAAGCATTACTTGTCTGAACCCCAAGATCGATACCTCCCCGCCTTGAGATAGGCCAACGTCATTGTATTTGTCAGTATTTGAAAATTCTATGGGATGTGTGCTAGGCCAACATGATGAGTCAGGAAGAAAGGAAAGAGCGATATACTATCTCAGCAAGAAGTTTACAGAATGCGAGACAAGATATTCGCCAATTGAGAAATTGTATTGTGCTTTGATTTGGACGACTCGGATCGAGGCAAAGACATGCTATATCACATCACTTGGCTTATCTCAAAGCTAGACCCTCTCAAGTACATGATGGAATCGACTGCGCTAAATGGAAGAATGGTCCGATGGCAGATTCTACTTTCTGAGTTCGACATAGTCTACATAAACCAGAAAGCTGTAAAAGGAAGTGCAATAGCAGACTTTCTAGCCAACAGAGCTTTAGAAGACTACCAATCATTGGACTTTGATTTTTCAAATGAAGACCTGATGTACGTGGCGATCACCGAGGAAGATGTCCAAAAGGAGGGCCTCCCTTGGAAACTAAAATTTTGACGGAGCTTTAAACGCGGTAGGGAATGGAATTGGGGCAGTCCTAGTATCCTCAGAGGGAGATCACTATCCTCTCACTAGCAAATTAGATTTCGATTGCACGAATAATATGGCTGAATATGAAGCATGCATCCTAGGTATCCGGGCGGCCATTGAATGCAAAATTAGAACGTTGGAGGTATACGGCGATTCTGCGCTAGTAATCTATCAACTAAAATGTGAATGGGAAACGAGAGACCCCAAGCTAATCAGTTATCGAAAGCTAGTCTTGGATTTAATCAAGGAGTTTGACAATGTCGCTTTCTGTTACCTCCCACGAGAGGAGAACCAGATGGCCGATGCTCTAGCTACCTTGGCTTCTATGATCAAAGTGAACAAGCAAAAGGAAGTGAAGCCTATCCAAATGAGCATTTACGAGGTTCCGACACATTGCTACAACATCAGCGAAGAAGAAGAAAAGGACGATCATCCTTGGTATTACGATATATTACAATACGTGAAGAATCGTGAATACCCCAACCAAGCAACCGAGAATGATAAGAGAACATTGAGAAGACTGGCTAGCGATTATGTCTTAGACGGGGAAATCCTATACAAAAGGAGGAAGGATCAGGTACTTCTAAGATGCGTGGATGCTGTTGAAGCCAAGAAGATTCTCGAAGAAGTCCATGAGGGCGTCTGTGGGACACACGCTAATGGTTTTACAATGGTAAGATAAATCATGAGATTCAGGTATTATTGGTCAACAATGGAAGGAGATTGCGTCAGCTATGCCAAGAAATGCCACAAATATCAAATTTATGGGGACAAAATTCATGTACCTCCTTCACCTCTCCATGTCATGACTTCCCCATGGCCTTTCTCTATATGGGGAATGGACGTCATTGGGCCGATCTCACCAAAAGCCTCGAACGAGCATCGATTTATCTTCGTGGTAATCGACTACTTCACCAAATGGGTAGAAGCCACTTCGTATGCGAATGTCATGAAGTCAGCAGTCAGCAAGTTCTTAAAGAAAGAAATCATATACCGATATGGAATACCCGAAAGGATCATATCTAATAATGCACTGAACTTGAACAACAGTATGATAGCAGAAGTCTGCAGTCAATTCAAGATCAAACACCACAACTCGTCACCATATCGTCCAAAAATGAATGGTGCAGTCGAGGCAGCTAACAAGAATATTAAGAAAATCGTGGGGAAGGTGACTGAGACTTACAGAGATTGGCATGACAAGCTACCATTCACTCTTTACGCCTATCGAACATCGGTCAGAACCTCTACTGGGGCAACTCCTTTCTCTTTGGTGTATGGGATGGAAGTGGTACTTCCGATCAAAGTTGAGATCCCTTCCCTTCGGGTCTTATCTGAACTTAAATTGGACGAAGCAGAATAGACTCAATCCCGGTATGATCAACTGAACCTAATCGAGGAAAAGAGGCTAAGAGCCCTTCGCCATGGACAAATGTATCAAAAGCGAATAATACGGGCTTATAACAAAAAGGTTCGCCCTAGAGAATTCTATGAAGGAGATTTTGTCCTGAAAAAGATCCTTCCCTTGCAAAAAGACTATAGAGGAAAATGGATGCCGAACTGGGAAGGACCTTATGTGGTAAAGAAGGCCTTTTCTGGTGGAGCTCTAATTTTAGCAGAGATGGATGGAAAAAGTTTACTGAATCCTGTGAACTCAGATTCAGTCAAGAAATACTTCGCCTAAAAAAAATGGAGAGGCCAAAGTGAAAACCCGCAATGGGCGCTTTGTGACCAAAGGGGTTTTGAATTGAAAACCCAGGAATGGGCAATTCAAATTTTTGAAGGGGAGGTATGCAACGGTCTTGCTACAACTCAAATTAACAAGAGAGAGAGACGTCACGTCTTGGGGCATCAACAAAGTCTTCTAAGTCTATCCAACACCCATCAAGTATAAAAGGGGTTCTCGAGAAATTTGTACAGAGAAGCTCATGCTATAACGTCCGGACATTTGTTTTCATCTCCTTAATTTTACATTTTAGCAAAATTTGCCTTGTCAAAACATGATCCTTTGATCAGTTTATCCATTTTGGGCCTTAATCTCAGCGTCCATCGTAATGACATTTTTAAGCACTTTTCATTGAAATAAAAATTAATTGACGGTTAATATTCAAATTAAAGGAGTTTTGCATATCACTCTAAAAAATTCTAATTATTGCGGGAACCTGAAGCGAGGTCAATATTCAGAACTAACCAGGTTCATGGGGTAATCAAGATCCGAAATGGTGACCCTCAAAGAGATCAATCAAACAAGAAGGCAGGATGATGCGTTACAAAAGAATCATTCTCATGCATTCGTCATCCACATTAGGGCCATTCGATTCATCCTAATCATTGCATCCTAATCATTGTAAAAGGACCACTCACATGACATTTTACATTCATGCAAATGTCATCCGTCATGCATCTAGTGAAGAGCATTTGAGTCATTCCAGTCACAGCATTCTAATAATTTATTTAAGCATGAGCACATTCTACAGGACAGGTTCCTCCAAGAATAGTTTAGCAAGTTCAGATTTTGTTCCCTAGAGATGATAGTGGAGCAGATTGAAAATTGAAGTCTTCCTAAAGATAGTAAGGAAGCAAATTGAAGATCGTCCTATTGCCACTGACCAGCGGTGGAATAGGTTGAAGACTATCCTATTGCCATCAACTAGCGATGGAATAGGTTGAAGATCATTCTAATTGCCACTGACCAGCGGTGGAATGGGTTGAAGATTGTCCTGTTACCACTGACCAGTGGTGGAATGGGTTGAAGATTGTCCTGTTGCCACCGACCAGTGGTGGAACGGGTTGAAGATTGTCCTGTTGCCACCGACCAGTGGTGGAACGGGTTGAAGATTGTCCTGTTGCCACCGACTAGTGGTGGAATAGGTTGAAGATTGTCCTATTGCCACCGACCAGTGTTGGAATAGGTTGAAGATTGCAAATGTTATCTCCTTGAAGATACGACAAAACAATAAAATGAATTGAAGCTACATATCCCAAGGCTGCAGTGAAGTGGGTCAAAACGACAAAGACGCAGTGGACTAGGATAAGGTCGCATGAAGAATAAGAGCACCGAAGAATCCAGACCAAGTGGATCCCGACAAATTTGGGCCTTATTTATGTCTTTGCTCTATTCTCGTTGCACGACAACGAGCAAAGAGGGGCAGCTGTATAAGCCCAAATTCTTCCGGGCCTTTTACTAAACCTAAACCCAAATTACCCAATTATTAAAACCCATTAAACCAATCAACCTAAACCAAATCAGCCCAAAAAAATAATAATAAAAAATCTAGAAACCCTAGCCCATTTAGCCTAAATTATTCCAGCAGACAAACCTAACATCCGCATGCTTCTACCACCATTGTCTTCCACTCATCACCCCACTTAGCCACTTGCTCCCTCAATATCTGTAAAAAAAGAGAAGAGTAACATCGGCAGAAAAGAGAAACAGTAGCATAAAAAAAAATAATAATAAAGCAGTTCTAAAATGGCTATAAAAGCCATTCATTATTTGTATGAAAGAGGAGATTTTTGGGGGGAAAAAACGAACTATCGGAAATAGAAAGCAGAAAAAAGCAATAAAAGGTTGATATCAATCTCTCCGTTTTCATACAACACTGTTTTTTTCTTTTACCCTTTTTTTATTTTTCATTTATTGTTTTTTTTAAAACTTTTTACAAATAATAATAAGAAAAAACGAAAAGGAAAAACTCACCACATTTGCATCGTGCCTCCGTCGCCAAAACCGTCCCATTTGTCGTCGAAATCGGCTCAAAAGGGGGTGGTTAAGAGGCCTCTTTTTCTTCTTTTAAAACTAAGAAGGTTTTGCCTTCGGTTTTCTTTTCAAAGAGGGGCTTAAAGGGTGTATCTTTCGATCACCGACTACGGTGGCCCAATGACAGATCTAAGGTCAGCCATGGAAAGAGCTGAAGGAGTTGAGAGATAAGAGGTTTTCAAACTTTTTTTTAGAGGTGAAAGGTTTTCAAGCTTTTTTTTTTTTAAAAAAAGGGAAGTTGCAGAATATAGAATAAAAAATGGGTTTTGAAATATTAAATGAAACAGCTTTTTGGTGGGGGGAATGAATGCGCGTGCACCTACATTAAAAAGGGGTTATTTACCGCTTCAGTCCCTCCTCTTTTCAGAGAATTACAACAAGAACCTTTTGGGCAATTTTCTCCTATTTAATTTTTTTTAATTAATTGTTTTTAACTTTATCACTACATTGCATTTAGCATTACATTTAATATTATGTTATATTTTTACTTTTATTGATTATTATCTACTTGTTGTTTCTATTTATTATTATTATCGTTATTATTTTTTTTATTGTTATGTTTATTTTAATGTTATCGAGTTGTTATTATTAATATTTAGTATTGTTTATTTACTGTTGTTATACTATTTTTATTTATATATTTTACTTATTTTCTTTTATAATTTCATACTTATTTTTACTCATCGCGCCACTATCATACTAGTTTATTATTTACTTTGTTTCTAATGTCATTATTGCATTATATTTTGTTTTATAAGTTATTATTATTATATTTCTTAGTTATCTTTGATATTACTATTAGTATTTTCACTATTATAGTTTTTATTATTCTATTTTATCATTGGTATTATACATACATATATATATTATTCACATTAATATAGTATTACTATTTATAATTATTCACATTAATATAGTATTACTATTTATAATTCTTATTTCACCATACTATTATTATTATTATATTGTACATATTTTGGCATTATTATTACTTTACTCTTATTACTATATTATTATATATATATTTTGTATCACTATTATTTTTTATTATTATTACTATACTATTACTACTACTATTATTATTATTATTATTATTATTATTATTATTATTATTCCAAAAAAAAAGGGGACGGTTTCGACAATATTTATGTTGAATATTTTTAATAATTTGAATTTATATTTATATGATTAATATAGAAAAGAAAATTTGACACACCCATAGCGTATATCTAAATTTGTCCAATCTTCCCATCTAGTTTTGGCCCAGAATAGATCCTACATGGTTTTATTATTTTAAGACAAAAACATATACTGTAACTTCAATGTCTCGATCTTTTTTAAATAATTCAACTACTTGAACTACAAGTAAAGATTGAAATGCTAGAGCAAATCCACACGCTTTTGGAGCTTTGTGAAATTTTTTAAAGAAAAATATTAATTCGTTCCTTTTATTTGTATACAATTCGAGAAAATAATAATAAATATCTATTGTTGACAGTAAAAAATAAGTTCCATCAACACCAAAAAAATTTCTACCTTAGTTATAGTAGAACATTATAACATATTGACAACTATTTTGTCACAATTCAAATATTACATATTTAGAGTGATTACAAGCACCTATCACAATAAGAAAATCAACCTCGGATGGTCCAAAGCGACAGGAAAATCAACAAAAGAACAGAGAAATCACCAAACTAGAGAGGACATCATCAAACCCATATCTAAAAAACATTAGCAAAAGTTGTAGTCAGCCCAATTTGTCCGAGCCCATTTAAATCAAAAAACAAAACAAAAAAAAAATTAAATTAAAAGTCCAATAACAGTCCAGTTTTTTATAGCAGGCCTAAAATACTACACAATTTACAAACCCAATACCGAAGCCCATTAATTCTAACCTTAAGGCCCAAATGGCCCAAAAAGTGTTAACATTTTCAGAAACCCTAGGGGTTTCTAGAATCTTCTGGCGCCGCTCCCCACACGCGTGCCGCAGCCCCCATGCGTTTATGTAACACCCCAAACCCAGCCCATTCACTACGACTGAATTTGAAATGCCACTGCGGAAAACGTTTGAAGACTGATTTCACTTTTGGGAAAAACATTAAAAATTTTATCTTTAATAAAACCTTGTGTGTTTAAAACTCCCAATAAAACTAAGTTATTACAATTTCCCGGATTAAAACTTTAATATACTTTAAAAATATGAGTTGCCAAGAGTAAAAGCATTTCCAAATAATAATTCAATCGTCACTTTGCTTTAACATAATAAAAATACTCAAATAGAAATACTTAAATACTTTAATGGGCCTTATTACAATAAACACTTGACCAAAATACTGAGAATATAAAATACGTAAATAAATAAATAAAAACAGTTTCTGCATGAAAATCTGCTTTTGCATGGCCACCTTTGTATCCACTCCAGCCCGGTCTGATCATCATATGTCACCTGCGATGTTGGTAAAAATTGGGTGAGTCATACAGACTCAGTGCATAGTTATTTCACATGTCTCCACACATATGGGCTTGGCCCATATCCACACATGATCCACATATAACGGTCATGCAAAATGCATCCCAACCCAACCTAAAGTCCATCCGTTACACCTACCTTAGCAGACCTGCTGCTTTAGGCCGTGGCTAATCCACCGATCAACTGAGTGATCCCGCATATCTTACCTTGGCAGACCCGCTGCTCAAGGCCGTGGCTAAGCCACCGATCACCTAAGTGATCCTACATATCAATCAGTCCACGGTGATGCACACAGCTATCAACCGCCGAGATGGGCACCTAGCCAACACCCCCCTTGATGAAGCACATAGCTAACATCAAGCGCTAATGTAGCACAAGGCTAACATTAGACCACGTACATAAATATGTACACCCTTTCCTTCGATTTTCACATCCCAAGTCCCATACATATATGTGTATTATGTCAGATTAACATTTAGAGTAAGTATTCATCACATGCTCACCACAAATATCACACATATATCATAGGCAAAATAGAGCACTGACCTGATTAATTGATTACCCACTATGGGTATCCACCATCTTAGCCATTATTTCCGGCTAACATACATATCATAAACGTACATACATAACAACATACAAATAACAGGAGAATAGTGCGATAACTACGCACCTGACTATTTAGCGAAATTCCGATCTATTTGGATCTAACACAATCTAGAATCCCGAAACTCTTTATCCCTGTCGATTTGCGTCTGCTTATCCGAATCCCGAAATATTCGCTTACTTCCTTCCTGTCGAAACCCCTAAAACTTAGTGTTAGTTTCGGTTTTAACACATAAACATCTTATGGTATAACCCTTGGCCGAAACTAACCCTTACCTAAGTCGAAGTTCCGAATCTGCCATTTGCTCCTGAAGTTGTCGAAATCCCCATCTAGCAAATGTTAGAACCGGCTAACTTAATATCCAATAAAGCTTATGGCCGAATAGTACATATAGGCATACCTTGCTGAATCGAATCCCTTAAAGAACCTCCTTGATGCTCCTTTCCTTTGGCTACACACAAAAGAACACATCACTATGGCACTATGAACATTCGGCCATGCTATAAAAACCAAGACCAAACACTTGGTTTCGGCATACTAAAGAATAAGAGCCCACACCGATTTCTTAAAGAAATACTTAGCACTATCAAAGCACTCCCAGCGAAACAGCTCTTAGACTCCAAAGAGAAAGATTTCGGCACTTGAATGGTGAAGGGGGATCACGCCAAAGTGAAGAGAATTTATGCTTAGAGGATTCGGCAACAAAGAACAGTGGTAGAGGGGTTTCGGCTTTTGTCAATAATGATTAGGACAAAGAAGAGAAAATGAGGAGAATAGGTACTTAACACTTTCGGCTTTGGGTCACAAGAAGAGAAAACAAGTTGAATCCTCAAGTGTTTTTGGTACAAAGAAAAATAAAGAAGCAAAAGAGGTGTCAAAGAGGATCACTCCCCCCTTATAAAGAATTCGGCTACTTCCCCCCTTCATGGCCGAATTTACCAACCCAAAGAGACCCATATTCGGCCACTTCATCCTTTCCTATCAATTCCCCACATTTTCCTCCTTATCACCTTAATTAATAACATAAAAAAAAACAAATAATCCACCACATTATCTCTTATCTTTCCATAAATAAAATAAAACCACACTTATTCAAAATAAATTAAATAACCCGCATCCATCCACTATCTTAATATTTAAAACAAATAAAACAAAATCCTCAATTATCTACCCACTGAAAATAAATAAAATAATCCACACTTATTCAAAATAAATTAAATAACCCACATCCATCCACTATCTTAATATTTAAAACAAATAAAACAAAATCATCAATTATCTACCCACTTAAAATAAATAAAATAATCCACACCTATCCCACTCTTTAGCCAAATTTTAAAATAAAAGAAACAAGCCTTATCCCATCTTTTAAAGTCCCATTGCCGTCCCACTTCTCTCCATTCTTGACGTCAAAGGCCCAAAAATAAAACACACTCCTTGCAGCCAACAAGATTCGAACCTCTTCCCTCCTGAAGCCCCTTTGACGCAAACGCCCCAAGCCACCTTGCTGCTGGTTCTTTTGTGTCATCAACTCCCCATAATTTCTTTTAAAGCCTCCTTAGCCCAGTTTCCCTTCTTGACGCAAAGAGCAAAATAAAAACACACTTATGCTGCCATCAAGACTCGAACCCAGGCCCTTCTCCCCTGCTCATGGCGTCATTCACCAAGGCCCTAAGTGGCGCCTTGCAGCCACTTTACCAAGCCCTCTTTCATGTCCAAAAATGCCTATAATTTTCCTTAAGGCCTCCTTCACCTAGCTTCTGCTTTAGACTTAAAATTCTAATATTTTTCCAAAACTTCCTCCTATATCGTTGGATTCTCAAAACCCTTAAAACACTCCCAACTACATACTAAGCCTTCTTTTATATGGATTATGCACTAACTGCATAACCCCTAATCTAGTATGTTACAGTTCTATCCCCCTTAAAAATAATTTCGTCCTCGAAATTACTTGGCTAAATAAACTCCTTCTCGCCACACTACGCTTATGCTGTGCACTCTGATATTAATAAAACTAACACCTTTCCCTAGATACCATCTCAAGATTCGCATTCAAGGTTCCATACACTTCACTATCAACATAAGAACGAACTAGCTCTATAACAATCAAAGCAAATAAGGGTATTCGAGAACCAAGGATCGTACCCGTTGTCACATCTGGCACATCCTCCTCGCGACGGCCAACTGCATAAACCAACCTTGGTCGCCTTGCATCGTAACCTTCAAGCCTCCACTTGGTGCTCCACGACCTCGGTCGGAACCATTTTCTCCATGGTTCAGACCACGACCCCTTGTCGCCTGCTGACCACCTCTGCCTGGCTGCACATAACCTTGGCCTGCTGTCCGAGCCCTATTCGGATCCTGAGGACAGTCTTTAATCAAGTGAGACTTAGACTTACATCTAAAACATTCTCGCTCCTGATTCCAACACTCGCCAACATGATACCTTCCACATTGAGCACACGGACGGTCCGGGTTTCCAGTAGCTGCCTTAGTAACACGAGCAGAATTCTCAACTCTCGGTCTTTTCTGAAGACTCTCAGACAATTCTGACGGTCCATAATTCCTCTTATCCCGGTTCCTATCCTTATCTCTGTTCTGTCTCACCGAGTCCTTAATCCCCTCAGCTACCTTAGCCTTTTCTACTAATAAGGCGAACTCTCGCTCTTGTTGCGGAGCTATCAACAACCTCAGGTCGTCCCTCAGTCCGTCCTCAAATCGGACACATCGCTTATGCTCCGTAGCCACTACTCCCCGAGCATATCGGTTCAACCTCAGAAATTCGGCTTCGTACTCTGCTACGGACTTGTTCCCTTGAACCAGCCCCAGAAATGCCTTCCTCTGTGCATCAGTGTAATGGGTACCAATATACTTCTTTTGATATGCTGTCTTAACGTACTCCCAAGTGAGATCCTCAGCTGTGGCCCCATCTCGAACTGTGAGCCACCATTGATACGCTTCATCGCGTAGCAGCGCCACCATTCCTTTCACTTTCTCCTCAGCGGTCAGATCCAGCTCATCCATGATTCGCTCGGTCGTCTCCAACCAATACTCAGCAGTACTGGGTGCCACACCAGATACTTCTCGAAACACTTCAGCTCCATTGGCACGGAGTCGCTCGGGTACGGACTTCCTATCTCTCATATTTCCACCTACTCCAGCCACCATCTCAAGAACTCACAGCGCTGCCTGCGATACCGCATCATCCCCCGTCTGATCTTGCTGCTCAACACCAAAAGCTGGTGGTGGCAGCGGTGGTAACTCATTGTCAGACCCTTGACCCGATCTAACGGGTTCCGACACATTCATTCTACCTCTACCACGTCCACGATGACCACGTCCTCTAGTATTCATTTCTAACATCGCGATTTATCTGATTAAAAGTTTTATGCATTAGAATTTTATTCCACTGATTATCTGCAACCAAATTTTATGAAAAGAAATATTTAGAAGTAATTCTTTCGATCAATCAAAGTTCCAGTTCAAGTTCACTACTCTAATTTAGAGAGTCCCATTCATTCCTCAGTAGAGGCACATTCATTCATCAACATAGACACATTCGTACATCCACCACACTTCCATGGGCATTTTATTCATTTCCCCCCAGGGGTAATTTCATCATTTGTCCTACAGGGGTATTTTGGTAATAATTCAGGGTCAATTTTGAAAATCTTTCCAAATCAAAGGTATTTTAAAAACTCAGGGTAATCTTGAAAATTAGTTTCCCAAATCGGAGATGTTGCAGAAATTTTCTGAAATCGGGGTTATTTTGGTAATTTTGCAAGTTAGGGGTAATTCAGTAATTTTCCAAATCAGGGTATCTTAACATTTTGCAAAAATAAAATTTTCTGATATATTTTTATAAAGTAAGAAAATTTTAATAAAAGTCGAGGGTATTTTTTTTCTTTTCAATCCAAGGGCATTTTAATAATTTACAATACAGGGGTATTTTCGTAATTTTACAAATCAAAAATATTTCGAAAATGTTATTTCAAAATCTAATTTAGTGTTTATAAATCAAAAAGGGTAATTTGATGACTTTAAAACTAAGGTTTTTATAAAAAATACGGCTAGTCCCTTTCGGGTTTTAATTATTGAGTTTAGCCGATGACTAAGTCCTCTTGGTTAGGGTGAACGGTTACTACGCACCAGGTAGGATTCGAGCGAAGAGGAGGTGAGTCACTAGGATTGCTTAAATACTAAGCTCTTACCGAATCCACTCCTAGACATGTGCACAACAGTTGCCACACCTTAACTCGGCGACTTAATCACAGGTTTGTTTAATGGTCCTTAAGTCTTATGCACTTGTGTTGGAGTAAACTAGTCCTAGGGTTCAATAGCCCTATTTTACTAATTTACGTTCCCTTAATGCCCCTAAAGCTCATATATTCAAATCACTTCAATAATTAGAAGTACTTACCTGGTGGACTTCGAGCCGGAGATACAGGTGCCATGCCAAAATAAACCTAAAATAAAAGTCCATATCTCGAAAAGCCCTTTTTTTTTGAAAACTGTTTTCGGGCCCAAAACCTCAAAGCCGAGTTTTGAACCTGGCTCTGATACCAAACTGTAACACCCCAAACCCAGCCCATTCACTACGACCGAATTTGAAATGCCACTGCGGAAAATGTTTGAAGACTGATTTCACTTTTGGGAAAAACATTAAAAATTTTGTCTTTAATAAAACCTTGTGTGTTTAAAACTCCCAATAAAACTAAGTTATTACAATTTCCCGGATTAACACTTTAATATACTTTAAAAATATGAGTTGCCAAGAGTAAAAGCATTTCCAAATAATAATTCAATCGTCACTTTGCTTTAACATAATAAAAATACTCAAATAGAAATACTTAAATACTTTAATGGGCCTTATTACAATAAACACTTGACCAAAATACTGAGAATATAAAATACGTAAATAAATAAAAAAACAGTTTCTGCATGAAAATCTGCTTCTGCATGGCCACCTTTGTATCCACTCCAGCCCGGTCTGATCATCATATGTCACCTGCGATGTTGGTAAAAATTGGGTGAGTCATACAGACTCAGTGGATAGTTATTTCACATTTCTCCACACATATGGGCTTGGCCCATATCCACACAGTCCACATAATCAGTCATGCAAAATGCATCCCAACCCAACCTAAAGTCCATCCGTTACACCTACCTTTAGCGCACTGCTTTGCTCAAGGCCGTGGCTAATCCACCGATCAACTGAGTGATCCCGCATATCTTACCTTGGCGCCCCGTGCTCAAGGCCGTGGCTAAGCCACCGATCACCTAAGTGATCCCACATATCAATCAGTCCACGGTGATGCACACAGCTATCAACCGCCGAGATGGGCACCTAGCCAACACCCCCTTGATGAAGCACATAGCTAACATCAAGCGCTAATGTAGCACAAGGCTAACATTAGACCACGTACATAAACATGTACACCCTTTCCTTCGATTTTCACATCCCAAGTCCCATGCATATATGTGTATCATGTCATATTAACATTTAGAGTAAGTATTCATCACATGCTCACCACAAATATCACACATATATCATAGGCAAACTAGAGCACTGACCTGATTAATTGATTACCTACTACGGGTATCCACCATCTTAGCCATTATTTCCGGCTAACATACACATCATAAACGTACATACATAACAACATACAAATAACAGGAGAATAGTGCGATAACTACGCACCTGACTATTTAGCGAAATCCCGATCTATTTGGATCTAACACAATCTAGAATCTCGAAACTCTTTATCCCTGTCGATTTGCGTCTACTTATCTGAATCCCGAAATATTTGCTTACCTCCTCCCTGTCGAAACCCCTAAAACTTAGTGTTAGTTTCAGTTTTAACACATAAACATCTTATGGTATAACCCTTGGCCGAAACTAACCCTTACCTAAGTCGAAGTCTCGAATCCGCCACTTGCTCCTGAAGTTGTCGAAATCCCCATCTAGCAAATGTTAGAACCGGCTAACTTAATATCCAATAAAGCTTATGGCCGAATAGTACATATAAAACACCTTGCTGAATCGAATCCCTTAAAGAAACTCCTTAATGCTCCTTTCCTTCGGCTACACACAAAAGAACACATCACTATGGCACTATGAACATTCGGCCATGCTATAAAAACCAAGACCAAACACTTGGTTTCGACATACTAAAGAATAAGAGCCCACACCGATTTCTTAAAGAAATGCTTACCACTATCAAAGCACTCCCAGCAAAACAGCTCTTAGACTCCAAAAAGAAAGATTTCGGCACTTGAATGGTGAAGGGGGATCACGCCAAAGTGAAGAGAATTTATGCTTAGAGGATTCGGCAACAAAGAACGATGGTAGAGGGTTTGGCTTTTGTCAATAATGATTAGGAAAAAAAAGAAGAGAAAAGGAGGAGAATAGGTACTTAACACTTTCGGCTTTGGGTCACAAGAAGAGAAAACAAGTTGAATCCTCAAGTGTTTTCGGTACAAAGAAAATTAAAGAAGCAAAAGAGATGTCAAAGAGGATCACTCCCCCCTTATAAAGAATTCGGCTACTTCCCCCCTTCATGGCCGAATTTACCAACCCAAAGAGACCCATATTCGGCCACTTCATCCTTTCCTATCAATTCCCCACATTTTCCTCCTTATCACCTTAATTAATAACATAAAAAAAACAAATAATCCACCACATTATCCCTTATCTTTCCATAAATAAAAATAAAACCACACTTATTCAAAATAAATTAAATAACTCACATCCATCCACTATCTTAATATTTAAAACAAATAAAACAAAATCCTCAATTATCTACCCACTTAAAATAAATAAAATAATCCACACTTATTCAAAATAAATTAAATAACCCACATCCATCCACTATCTTAATATTTAAAACAAATAAAACAAAATCCTCAATTATCTACCCACTTAAAATAAATAAAATAATCCACACCTATCCCACTCTTTAGCCAAATTTTAAAATAAAAGAAACAAGCCTTATCCCATCTTTTAAAGTCCCATTGCCGTCCCACTTCTCTCCACTCTTGACGTCAAAGGCCCAAAAATAAAACACACTCCTTGCAGCCAACAAGATTCGAACCTTTTCCCTCCTGAAGCCCCTTTGACGCAAACGCCCCAAGCCACCTTGCTGCTGGTTCTTTTGTGTCATCAACTCCCCATAATTTCTTTTAAAGCCTCCTTAGCCTGATTTCCCTTCTTGACGCAAAGAGCAAAATAAAAAAACACACTTATGCCGCCATCAAAACTCGAACCCAGGCCCTTCTCCCCTGCTCATGGCGTCATTCACCAAGGCCCTAAGTGGCGCCTTGCAGCCACTTTACCAAGCCCTCTTTCATGTCCAAAAGTGCCTATAATTTTCCTTAAGGCCTCCTTCACCTAGCTTCTCCTTTAGACTTAAAATTCTAATATTTTTCCAAAACTTCCTTCTACATCGTTGGATTCTCAAAACCCTTAAAACACTCCCAACTACATACTAAGCCTTCTCTTATATGGATTATGCACTAACCGCATAACCCCTAATCTAGGATGTTACAGTTCAGGCCTCCACGTCACCCCACGAGCGATTTCTCCCTCCACGGTGGTTTCACCTGCAAAATAGAAAAATAGCACAGCGAAACAGAAGGAAAAAAGATTGTATTTCATTTTTTATTTTTCGATTTCGGCTATAAAAACCAAACGAAAATCCGTTATAGTCTCTCTCTCTTTTTTAAGAACACAAAATCAATACAAAAAGAAAGCAAAAAAACCAAATCAAAAAAAGTCTTTTCTTCTTTTTCCTGTTTTTTCCCTTTTTCTTTTTCTTTTTTTCGAAACTGTTATATACATACATAGATTGTTATTTCTTTTTTTTAAACTATACATTATATGTTAAAATAGAGTATTAAAAAAAATTAAGAAAAAACTCACCTGGGAGGGGTCCGATCGCCCCATACGGCGGTCGTCAGTGGCAGACTACGGCGGTCCGATGATCGGACCTACGACCAGAGAAGGACGCCCTGCAGAGAAAATAAGGAGGGATGTTTTTTTTTAAAAAAAAAATTGGCCTTATATAAAGAATGAAAACGACGTCGTTTTAGCTGTGCACTTAGGCACTAAAACGGTGTCGTTTGACACCCTCAACCCGCGCGCGACTCGACCCGCCAGAGGATCTGCATGTTTCTGTATGGAGGATCTATTTGCGCGGATGGCCCTTCCGCATTTTCCATCTGTTTTGATTTGGTCCCTTTTGATTTTTTTCTTTCCTTTTAATTTTGGCGCATATTTTTAGTCGTGTTTCATTTTAGTCCCGAAATAAACGGCGTCATTTTGGGAAAGGGAATATGTAACATCCTCAAAAGGGCCTATGCATTTTCAGTTTAATTGTAAGAAATAACAAGTCTTAAGCATAATGAATAAATTTTTGATATTTTTGGATACTCAGAAATACACGAAAATGAATGGAAATGAACATTTTGGCAACTGGAAATGCGTTAGGACATGAACATTTTAGGAAACCTAGAAATGTAAGGAAATGGTTCAAAAATGGAAAGTACACATTTTTGGAAAACTGAACATTTTGAAATCGAACATTTTAGGAAACTGAACATTTGGAAACCGAACATTTTAGGAAAAACTGAACATTTTTGGAAACTTGGAATGTAAGAAAAATGGCAAGTTCTGAGCCGATCAAAAATATTAGGAAACTTAGAAATGACCCGAAATGATGAGTTTTAAAGTTTAAAATAGGAAATAAAGGCAAGAGGGCCTTAAAAGAAAAAGTTGGGGAAATTTGACACACAAACGGGCTAGGAAAAGTGGCCTGAAGATGGCACTTAGGGCCTATGGAAATGGCACCATGTGAAGGAGGCATGGGCCTGGGTTCGAGTCACAAGGGAAGCAAATAAATGAAGTTTAATTTTTGCTTTCCAGGCTTAAAGGTGGACGGCACAAGCATCTAGAAACCAAGGTGTTTTAATTCCATAAATACATGATTAAAAAGTGATAAATAAGGAATTTTAAATTAGGATTATTTGAGGAGATAAATAAAGGATTAAACACCTTTAATTTGGAATAAAAGTGATAATTAAAGGTTAATATTATCACTTGAGGAGTAGTGGCCAAGTAAGGGACTCTCCTATTGATAATTTCGGCTATAGGAGGGAAACTAAAAAGAGTTTCTCTCATCTTTCTAGTGTTCTTAGAAATTCTCTAAGCTCTCTCCCCCTCTCTGCCGAATTTTCATTAAGCAAAATCCCTCTCTTTTTCTTCTAGTTTCTTCTCCGTTTCTACTGTCAAGCCGAATCTTTGTGGATTCTAAGAAAGGGGGGCAATCATCTACAACATCAAAAGGGTAAGATCTGTAATCAATCAATTCTTATTTCTCTTCTTTCCATCGAAATCAAGGTACTAACTCTGTTAGCAAATTTGGCCGAAAATTTGAAGGATCTTTCGGGAAATCTAAGGATCTAAGGTAAGAAAATTTATTCGATTAAAGGTTATGATGTATATGTTAGATTAGATCTAACATGAAGATTTCGACAGATATAAAGGTGCATGGTTACATGATTTAGTGTTAGCCGATTTCAAGGGAAGGAATATTAGCAATTTTGGGACTTGATTTACAATCATCCAATTCGGCAACAAGGTAAGTAACACAAATCCTACTAGGATTTGGTTTTCAAACCAAATAAGGTTATTAATGTGTCTTTTATAATGGCCGAATATAGGCAACAGTAGATTTAAACTTTAGATCGGGATTTTCGAGATCTCAAGGAGCATATTAAGCAAATTAGGTGTGTACTCACACTAACTTTCAATATATATTATGGCAACAATTGTTTTAATATATGAATGTGTATAAGAATGAGAATGTGGCTAAGTACCACAAATGTGGCAAAAAGTACCCAGGTACGTTTCCTACTTCTGCTAGGGTTATGAATATGTTATATTTTTAACATGTGAATGGTAATATGAATGAGAAAAAGATAAGTATGTTGTGCATGATAAATATGTGGGCATTTGGGATATATGTGAAGGGAGAAAGTGAAGGTGATGACTACGGTCTCACCAACGAATTATGGTGACTACAGTCACATTATTGAATATGGTAACCGGTTACATTATTCGAATATAGTGTCTAAAGACACAACGTAAGTGGGCGATGAGCACGTCGATCGCAAATGGCGCGCTTCGATGGTGTGTAGCGGATGGAGGGTCGACTTAGTAGTCCCCACGATGTGCAGGTGAGTTGGTACGGGTGGTGTGTAGCGGATGGACAAATAGGCTTGGGTTTGGGTTGCATCATCCTTTATTTTGTATGAACATGAAATTGATATGACTTGTATGCACGATTTGTTGAAAATTAGTATCTGTGTACACATTGAGTCATGGACTCACCGTTTGGGGAATTATTTTTCAGGTGATGCGATAAGAACTGGGTCGGCGAGGAGCTAAAGGTGGCCATGCATCACTTGAAGAATCTATTTAGAAATTTGGACTTTATATAATTTTAGTACTTTAAATTTTATTTTGGGTTTGAATGATGTAATAAGGCCATAAGGCCCAGTTGGATTTTTCTTTATTTCTGTTTATTTTTATTTGATTATGATACAATTTATTTTTGATTAAAGTTAAGTAAATTTATTTCTTTTAAAATAATAAACCCTAAAATTATTTTGTCACCTTATTAAGTTGGATTTTCAAAATTTATTAAATGGGATCCAAATTAAGCCCAACCCAAAACAATGTTTTCTAAAATTTACAATTTTTCTCTAAGTAACCAAGAATTTGAAAACCGGTTTACTTAAGGAACATACCAGATCCGGTTCAGGCTCGTGGGCCGGGTGTGGGGTGTTTCAGAATAATTTTCCCGATAACCTCTCCTTCTTAAGGCACATTGATTTTAGTCATTTTTTGATTTTGTCTCTTAATTTATTGCGATTTTAGCCCCCTAATTTTATTCCGATTTCAATATAGTCCTCTAATTAATTTACTTTGTTATTTGTTTATTAATTCGTCTAATTATTTTCCTTTTTGAATTAATATTAGATATTATTTATTTTAAATTGTTTTTGTATATTATTTATTTTAAATTTCTCTTTACATATTATTTAATTTAATTTATTATTAACATATTATTATATTATTAAATTGATATATTTAATGTTGAATGTTTATTTTTATTTTTATTTACGTTTTTTAAAATAGACTCCACTTTTATTATTATTATTGTATTATTGTTATTATTATTATTTTATTATCTTTAATCTATTGTACATAGTATTTATTTATTGATTGATTTACTATTAGCTTTTATCTTTGTTATTATTTTCTTTTCTTTTCTTTTATTTATTTGTTTATTTGTTTATTATTTTTTTACCTATTATTTTATATATATTGTTTGTTTTAGCTTTTATATTATCGCCCACATTTTTATTCTATTATGCATATCGGCACTATAATTCATTTTCCATTTTACTACGATCGTATTACATTTTATCCGATGGATTAAAATTTTTGTTTTGAAATAAGCAAATACTCCCCGTTTTAAGATTCGAAAGAAATCGTACCCTAACTTACTGGGTTTCGATTTTTCTCATCGAGTCTAAAGAACGAATTATTTTTTTAATCAAAGCATATAAGTTAAATAAAAACTTATTCTTGGGAATTCAAAAATGTTGTGTCCTAACTCACTGGATGTGACATTTTTTTATCTCAAGGTAAGGATTTCTAAAAACAAAGGCAATATTCTGTATTTGGAATTTTGAGAAATTGTGCCCTAACTTACTGGGTTCTGATTTTTCATTTGACCCAAATGATCGAATATCCTTTTTAAATTTAAATACACTAGTTTTAAAAGTCAAAAGACAAGCGTAGTTTCGATGATTCGAAATATCGTATCCTAACTCACTGGGCATGACATTTTACTTATTCGAAATAATCGGGTCTCAGCATCCAATTTAATTTATTCAATTTTTTTTTCTTTAAACAAAGAGGATCGTGTTTTAAAATCTTTTCAAATTTTCGACATTAAGACGTTAATCAATCAATTCGGTACTAGTTTTGGGCGTTATGAGGGTGCTAATTCTTCCTCGTGCATAACCGACTCCCGAACTCGTTTTCTCGAATTTCGTAGGCCAAAATCATTGTTTTAATAAATCAAAATGTTTTAATGATTAATCTCAAAGTGATCCGATCACATCTCAAAAAAAAAAAAGGATTGGTGGCGACTTCATTTCCGTTTTAAAGTCGACACCTATCATTTACAAAAAAATTGGTTTCGACAAAAGTAATACTACATGTATAAGTAAGACTAAAAACTTGTACAAGACAAAAACTTCCACAAGGAAATAAGACTTGTTAAACAATGAAAAAAAACTTAAGACAACATGGGTTCAAACCGGCTCGTAAATAATTTATTATTTCAAAATACTCTCAAAATAGAAATAGATTTAGAAGCCAATGAAGACCTACAAATTGAGTATATATGACCAACCCACTTTCACTTACTGGTGGCTAATGGAGGTTCAACGACAATAGACACTATCATTTTTCCATCACAACATGCGAAGATAATAAATATATACACAAAACAAATTTACAAACTAGAAAAAGAGAAGTCACGTAAAATGAATAAAAATGAAAAAGAAAAAAGAAAAAAAAAAGGTTGGTAAGAGAGAAGAAAAAGCAAGTGGTAACCAGCCTAATAATTATCACTGCCGCTGAGTAAAATAAAGGAGAAAAAGTAGGCATTTTTGGAGAAGAAAATAAGAAATGTTTTTAGGTTTTCCCAACTTAATACAAATTTATAAAAAGATATTTTAACTTTATTAATATAATACGTGATAATCATCTCCCCAAATCGTTTATGCTACTTAAAATATGCTTGATTTAACCTCATTAGTTCTTAATGTCACATTCAATTCTAAATATTGTGTTATACGTAATTTTATGCATTTGTTTTTCTATTTTATTAAATAATATTATATGTAATTAATGAAAATAATATTATTCGAATATAATTAAAATATTAAATAATAAAAAATCAAACCACAAAAGTTTGAATAAAATAATAATGAAATTCTGATAATTTTGGAGATATTTAGCTACTAATTGAATGAAAATATTTAAATGTCGAAAGTTGTTTTAATGTCAATAAAAGTGTAAGATAAAATTGAATAATTTTAAAACATAGTAAAAGTGAGATGATTAGGGGTACATCTATAATTTCAGTTTTAATAAAATATTTTAAATATTAAAAATTTAATAATAAAATAGAACATTAGTTAATATCAATATAATAAAATAAAATGATCAAAGATATTTTAATCAATTAAAAATATTATCAACTCATGCTTTTACCAATATTAATTTATAACATTAAATATATTGCACGTGATTTTATATATTTATAATTTATAATTTATTACAATTTAACTTTATTTCATGTAATTAATGTAAAATAATATTTTTAAAAATAATAAATAATAAGAATAATCAAATATATCAATTATTTTTATACTTCAAATATCTTATTAAAGCATTAATACAATACTAAAAATATATATAGTGTAAAATAATATTATGCACATCCAATTTTAATTTCTTTTTTAATACTCAATAAATTAATTATAATAATTCATAGATAATATATAATTAATGGAAATATAATATATTTGTTTCAATCACTTTGGGGGAGTAATTGTGTACTGACATGGCTGGAATGCTCTTGGATTCCTGCAATACAAAGAAAAATCAAAATCTACGATATTAATATTGAAAATATATTAAAATATTAATAAAATAAAAATATGTTAAGTTATTAAATATTAAATTAAAAATAACATAAAACTTTGTAGAAAAATATTAAAAACAATGAGTGGGGTTATAAAATTTGTTATTTATAAATAGGCACAGATTTAGGTAAATATAAAAGTCTTGTTTGGCAATTGGCTGAATGTTGATTGTAATAATTGGTTTGATCAACCGATTCTATTAACTGATTTGACCAACTGAATCTATTAATTGTTTATTTAAAAGTGTTTGATAAAACTTAACTGATAGCTGAAAATTGATATGTATAAAATAACAAATAAAGACATGACATTTTATTGTTAAGTATTTGCTTGTTTATAATAATTTAGTCTTTGTTGGGTGAAATTATTGGAATAAAACACTATTACCAAGGAATTAAAACATCCATTATGAAAATTAATTAGTGAATTTTTTGAAATTTTAAATAAACAAATTTATTAAGTTCCTTATTTGCAAATTTCTTAGGCTGCATACGAAATCATTTTACACAAGTAATAATTGAAAATATATTAAGAGTACATAAATTAATTAATGAATATTTTTTAGAATAATAGCTACTGATATCTTGATACCCCTATTAGGTTTGAGAGCATGTGGCAAAGTAAGTAATTTTTGAGCAAGTATGGTCAAATATATCATTCTACATATTTCATTCCCAATCAATTGTGAAAAAAGTTGCTCATCTCAGTATTTTTTATTTTGAATGTTTTAGCTCAACAAGCTCTTACAAACATCCATTCACCAAACACGATAATTAGAGGATTTGACCACCGAATGCTCCATTTGTGCTCAAATCAACTAAAAAAAGCCAAAAACTCTATTTACCAAACTCCTAACATCGTAGATAAGCTCAATCTTATCCAAAAGATCTCTACATATGATACAAACATTTGAATTATATATAATTTTTTAAAAAAAAAAACTTGATTAATAGTTAATTTATGTTAGAGATAAATCTCAAAATTATATATGAACTTTAATCTAATATGTGATGTTATACACTAACTTTGATTTGATGTAATTATATACATATAATTTTATTTTTTATTCAATTTTCATATTCTACTAGCACTATTATTTACGTGGCACTATTTTTCATTGTGTTATGTGAAAATTGCTAATGTGATATTTTATTAAACTAAAACACAAATGAATATATTTAAACTATTTTCACATAGATTAAAAAATATACATGTTTTTATCATTATGGCTGTGGGAAAATAATTAAAATTATGTGAAGATATTAAAATTTACTCATTCATTTTTTAGTTTAATAAAGTCAATCAACAATTTCCGCTTAAAGAAAAATAGTCTCACAAGGGCTGCGGGATGTGGCCCTAAATTGGAAAATTGTATTTTTATACTTCAAAATGTAAAAAATTACACATTAGCCCCAAAAATTTATAAAATTTTAATTTAATCTTTTAAAAATTATAAAGATATTAACTAATACAATAACAAAATTGCATTTTAACTCTTATCAATTTTTTTAGCTTAATTCCGCCCCCAAAAGAAATAAATTGTCTTCGCCCCTATAATGCTACATAGAAAACATTGTTAGTGTTATGTGAAAATGGAATTAAATTTAAAGTTTTATATATATATATATATATATATATATATATATATAATTGCATCAAGTTAAAGTTAGTATAAAATATTGCACATTGAATCAAAGTTCATACACACATTAAATCAAAGTTCATACATACTTTTGAGATTTGTTCCATTTATATTATTTGCGTTATTATCTTATAATAATTAGTAATGTAATAAAAATATATTTCTATGTTTATTTTTTTAAAATGCTTTTTCCCAAACTTAAAAGTTATTATTGTTAGTTTAAAAGTTTCTCAAACGTGTATTTATATATATATATATATATAGATTCAGAAAATTATTTGATATGTTGTTAGTGAAAATTTTACGGTTCGTTTCGTTTGAGAAAATATATTTTTGTTTTTATATTCAAAAAAATTAATTTTCATTCTTTAATTTTTGAAAATGGAAAAACTTGTTTGTTAAATGAAAAAGGAAATTTATTTTTAAAAGTGAAAATATGAAAACATGTTTGGTACCTATTTTACTATTATATATATAAGAAATAAAATAAAAAAATTTCTTATATTTATATCGACTTGAATCAAGGTTAACTATTTAATATTTAAAATTTATTAAAAAATGTATTTTTTTTTTAATTTGAATTAGTGTCGATTAATGGATTAAATTTAAAATCCTCTTATTTTTAAAATTTCCAATTTTACAAAGGGTTATTTAATAAAAATAATTTGATCACTTTATTTTAAAATGTTATTTGTTAGTCTAAATAATTAAGACTGTTAACTTTTTTTTAATTAAAATGTTTATGCCAATTTTTTAAGAACATTATTCTAAAATAAATATTTTATTGTGACAAGTTCGAGAGGGTGTTTTTAAGAGGAAAAAAATTAAGATTAGTATTTTCAATGTTATTTTTATTATTACATGACTACTAAGAATTTTTTTTTAAATTTTAAAATATCACACTAATGAATTTAATATAATAATTTTAAAGATTGTAATAATTGAAACTATATTTTTAATTTTAAAAAGTAGAGAGATTAAATTCTTGAAAATAAAAGTCTAAATATGTGAAGTGTATAAGGACTTAAAAGCACATATCATACTTCTTCTTCTTCTTCTTCTATTACTACTACAACTACAACTACAACTACTAATATTAATATTAATATTATAATTTAATTTAGAATTATTAGTTAAAAAGTTGTGCTAATTAATTTTAAGATAAAGTTATTACTTGGATAGAACCCTAAACATAAAATATAAAAAAAATGTGATAATTATAATTATAATTTAATTTATAATGATTAGTTAAAAAATTTGACGTAAAAAAGTTGTGTTAATTTTATTTTATCTTTTGTACAAATTGTGTTTATTGATATAAAATAAAATTATTCCATGAATAAAACTTTAAGTATATTAATTACCACTTAATTAATATTAGAGTTATGTACCCATTAAAAATTAAATTTAGCTTTATAAATAGCATTCGATAATTAAGCATATTCAATTAAATAATATCTAAGAAAAATTATCAATAAAAATTGGAGATTTTTATCATTAACATGTTAGAATTATAAAAAAAAATAAAGAATTAAAACTATGATTTTTCGAATAGGTAATATTGAATCATATTCGAGCAACAATGATGATAAGGTAATATGATATTATGATTTTTTTTAAAATTTTAAGTTTATAATATATGAAACAAGTGCTCTTAAAACTGTTTTTTTATCTATATGTTTGGTGTAGACTTTCTTATGGCTTGGCTTGAAGGCTCGCCCAAAAAATGGAAAGATTTGAGTAAAAATATAGGCCCGAAAAATGGGTTTGGACAAAAAAATAAGGCTTGTTTATGAAACAGGCGAGGCCTTGAGTAAGGTTTTTTGGCTCGAGCCCGACTCGAATTTGCAAAAAATTGTTGTTTTACTACTATTTTTACACTATTTTGCTGATGTTTTCCGACTGTTTAGTTGTCATTTCACTATTATGTTACTAATATTTTGTTGTTATTGTGTGAATATTGTATAACTCTTGTTTTATTGTTAATTTTGCTACTATTTTAGAGGCATCTGCTTGTTAAATTGCACTATCTTAGTGTTATTTAAATACAAAGACTTTTTTTAAATTTATTTTGAATTTGTTGGGAAACATTTATTTTAAAATTTGTAGTGTGTTTGATGTATTATATTTTTAATTTCTTATATAAAAAATAAAATAAAAAAATTTAATACGAGCGGGCCAGGTCAAGCTCGGGTTTTAACATTTGTATCCGGGTCGAGCTTGAAAAAAATTTAGACCCATTATTTTTGGTTAGGTCAAGCCCAAGCCTACCAATTGCGCCTAAGATTTTGTTAGGGCTTGACTCGGTCTATGAACAACTCTAATTTGGTGCAAAGAAAAATGTTTTGTGCATTTATTTTGAATAGAAAATCAAATTTCAGCAATTGATTTAATCACTATTATTAAATATGCTTATAAATTTATTTTAAATATCTTTCTTATTTATCACAAACTTTCTTATTTATCATGAAGTACTATTATAATTGTAACATGTCTTACTTGTTTTTTTTCAAACTAACATTATAGTTTAATTATTATATATTTATAAAGTTGTATATTATTTAAAATTTAAGAGAATGTTATTAATACTATTAAGTGGATGTTCATTATAATTAATCTTTCATATTTCATATTCTTGTAACCTATTTTCTTTTTATGTGTTAGAAAATGAGGAGTCAAATCTCCCTATATATATATATAGAAGTATACTACGTAACGATGACGGAAAAAGAAGAGAAATACAATAGAAATCTCCATTTATTCTCATTTATTATTCTTGTGTTCATTGCATTATTATTATTTTATAATATATTATCAATGCAAGCTTGTTTGTTAGTATTCAATATTTCGTTGGAGAATAAGTAATCTAGACGGACAACGTCCTTGTTGAAGTAACAATCCTAATTAAAGTATGTGATTTTTTGTGTGCTTGAAAGATTTTGAGATTTTAATATTCTTAATGAAAAAAAATTCAAAATGATGCTCATTTTAAGTATTATATATTTCATAATATGCTTATTTATGATCTAGACTTTGAATAAGATTGAAGTATCAAGAACTTCAATATTTTTGCTTAAATATGTATATCTTTCATAACATATGTGATCGATATGATAACTACATTGTCTATTAAATTATTTCTAATAGAGTCACACATGATTTATGAGTATAAATGAATTTGACTTTTTATATAGGCAAAGCAAAGACCATTGTTTTTGTCCAAAATCATCTATAAAATTATTTTTAAAATTTAGTTAAATAAAAAATTATTTGAATAAAATTTTTTTACCTTTAAAATTATCTGCTTTAAATTATTTGAGATAAAATATATGAATAACCATAAATCTATTAAAATTATAATTTGAATTTGAATCTCAATTATATAAATACTTCCATGACAACCTAAACACAGTCTTAAAAATAGCTCACATAGCTTGCAACAAAAACTACAATTTTAAGTATCACTTAAAGAATCATAGTTTTATAAATAGCTTTGGTTGTGTTGTTTCCACCATAATCGTGGTGAAGCTAACCCACTGACACATCCACTCTCTGAGTATGGGTTTCTTGCAAGTCCTGAACAAATCTGGTTGAAGAGATGCCGCCATGTCTTTTTCAACAACTAGAGGTGAATAAATTAAATATTGTAATCGGTTGGGCTGCTCCATATGGTTTGGGGTTTTTAAGTCTCCTCACAGTCGGTTTTAGAATTGCTTGTGACTATTAATTGAATAACACTTTGTTATTTTCTTATTACTTGTACTCTCATCTTAAAGAAACACAACGTTTTATCTTAATAAAAAAAATACTTTTAATTAACAAAATCAAACATTGATTATATATTTCTAAAATAATTTTAAAATAAAATATTCGTCACCCATTTTAGAATATTTTAATACAAATATTATTTTTACAAAATAAAAATATTATCATTATTTAAAAATACATGATAAGTAAATATACAACTAATATTTATTACAAAGTTAAAAATAAATAATGTCATCTAACATTCAAATTGATGTAATTTATTGGAAAATATTAAAATATATTTGAAAAATAAAATTTTATGGTTAGAGAATGAAAATGAAATCACCAAAAGTAAAAGAGTAATTAATAAAATAATAAAATATAATTGGAAATAGCATATAATTGGAAATAGCAAACTGTGCCCAACTATTCAGGTGGGAATGAGGTTTGCTTTTTCGGAGATATTTTCATATTTGGTCCCTCAACTTTTTTAGACTTATAATATGCTTCAATTTAGTGTAAAGTTTGTCTTCTTAATTTTCAGAAATTAAACATTTCTGTAAGGAATAATGATTCCAAATTGAACTCATTATAAGGACTATAATAGTATAAAAATTTACTTAATAATAATTTTTAAAATATACATATATATAATTTTTATTGAAATACTTTTTAAGCTTATAATTGGTATAAAGATTTACTTACACTAATGTTTTAAAATAATTATAACCGTTTAAAACCATATTAACTAAAAAATAAAAAAATATATACAAAGTTTATAATACATTATTTATACAATTTTAAACCAAATTTATAAAAAATTTAAAGTGTAAAGTATATAGTATTTAAATTGTATAGTTTTTGTATAATATTTATGAAAATGTACAAAATTTACAAAAGAAGTCGAATGCATCTTTTGGGACATCTTCTGACAAGAAAACCTCCATTTTTCTTCATGTCTTTATAACCATCTGTCCAAGTGGGTCAGGCCTTTTTAACGGTCGACACGTAATCAAGTGGGGCCCTGTCTCTTTTTCGTTTTCCCGCGCTTAAAGAGACCACGCGTTTTAGCTTTTGACTTTTGAGTGTCCTATCGCATTTCAATTTCATTTCCTTTTCACGTGTATGAGTTTAAATTAGATAATATACTTTGTCATATATTTTAGATTAAATTCTGTTATTAGTCCCTGTATTTTATAAAAGTTTGGGATTTAGTCTTTTTATTTTAATTTAGTTATTTTTAGTCTTTATGCTTTTCAAATTTTAAATTTTCAATCCGAATCAAACGATAATTGTTAAATTTATTAAGTTAAGTTTTATTATTTTCAAGATTTGATATAGCAAATGTATTATCATATATGTAATGTCATGTTAGTTTGTTATTTTCATATTACTTGCTAAAAATCTAGTTAACGGATTAGCAATTGTTATTCTGTATCAATACTGAATTTTCAAATTTTAAAAAATAAAATAAAGACTTGAAATGATCCAATTTGAGAATATAAACTAAATCTACAACTATACGTATAATATAATATTAATAATTGAATTTAACTTATATTGTTTTGATTAGAACTAAAAATTTTAAATTTTGAAAAAGTATAGAGACTAAATCCACAACTTTCTCAAAGCAAAGTGTAACATATATTTTAATATATGTATAATTAAATAAAATTTACATTGACTCGTATTTAGTAGTAGCATTATAAGTAAGAGTTAATGATATTTTACCTCTAATTTTTTTTATTTTTAATTTGATCCATTAAAATAGTAACTAATAGTAAAGCAAACTTTAGGTTTTAAATATTTTTCTTCATGTATTAATTTCGTTAATAAGAGTTTATGAATAAGGATATAGGATTTTTGGTTTTCTTTATTTGTTAATTAGAAGAAAAAAAAGAAGGAAAGTTTTGTTTATAAATATACTATTTGATTTACAACTTTTTTTTTTTTTTGATATTATAAGATTGGAGGATTGGAAGAGAGATGATAGGGTTTGAACCCATGTCATCTTGGTATTAGAAGGAAGCTTAAATCATTACTCTAAATAAGTCTTGACTCTTGACTCATTCACAACAGTTTTTTTTTTTTTTTAAGAAAATACAATTATTAATAGGAGTCATGAACAATAATAATACAAAGACTTGACATATAGTATAAAAAATAAATAAATCACTACAAAGTAATGTAAAAATGTCTTGTCTATAAAATAATATCATAAAAAAAAGATAGACAAATTGACAGACTTAATGCACGCTTTCTGTAACACCCCAAACCCGGCCCAGACACTACAACCAGATCTGGTATGTCACTTGAGTGATTTTATAAAACATGTCGCGTTTTGGAAAACAATTACTAGGTTTAATTGTTAATACCAAAAATTTAATAGTTTATTAAATTATATAAGATATAAAGTTATAAATTGCCTTGGTGAATTTTAAATAAGAACTGAATTTATTACTTGCCTTAACTTAATTAAAGGAAAAATTTAAACGTCTGACAATAATAAAAGCCCAAAATAAATCGCAAACAAAAATAATAGTCTAGTGGCCCATGGCCTTATTACAATGGAATTTAAAACCCATTAATTAAAGATATTAAAAATAAAACTTCTAAGTAAAGTCTTCTGCTGGATTTAATTACTCTCTCGCATGGCCACCTCGCGCTCCTCTCCAGCCCGGTCCGATGCACTAAGTGCTACCTGAAATTGTTAAATAATAACGTGAGTTGCGAGACTCAGTGTGCAACCCTCGTGCACCATTAGATTTTGGGCCATAGCCCCACAGAATATATAGCAGAATATAATATAACAGAAATTATGCAAAGCCCAACCCAAGTCCTAGGTTTCCATCCGCTACACGCCACCCTTACTTGCCAGTCACACCATTGGGGATTTCTACAATCAACCCACACCGCTACACGCCATTGATGGCAGTCATGCTGCTCATCGTCAGAGTTGTGACAGAGTCACCAAGTTGAAATGGCAAAAGCCACCAAAAACAGAGTTGTGACAGAGTCACTAGGCCGAAATGGCATTAGCCACCAGAACATGTCACGGCAGAAGCCGCTACAATAGAACACTTCCCCTTTCAATAAACCCAACCTCATGCAATCAGAAAACAGCATACTTATCACATATGTCATCTTAACAGGAACATTCACTTAGGAATGACAAAGATCACTAACCTGGTGATCCGCTTTTTCCCTCATTGGGTTTCAATCATTATGCCGGGATTTCGGCATTTATTAGAATATAACAGATTAATAAACATATTTTAACAGGCAATCTAAATGGTGTGAAAGTGTTACACACCTGATTAATGTCGATACCCTTGCTAGACCGATCCACAACTTTGCTCAAAAAGCCGGAAAGATGTGAAAATAGTGACACTCCTATATTCGGCCAAGGGTTAGTAAATCCCGAATTTACACGTTGAAACTAATAGATCTTCTTACCTTGAAATCTCGAAAGTAACACGATTCGAGTGCTACCGATCTATAACTGTGATTGACTCCACTAAAGTTCCCTTCAGATTTCGGCACAAGTAGGCACCACAGAAGTAATTCGGCAACCACAGGAGATGAGATCTAGGGATTTCGGCTTTTAGGAAAATCCCGAAAAAAGTATGAACAAGAGAAGGCTGATGTGTCTTTAGCTTTTAAAATACTTGAGTGAAGAGTTTCGATTTCTGATAGGAAAAGAGAAGAATAAAAGAAAACAAGGAAGGGACTTGAAGATTTCGGCTAGGAAGAAAAAGAATGGAAAGAGTTTCGGCTTTTGAATCAAGGTGAAGATCAGGGATTAGGCTTAGAGATTTCGGCTTTTGTAGAGAATGAAGAAGAAGATGGAACTTTAGGAGTTTTCGACTTTTACTCAGAGAAGAAGAGAAAAGAATGAGAGAAAAACCCAAATGTCGAAATTGAAGAGATATTCCCCCTATTTATAGAAATTTTGGCACTTACCTAACCTTGCAGATAAATCCTATCTTTTCTCCTTTATCTTAATCTACTAGCTCATCTAAAAGAGACTTAATTATCTCTAACTCCTCCTTCATTTATCAGCATATTATCCACATATTTTAATCATTAAAATCCCTAAATTTTAGCCTTTATCTGCTTATTATCCACATAAAATAAATTCCTAAATAATAGCATTTATCTGCTTATTATCCACATATTTTAAACATTAAAACCCCTAAATTTTAGCCTTGTTGCCATCCACTCCACCTAATCCTAATGCCCAAAATTTAGCTAACTTAAATTAAAAGAATTGGGCTCCATGAAACTTAAATTTGGGCCCCTTACTTCCTTGTGTGGCGTCACCTCCTAAGATTGGGCCATAAGCCCACTTTGGTATTTTAAACATAGATACTACCTTTTAAACCCTATAATGCCCAAATAGATAATTTTAATCAAGGCCTTTGCCTAATTCTGAGCCCAATTTGGACCCCTATTACTTAAATTAACATATTAAACGCATAGGCCCAAAAATTCAAGATGTTACAGTTCTACCCCCTTAAAGAAATTTCGTCCTCGAAATTTCCAACTAACTATTAATCGTACTACCTAAGTCTCACTACCATGCTTTCACTGCGCACTCCAATTCTAAACCCAAAATAAACACTTAGTACACTATGGTAGAGTACGCACCGGTATTCACATCTAGAGCGTCCTCGTCCCCTTGTACTCATGCTATCGGTTCGCGTTTATCTGATTAAAAAAAATTTATGAATTATTGGTTTTCTTCCATTGATTATCCACGAACAGTCTTATGATTAGTAGTTTTAAGAGTTGTTCTTTCGAATTCGCAATTCAGTCTCAAGTTCACCTTTCCTAGTTCTATAAACTACATACATTCAACAATCAACACACAGACAACATCCATACATCCACACTCAATACATAGGGGTATTCTCGTTATTCCACTACCCAAAGGTATTTTCGTAATTTATCCTACAGGGGTATTTTCGTAATTTTCCAAAATAGGGTTCCTTGGTGATTTTGTGAAATAAGGGTATTTTGGTAATTTATAATTTGAGGGTATTTCGGTAATTTTGAAAATTGAGGGTATTTCGGTAATTTTGAAATCCGGGGGTATTTCGAAAATTTTAAAATCCGGGGGTATTTCAGTAATTTTAAAAATCAAGGGTAATTTAGTAATTTACAAATCAGGGGTACTTTAGTCATTTTGCAAATCAAGGGTAATTTGGTAATTTTACAAATTAGGGGTATTTTGGTCATTTTACAAGTCAGGGGTATTTTCAATTTTTTTTTACAAAACTAAGGGGGTATATATATATATTTTTTTTTTAAAACAAGGGTATCTTGGAGAATTTGATTTCAAAAGAATAATAGTAGTGTTCAGGTGTTTGTGGGTTTTTGGTTGTTGTCGTGTGTTGTATGTGTTTTTTTTTTAAGGAAAATTTTGTTGACTTTGTAAAATCGGGGTATATTTGCAAATCATGGTATCTTGGTACTTTTTTTTTCAAAATAAGTGTATTTTAGCAATTTTGTAAAAATAATGTGGCTGGTCCCTTTCGGGTTTTAATTATAGATTTTGGCCGTCAACAAATCCTCGTGGCTAGGGTGAGCAGAACTCACTACGCACTGTAGGATTCCAATGAAGAGGAGGTGAGTCACTAGGGATCGCTTAAGTACTGTGCTCTTAGGATCCAATCCTGACACATGCGTATGCTGTTGCCACGCCCTAGTCTCTTGCGACTCGTTCACGGGTTTGTTTAGTGAAATTAAGTCTTATGAGATTTAAGGAGTTATTTTAGCTAAGCCTAAAGTCCATCAAGTTATAGTCTAAATAGTCTACGTCCCACAAAGCCCATCAAGCCCACATACATATATAACACACAAGGAGTTCAGAATACTTACCTGGCGGACTTGGGCCGAAGACGCCGGTGCCATGCCGAGCTAACAGACCTGTTTATCATTTAAAAACATCCATGTTTCAAAAACCAATATTTAGAAAAAGTTTTGAGCCCCAAAACCCCCAAAGCCGAGTTTTGAACCGGGCTCTGATTCCAATTTGTAACACCCCAAACTCGGCCCAAACATTACAACCGGATCTGGTATGTCACTTGAGTGATTTTACAAAACATGTCACGTTTTAGAAAACAATTACTAGGTTTAATCGTTAATACCGAAAATTTAATAGTTTATTAAATTATATAAGATATAAAGTTATAAATTGCCTTGGTGAATTTTAAATAAAAACTGAATTTATTACTTGCCTTAACTTAATTAAAGGAAAAATTTAAACGTCTGACAATAATAAAAGCCCAAAATAAATCCCAAACAAAAATAATAGTCTAGTGGCCCATGGCCTTATTACAATGGAATTTAAAACCCATTAATTAAAGATATTAAAAATAAAACTTCTAAGTAAAGTCTTCTGCTGGATTTAATTATTCTCTTGCATGGCTACCTCGCGCTCCTCTCCAGCTCGGTCCGATGCACTAAGTGCTACCTGAAATTGTTAAATAATAGGGTGAGTCGCGAGACTCAGTGTGCAACCCTCGTGCACCATTTTATTTTGGGCCTTAGCCCCACAGAATATATAACAGAATATAATATAACAGAAATTATGCAAAGCCCAACCCAAGTCCTAGGTTTCCATCCGCTACACGCCACCCTTACTTGCCAGTCACACCATTGGGGATTTCTACAATCAACCCACACCGCTACACGCCATTGATGGCAGTCATGCTGCTCATCGTTAGAGCTGTGACAGAGTCACCAGGCTGAAATGGCAAAAGACACCAGAAACAGAGTTGTGACAGAGTCACCAGGCTGAAATGGCAAAAGCCACCGAAGCGAGTTGTGTGAGTCAGTCACCGGACCGAAATGGCATTAGCCACCAGAACAGGTCACCGCAGAAGCTGCTACAACAGAACACTTCCCCTTGCAATAAACCCAACCCCATGCAATCAGAAAATAGTATACTTATCACATATGTCATCTTAACAGGAACATTCACTTAGGAATGACAGAGATCACTAACCTGGTGATCCGCTTTTACCCTCCTTGGGTTTCAATCATTATGCCGAGATTTCGGCATTTATCAGAATATAACAGATTAATAAACATATTTTAATAGGCAATCTAAATGGTGTGAAAGTGTTACACACCTGATTAATGTAGATACCCTTGCTAGACCGATCTACAACTTTACTCAAAAAGCCGAAAAGATGTGAAAATAGAGCCTCTCCTATATTCGGCCAAGGGTTAGTAAATCCTGAATTTACACGTTGAAACTAATAGATCTTCTTACCTTGAAATCTCGAAAGTAACACGATTCGAGTGCTACCGATCTATAACTTAGAGATCTATGCGATTGACTCCACTAAAGTTCCCTTCAGATTTCAGTACAAGTAGGCACCACAGAAGTAATTCGGCAATCACATGAGATGAGATCTAGGGATTTCGGCTTTTAGGAAAATCTCGGAAAAAGTATGAACAAGAGAAGGCTGATGTGTCTTTAGCTTTTAAAATACTTGAGTGAAGACTTTCAGTTTCTGACAGGAAAAGAGAAGAAGAAAAGAAAACAAGAAAGGGACTTGAAGATTTCGACTAGGAAGAAAAAGAATGGAAAGAGTTTCGGCTTTATCAAGGTGAAGATGAGGGATTAGGCTTAGAGATTTCGGCTTTTGCAGAGAATGAAGAAGAAGATGGAACTTTAGGAGTTTTCGGCTTTTACTCAGAGAAGAAGAGAAAAGAATGAGAGAAAAACCCAAATGCTGAAATTGAAGAGATATTCCCCTATTTATAGAAATTTGGCACTTACCTAACCTTATGAGATAAATCCTATCTTTTCTCCTTTATCTTAATCTACTAGCTCATCTAAAAGAGACTTAATTATCTCTAACTCCTCCCTCTTTATTCAGCAAATTATCACATATTTTAATCATTAAAATCCCTAAATTTTAGCCTTTATCCTGCTTATTATCCACATAAAATAAATTCCTAAATAATAGCATTTATCTGCTTATTATCCACATATTTTAAACATTAAAACCCTTAAATTTTAGCCTTGTTGCCATCCACTCCACCTAATCCTAATGCCCAAAATTTAGCTAACTTAAATTAAAAGAATTGGGCTCCATGAAACTTAAATTTGGGCACCTTACTCCCTTGTGTGGCGTCACCTCCAAAGATTGGGCTACAAGCCCACTTTAGTATTTTAAACATAGATACTACCTTTTAAACCCTATAATGCCCAAACAGATAATTTTAATTAAGGCCTTTGCCTAATTCTGAGCCCAATTTGGACCCCTATTACTTAAATTAACATATTAAACATATTCACCCATTAAACGCATAGGCCCAAAAATTCAGGATGTTACACTTTCATTCTAGCCTTTCAATAGGGATAGTTACTAATCTCAAGCATAGGGGGCAAGTAATCAAAAAATCTTCCATTGTCAGCAAAAAATCAACACCTAGATTCACCATTAGATACATTAAATGTTTACTCTGATACCAGTTATTGCTACATTAAGTTGCCTATTTGCTCAAAATGGAAAATATAATGGAAGTGCTACAATGTACTGGTTACTACAATATGGCATTGCAAAAAAATGTGGAAACAAAACATAAATAACACCAATGTTTGTTTACGCAGTTCGGTTTCCATAGGTCTGCAAAGGCAATCTCAGTGAGTAATTTCTGTATCTTTTATCACAAATATAACAAATGATTTACAGTCTATCATTTCCCTAGTATAGAGATCTCACCTTTGTATCTAAAGACTAGAACACTCATTTTCAAATCCTTTCCCTAAGAACTTGGGTAGTAAACATTTCAACAATTTTTATAATAACAGTTTGCACTCTCACAAAAATAGTTCATTGACAGGGGCGTAGCTAGGGGGCTGGCGTGGGCCCCGACCCCCCTAAAATGTAAAATTGCTTAAAAGGCCCTTAGAATTTTTTAAAAATTTTAAATTAATAAAGGTAAAATTACACTTTGCCCCCCCTAAAATTATAAAAATTCAATTTAATCCTTTACAAATTATAAAGATATAAAGTGTAAAAAATTAAAATTTTATCCGCCCCCCTAAAAAATTATTCTGGCTTCGCCCCTGTTCATTGATGAACAAAATATATGCTTTGAGGCTTGCTAGCATAGAATCTAAGTGAATACAAGTAACTCAGTGAGAATAATTGTTACATCAATAATAACAAACAAAATCACCTGAAGGTATGCTCTCTAAAATTAGCAACACTATCTCAATCAAATCTCCACATTTCAGACTTAATTGATCCACTCAAATTCAAACCTATCTTCAAACTCCAATGATTACTTCCCATAGATGGACCATTGTATCTTAAAAAACGCATTACATTAATAGGTTCAAAGATTTTCTTCATTTAAATTATCAAATTAAATAAGACAAATTTTTAATCACCTCAGTGGCAGTTTACAGTTGGCATTGCAAATACCACTCCTCAACTCTTAACTCATTTTGCCTCAATAATAGATATTTTTAAAGTCATTTTAATTAATTTATTAATATATATTTACATAAAAGAGGGATTTTTATCTAAACCATTCTAAAATTAATTTAATTGTATACGCTTTTATAAATTGTTGTACGAATCATCATATTCCATACTCTATTTTATACATAATAGAATTCAAATAAAAGTAAAGAAGCCTAACTATTTATTCAAGGTGAACAAAATTAAACTGTTAAATAAATGTAAAATATAGTACTTTCAATCAATATAAATTTCAAATTAATTAAAATATTACGTAGACCGTAAATGTAATTATGACATTGAATAAAACGATCAATTTTTTAAATTTGTCAATTATATAAAAATTATAAAAACATAATAAATTTATTAGCTTTTAAACTAATGTATGTTTATTGAGGGTTAAATTAGAGTTGTTCATGGTCGGGTCGGGACCTAACTAAATTTTAGATCCGATTGATAGGCTCAGGCTTGACCAGAAAAAAGGGTAAAAATTTTTGCCCAAGACCAGCTCAGATTATAGATGCTAAATTTGGACTTGGTTTGTATTAATTTTTTTAAAACTATTTTACTATATAGAAAAAATTTAAAAAATATAATATATCAAATACACTAAAAACATTAAAACAAATTAGTCCCAACAAATTTTAAAAAGATATGTATCTAGGCCAGGCCTGGGCCAAAAAGAGTTTACCCGAGGCTTAGCCCGTTTAGAAAACATGCCTCGTTTTTATCCAAATCCATTTTGAACTTATATTTTTATCTAAACCCTTCTATTTTTCGAGTAAACCTTCGAACCAGATCAAATGATCTAACCCATAAACAACTCTAAATTCTACTTACAATTAAGACGGGAATAGTTTCCCAATCTATAAGCATCAACTATGTATTGAAATCACTTGAGTGGCTTCAAAGTATTGAGAATGAAATTCAAATGAAGGATGTAACATATAGTGTTTTAAAATTAAAATATCTAATTTTAAAGTTTTCATTAAAATAAAAATAATATTTAATATATTATTGATGCATAAATTTTATAATCATTAATAAATGACAAGATGACACTTCACTATTAAATAAAATGAAAACAATCAAGGACTTAAAATAATTAATAATAATTTTATTTAAATATAATTAAATTTTAATTAATTTTAATTATTCATATCAACAAATTTTGGATTTAGAGTCTTAAGTTTTATGTTTATGGTTTAGAGTTTATGGTTGTTAGTGTTTATTCATAATAGTTAAAATTAATTAATATTTAAATAAAATTATTAGTATTTATTTTTATATCTTCAATTATTTTTCTTTATTTTATTCAATAATGATGTGTTATATTATTATTCTTTGATGGTGTGCGGGAGTCATGATAATGTTTCTCCTAATTCTACCATAAAACCATTGGAACAAAAGATATGACTCTGGTCGATGTTCTTTCAAAACAAACAAAATTTTATTGTGTGTTATATATTTGAATAACTATCTAATTATTCAAACATATGCATGAGCTTAGATTTTTCAAGAAATGGATTATTCATTTGATTTTATATATTTGATTTGAGATGGATAGTAAAGGTGTTTATGGTTGAGTTTGGATCGGATCTAAGCATAATATTAACATATTTTATGCTTTTTTCAGGTCGGCTCGACTCAAAATATGTGCTTAAAATTTTGCCCAAACCCGTCTATATTTACAAAAGACTAACCCAAGCCCATTTTAGGTCCTCCCCATATTATTTTTAATTTTTTTAAAAACATTTATATTATATTATTTTAATATTTAATAATTTTATACATTCTTTTATTTATTTAAATTTTTTATATAGTCATCTTAACATTATTTTAATGTTTACATTAGAGTAGTATTATATATTTGGTATAGGTTTATTTTTTTAAAGTGTTCTAAATTACATAATAATAAAAATAACATAAAATAAAGTATTATAAACTGGGTTAGGTCGAGCTCGGGCCATGAATGTTCAAATCTGAGCCCAACCCATATTTTAAACAAGCATAATTTTTTCCAAGCTCATTTTTCGAGTATAATATTTTTACCCAAACCCTCCCAAATTTCGGGCGAGCCTTCGAACCTGGATGGATAACCCGACCCAAAAACAGTCTAATGAATAGATTTAAAGAAGTTATTAAAATTCTTAAAAAAATGATCAAGATTACTGATTTTAACTAGGGAAATAGTAAATATGATAATACAAAGATATCCACATGAAACAATATGTTAAAAAAAGGTGCAAAGATCCAACCTAAAATGTTAACCAACGTGTTAAAACTTGGTTTAGTTTAAATTAGAAAGAGTTTAATAATGAAGCATGGTATACTAAAAGGGATGATATATAAATATTAAAGAATTACATAATTTGATTAAAGTTGGAATGCTTTAAATAATGGCCTTGAAACTATTCAACAAATTCTCTATCTTATATATATAGTAATAGATTTTAGAACGAATGATATAATATTAAATGAATGTATAGCCAAATATAGGTTACTTTAGGATAAGGTATGGTGGAGGGTGAAGCCTTATCTTCAATTACTAGTTATATAAAGTCCATTGATTTGTTCTAAACCTACATACGATAGTAACGATGGAGATTGTTGCTATATTATCATTTTACTTTTACAAGCAAAATGAAATTGAATGATTAATCTTACACGATTTTCCTCGTAAGTAATGCTTTTAGCCTTAGATGGTTAATCTTTGTTATTTTAGCTTAAAAGTCTTTTTTATTTATTTGAGTTTACATAATCTGATCTCATTGCTTGCGCATTCTTTTAGGGAATAGGCTCATGAATATATTAATGGAGAGAAGTTGGATGTTGGCAAAACTTGTCTATGAAAGGCCAAGTTTTACGAGATGTGGTTGTTCCAAATATAAAAATGAAATGTAAATAATTGTTTTCCCATGTTTAGTTTAGATTCATGCACGTATACCATACAAAGATATATGCCTAATTATGAATAGATGGATTGAATTTTTGGACTTTGCCTTGTTTGACAATGCTCATCAGCAGCAGCAAAATGGAAGAGAGGAGAAAATAAAAAAAAGTTAGCGGAGGTTGAACCCTCGAGAAAAGGGAAGAGATTGTAGGCACCCAGTTATTTCTTAAACCTTACTAAATCAACCATTTGAGTTAAAATCATAATTTCGGAAATTAGGGTTTCTTTTTCTTATTTAAACTTAAAATTTATTTGGCAATAAGTGTATAGATTCATTATGTGTCATTTTATCATATTCTATTATGTGTAGGCCAAGACAAGCGACAAACTCGAATTTGATAATAAAAATAACATAAAATTACAATAAAAAACAATGATTTGAAACCAATTCCATCTTCAATATAAGATATATATCATTTAAAACTTGATTTATAAAAGATAATATAATTTTGTTTGAATAGCTGCTGTGTTTATGGAAAAGTTTTGAAGTACTTGAATAACCTATTATATTAATTATTATTATTAAATTATGATTTGGGTAAAATCATTTTAAATTGAATTGAATTGCTAATTATCTTTTCCAAACCCGATTCAAACACAAAGCTATCCAACCAGACAAATACAGTGTAAGTTTGCTGGTCATGGATTTTCTTTTCAATATTAAATTTCACCTTTTGGCAGTTTCAAGAAGAGAAATATTGTGATTTGAGTCACCAAAAAACAAATGAGGTGAGGTAAGAGAGAAAGAGAAAGAGAAAGGATTGTGATGATTTGTATGTGTGTATGTATGTATGATATGGTGCCACAATATTGCTGCCTTTATGATTGTCTTTGTTGCTGGCAGAGGTGGGAAATAAAATGAACGGTTTCAAAATCATTTTCCAATTGCTTTATTGGCCACAATCGATATTTTTGAGAACGATTTTCCTTTTTGTTTGATTCGTGGAAAAAGTTCAAATAAGAACAAAAATGTATAATGATGATATTAATTATATTTTGCGTTCATGTTTTGATAAATGATATACTGGGTTTTTTCGATTAAAATAACAGGGACTTGTGGACTAAAATTTTGTCATTGCATGTTCCATTTCTTTTTTAATATAAGAAAAATTATTTTAATTTCACAAATGTGATATGGATTACAGTTTCATACAATCTCTTCTCGTTAAATAGTTTGAATGTTCGCGTAGATAATAAAAACTACAAATGTAAATATTTTAATGGTATTTTAGGTTATTGAGACCAATATTTTTGTGTAGATATTCTTTTAATATATTATAATTCATTTTAGTATTTATGTAAATGAGTGTAAAGATTCATTTCTTTTTTCTATTATTTTCCTAAATGAAAATTCTCAAATATTTATTCATGCCAATCATTTAGAAATTAAAAACAGTAAGAGACCCACCATTATTTTTGGTCTTTTATATATGTATACTGGAAATTTTATTTACTTATTTTAATTTTAAGGCACCACAACAATCCTTTATTGATGCCAAAGTGACAATAATATAGTGATTACCTAACATGCTTTGACTGAATTGAACCTGTCATTTCCTTTTCTTTCACATTCCCAATCTTTTTCCCACACTAAACAAAGTCAACAATTAGAGGAAATTGGCATTGTCATGTTTAACAAGTGATTGTACAGCTAAAATCATCATATTCAATCTTTCATATTAATGCAACCAAAAAATTAATACCTATTTTGTATTTACATGGTATGGATAACACGTGTCATAGGCTTGATCAAGATTAGATATTCAAAATCAAAAACTTATTTTCTAAAAATGAACTTAAATTTAACAAAATAGTCTTAACCATAACGATTGATCTGTATTATAAAATATGAAAAAGTAGAGGAATTAAATTCTTAAAATTAAAAGATAGGGACTAAATTCTAAATTCATGAAAAATACGGAAACTTATCAATCAGGAATCAGTTCTTCCGCCTAAGAAATTTAGCTGATGAATGCGGGGTTTAGCAATGTTTTCTAGTGTCGCTAGAGTCAACAAATATAATTATCATGAATAAAATTAACATATGATTGTTAATTATTCCATCAACATAAATAAATAAATAATATTTAGATTGGAAAGGGAACAAGTATGATTTGGATTAAATCTTCATTAGATTTTGTTTAAATTGTTATGTTTCTGAGATGATTGGAAGATGTCTATTTCAAGCCAAGGAATTAATTCAAATATTCAGTAGACGAAGACGTGGATATCTGATATATATTTTGCAGTTGCTTTCAATCCGTAGTATCTTCCCATGACCTTTTTGCACTTTGATCACTTCATCTCTATTTGACCTTTGCTAAAATTGGGGGATATGCATAGTTGAGACCCTTTCTGAATTATTTGTTATTTCAATTTATAAATAAATCTTTTTATTTTGAAAATCCAAATACCACCAGGATCAACTAGCAGCAAAATACCCCAGGTAAGTTAGTTTTCAGCCCCCTTACAGTCTCCTATATTTGTACTAACGCGCATGGGTTGCAAGGCCAATAGATTGACCCTTACACAACCCTACTAATCCTATTAAGCTACAACAATGGGATCAACCGATCCCTTCTTACCTACAGAAAACGACATCCCTTAAGCTAGGCTCAAAATTGAGTACAAAAACTAGGTACCATCATCACCATCACTATAAAACTATTCCCTCCATTTCCATTATACCAAGCCTTTTAGTCTGACTTAAGCATTAGAGAATGTCCCAAAACACTAACTCCAAAGCCTCTATAGCTCACTCTTGTTTTGCATGAAGCACAACAACTTTACCTCAGATCGAAAGCTTAAGCACCTAGCCTCCAACCCAACTCAGCGTATGTGAGAAGTGGACAACAATCCATGAATCCCTTTACTAAGATGCCCACCACACAAGTTCCCACTTCCATAGTCATTTTTGCATAATCGATATAATTCTAATGACTAGTTCTAGTAAATTTTGGACATGATTGCTACTAATGTTAGTGAATTTTGTTTATTTTTTACATGTGCAATTTATGTCGTAAAGATAATAGAAATTGGAGCCAACTAGTGCAATTTTCGCATGACTAATAATGGTCAAGGCATGGAACATGAGACACATGAGGACTTTTTTTTATCAAGTAAATTACGATGAGTTTAATTTGAAATAAATAGTTTTTTTTTTTTAAATTTAATCACTTAGGGTTTTCGTTTTCGTTTTCGTTTTCCTTGAAGGATGTTTATTATATTCGGTGATTTTGTTATTTTACGATTTTTATTATTTTAAGATTTTATCAATTTAAAATATTGTTTTTGTATGCATAGTGGTAAATTTCAGCAATAGCTAGGCAACGAGTGAACTATTTTTATTTTCTTTGTTTTCAATAATATTTGGGCATTTTTCTAAAATTATGAGTTGTTAAATTTTAAGAGGTATGTGAGATTCAAAGTGTTTTTCATTTCTTTTTTATTCAATTGGTATTTGCTCATTCTCCATTTTATGGGATAGGTCGTACCACTTTTTATTATTACTCTTTGTATCATTTCAAGTTGGGCTATTGTTCAATTTTCAAGATAATAAATAGTTAATTAAATCCATAATTATCTTTTTATTCTAATAATTAGAATAAGTTAATGTAAATTGATCAAAATTGAGTATTTAAGTTATGATGTGGGAGTAGGTAATATAATTTAAATGAATCGTACACTTGATTAGTTGTTGATTGGAGTCGAGTTTTTCTAGTTCATAAGATTGTTGATGAATTAAATTTTAAAAGTTTCTTTTAGATTTGTTCGGTTGACAAAGGGTTAATTGTCAAATTGTTCTTGTAATTAATTTACAATAAGGAAATATTTGTGGTTTGTTCTTTAATCCCTATAATCAGCTTATCATTAAATAACAAGATGAGAAAGGATTGTATATATGAAACTGTGATTCTACATCATCCTTATCCCTTTTCAATGTGAAAATGACAAATCATATTTTTTCTCCTAATTTTTAGTGTTTTTAGTTTGATTTGAATTTTTTCAGGAGAAAAATGTTGAAAATCAAGAGAAAAAATCTGATTTGACATTCTTTTATTTGAAAGGAATAAAGATGACGTAAAATAACAGTTTCATACAATCCTTTCTCATAAGAAGACATCATAAATCCATGACCAATATCAATACTAAAGCTAATATCACAAGTAATGCTGAAATTTTTAACATATTTATTTATTCTTATTAATTTGAATTACTGTTATTTTACATTCTTTTTCCTTTTATTTACATTTATTTTATTATTTTGGAATAATTAAAACCCCTTTTATTTATTTTTTTGGCCGATACTTAATCGCTCTCATGACTAAGCTCTAGTCACAATAAAACTTATTTCTTTTTATCCAATCTCTGCAGTATTCGATCCTATTTCACTATTTACGAATTTAGTCAACTTTTAGGCATAAAAGATTAAATTTGATGTATTCTACCCGTCAACCTTCCACCCCACAGTTCTGTGTCCTAAACACTTTAATGTCTACCTTAAACCCTCAAGACTTGCTATCCTTTATAAGTCTTTAATTTATTGAGGCCAGCAGCTATAACACCCACCACAATAAGAGCCTTCCAAGTATCTTCGCTTCAAGTGCCATCATCCTTCACAAACTAGGTATCCCTACAACCTTTTTGACTCTTACACCAACCTCTTGCATATGTGTTTGTATTCCCAACCAAAAGTACTTGTTTTCCCATCTATTTCTAATACTACTAGTTATCCTAATGCTTCCACACTACTTGAAACTAACACCTTTGTCTACAATGCGTGCAACAATTGACCCTATAAACTCACAAACAAACCCTACATTTGTAAATGCGATCATACCTGACACCCTAAGCTACCCATAAGCTATCTTTCAACCCTCTTGTGCATATATGGGGTACCCTTTAGCATCGACACACCAAGGACTTGACTAGTATGCCTAATACCTCCAACAGATCTAAACTCTTACTTGTGATCCTTAGCTGCCCAACAAAAACTTTTGAATAAAAGGAGCAACTATTGCAAAACCAAAAGCAACAACCCAAACTTGCCCGTGAACAACAATGTATTCCCACCAAATGTCCGAAAAGCTTTGGCTCATCTGTATAACAATATGGGTCGTATAATAGAGAAAAAAAAAAAAACCCACATACAACAAAAGACAACATAATGCTGAGCATCAATGCTTAGCAGTACCTGTACACAGAGCTAGTAGAACAAATTGAACTTTGAGACAAAAGACAAAAAGTCTAAAACAACCAACAAAGATAAGTTTGATTCGTTGTATTCAGAACATAGCCCCTTTTAATTTGTGCTCCTTCAATAACTTTCAGGTGTGCCTAATCTGATTTAGTGCCACATTTTCCCTACTACGCTTAGAGGCGTTGCTAGAACCTGGCGGTGCTCATTGACACAGGTTCTATCGTTCAACCAGCTCAAATGACAGCTCCTAAGATGCGATCAATCAATCCCCTCTGAGCTATAAAAAAATTAGCCACCAAGGCAACCTCAAAAGCCAGTACCATTATCACCTTTTTTCTTGATCTCCTTTATTGTCACTCTATAGAAGTATTCCCTTGTTTTTTCATTATACCATTATCGAAACCATTTTTGAAATCGACTTTTATTTAGAAAATGAAAATGAGAGTCGCCACCAATCTTTTTTTATGAAATTTGATCTGATCACCTCGTAGTTTAATTGTTTTAACAAAATATTTGATTTATCAAAGCAATGTTTTTCGGTCTACAAAAATTCAGAAAACAGCTTCGAGAGTCGGTTACGCACGAGCGAGGAAGGATTAGCACCTTCGTGACGCCCAAAATTGGTACCTAATTGATTAATTCGTGTCTTAATGTCAAAAGTTGTAAACTTGAAAATAATTTGACAATACGATCCCTCTATGCATTGATGTTAATCTTGCTTACAAATTGCTTGAAATAAACAGAAAGTATGCTAAAGACCTTCTCATCTTGTGGCAACAAAATGTCATGTCCTGTAAGTTAGGACACGACACTTCGAATCCTTGAGAATAAGCTTGCCTTTTCTTTTTTATTTGAAATCTTATGTATTTTAATTTTTGAAAGAATATTCGGTTTGAGTTCAACGAGAAAAATCGAAACCCCGTCAGTTAGGGCACGATTTTATCACATCTTCCAAATACGGAACATTGCCTATTTTTTGAAAATTTGTTGGTGTATTTGGGTAAAAATTAATATAATATTTAAAACGATATATATTTAGCTTATTCGGGCATAGTAAAAAATGCGTAAGTATGTTTAAACATGATTCATGACGTAGTTACAATAAAATGAAATGATAACGCCAACGATATACAAAAAATTAAGATATCGAAAATGATGATGATATATAATGATAAAACACCAAATAAACAAACAATGATCATATTATAACTTCTAATTCTATACTAATTAAATGATAATGAGGAAAAATAGATAATAATGTAAATGATAATAGTAAGAATAATACGAAAGACAAGTGCACAAATAAAGAAAAACATAAATATCATATATATATATTATACATATAAAAAGGATAAGAGATAATGAATAGATAAATAAATGAAATAATGTTCTAATTCTAATATCAATAATCAAAACATAAAATAATAACGTTAATAATAATAATGATAATAATAATAATAATATAATGATGGGGCGACAAAATATGCACAGATAAAGAAATAAAGAATAATATGAACTAAAAAAGAAGTAGAAAATAAAAAAATAAAATATATATATGCGAACAAATAAATAAATAGATAAAAATAATACATATAAAATCTATAAAAAATTTGATATTAAATGAATACGGGATTAAATCATAATTTAGACAAAATAGCAAGTATAAAACATAATAAAATAAAATAAATTGAGTACGAAAATAATACAAAGGACCACTTCGAAATGCACAAAAAATACGAGGGATTAATTGGGAAAATATCCCAAAACCTGCGTTATTTCCCCTTGATAAGTCGAGGGACCGAAATGAAATAAAAGTAAAATTACAAGGTAAAAATTAAAAAGACAAAGAAATAGAAATAGGATTTGATTTTAAAAGCAGTTAAAAAGAGAGGGACCAAAGAAACAAATAAACCATATCCTTATCAAAACACACGGGTCTGAATCGGGTCGGACCGGATTCGAGTCATCGGATCATCTGATACGACGCTGATAAACTGTAAAAGTAACATATTTTAATCCCGCATTTAGCTTACTTTCGGATGATTTATCCCTTGATTCATATAAAAAGGTGCTCTTAATCCTTTCTTTTCATGTCTTATACCCAGGAAAGCACCCGAGGATAAAAAGAACATAAAATGGAGTAAATGGGCCATATCACGAGATCGACACGACCTGAACTTAAGCCCACATGGTCGTGCCTCATTGATCATCTAGAACAAGGCCTGACCCCCGATTCACACGGCCGTGCCTCATTAAAGAAATCCGAACACGGCTTAAAGACTAGTAACACAGGCGTGTGACATGGCCGTGTCCCTGTCGTGGCAAAAGACAATTTCATTCGGAAAAGGATACTAAGGGAGAAAGAAATGCATTCCAAGAGCCTATATATACCCCTAAGTACCACCTTGAAGACGACGGCGAGCTAGGCCAAGGAGCCAAGCCGAAAAGGTCAGGTTTGTAGGGAATCACTCGAAGATAGCCAGTTGATCCATCTCAAGAAGCCAGAATTCTACTCAAGACGGCGGATCTCTCCTTCAATTCCTTCAGGGAGTTTTAGGGATTTCTTATGTTTTGTTTTATCTTTTCTCTTGAGATGTTTTCTTTATTTGTTATGAACTAAACCCTTCAGATACCTGAAGGGGATGAAACCTAGATGAATCTTGTTATTGTTTTCTGAACTATAAGATAAATACTTGATCTGTTCTTAATTATGTGTGCTTAATTCTTGTGTTAATATTTCTGGGATATTGATTCAAGTCAGATGTTCTTATGTGGTGGAGCAAAAGTCCCTGCTTAAGAATAGATCTAGCATAATTAAAGCGGAGTCGTTCGCGCGCCTAGAGATAGGGTGACGAGATTTTGCCGGATTAGGATGAAACCTAATAAGGGAATCCATAGATCGAGTTAATGTGATTCTAGGGGTTTTAATTAGAAAGAGATTTCAATTAATCAACTTAGGGTTAGTTATTATTCGCTTCGAGAGAGGGTTTAATATAACTTAGGGAATCCTACGGATCAAGTCAAGTGAATAAATCGTATGGTTCAGTGTTAGATAACAAGTGAAGTTTAGGTGGATTCTTCCTAAAGGTATCGTCTGAATCAACTGAGTTTTCCCAAAAGTATTTCTCCAATTCATCCTTTTTTGTCTTTGTGTCTTTAGCTTAGTGGTTAGATAGATTTAGATTAAACAACAACTTCACCTATTTTAGGCTAGATAATATGAAGAAAGTTAGTATTAGTACTTTTAGTTCCTTTGGGTTCGACAATCCGGTCTTGCCTAAGCTATACTACTGTTCGATAGTTACACTTGCCTTTAATCGTTGTCAGAGTTAGTTTCCAGGTTCGATCATTCTCTTTATAAATTTTAAGACTTGATAAACATACGATCAGACACCGTTTCAAGTATCCCCCGTTTAAAATGGTCTAGGGACCAAAGTGAAAATGAAATATAATTAAATGGTCAAATTTAAAAAAGGAAAAAGGACCACATTGAAATCCACTTAAAAAGCAGAAGGACCATTCGTGCAAATATACCTTTAAAAAAAAGACGCGGATCCTAGGATCGGGTTGGGTCGACGCGCGAGTTAGCTTCGAAACGACTTTGTTTTGACGTCTATGTTCACTGGCCCAGAACGACGTCGTTTTATTCGATTATATAAGTCAAAATTTTTACAAAAAAATCATTTTATCCTCCAAAAAAAAAAAATCTAAGAAAACTCTCTCCCCTCTCTCTCAAAACTCCCACATCTAGCCTAGGCTCCGGTCGCCGGATCACCATAGCGGCTGCCGGTCTCCGGCGACGGCGCCGCCGTCCGTGGTGGCTGAAAAATCACCGAATCCCCTTTTTTGTATTTTTTACGTAAAACTCTGGCCGGGAGTTAAAAAAATCCCAAAATAAACCTAAAACTCTCAAAGAGAAAGAAAACCTTTCGGTTCTCAGTATATTCAGTCGCAGCCTTGGCCGAATCCCAATGGATTCGATAGCTTTTGGAATCGAAAGAAACGTCAATGGCGGTGCGGAGACCAAATGACAGGTAAGATTTTATTAATATTTACTCATTATTTTATGCCTTTAAAAAATAAAAAATAAAATAATAGATAAAAAATCACCTCTTGAAATTCTTGTTCTCGTTTTTATTATTATTAATATTGTGTGTCCTACAATCTGTTTTTTTCATGGCTTTATAGTGGATTACAAAAAGTTTTTGTCACTATTTGTTTTCTACTGTTTCTGCTCTGTTTCGTGCTCTATTGCCCTTATTTCTTTTTTCTTGCAGGTATTCTTGGAGGGTCAACGACAAGGAAACTTATTCTGGTACAAGGCTGAGCAGAAGGAGTCAGGCCTCGGGATGAGGCGTGGGCAGTACGCCCGAGGAAGAGCGGACCATATGGGAGCTAGGGTTTCTGCTTCTGCTAAAATTGTTTAATCATATGGGCTTGCAATTTTTGGGCTAGGTTTTTTATTTTGGGCTTGAATATTTGGGTAGTGGATTTTTTTATAAATTTGGACTGTTTAATTTTAGGCTTTTATTTGGTTTTGAGCTCGGGCAAATTGGGCCTACTACAGCTGCCCTTCTTTGCTCGTTGTCGTGTAACGAGAATGGAGCAAAGACTTTTAAGAAGGACTAATTTTGCCCGGTCTTGCCAAATCTTGACTTCTTAGTGCTCATCTTCTTTAAGTGGCCTCGTTCTAACCCACTGTAACTTCAGGGGTATAGGAATTGTTGCTTCGATCCACTCCACTACAATTTCAGGGTAATAAGACTTGTAGCTTCCATCTGCTCTGCTGCAACTTTAGGGAGATAAAACTTGTAGCTTCAATCTATTCCACTGCTCCACTCTAACTTCGAGGAGAAAATGTTTGTAGTTTTAATCTACTCTACTGCAACTTCAGAGATATAAGATTTTCTATCTTCAGTTTGCTCCACTACAACTTCAGGGAGATAAGACTTGTAACTTCAACTTACTCCACTGCAACTTCAATGAGATAAGGTTTGTGGCTCTAATCTGCTCCACTGCAAGGTCAAGGAGATAAAATTTGTAGCCTCTTCAATCTGCTCCACTGCAACTTTAGGGAGATAAGATTTGTTTTTTTTTTTAACCTGCTCCACTGCAACTTCAGAGAGATAAGGTTTATAGTTTTAATCTACTCTACTACAACTTCAGAGAGATAAGATTTGCTATCTTCAGTTTGCTCCACTGCAACTTCAGGGAGATAAGATTTGTGGCTTTAATCTGCTCCACTGCAACTTTAGGGAGATAATATTTGTAATTTGTAACTTTAATCTGTTCCACTGCAACTTCAGGGAAATAAGATTCACTATGGTAGATTTGATCCGACCTACTACAACTTCAGATGTATAAGATTCGTGACTTCACTGATCTGTTACACCGTTCTCTGGGGAACATAACCTATAGAATCCATTTCATAGGCCTATTTATGCCTAGTGATTAAGATGTCATGGTCAGGATGAATCGAATGCTCCTAACTAGATGTGTATGAATGATATTTGCATGAATGCACAATGTTATTTTTCGAGAATGGTCCCTTTTTAATGCTTAGGTTGTCTTTGCTCGCTATTTATCAAGGTTTTATCATTGATGTGTTACCATGCCTTCTTATTCAACTTGTATCTTTAATAGAAAATCCAAAAAAATAGTCACAATTTAGACTATTTTTTTCTCAAATGTTTCCAACCCCTAAGTTTGGTTAGTTCTGAACAGTGGTCTTGTTTTCATATCCTTGTACTATTTTAGAAAACCTTTCAGAGCAGTATGCAGAACTCCCTTTAATTGAATATTATTAGTCCATTAATCGTTATTTTAATGTAAAAATGCTTGAAAAAAAATTGTAATAATAGACAAGATCGAAGTTTATTGAGAGTAAGGCTCAAAATGAATAGATTAATTAAAATAGAAAATTTACTTAAATACAAAGCGAATAGGATGAAAGCAGATGCCCCAGATATCGTAACATGAGCTTCTCCACACAAACTCCTCGAGGACCCTTTGAACTTGATATGTGTTTAGAAGACCTAGAATGCTTTGTTGATGCTTCAAGACGTAGCATCTCTCCTCCTTGTTCATTCAGGGATAACAAGACTACCACATGCCCCATTTTTGATCAAGATTTGAATTGCCCTTTTCTTGGGTTTTCAATTCAAAAACCCTTTGGTCTCAAGGTGCCCTTTGCGAGTTTTCACCTTAGCCTCTCCCTTTTTTTTAGGTGAAGTACTTTTTGACTGAATCTGAATTTACATGATTGGGCAAGTTTTTGTCATCCATCTCAGTTAAAATCAGCACTCCTCCGGAAAAAGGCCTTATTTACCACATAAGGTCCTTCCCAATTTGGCATCCATTTTCCTCTGAAATCCTTTTGTACGGGAAAGATCGTTTTTAATACTAGGTCCCCCTCATGGAATTCTCTAGGACAAACTTTTTTGTTGCAAGCTCGCATTATTCGCTTTTGGTACATCTGACACTGACGGATGGCTTTCAACATTTTCTCTTCAATCAAGTTTAGCTGATCATATCGTGATTAGATTCATTCTGCTTCATCCAACTTCAATTTTACCAAAACTCAGAGAGAAGGAATCTCAACTTCAATGGGTAAAACTGCCTCCATTCTATAAACCAAAGAGAAAGGCGTTGCCCCGCTTGAGGTCCTGACAGATGTTCGATAAGCATAGAGGGAAAATGGTAACTTTTCATGCCAATCTTTATAAGTATCAGTCATTTTCCCCACGATTTTCTTAATGTTCTTATTGGCTGCCTCCACTGCACCATTCATTTTTGGGCAATATGGTGTTGAGTTGTGGTGTTTGATCTTGAATTGACTGTAGACTTCTGATATTGTGATGTTGTTCAAATTTAGTGCATTGTTAGATATAATCCTTTCTGGCATTCCATATCGACATATGATCTCCTTCTTTAAGAACTTGTTGACTGCTGACTTCGTGACATTGGCATATGAAACAGCTTCTACACACTTTGTAAAGTAATCGATGACCAGAAGATGAATCGATGCCCGTTAGAAGCTTTGGGTGAAATTGGCCCAATAACATCCATGTCCCACATAGAGAAAGGCTACAGAGAAGTCATAATATGAAGAGATAAGGGATGTACATGAATTTTATCTCCATGAATTTGACACTTGTGGCATTTCTTGATGTAACTGATGCAATCTCCTTCTGTGGTGGACCAATAATACCCGAATCTCATGATTTTCCTAGCCATTATAAAACCATTGGCATGTGTTCTGCAGACACCCTCGTGGACTTCTTCTAAGATTTTCTTAGCCTCGACAGCATCTACATATCTTAGTAGCACCCAATTCTTTCTCCTTTTATATAGGATCTCTCTATCTAAGACATAGTCATTAGTCGGTCTTCTCAACGTCCTTTTATCATTCTCAGTTGCTTGGTCAGGGTATTCATGATTCTTCACATATCGCAGTATATCGTTGTACCAATGGTGATTATCCTTTTCTTCCTCTTCTTCGATATTGTAACAATGAGCCAGAGTCTCATAAATACTCATCTGGATAGGCTTTACATCCTCTTGTTTGTTTGCTTTGAACATCAAAGCCAAAGTAGCCAAGGCATCAGCCATCTGATTTTCATCTCGTGGGAGATAATAGAAGGTGATGTCATCAAACTCCTCAATTGACTCAAAAAACAACCTTCGATAATTAATTAACTTGGGATCTCTTGTCTCCCATTCTCCTTTGAGTTGATAGATCACTAGTGCAGAATCCCCATATACCTCTAGCACTTTGATCTTACGTTCTATGGCTGCACGGATACCCATGATGCATGCTTCATATTTTTCCATATTGTTCGTGCAATCAAAATCTAATTTGCTAGTGAAGGGATGATGATCTCCGTTTGGGGATACTAGGACTGCCCCAATTCCGTTACCCAAAGCATTTGAGGCTCTGTTGAAGTTTAGCTTTCAATGATGACCTTCTTGAGAGTCTTCTTCAATGGTTGTAACATACATTAGATCTTCATTCGAGAAACCAAAGTTCAAAGGCTCGTAATCTTCCAGAGCTTTACTGGCCAGAAAATATACTATTGCGCTCCCCTTTTTTATAGCCTTTTGATTCACATAGACTATATCAAATTCAGATAGCAGAATTTGCCACCGGGCCATTCTTCTATTCAAAGCCGTCGACTCCATCATGTACTTTAGAGGATCGAGTTTTGAGATGAGCCAAGTTGTGTGGTACAGCATGTACTGTCTCAATCTTCAGGTTGTCCAGATCAAGGCGCAACATAACTTCTCGATTGGCGAATACCTTGTCTCACATTCGGTGAATTTCTTACTGAGATAGTATATCACTCTTTCTTTTCTTCCTGACTCATCATGTTGACTAAGCACGCATCCCATGGAATTCCTGAATACTGCCAAGTACAGTATCAACGACCTATCTAGGCTAAGAGGCATCAGTACTGGGGCATTGGACAGGTAATGTTTGACCTTGTCGAAAGTTTCCTGACACTCCTCATCCCAAACGCCTGGATTGTGTTTCTTAAGGAGACAGAATATGGGGTCGCATTTCTCAGTCTGTTGTGAAATGAACCAGGCGATGTTGTAACAGTCTGGTTTATACCCTAGTCGAAACAGTGGTTTCAGGACTACAAATCTGAGTCCTTATAATATTTTAATATTATATTTTATACTATTGATATGTGGTTTAGCATGTATTAAATTTCCATATGTTAATTTGATTGTCTGTGTGATTAATTTGACCAAAAGGATTAAATTGCATGAAATGTGAAAGTTGCTTGCTATTGGCCAAAGCACCTATGTGTTGTGGTTTTATAAATGTGAGGACTTATTTGGCAAATAAGCCAATTCCATGATAGTGGATGGTAATAAAGTGACACATGTGCATTTTATATGATTATTAGTTTATATTATATGTTATAATTGTTTTATTACTTATTCATTAAGTAATTATTATATTATAATATTTTAAAAGAAACAAAAGATGAGTGTTCATCTTTTATTTTTCTTTCCTTGAACGAAAAACAAAAAGAAAAAGGAAAGAAGAAAATAGCAAGGTTTGGCTAAGTTTTGAGCTTGATTAAGGTATGTTTTGGCTATGGTTTTTAATAATTTTTATGTTTTTGAGATTGTTGTTTTGTCTACTACAAAACCCATGTTTTAATTTTGTGAATTGATGATGTTTGTGTGAGTTTCCATGGTTGATAAGTTAAGCTTTTTGATGATTTTTGGTGTTAAATGAAATATGAGTTAGATAAACACACTTTGTTCTTGGAGCTTTGATGAATTTAGCTAAATAGGGCTAAATTGTGATAATATTATTTTGGAGGATCAGTTTATGAATTTGATGAAATATTTGGACTTATATAGTCCCTAGAGAAATTCGGCCAAGCATGTGTGTGTGTAGATTTTGTGAATTTAATGTTTTGTGAAAAATGGACTAAATTGTCTAAATATGGAAATATGAGGGCTAAGTTGCAAATTGCCCTATATGTGTGTCCATGGATTAAATTGAACGAATTAGTGATTAAAAGGGTTAATTCTGAATATGTTTAGATCAAGAACAAAAGAAAACGGAATTAGATCGCGGGAAAGTGAAAGTAACCGAGTAGCCATTTTTATTCCGATAAGCCGAATCCGAGGTAAGTCATATTGCTAATAAATGTAATTGTATTGAATTGAGTTTCTTTACATGACTATAAATGATAATGATTGCATTTGTGATGCTATGTATATGAATTCTGAGATAAGATCGACATAGTGATAAATCGGAGAAGTTTTATATGAACTTACGAATACAAATGTATCTGTTCTGTTTTGTCATGTAAGAGCACGTCTGGGACGTTGGCATTGATTTGATAATCGAGTAAGACCCTGTCTGGGGCAGTGGCTTTGATATCTGATTACGTGTATGACTTCGATATTTGATTACGTGTATGACTTCGATATCTGACTACGTGTACGGCTTCGATATCTGATTTCGTGTATGGCATCGTTATCTGATTATATGTAAGACCTCGTCTGGGACGTAGGCATCGTTATCTGATTATATGTAAGACCTCGTCTGGGATGTAGGCATCGTTATTTGATTATATGTAAGACCACGTCTGGGACGTTGGCAACTATATTAGCTTTTCGCGTAGGACTATGTCTAGGACATCGGCATTATATTGAATATGAGTAAGACCCTGTCGGGGACAGTGGCATCAATATCTGAATATGAGTAAGACCCTGCCGGGGACAGTGGCATCAATATCTGAATATGAGTAAGACCCTGTCAGGGATAGTGGCATCAATATCTGAATATGAGTAAGACTCTGTCGGGGACAGTGGCATCAATATCTGAATATGAGTAAGACCCTGTCTGGGACAGTGGCATCAATATCTGAATATGAATAAGACCCTATCTAGGATAGTGGCATCCATAATTGATTGCAATTAAGACCACGTCTGGGACGTTGGCATTGTATAACTATTCCAAGCACTCTACCTATTCTATTAGATTACAAATGATTCAGTTGTCAAGTTTGAGAAACAAGGAATATGTAAATTATATATTTGTTCAGGTAAATTTGATAAGTACACATTGTGTGTATAAGATGGTAAGTAATGCCTTAAACTTGCCTAGATGAATTATGTATTTGAATATGGGATTGTAAGTATGTTATATGTATAGAAAAGTTGTGAACTAATAAAGTGTGTACTAATATGAAATTTTGAAGAATGAAAGACCTAAGTGAATGTACTAAGAAGAATTATGATGGTGAAATTGAGTCATTAGTGAATTTTTAGATTTATTTTATGCTTTGAGTGTTTATATGCTAAGTTTATTGGTATTATGACTTACTATGCTATTGGAAAGCTTACTTTGTGTGTGTGTTTTCTCTGTTTTATAGGTCGTCATAGCTACTATAGGCTCGGGACCGCCAAGGATCATCATCACACTTCTAAACTCGTTTGGTACCCTTTTGAAAATGTATATAGCGAAATATGGCATGTATAGGCTAGATTTGTATATATATATGTTTATGAAGTGAACTTAGCCATGCGTTTTGGCAAGTTTTGAGTTGGTAATGTGCTTAAATGAATAAGTTATATGATACAAATCTTGATATGGGTTGATGCATATAAAATGGTTAAGTTTTGTTTAAGCAATGGATTATTTTGATTGTGTATGAATTAGGCGTTTTTGGTGTGTTCTAATAGCCTAAAAATGGTGAAAATAGTAGTTTTCACACACTAGACACATGGGCGTGTGCCCAGGCCGTGTGGCAAAGTCAGTAGCTAAGAAAATCACCCACGGGCTAGTCCCACGGCCGTGTGTAGCAAGTCAGAATCTACCCATGGGCTGCCCATGTCCATGTGAATTCCCCTCGGGCAGGCCACACGGGCATGCCCCAAACCACACGGCCATGTGCCCCTATTTTCAAGAAAAAGTTTCTAAAGTTTCTATTTTAGTCCTAAATCATTTCCTAATCATATTTTGGGTTTTGTAGGTCCATATTAGGGTCGTAAAGATGAGATTTGAAAAATTTTAAATTGTGCCTCGGGATTATGTCCCAATTTACTCGATCATTTATGTTTAACTCCGGTAATACCTCGTAATCCTGTTCCGGCGACAGTTTAGGGTTAAGGGGTGTTACAGATGTAATTTAGTCTTCCTAGGAAACCTCGAACTTCTTTTTGATTGTGTGGCGGAGGTAAATCTTGTATAGCCTTAACTTTATCTGGGTCGATCTCGATCACCTTTTCACTGACTACAAATCCTAGTAATTTTCCCGACCTAGCCCCGGAAGTACATTTTGCTGGATTGAGTTTCAGTTGGAATTTTTTCAATCTCAAGAACAATTTTCTCAAGACTTTTACATGCTCCTTCTATGTTCGGGACTTTGCGATCATATCGTCTACATAAACCTCGATTTCTTTACGCGTTATATCATGAAACAAAGTTACCATAACTCTTTGATACGTTGCTCCCGCATTTTTCAGTCCAAATGGCATCACCTTATAGAAAAATATTCCCCACATGGCCACGAATGTGGTCTTCTCCATGTCTTCATGATGCATCTTTATTTGGTTGTATCCTGGGAAACCATCCATTAAGGAGAACAGTGAGTAACCTGCTGTGTTGTCCACTAAATTGCCAATATGTGCCAATGGGAAATTATCTTTCGGGCTGACTTTGTTCAAGTCCCTGTAGTCTACGCACATTCGTACTTTCCCATATTTTTTAGTGATAGGGACAATATTGGCTACCCATTCTGAGTATTTAACCACCCGTAAGAAACTAACATCGAATTATTTCTTGACTTCCTCTTTTATTTTCAGTAAAACATTGGGCCTCATCCTTCGGAGCTTCTGTTGAACTGGCTTGCACTATTCCTTTATGCGGAGCCGGTGTACCACGATATCAGTACTTAACTCGGGCATGTCTTGATATGAGCATGCGAAGACATCCTTAAATTCTTAGAGTAATTCAATGAGGTCTTGCTTCGTCTCTGTGGTAATGCAAGTTCCTATCTTCACCTCTTTTTCCTCTCCTAAGCTCACAATTTCCACTGACTCTTTATAAGGCAAGATTTGTTTCTCATCTTTTTCTACCATCCTCAACAAATCAGGAGATAGGTTACAGTCTTGATCATCTTCAAAATCTTGAGAATCCTTCATATACATATCTTGCTCAAAAGGAGATTCTGAGTCAGTAGCAGCGTCGCTCATATTATTGATATTTGGAGACCTGTTATAGGGATGAAGAAAAATCCAAAGAACAAAAGAATCTAAGAATAATTATCTGTATGGTATGATTATGATTGAAATGAAAAGAATATTTGCTCAAGATGATGCATTTTATTGAAATAAAGATGTTGGACATAAGCCTATTTCACAAAAGGATTCTTATTGCTTCTAGGCTTATAGCAATAAGTGCATTTTGAACATTACTCTGAATTAACTCTAAAAACTACAGGAATCTCTTTCACAGTCCAATTGTTCAGAACAATTCCAGGTAGATAGGGGCAGATGTCTGATAAATTTTCCCCCTAGATTCCTTCTTCAGATATGGTGTTGATGTTCAGATTTCCCAACATTTTTTCAGCGGTCTCTTTTCTTGACATCTTTCGTTCAGGTTGAACAGTTCCTCCTGACACGAAAGTTTGGATATGTGGGGAAAGGTCATCAGTTCCCACTTGACCCCTTCCCCACTCAGTCGCGCTCTTCTCCTTTCTTATTTTTTCTCCTGCTCTCTCTTCTTTTCCCTCGCATTTGGCCTGTATCTTAAGCCAAAGCGGTCTCATTTGTCCATGAGCATAGGTGTCTCAACCCTTCCTCGTAGGCATTTTCCAAGTCCTCTCCCAAGCAAGGCTCATTTCCCAACTGTCAGTAGCAGGCCCATCCTTGTAGTTTTAGAGATTTTAAGAATCGGGATCTTGTTTCCTTCGGCAATAAAGGTTGCATTCACAAATTCCAACAATCGAAAAGAACATTCTATCGCTTCATCGTCTGTCTCTACGTATGGCGTGTCACTGGTTACGGATGCAATAATGTCCTCTTTTGCGCTTATCGTTACTAGCCGACCCTCAGTTACCAACTTTAGCTTCTGGTGCAGTAATGACGATACTGCCCCAGCAGTGTGAATCCAAGGCCTCCCCAACAAATAATTATAAAAAGGCCTAATGTCCATCACCAAGAAATTTACTTCATACATGTTTGAACCAATCAAGAGGGGTATCTCAATCCTTCCCATCACCTTGCTTTTGGTTATATCGAATACTCTCACTATGTTTTGACACGTCTTCATATGAGCGTTATCCACAGGTAACCTATTCATGGTGGATAGGGGTATGACATTTAGTGCAGATCCATTATCAATTAACACCCCTAGTAATGTATACCCTTTGTAGCAGGTGGTAATGTGCAGAGCCTTTGTAGATCCCATGCCCCCCAGAGGTATCTCATCATCATTCAAGAATATGAAGTTGTCGGTAGTTATATTGTTGACTAAGCGGTCCAGCTTGTTTACAGAGATATTGTTAGCGACATAAGTTTCATTTAGCACTTTCATCAACGCGCTACGATAAGTCTCTGAATTTAAGAGCAAGGCTAATACTGAGATGCGAGCTGATTGTTTATGTAGCTATTCTACAGTGCTATACTTGCTACGCTTTGAAAATTTCAGGAATTCCCTAGCCTCGTTCTCAGATACTGGCTCGTTAACTGGCGATTTGAGCCTGACCATCTTTTCCTTTTTTTGTTCAATTATTGAGGTCTTTCCTTTAACAAGCTCAGCTCCTACATTTGATGGATCATAATGCCTCCCACTGCACGTGTAGAAACCCACATCTTGGCCTTCTTCTGAAGCACTAATTGGGTTATCTTCTCCCGAGGTCGTCACGTTGCAATCATAATTCCAGGGAACCTTCTTGCTATCCTTGTAGGAAAAGGCTACAAGTTTCTGGATTATGACCATTGGTACAATTTATACTCCGGTTTCATTGCTTCTTGGTCGTGAAATGATAACCACTGGGTGGTTGACTTTATAGATCTTCTCTGTTGACCCCTCTTCTAAGGCGCACACATCTTCTCTTTCGGAGTCCATAGTATATTTAAAGAATTCTAACTCCTTATTGTCCATCAGATTTTGCACTAAGGCCATGAATTCAACGCACTCTTCGATCTCATGATCCTCCTTAGCATGAAACTCACAATAGTTCCTTATCCCTTCAGGTTTCTCTTCTGAATCCTATTTGATTAATAATCCCTATACTATTTTCTTCCAAACCCATTTCAGGGGGGTTTTTACTTCTGCTACATCCATCTTGGTTTTTTTCCCTCTATTTTCAATTATCGCATTTACCCTTTATCAGAATGACTGGATAACAGATTTCCTGCCACATTAGGTCCTGATGGGTCGTCAAACTTTACAATTCCCATTTTAATGAACCTTCGATCAAGTTTTTAAATGCAATGCAGTTTTTAATTGAATGTCCCGTAATTCTCGTGTGGTATTCGCATTGAGAATTTGCGACATACCATTTGGGGAATGGAGGTTGCATAGGTTTCAGGTAGAAAGGGGATACCACATGTGTATCAAACAGACTCTGATACAGCTCCCTATATGTCATCAGGATGGGTGTGAACTAGAGCCTTTCTGTATTTGGCCTCGAGTTGGATTCTTGCCTTGGAGGGCCTTGATGGCTAGTGTTTACTGTCATTGGTGGGCCAACAGTAATTGGTTTCAAATAACTCTTGTTGCATATGCTTACATTATTTACCTCGCTTTCCTTCTTCCTCGGGGCCGATCTTTAGGAGTTTTCCCCCACGTCTATCTTACCACTTCTTACTGTATTTTCAATTATTTCACCGAACATTACTATATCTGAGAAGCTCTTAGTAGCGCTCCCCAACATATGGTTGATGAACGAGGCTTTTAAAATGTTGATGAAAAGTATTATGGTTTCTTTTTCCAAAAGAGGTGGCAAGACTTGCGTTGCCACCTCTCTCCATTTTTTGGCATATTGTCTGAAGCTCTCATTTTGCTTCTTCTCCATATTCTGCAGCGTGATTTTGTCGGGTGTCATATCCGTCACAAGACTATATTGTCTCATAAAAGCTTGTGCCAGGTCTTTCCATAAATTGATTTTGGCACGACTCAGTTGGTTGTACCATTTAGCTGCTGACTTGATCAAACTGTCTTGAAAGTAGTGGGTTAACAGTTGGTCATTATTGATGTATCCTGACATCCTTCGACAAAACATAGTGATGTGAGCTTATGAACAACTAGCCCCATTATACTTCTTAAACTCTAGAGTTTTAAACTTCGGAGGGAGCACTAAATACTGGACCAAACTCAGGTCCTTGGCATCGATTCCGCAATGATAATAAGCATTTTCCATTACTCTGAATTTTTCTTCTAGCCATCTGCATCAGTCCTCAAGTTGCTTTGGCAGTTCCACTCTTGTTTTTTCTATTTCTGCCATATCATCTATATCAGGAACAATGGGATTCGCTGGGTTATCCCCCGGATTGGAACCTGAGCCTGTTTGGTAGCTCATTGGCGCTGAAGTATCAGTTTGATACTGTTGGGGTCTAATTGTGGCGGGTACCCTTCGTGGGTACGCCTCAGGTTGTGTCTGGGCGTTTATCGGGGTAAAACTCGGGGGTCAATAGGATCCTCATTATCATCCCCTGAGTTGACCATAGTGCCCTTCCCTTTTTCACGTTCTTCAGCCAGCAACTGCGCCAATTGACTTATCATACTTTTTTGGAATTCCAGTATTTGATCCCTCATCTCCTGTTGTACTTTTGCTAACTGTTCTTGCAGTTGCGCTTGCAACTGGTCTTGCATCTCGTTTTGAATCTATTTTAGCATTTCCAATCTTTGGTCCATTACTTTGGTTTTGGCGCAAGTACTGTAACAATGTTTGGTTGGTTGACTCTTGTTGGTTTCTAGATTAACTGAAATAATTTCGTTTAATTAGTGTCTTTTTGTGAAATTTAATGCATATGATGCAATGTAATGCAAATGAATGCAAAAAATAGGCATTGACTCTGATTCAATTCTGTTAGAACAACTTTACTAGAAAATAAATTTCTTTACATAAAACGGATTACATATACGGCTTTGCCCTAATTCTTAAAGTCTTAACCTTCCTAAGAAGCCAAGCTAACTCTTAACCTCGATCCGATTCTGATTTATACTTCAAGTTTAGCACGTCATCTTAAACTGCTAGGGTTTGCAAATGATCGACTACCTCCCGTATTTGAGCCACAGCTTCACCCATGATATAGTCTTTATCCCTGACCTGACCTTAAGAACGGTGAAGTTGCTCTTTCTATTGCTCGTTGTTTGCTTCAAGGAGTTCAACTCGGAGTTCACAGTTTCGTAATGCGATCTTGAGCTCTTCTATTTTCCTTTTCAGCCCTTCAATCTTGTTTAAGCTAGCTTTCAGCTCAATTGTGGAGTTGCGATTATGATACTGATGAAGTGGCTTTTCTAGTTATGCTATCCTTGCTTTTAATCTGACTTTTTGTTTTAACATTCCAATAGGTCTCTTTCTAGAACATTTTCTTGAACCTAGGCATCTTGGTATTTTTTTTCCCATTGATAGACTCTATTCTTTTCTTATTTGATTTCTTGCCGCCATTGTTCTGATGTATTTCCCAGCCCGGCAGTCCTTATTGATAAGCGCAGCTTCTTGTAATCTGTTTTTAAACTGTCCAGATCGTCTTCGACCTTATTATTTCCTTTTCTCAGCTTATTGGCCTCTAACTTCTGAACATCAACATCTAGTCCTAACTGCATCTTTTCCTCTTCCAATTGCTCTATCTTTTTTCCCAGCTCTGAATTCCTTTTTTCAAAATCTTGCCTTATGATCTCTAGCTCAGATGGGATCACTCGCAAGTTTTCCTCTATTGGTCGAGTGCCTTCTTGACTTGGCCCAAGGATGTTATCATTGACTCTTTTACCCCAGTATCTATTATATTCAGGGGTCGTCGTCGGACCTGCAGCAAATCTTTTCATTCAGTGGGTTTGGTTCCAGGCGTTAGACATTTCTCGGACTTTTTTCTTGTACTTATCGCCCTTATATGAAAACTCGTACTGAGCCAGCCCTTGCGTTGCTGGTATGAATTGCCTCGATCTATACTTCCTCAACACGAGTAGAGGAGTATATCCAACAGCTCCCCAAATCCCATGTAGATGAAACCAGTCGAGATCTCCACACCGGTATAAAATCTCATCGGGGATCATCCAAGGGGCTCTCCATTCGACGTCCTTATCTTAGAGATTCTAGAGTATCGCCATCTATTTTTCTTCCTAAATATCGTCTCGCCTCGGTGTAGCCACTAATTCTTTTAATGGAAAGTAGTTCTCGAAGAATACTTGATAAAAAAAATTTTCTACCATCCAAAAGTGGCTATGAAACCATGCCAACAAGAGTTGCGCACATCCAATGAATCTTCCTTCACCCGCTCTCCGGCATGCATTCATGAATCTGAATGTTTCAGCCAAAATTGCAAGGACTGGCGTGACCCTCTTATCAAGTCTGTCGAACAAATCTGAAACTGCCTCATCCACGTGTCCTAGTGCCTTAGGGAAAACCACAAGCCCATAAATACCCAAAGCGAAGACATCGATCCTTTTTTTCATATATGAGTGTGCCAAGATCAAATCTCGCAAACTATTCCAAGGGATGCATTTACCATCTCCCTTTTGCTTGATCTAGGCTGCAACCCATTGCTCATTCATCCCTGTGATATTCATTAGTTTCTTTAAGAAAGTCGGGATATTGGCAGCTCTAGAATAAACCTTGTCGGGTCGAATTTTCAGGGAACAAAGTAAGGTCGTGTATTCTTCCACAATAGGTACTAAGTCCACTTTTCCAAAAGTAAAGCAACTATAGGCGGGGTTCCAAAATTGAGCCAGAGCTCGAAACAAATGCTTGTCCACTTTGATATCGAGTAAATAGGGCAAATCACTATAATTATAATAAAATAACTGCTTGATTTCTTTATCCCATTGGACCTATATCTCTTTTAATTCTTAGAGATTGTTCTGGGTCACGCTGATACGAATGAAGTCCCACAATTCTGATACGTATCCCTTCGTCAGACTATCACCTTTCTCTAGTTGCGTTTTCTCGAACCATATTCGAACAGCTACATTATCTTCCATTTTATCAAGAAATCCGTTCTCCATGGCAAACTCTCTATTTAGTAATCGAACGTGAATCAACACCTTTTTTTATGATGAAAATGTCATGCAATCATAGCCAAAGCAAAACAAAACAAGTCAGTACATTTTATACAAAGCTAAAATTTAAAACAAGTAAGAAATAATAAATAAAGTACCTATTTGAGTGACCACTAGGTGTTCGATGCGATTCTACCTAGGGTAGGCTCTTAAGGTTTACTATATGCGGTTCAGTTCTAAAGTAAGGGTACCTGAACCTGCAAATTCCTCGATCCTCACCTATTATAGGCTCATACAGACCGAGTTCAGTTCAGGGGAATACATTTCCCTATGGCTATACAGAGATGAAAATCTCACGAAAACATAGGTACGGATGTATCCCGAAAGCGATCCGCTATCCTATACGGAGGTGAAGACCTCATGAAGGAATAGTTTCTCACTTCCATTTAAAAGGGTAAAATAGACCGGTTATGCGATGCAATATGTGGAGGTACATTAAAAGACTCGAACCAATAAAGCAACCATATCAAAATGATGCAGACCACAAAAATGAAATGCAACGAAAGGATTGTAAATTTAAACCAAATTATCAATTTTCGACAAAAAGACAAGAAATAATCAAATCGTGGCTTGACTCTCTTATTCTAGTCCTCAGTGGAGTTGCCAAGCTACCGAAACCATTTTTGAAATCCACTTTTATTTAGAAAATGAAAATGGGAGTCGCCACCAATCTTTTATTATGAGGTGTGATCGGATCACCTCGTAGTTTGATTATTTTAACAAAATGTTTGATTTATCAAACCAATGCTTTCGGTCTACAAAAATCCAGAAAACGGGTTCAGAAGTCGGTTACGCACGAGGAAGGATTAGCACCCTCGTAACGCCCAAAACTGGTACCTAATTGATTGATTCGTGTCTTAATGTCTAAAGTTGAAAACTTGAAAATAATTTGGAAATACGATCCCTCTTTGCTTTGATGTTAATCTTGCTTACAAATTGCTTGAAATAAACAGAAAGTATGCTAAAGACCTTCTCATCTCGTGGCAACAAAATGTCACGTCCCGTAACTTAGGACACGACACTTCGAATCCTTGAGAATAAGCTTTCCATTTCTTTTTTATTTGAAATCTTATGTATTTTAATTTTTGAAAGGATATTCGGTTATTCGAGTTCAACGAGAAAAATCGAAACCCCATAAGTTAGGGCACGATTTTATCGCATCTTCCAAATACGGAACATTGCCTATTTTTTGAAAATTTGTTGGCATATTTGGGTAAAAATTAATATAATATTTAAAACGATATATATTTAGTTTATTCGGGAATAGTAAAAAATGCGTAAGTATGTTTAAACATGACTCATGACGTAGTTACAATAAAATGAAATGATAACACCAACGACATACAAAAAATTAAGATACCGAAAATGATGATATATAATGATAAAACACCAAATGAGCAAACAATGGTCATATTATAACTTCTAATTCTATACTAATTAAATGATAATGAGGAAAAATAAATAATAATAATAATAATAATAATAATAATAATAATAATAATAATAATAATAATAATAATAATAATAATAATAATGTATATGATAATAGTAAGAATAATACGAAAGACAAGTGCACAAATAAAGAAAAACATAAACATCATATATATATATATATATTATACATATAAAAAGTATAAGAGATAATAAATAGATAAATAAATGAAATAATGTTCTAATTCTAATATCAATAATCAAAACATAAAATAATAATAATAATAATAATAATAATAATAATAATAATAATAATAATAATAATAATAATAATAATAATAGGGCGACAAAATATGCACAAATAAAGAAATAAAGAATAATATGAACTAAAAAAGAAGTAGAAAATAAAAAAATAAAGAATATATTTATGTGAACAAATAAATAAATAGATAAAAATAATACATATAAAATCTATAAAAAAATTGATATTAAATGAATACGGGATTAAACTATAATTTAGACAAAATTGCAAGTATAAAACATAATAAAATAAAATAAATTGAGTAGTAAAACAATACAAAGGACCACTTTGAAATGTGCAAAAAATATGAGGGATTAATTGGGAAAATATCCCAAAACTAGAGGGACCAAAGAAATAGGATTTGATTTTAAAAGCAGTTAAAAATAAAGGGACCAAAGAAACAAATAAACCATATCCTTATCAAAACACGCAGGTCAGAATCGGGGCGGGCTGGATTCGGGTCATCGGATCATCTGATACGACGCCGTTCCAAGTATCCCTCCTTTAAAATGGTCTAGGGACCAAAGTGAAAACGAAATACAATTAAATGGTCAAATTTAAAAAAGGAAAAAGGACCACATTGAAATCCACTTAAAAAGCAGAAGGACCATTCGTGCAAATACACCTTTAATAAAAAACACGTGGATCCTAGGATCGGGTTGGGTCGATGCGCGGGTTAGCTTCGAAGCGACGTCGTTTTGACGTCTATGTGCACTAACCCATAATGGCGTCGTTTTATTCGCTTATATAAGTCAAAATTTTTACAAAAAAATCATTTCATCCCTCAAAAAAAAAAATCTAAGAAAACTCTCCCCCCTCTCTCTCAAAAAAATCACCGAATCCCTTTTTTGTATTTTTTACGTAAAACTCTAGCCCGGAGTTAAAAAAATCCCAAAATAAACCCGAAACCCTCAAAAAGAAAGAAAACCTTTCGGTTCTCAGTATATTCCGTCGCAGCCTTCGCCGAATCCCAAGGGATTCGATGGCTTTTGGAATCGGAAGAAACACCGACGATGGTGCGGAAACCAAACGACGGGTAAGATTTTATTAATATTTACTCATTATTTTATGCCTTTAATAAATAAAAAATAAAATAATAGATAAAAAATCACCTCTTGAAATTCTTGTTCTCATTTTTTTATTAATATCGTGTGTCCTACAATCTATTTTTTTATGGCTTTATGGTCGATTACAAAAAGTTTTTGTCGCTGTTTGCTTTCTACTATTTCTGCTCTGTTTTGTGCTCTGTTGTCCTTATTTCTTTTTTCTTGTAAGTATTCTTGGAGGGTCAGCGATGAGGAAACCTATTCTGGTGCAAGGCTGAGCAAAGGGAATCAGGCCTCGAGACGAGGCATGGGCAGTGCGCCCGAGGAGGAGCGGCGTATATGGGAGCTAGGGTTTCTGCTTCTGCTAAAATTGTTTAATCATGTGGGCTTGTAATTTTTGGGCTAGGTTTTTTTATTTGGGCTTGAATATTTGGGTAATAGATTTTTTTGTAAATTTAGACTGTTTAATTTTGGGCTTTTATTTGGTTTTAGACCCGGGCAAATTGGGCCTACTACAACCATTTCCTTCAATCAAACTTGAGCATTGGCGAGCATACCAGAAGCTCCTTATACAGGAAGCACCTTACTCTCTGTCCAATTTTAGACACTAAACATGCGATCTCTATTCAAAAAGACGTCAAGACTCTTTAACTTTTAAGAATGTTTATTATCAGTAGGATTTTTCAAAAGAAAATCATGTATTTGATTCCTTAAAATTTAAAATTTAAGGTGACCTACAGCTTTTAAAATTTAAAGACTTTGCTAAATTCTCTCGAGAAGGATTTATTTGAATTTTATATGATAGCAACAAGGGAATTTGGAAAACATTAGATATGAAGTGGAATATGCATTATTATTGATAAACTAGTATGAAATAAATTAGATATGGCTGAAACTATTATGTTGAACCCACAGTTTGACACTTGGACAAATTTTTGTTCTGATTTATTATTGATAAACTAGTATGATTCCCTATACGCATTGGGCTATTATTTTTGGACCAAATTATAAACTAAACATTTGAAGGTCTAATTATGTAATTTATACCAATTGAATTAAATCAAAATACAAATAATTATTTTATATTGAATTATGATTATGATTCTTTTACCATGTTTAAATTTAAGATTTATTATCTATACTTTAATTCGATATAATTCAATTCTTCTACATACTATCATTAGTTAATTAAAATAGTTGATACCCTTAATTAGTTCGGTTAAAATGTTGAGGTCGGATTTTTTTGTTAAAAAATACTTTTTCCAACTTCATGCATAAATATATTTTGTGTTATAAATGTGTTTTTAATAGAAATTCTATAACCTCCCCAACCCAACCTAAACGTTAGTCTTGAATTCAGGAGATTACATCGGCCACCGAGATGACGTAGTACGATTGAAGTTTATAAAACAGTCAACTTAAAATATTTATTTATGTTAGAATAAAATTTAGTCTATTTTCAGAAAAGCTGACAAGTTATAAAATAGTAAAAAAACATTTTAGTTTAACTTCCCTAAGTAAATATGATTTCTTTAGGAAAACTTTGATAATCTTTTCATTTATTTATTACTCATTGTTTATTTACAAATTAGCAGCGGAAAGTGATTTTTAACTTAGTTTTAATAAAACCTATATTTCATACTTAATTAATTAAAAATAATATTTTAAATTAAGTTAAATGTCATGCACGCTAAATCAAACCAAAACCTAAGTCTCATGCCATAGTTCAAAAATAAATTCATACAATCTCTGAATAATGAATTATCAAATAATAATTTTAAAATATTTATATGAAAAAATAGATACGAGCCAAGCCCTTCAAAATGTCGCGTTCGCATCCTAACCTGGTGGGTTATTTGAAAAGATGGAAATTAAAAAGGGAGTGAGCTATGAAACTCAGTGTGAGTTTCATTACAAGCAAAACCAGTGCAAACAATTTATAAGTCATACTAAATAATAACACATAGAATAATTGCGGATAACAAGCAAATCAAAGTATCAGTTTTTTAGATTAAACAATCAATAGTATCTCAAAATTTATAATAGCAATTTCAGAATATCGGTATTTCAATTCACTCAACAATTTATACAAACGTATAAATATGTCATCACAAAAAATCAAGTTTGTGTGCACATGCTTTATAAATGCCATACAATTTTAGTTTAACAGAAAATATCATACTCCTCTACTACACACCACACTATGAGTTCCCTAGAACTAATCCAACTTTATATCTCTGGGTTGTGGACAAACCACCGCTGATTTACAGTAACTGCCACTTTTTGTGGGTGCACAGTATATTTGCAAATTAAACAAGCTGCCACTTGGTTCATGATCGAACCACTTATTTACAGTTACTGCCACTTGCTATGAGTGCACTACATATTTACAAATTAAACAAACTGCAACTTGGTTCATTATCGAACCACACTATTTGCAGACTGCCACTTGTTGTGAGTGCACAACATATTTGCAGATTAAACAGACTAACACTTGGTTCAAAATCGAACCACACTGTTTGCATCTTAAACTATCACTCTTCCTCCGTACATATCATCCCACCCCATGCAATGCGATATGATACACTTTGAAATAGAATAAATCAACACTAGTAGTACTTACACTTAACATGTATTTGATTCATCACTTACAATTAACATGCTTTAACATGTATTTCAATAGGGTGGTGCCATTATTATCACTAACAAATTATATGTTTCCCAATGTCAATAGCATGTAATATACACTTCACATACAATATAATCATAACACTTCAGTCATTAAATCATAACTTTCAGACTAACATAATATCAGGGACTAAATTGAGCAAATAAAAACTCTAAAGACAATTTCGAGCATATGCAGGGACTAAACTGAATATATCATACATATAAAAAATATTAATAATTCAACCAATCAGATCATGGATTCTAACATTATTTATTTTGTCAGAGACTTAACTGAATAAAATAAAACACTAAAAACAATCTAGAAAGAAGGTGGTCAAAACAGAAAATTTTGGGTCAAAATTGTAAAATTTGAAAATTAGGGGCAAAATGATAAAATCTTAATAATAGAGAAAAATTGTAAAATCTAAAAAATAAGGGCAAAACTATAAAATTGAAAAAATAAGGGCAAAACTGTAATATCTAAAAATAGGAGATAAAATTGTAAAATATGAAAAACAAGGGCAAAACTATAAGATTTGGAAAAATAGGGGACACAATTGTAAAATCTAAAGAAATTTGGGAAAAAATTAAAAAATTTGAAAAATAGGGGATAAAACTATAAAATTTAAAAAATAGGGGCAAAACTATAAAATTTGGAAAATAGGAGATACACGGTCATGTGATCGGACCGTGTGGAAAGCCATAGACCATGTAGATGGGGTACACGATCGTGTGACTAGGTCGTGTGACAGACTGAGATCATGTGGAAATAGAAAAATCAAGCTGCAGAGGAGACATGACCGTGTGGCAGGCAGTGTGAGAATAAAAAAACCTAGGGTTTTAGAGGGACATGACTATGTGAGGGGTTGTGTGGTCCAAACGGGTGGCCCACACGTCCTTGTGGTTAGCCGTGTGGCCCTATTCTGAGGCACAGTTTGCCTCGATTCACTTGTAAAAGAACAAACATCTGTCACCGAGATTCCAAGCAACGTCTCTCACGTTCAAATCTGGTCTGATGCATTTATAACTGGTCCTTCAGTCGACATTTGTACACAAGTTAGGGTTTGTTTTTTAAGATTTATCTAGATTTGTTCGTTATGTCAGAGTCTTAAAAATTTATAAAAAGAATGATCGAGTCTAGAAACAAACTATGACAACAATTGAGGAAAGCGCACCTATCGAACAATAGTATAGTTTAGTGGCAAGATCGGATTGTCGAACCCAAAAGAACCAAAAGTACTAACACTAACTTTCTTTTTATTATTTAGCCTAAGAATTAAGGGAATTATTAATTAATCTAAAATTAACTAACTATTAAGCTAAAGATGCTAAGGCAAAGAGAATATAAGAGGGAAATACTTGTGGGAAAAACCAATTGATTAAGATAATACCCGAGGAAGAATCCACCTAGACTTCACTTGTTATCTAACTCTAAACCAGATGATTTATTCACTTGACTTGATCCGTAGGATTCCCTAATTTATATTAACACCTCTCTCGAGGCTATTAATATCTAACCTTAGGTTGATTAATTGAAATCTCTCTCTAATTAAAACCCCTAGAATTACATTAACTCGATATATGGACTCCCATATTAGGTTTGACCCTAATCCGGCAGATTTTCGTCATCCTATGTCTAGGGTTGCGATCAACTCTGTTTAATTATACTAGATCTACTCTTAAACAGGGACTTTTGCTCCACCGCCTAAGCACATCAATACTTGAATTAATATCCTGAAATATCAAAGCAAGAATTAAGAACACATAATTAAGAACAAATCAAGTATTTATCATATAGTTCAGAAAACAATAATAAGATTCGTCTTAGGTTTCATCCCCCTCGGGTATTTGAGGGTTTAGTTCATAATAATAAAAGAATACATCTCAGAAGAAAATATAAAACAAAACATAAGAAAAACCCTAAAACCCTCTGAAGGAAATTGAAGGGAAGATCCTCCGTCTTGAGTATAACTCCGGCTTCTTGAGGTGAATCAACTGGCTTTCTTTGAGTAAATTCCACAATTCTGGCCTCTCTGGCTTGTCTCTTCGGCCTAACTGGTCGCCTAACTGGACCTAACTAGACCCTCTGGAAGGTTGGCCTCTAGGGTGTTTATATAGGCTTTTGGAATGACTTTCTTTGCCTCTAAGTACCCTAATCCGAATGAAATTCTTCTTTGTCACGAAAGGGACACGCCCATAGCACACGCCCTTGTGAATCATGGCCAGGCCGTGTTCAGGTCTGTTAGGGTGGCACAGCCGTGTGGCTTGGGTCCAGGACGTGTTAATTTCGTGATATGGCCCATTTACTCTGTTTTAGGCCCGTTTCTCGTTCTTTTCATCCTCCGGTGCTCTCCTGAATATAAAACATGGAAACAAAGGATTAAGAGCACCAAATTCCACAATTCAAGGCTTAAATCATCCAAAAGTATGCTAAATATAGGATTAGAATATGTTTATATTACGGTTTATCAAATACCTCCACACTTAAGCATTTGCTTGTCCTCAAGCAAAATTCTCAACTCACAATTAAAAATGAACTTCCTTGATTCATAATAGTCATCAATAATATTTCATCATAATTCAAAAATAATTCATACATTGATAATTTAAACAAAAGGGTCCTAAAGATTCAAACAATCAAAGTCATAGTTTTTGTTTGTAGCACGAAACATAGGTGTTTTCCCTTACCTAAATAATCACCTTTAATTCAAAATCAACAAGAGTTGACATCCTCACTAAAAATTCACTCAAATCACTCAAAATGTTTAAGGTTCAAAATTAAGCACTCAAAAGTCGAACATGAAAAGTTAATCCCATAAGCTTGCCTGAAAATCAAATCTCCACCACTGTAAAATGAGATGATACACAAATCAAAAGGTCTTTAGAAAGGGTTGTAATTGGGCTTGGGTTAAAGGTGTGGATAAAGGTTGAATTAGAGGGTTAGAATCGAGATTGAATTGATAATTTACCTAACTAGAAAAAATAAACTAAGACTTGAATAATAATAATTACATTTATTGACAATTTTGAAACTAGTAATACGAGCTTCTTCTTTAAGATGTGGAATTTAAACATATAAGCTCACTTATCATAAGACTAATAATGAATATACTTCGTTTTTTTTAAGAACAAATCAAGTTAATAATGATAAAGAAGTTTAACAACTGTAATATAGATCATAGTTAGGAAACTGTTCAAAATCAAATCTCCATATAAGGGTAGTTAAGAGGAATGGTGATAACAAATACAGACTGGGTTTTGGGTTAATATTAGTAGGTGAGTCAATAAAAAGGGTTGTTAGGATCAAAGGGGTTCACTAGGGGTTAATTGTGAGGGTAAGCTTTTTAGTGGAGTGAGTGAGTTAAATCCTAAGTGCCTTTATCATCTCTATATATCAAATCAATTAATGTGGTCTTGACATGTATAATTGAAGCAAGTTCTAGAATAACAGCTCAATGTTGACACACCCATAATCACAAGGTAAGCACAAAAGAATGTATGCTCTAAATGGCTCAAAATCTCACAAAAATTATGGGTTTTTGATATCAACATTGTAAATTTCAAAATTCAAGGTAATAATTAGATTCAGGTAGACAACCTAACAAAATTTTAATTTTTTGAAAATGGACTTATCATGCTTGATTCTCTAGTCTCCTAAAGTTTAAATCATCACTGCACAATTATCAATGACTTAATCCAAAACATATCAATAAAAATCATAAATCAAAATAAATTCATTCTAATCATAATATGAGAAAATTACTTTAGAACAAGGCATAATTTAAGGTATAATTCAAGGATTTGAGAATAATGCAGAAAGTTAGGCACTTTTTCGAAATAAATATTTACCCCCCACACTTAAGATATACATTGCCCTCAATGTACAAAGATATATATGAAATTTAAGAGAAAGGGAGAGGTAAAACTTCCTGAATTTGGATGGCTTCCTTGAGTTGGAAGTGTCGTGGTGTGGTGGCCGCCGACAATCTCTGCGCTAGATGAAGAAATTGGGAAGCTCGTGAAGAATTAGCCAGGAAATAATAATAATAATTTGAAATATACTAAACATATGTTTAAAGACAAGAGAGATAAAAAGAAAGAAAATAGAAAGTAAAAGAAAATTAAAATAAAAGATTAATGGACCGAAGAGTCCTTATTGTTAGATGGTTCGCAAGGTGGGTGTGATTTCTAAGGCTGTGGTGGGGGTGGCTATGGTTGTGGTGTGGTGATTCCCTAGCAGCCTTTAGAACCTAAATCAAAGAAAATGAAATAAAATAGATTAAACTAAGTAAAAGGAAAATAAAGAAAAGGAAAATAAAGGAGAACAGAAACTAAAAAGAAAAGTTAAATGGACTCAAAGGTCCTTTTCCTGTCGAGTTAATGAAGCAGCCGGCATGATCTTATGGAGATCGGTATCACAAAGAGAGACTGTGCTAGGATCCTTCCGTTTCTTCGGTATGGATGTGATTAGATCTAGAGTTAGAGGGAATGAAGAAGAATGGGAATGAAAAAGAAGGGGAGTGTAAAGGAAGAAGAAGGATGGGGAGTAGGTAAGAAGGAGAGAGGGGTGGTTTAAATAGAAATTTTAGGTTTGGTACATCCCCACGCCCGTGTACCGTGGGTGTGTCGAATCACACGGCCGTGTTATGCTCCGTTCGTTTCTCTCACGCCCATGTGCAGGTCACCACGCCCGTGTTGCTAAAACAGTGTCGGCCACGGCCGTGGTGTTTAGTTGAGGGCCCGTGGCTTGAAGATATTTTTCGTCTTGTTTCGTACTATCTCTGCTATGTTAGTACGTACATTCATAGCATCCACACAGCCACGGCCACAGCCGTGTGCAAGACCGTGTGGTATGGAAATCTGCACTTGGTTAGTTTATAGTTAGGTACTAAAAAGGAAAATTAAGAGTAAGAATAAAAAATGTAAAAATTAATGGGGTTAGTACTCGGGTTGCCTCCCAATAAGCGCTTGTTTATAGTCTTAAGCTAGACTTACCTCTCATCCGCACATTCATGGTGGTTTTAGGAGTTGAAAGTCCTTGCTCATGCTATCAGTCCTTTTATCAATATATAGCTCAAGTCGAGTAGCGTTTACTTTAAAAGTGCCGAATATAGGATTAATTACCTCGAATGTTCCGTATGGGAAAACCTTGAGTACCCTAAAAGAGATTTCTTTGTTTGTATTAGGGTCAGAAGGAGGTATTCGAGGGTCTGCCTTATTTAACAATACCTAATCTCCGATCTTAAATTCGTTTGTCCCACAGAATGGTGTTGGTTCTGCTTTGTGTATTCTTAATTTCTCCTTGAAGTGTGTCTTCCACTCGTCTAGCTCATCGATCTTGAAACACCCCACACCCGGCCCACGAGCCTGAACCGGATCTGGTATGTTCCTTAAGAAAATCGGTTTTTAATGTCCTGAATAACTTAGAGAAAATTTGTGTAATTAAGAAAAATTCGTTTTGGGTTGGGCTTAAATTGGAACCCATTTAATAAATTTTGAAAAATCCAACTTACATAAGGTGACAAAATAATTTTAGGGTTTATCATTTTAAAAGAAATAAATTTACTTAACTTTAATCAAAAATATGTTGTATCATCATCAAATAAAAATAAGCAGAAGTAAAGGAAATCCAACTGGGCCTTATGGCCTTATTACATCATTCAAACCCAAAATAAAATTTTAAAGTACTAAATTTAAATAGAGTCCAAATTCCAATAAATTCTTCAAGTGTTGCATGGCCACCTTTAGCTCCCGCCGACCGGTCCATTACCGCTCATCATCACGAAAAATAATTCCCCAACGGGTGAGTCCACAGACTCAATGTGTACACTGATACTAATTTTCAACAATTCTGAGCATACAAGTCATATCAATTTCATGTTCATAAAAAATAAAGGATGATGCAACCCAAACCCAAGCCTATTTGTCCATCCGCTACACACCACCCGTACCAACTTGTACACCGTGGGGACTACTAAGTCGACCCTCCATCCGCTACACACCATCGGCGCGTCATTTGCGATCGACGTGCTCATCGCCCACTTACGTTGTGTCTTTAGACACTATATTCGAATGATGTAACCGAAGTTACCATATTCAATTAATGGGACCGTAGCCACCATATTTCGTTGGTGAGACCAAGTCAAGACCTTCGTTGGTGAGACCGTAGTCATCACTTTCACTTTCTCCCTTCACATATATCCCAAATGCCCCAATTATTACATATCATTCATATCATATTTAAATTCATATTCATGTCACTTTTTAGATTATAACACATTCATAATCCTATCAAAAGTAGGAATATGTACCTGGGTACTTTTTGCCACATTTGTGGTACTTAGCCACATTCTCATTCTTATACACATTCATATATTAAGACATAATTATTGCCATAACATATATATATTGAAAGTTAGTGTGAGTACACACCTGATTCGCTTAATAGGTTCCTTGAAATCCCGAAGAGAATCGACCACAGATTTAGATCTCAAATCCTACATAAGTTAATCACTTTAAAAGACCATTCGGCCATTTTTCCAAATACAACTAGGATTTGTATTACTTACCTTGTTGCCGAATTGGATTGATAATCAAATCCCAAGATTTGTGTTCTTCCTTGAAATCGGCTAACCATTAAATCCATTGATTTGGTTAGTCTCGATTTAAAACAAATAGATCTAGACATTTAAGAGAGAACCTTGGCCGATTACATAATGTTTACTTACCTCAAATCCTTGAATCCCGGATCTCTCTTCCTGATTAGCCGGAATTCCTTGAATCTGAAATCCCGATATTCTTCTTTAATAATTGGCTAAGAGACAATAGAAGAGATTATTCCTTAGATCTTGATTAGGAGAATTAGAAGAACAAAATTGATTGTTCTTACCTTAATACCTTAGTCGATTGCTTCCTTGCCTAGAGTCACAGAGATTCGGCTATGGGGTTTTTGTCGAGGATCAAAAGAAAAAGGGTTTTGGCTTGTGAGATGAAGAAAAGAGAAGCGTAAAAGATGAAGAGAAATTTCAGCAGAGAGGGGAAAGAGCTAGGGAATTTCTGAGAGAGTAAAAGAAGTAAAGCGAGGAGTAACCCTCCTCCTTTCCTTTTATAGACAAAGTTATCAGCCAAAGAGTCCCTTACTTGGCCACCACTCCTCTTTTGATAATATTATCTCTTTTATTTAAAAGATAAAAGCCTTTAATCCATCAATTATCTCCTCAATTTTCTTAAAAGAAAATCCTTTATTTATTCACATATTTATGCGAATAAAACTCCTTTATTTATCCCCTAATTAATCAAATATTTATGGAAATAAAACACTTCTATTTCTAGAAGGCTTGTGCCATCCACCTTGGTGTGTCTAGAAGCAAAAATAAAATTTATTTATTTGCTTCCCAAGTGACTCGAACCTGTGCCCATGCCTTTTGCACATGGCGCCATTTCTATAGGCCCTAAGTGCCATCTTCAGGCCACTTTTCCTAGCCCGTTTGTGTGCCAAATTTCTCCAACTTTTTCTTTTAAGGCCCTCTTGCCTTTATTTCCTATTTTGAACCTTAAAATTTGACATTTTTGCATCATTTCTAAGTTTCCTAAAATTTTTGATCGGCTCTGTTTATTTGCCATTTTCTTACATTTCAAGTTTCAGAAATGTTCACTTTCCATTTTTGAATCATTTCCTTACATTTCCTAGTTTCCATAAATGTTCACTTTCCTCTTTATTCCTTTACATTTTCAGGACATTTCCTACATTTCCAAGACAAGACATTTCCTCACATTTCCTTACATTTCCTTACATTTCCATACATTTCCATACATTTCTTACATTTCCTTACATTTTCTTACATTTCCCTACATTGCCTTTCATTTCCATACATTTCACACATTTCCACACATTTCCATACACTTCCATACATTTCCATATATTTCCATACATTTCTTTATTTCTAGAATTCACATAACACATTCATAATTCATAAAACATGCCATTTTACCACATGGTTCCCTGTGTCATGCTTCACACGGAGTTTCTTTTAAAGCCTCATTTACCTAGCTCCCCTTTTTATTTAAAAGCCAATAATTTTCCAAAGCTTTCTTCTTCCATCCTAAAATTCTAAAAACCCTTAATACACTTCCAACACTGCCAAAACCTACTAACTCATGAATTATGCACAAACGCATAACCCCTAATCTAGGATGTTACAGATCTGAAGCCTTTGTTCCTCATGAGTTATTTCCTTGTTGGCATGAGGTCTAGGATCTGGCTCAGTTGTGTAGTTCCGTGGTGTTTCCTGCAAAGAAGGTTTAACCGAATGGTTGCTAATAGAATTTATATTCTCACCTTGACTACTCGATGTCTTAGCTGAGTCAAGAGACTGGAGACTGATTGATTCGTCACCTACACAAAGTATGAGTTCACTTGCACAGACATCAATTTTAGTCCTAGCAGTTGCTAAAAAGGGCCTTCCTAAAATTAAGGGGATAGTATTGTCCTCATCTATGTCTAAAACGACGAAGTCTACTGGGAAGATGAATTTATCAATTTTTACGAGAACATCTTCAATTTTACCCCTAGGAATTCTAACAGTTTTATCAGCTAATTGAATGCTCATCCTAGTTTGTTTGGGTTTCCCTAGACCTAGTTGCTTAAACAATTTATAAGGCATAACATTGATGCTTGCCCCTAAATCAGCTAAAGCATTATCAACAGATAAACTATCAATTAAACATGGAATTGTAAAGCTCCCGGGATCTTTTAATTTTCGTGGTAGTTTGTTTTGCAACATTACTGAGCACACTGCGTTTAGCTCCACATACGATTCTTCATCTAACTTTCATTTGTTTGTTAAAAGATCTTTTAAAATTTTCCTTGAATCTAGCATCTGCGAAAGGGCTTCAAGAAATGGTAAGTTAATATGTAATTTCTTTAAATGTTTAAGGAATTTACCGAACGGTTCGTCTGTGTTGTCCTTCTTCATCGCATCAGGATAAGGTATACGAGGTTGGTACTCTTTAATTACCAGTTTTAGCTTATCATGACTTACCTCTTTCTTACCTTCCTTTATCACATTCTCTTGGCTTACTTTGGGCTATCTAACCCTTCGCTATCGTGAGTGGTTATGGCTTGAAGTTGCTCCTTGGGGTTAGTTTTAGTGTTGCTTAGCAAGCTGCCTTGTGGTCATTCAGAGATCAGCTTAGCAAGTTGCCTTAATTGGTTCTCGATCCCTTGAATCGATGCTTGTTGATTTTTAAGTGTTGTCTCGGTATTTTGGAAACGAGTTTCTGACACTGTGATGAATTTTGTCAACACCTCCTCAAGGTTCGACTTTTTTTCCTGTGGGTAGGGCTGTTGTTGGAAGTTTGGAGGGAGTTGTTGTCTTTGATTTCCTTGACAACCCCATGAAAAATTGGGGTGGTTCTTCCAACCTGGATTATAAGTATTACTATAAGGGTTATTTTGAGATCTAAAATTATTAACCATATAGTGAACTTGCTCGTTCTCAGCGCTCGGGTTGTAAGGTGGATATTTTGTATTGTTTATCCCTCCTCTATTCGTATCGCATTGCATGATTGGATGTACCTGTAAAGAATCACATACGCCATCAATCTTTTTATCTAACAGTTATACCTGGTTTGATAGCATGGTTACTGCGTCGAGGTTGAAAACACTAGGTGCTTTTGTTGGCTTTGTCCTTGTGACTTGCCACTGATAGTTATTCAATGACATCTCTTCAATAAATTCATAGGCAGCCTCAGGTGTTTTCTTGTTCAATGTTCCGCCGGCGGTTGAATCGATTAATTGCCTAGTTAAGGGGTTCATACCGTTGTAAAAAGTTTGGACCTGTAGCCACAAGGGTAATCCATGGTGTGGGCACCATCTCAATAGATCTTTGTATCTCTCCCATGCATCGTAAAGTGTTTCTAAATCCATCAGCACAAAAAAAGATATATCATTTCTTAACTTGGCCGTTTTAGCCGGCGGAAAATATTTTAATAAAAATTTTTCGGTCATTTGTTCCCATGTAGTAATTAACCCTCGTGGAAGAGAATGCAACCACTGTTTGGCTTTATTCCTCAAAGAAAAGGGAAATAATCGAAGACGGATGGCATCATCAGAAACGCCATTTATTTTGAAAGTATCGCAAAATTCTAGGAAATTTGCCGAGTGATTGTTTGGATCTTCATCCTGCAAACCATCAAACTGAACAAATTGTTGTAGCATCTGAATAGTGTTAGGTTTCAGTTCAAAATTATTAGCAGCAATAGCAGGTCTAACAATACTAGACTCCGTTCCTGTTAAATTAGGTTTAGCATAATCATACATAGTTCGAGGAGCATGATTTTAACGCCCCTTAACCCTAAACCGTCGCTGGAACAAGGTTACGAGGCATTACCGGACATATCAGACAACTTACGAATAATTCACAATAAAAACACATTCATAGTACAATTTAATAATTAAGTCCCTATAATGAACTCTAGAAATTTTTAAAACATGTATTAAAAATGTAACGGGACTCGTTTAAGTATTTCAGAATATATATATTTTTTATATAAATTTCGACAGCATTTCTGCTTATTTTCACATATAACCTCCTGCAATTAAAATCGTATTCATTCCAAATATAACCAATTCAACCAATTCGAAAATCCAACAATTCAACCAATGCAATTTCATATTTAATCATATTTAAATTATACTTATAACATCAAAATACCAAATATCATTCTTTACAACAAAAGTCATGTAGTAATTTAAAGTGACCAAAATAACACCTATGTACATGCCACTTTTATCAAAGAAGAATACATCACCAAGTTTTGTTCTAGAGTCGGGATCACCTTGGATGCTGAATCAGAACTTTGAACACCTATTAACCCGCATTACCGGAAACAATCGTCATCTGAGTATACATATACTCAGTGGTATTACCATAATTCAAATTATAAACATAATAATCATATCATTAAATCATATAACTATAAATTTGACTAAACCAATTCAAACATAAGATGGTCATTTTCAATACATTATACAATTCAAATTTAGCTATTTAACAATTGAAATAATACACATTCATGTTGAACCATTATCCATCTCATGAACCAATGGTTCATGCTTTCCAATCTCATACTCATATTCAATTCACAATTTTTCAGTTCATGTTCTATTTTCACATTGCTTTCAATGGCTCAACCATTTCATTTTATTCAATTTAACATTTCCTTTAGTTTCCCCCATTAACATACTCGGGCTTCAGCGGATACACGGATTTCAACCCAAACACACCAATACGGCACATTGTGCCTAAAACGGTACGTAGTACCTGATCAATATACGACACATAAGTGCCTGAAACGACACACGAGGTGCCTAATACGACACACGAGGTGCCTGAAATACGACACATAAAGTGCCTGATCGGCAAAGCCGATAAATCTCGTACTCTTCCAAATCCTATGGCATGCCAATTATATCCGACTCAGCCCGACTAGTTAATAGGTTATTTCAGTTCTCAATTTCAGTTTCATTTTCATAACAAATTCAATTTCAATATCAATTACACTTTTCCATTTCAATCCACATACAATTCAATTTCAATACATATTCATCATTCAACTCAATTTCCATTCAATTCAATAAAAACACTTACCTTATGATTTACTTACCATATACATAAATTAATTTAACATTTAATGAATAAATAAATAATTTGAATTATAGTAATACAAACCCGAATTTGCTTGATTATTCCTAAGTAACCTTCTCCTTTCCTTTGTGGGTCGATGCCTCAAGTTCCTGTTTAGCTACGAAAATAATAATAATTTACATTATTAATTGCAATATTAAATTACCATAAATAATTAAATTTTATTCAATTCCTACGCTTCCTCTTCATTCCACATTCTTTAAACACAATTCTATTATTTACTTATAAGTTCTTTCAAGGCTGTCTACCTGAGTTATTGTCACTAAATTATCTATATCTTGAGTTACAGAATTCCAAATTAAGATCCGTAAATTTTATATGAAACTAACTCATATATCTTCTTTCCATAAAATTCTCAGAATTTTTTATTTATCCAATAAGTACATTTTATTCTTTAAAATCACCCCTATTCTGTTGTCTGATAGTTCCAACCACTCTTTGCTAAAATTTAATTATCTTTTTGTATAGAATTCAAATGATCTTATAGTTTGTTTCTTATAAAAATAGACTCATTAAGGAATCTAACCATATAATTTATGTCCAACAATTATTTTTGTACAATTTTTAATGATTTTTCCAAGTTAGAACAGGGGATCTCGAAATCACTCTAAATCAGTCTCACAAAAATCTAAATATCTCAAAATACAGAATTCCTTTACTTTCTCCATTTCTTTCATATGAAAATAGACTCAATAAGCTTTAATTTCATATCTCACTCAACTTCTACTTCCATTTCTACCATTTTTGGTGATTTTTCAAAGTTACTCTTCTGCTGCTGTCCCATAACTGTTTTCTTATAGCTTATTTTGCAATTAAATCCTAATTAAGTTTACTTATTTCCTTAACTTAATTCATGCTTTGTTTCTACTTAAATTCCTTCTATATTCAACTTGACTATCTAATGTTCATAATAAAACCCTAATTTATAATTTCTTCCAAATTAATCCCTATAATACAAAACTTATAGCTTACTTTACAATTTAATCCTTTTACTAATTCTAACTTAAATTTCATTCAATTTAATCCCTTGTTCATCTTTTTCTTCAACATGAAATTTGTTTAAAAGCTTATAAACTTTCAAACTATCAAATTAGTTTCATCAAAACCTTGCTTTAAGGCTTCTAAAATATCAAAATTAAGAGAAAAGAGCTAAATTTAGCTTACCAATTAAACTTGAAGCTTTAAATCCCAAATTTTCCCTTTTCTTTTCTTTCCCTTTTTCTTCCCCTGTTTTCGTCTTGTTCTCTGTTTCTTCTTTTTTTTTTTGTTCTTCTTTCTTTTTACTTCCTTTTTATTTACTTTATATTACTTTAATATTAAGTAAATAAATTATTTTATAACAAATGTACCAATACTTTTATTACAAGTGTAACTATATAATTATTACTATTACACTTGTCATCTATTTTTATTTTTATTTTATATATTATTATTTAATAATAATTTATATATCTAACATAAAACCATAAAATAATGATATACATTATAATTTAATATAATAAAACAATAAAAATCTTAGATTTTTATCATCAATTGCCGCCTCATTTATGCTAAATGGCTTAATTGCCATTTTAGCCCCTTTTTACTTTCTTTTAATCTATAATTAGACTTTCACTCTTTATTCAATTTGATCCTTTTTTCCTAATTACTTTAAATTAAGCTAAATTCACTAAATAAAAATCTAATTAAACACACTATTAGACTCATAATTACTCCTAAGAATTATTTACTAACTCGGTTTACTAAGACGGAGGCCCGATAACACACTTTTTCGGTGCCCACGGATTTTGGGTCATTATATTTCTCCTGTAACACCCCAAACCCGGTCCAAACACTACGACCGAAGTTGGTTTGCTACAGAGAAAACATTTTGAAACCCTTTTAAAATCGATTTGAGTTTTGTCGAAAACCTCTCATTTTAAAGTCTCTTGTTAAAAACCACACTTAGTGTTGTTTAAAAAAAAAATTTATTAAGTCGGGTTGTTTATAGATTGCAAATGTGCCCGATGGCATTTTAAAACATTTTACGTTTGATTTGGAAAAAACACATGAACCCGTTTTTAACATAATTAAATAGTTTAAACGAAATATTCAAAACACGTAACATAATAACAATAATTCTAAAGGAGGCCTTATTACAACTTGATTAAAATAAACCATCAATGAAATAAAATAAGCCAAAGTTTAAAGTTCATTTATATTAAATATCCACTGCATGGCCACCCCGAGTCTATCCGGCTCCACATCCGCTATCTACGTGTCACCTGAAAGAGTAAAGGAGAAGGTGAGTCACCAAGACTCAGTATGTAACCCTTCCCCAGGTTAAATGCCACATCATACACATTTTATAACAAATTAACATGCACTAATCATGCACCCAACCTAGCCATCCAAACGCCTTTCTCTACCCCATGTAGTACCAAACCACTGGTGGTGCCAAACCACTGGTGACTTAAAGTCACAATTGTGATACAAATCACTGGAGGTGCCAAACCTCTGGTGTCCAAAGACACAAATCGGGTGATGGGGCCAACCCATCGCGTGATACCAAATCACTGGCGTCAATCCCTTATTATAATCTGTGGGGCCAACCCACTGTGGTGCTAAGCCACTGGGACGAGACGCTATGAGGTGCCAAACCTCTGGAGGTGCCAAACCTCTGGTGACCGTAGTCACAATGTGGTACCAAACCACTGGTGTCCGTCGACACGAATATCACTGCCCCCTCCTCTCATCAACCCACATCAAATAATTATATAACAGAATTCATGCCAACATATATTTAATCACATATATCGGATTTATCATCAGCCATATGCCACGCATATCAAATATACCATGCTTCCCAAAAGCATCATAAAATAACTCATAATCAACAAGGACTTACCTGAATCCTTGCTTATACCATTCATGGTATTAAATCCGAATCTACATAGATCCGATTAGCACACAACAGATTTAGTACATTAATTAGTTATAAAGTGTGTATGTACACACCTATCACCAACAGTCGTTCTAAATCCCGAAAAATCAAATCTGCACCCTAGACTTCCTGCTCCTATATTCGGCCAACCATTTAAGTTAATACCAAGGCCATTCGGCCAACCAAAATAATCTCAAGGGTTTATCTTTTGAACCCGAAACCTTACCTACACGCTTTTGAGTACTAACCACGGCACACGATACCCGAATCTGCTTCACCAAACTACAATCGGCAATCACACGTTAGTAGCCTTCGGCTTTCGATTACTAAAAGAATACCTATTAAAAATAGATCCTTACCACCACTTACCAAACGGTTTGACAAAGAATGGAAGATCAAATTTATTGCTTTGAGATCCCGGAGTTCCAAAAAATTGATTTCAAAAGAGTATTAACACCCTCGCTAACAAATACTGAAATCAGCTCTTACCCCTTGTGAATGTCGACAGAGAAAGAAAAGAAGGGAAAGAATAAACATTCGGCCATGCTCTCTTACCTTCCAAAATCGATTAAAAGAAAGCCTCCACCCTTGTTCAATATTCAGCCAAAGCAAGAAGAGGAAGAAGAGAGTCGGCTAAATATAATTAAAAGAAAAGGAGGAAATCGACTATGGTTGCTTAAGATTCGGTTTGAGTGGAAAAAGAGAATGAAGAAGAAGTGGGATAGGAATTTCGGCTAAGGGTTTGAGAAGAGAAAAGAAAGAAATAGATGGGAGATTAAGGTATAGAAGATTCGGCCAAGGTTTTAGAAGAAAAAGGTAGATGATAATGGTGTTTCGGTTTGAAAGAACATGAAGAAGAAAAATCAAAAAGATGAACTAGCTGAAAATTATGAAGAAAAAGCTAAGAAAATTCGGCACTAACCCCCTATACTTGCCGTCCACTCTTCCTTTGAAGAGTTTAAAACTCAACAATTTCCTCAATTCACTCTAGGCCATATATTCAAATGAATAAAAACAAAAACATCAATTATCCCTACTAATATCCCATTTAATCCATTATCACCTCTTCAAAATAAAATAATTAAAAAAATAAATTAATAGCTATCCCCCCCACTCCAGCCGAATTCTAAATCAAAACAATTACTAAAGCTCATCCTTATCTTCTAATAAATAAAATAATTATTATCCCACTCTTCCAATAAAATAATAATTATAATAAAATAATTCCCATCTGCATGCTTCAAAACCGCCCATGAAAACCCCCATAGGAACTCCACATTCGACCATCACCCCAACATGATAAAAACACCATAAAACATTTCTTAATAATATTCCCATCTTCCATGCATTAAAATAAAACTAACCCATGCATGAAATAACTAACAAAAAAATATAACCCATACTCCAACAATAATAAAATAAAACTCCCCATCTTTCTATCTCATTTTCCTATAACATATAATAATAAAACAAAATAAAATACTAAAACTAGCCCATACACTCCAGCAGAAAATAATAAATAAAACAAGGCAGCATGCCTTCATGCATTAAATGCCCATGCAGGCCATTAATCACGCTGGCATAAAAAGAAAACCCAACCTGCTGCCCCAGGTCTCGAACTCGAGACCTGGAGCAAACACCCCAAGCCTCTAGCCACTCGGCCACTGTGCAATTCATGACATAGAAGCATCAAAAATTCCTTATAACCGTTCTTTCCTTGGCTCCCTCATGCAATAACGCCAAAGGCCAGAAAAATAAAACTCCTTGCTTCCTTCATGTCTCGAACCCGAGACCTCATACCAAGGCCCTTAAGCCACGCCCCATGCCACTCCACCGAACCTAACTTTCATGCCACAAACCTCCTTTATTTAATTATAAGGCCTCCCTAGCCCTAACGCCCAAAAAGCCCAAAAGGAAAAACATTTTCCCCTTGTTACTTCCACGGATCGAACCCAAGACCTCCCTTGCATCACCCTAAGGCGCACCAAGCCAATTGTACCAAGCCCATTTCTTTGTCATATTTCACCCAAAATTTTATTTAAGCCCTATCTCACCTAGCTTCCTCCTTTTAGGTACTAAAAAAAAATAATTTTAACACTAGGTCAGGCCTAACTCGGGTTATTTCTAGACCTTAAAACATACCAAATGATCCTAGTATTTAATTCCTCAAGCACACACATGGGAGAATAATTAAATTACAAACAACCCCTAACTTAGGGTGTTACAATTCTACCCCCCTTAAAAATAATTTCGTCCTCGAAATTACTTACTATCGTTCAATCATGCATCCTTAACTCGTCATCCTACGTTACTGCTGCGCACTCTGATCTTAAAGAACTATCATACTTTCTACACATTCCCTAAGTCCATAATCCAAGTTCCATACACTTTACTAGCAACATAAAAACGAACTAACGTAACCACAACCAAGGCAATTAAAAGTATTCCGGAAATAAGAAACTTACCTGTTGTCATATCTGGCACATCTTCCTCCTCGCGACGGCCAACTGCAAAAACCAACCTTGGTTGCCTCGCCGGTGTACCTTCAGCACCTCGGCCACGCCCGTTACCATTATCATTACCTCTAGCTGCACCTCGACCCTTCTATGGTGGTCCTTCATTTCTAACCTGAGCACGGTTCTGACCCTCTGGTTGATTCTTAGCTAACTTCCGAGGACAATCCCTTACACGGTGATCCAATGATCCACACTCAAAGCACCCTCTACTTCCCGCCAAACATTCTCCCGAGTGGGATTTCCCGCATCTAGCACACTGAGGTGGCCACTGAGCAGGCTTTGTGGCCCTTTCTGATTCCCCAAATCTAGCCCTCTTTTCCATATTACGGCCCGATCTAGGCGATCTAAAGCCTCTCTTCTGTTTATTCCTTTCATGCTTCTATCTTACGGTCTCCTTGATCCCTTCGGCTACCTTAGCCTTCTCCACTAGGGACGAGAACTCACGAACCTGCTGTGGAGCAATCAGCAACCTTAAATCATCTCTAAGCCCGTCCTCAAAGCGGACGCAACGCTCATGTTCAGTAGCCACGATGCCTCTAGCATATCTACTTAGCCTTAAGAATTCCGCCTCATATTCCGACACTGACTTAGTTCCTTGCACTAACCCCAAAAAAGCTTTACTCTGAGCATCAGTATAGCTGGTGCCCACATACTTCTTTTGAAAAGCAACTCTAAAGTAATCCCACGTAAGATCATCCGCCGTGGCACCATCTCGAACAATGAGCCACCACTGATATGCTTCATCCTTCAGAAGTGACACTGCTCCTTTCAACTTCTCCTCATTAGTCAGGTCAAGATCGTTCATGCTCCTTTCCGTTGATTCCAACTAGTATTCTGCTGCACTAGGTGCCACTCCCGACACATCCCGGAATACTTCAGCTCCGTTAGATCGAGTCGCCGGGAACGATTTAGAGCCCTAAATTTCCACTAGCCCGACCACCAACTCCAAGACTCGCAACACGACTTGCGTCATCGCCTCACCTCCCATCCGATCCTCGCTCGCCTCGCTCCAAAAGTTGGAGGTGGTAGTGGTGGTACTTCATTCTCAGAACCCTGACCCGACCTAACCGGTTCAGACACGGTCATCCTTCCCCTACCGCGTCCACGTCGGCCACTCCTCTAGAACTCATTCTAACTAACGCGCTTTTAATCTGATTAAGAAAAATTTTATGGATTAGTAATTGTTTCACTTGGTTACTCGCGAAGAAATTTTATGAAAGGGTTAATAGGGATTCTTTCGATCAAACAAGGTTTTAAGTCCTCTATCCTAGTTTACACAGAAAAGCACATCCATTCCCTAATACTTTTCATACACATTCACTCTTCGGCCATTTCTGTCCGTTTCTATCCCAGGGGTATTTTCGTCCTTTTCCTACAAGGGTATTTTTGTAATAAACCAGAAAAATTTTTAAAACTTTCATAACTCGGGACATTTTGAAATTTCTAAACCTGGAGGGTATTTTTGAAAATTTGTTAAATTAAAGGTACGATAGAATTTTGGAAACCAGGGGGTATTTTGGTAATTTTTGTCAATCAAGGGTAATTTTGTAAATTTCCAAAGTCAGGGCATTATTTTGAAATACAAGATTTTTGGGTACTTTTGCAAAGTAAGAGAATTTTAATGAAATCGAGGTAATACGATAATTTTAGAAATCAAGGGCATTTTCGTAATTTTGCCACTAGGGGCATTTTGGTAATTTTGATAAGCCTAGAATATTTTGAAAGTTTTCCAAAAAGAAATTTGTCCTACCATTTAAAAAGGGGTATTTTAGTGATTTTAAAACTAGAGTTTCCATAAAACATGGCTAATCCCTTTTAGGTTTTATTTAATGTGTTTAGCCTATGACCGAGTCCTCTTGGTTAGGGTGAACCGAAGCTACGCACCAGGTAGGATTCCTGCGAAGAGGAGGTGAGTCACGAGGACTGCTTAAGTACCAAGCTCTTCCGGATCCAATCCTAGACATGCGCACCAGGGTTACCACACCTTAACTCGGCGACTTGGTCGTAGGTTTGTTTAATTAGGCCCTTAAAGTCTAATGTATTTTGTTTGGGGTAAACTAGTCCTAAAGTTTTAAAGCACTTAACATTCTTTCTACGTTCCATACTTCCTACCCTTCTACAGAAAATAATTCACACAGAAAGAAAATAATTCACACAGAAGTTAGGAGTACTTACCTGGGCGGATGGGTGCCGGAGACTCGTTGCCGTGCTGTTCAAAAACCCAAAAATAATTTGAAAAGGCCTACCAAAACATTTTTGGGCCTTGGGCCCCCACAGCCGAGCTTTGAACTGGGCTCTGATACCAATTTTGTAACACCCCAAACTCAGCCCAAACACTACGACCGAAGTTGGTTTGCTACAGAGAAAACATTTTGAAACCCTTTTAAAATCGATTTGAGTTTTGTCGAAAACCTCTCATTTTAAAGTCTTTTGTTAAAAACCACACTTAGTGTTGTTTAAAAAAAATATTTATTAAGTCGGGTTGTTTATAGATTGCAAATGTGCCCGATGGCATTTTAAAACATTTTACGTTTGATTTGGAAAAAACACATGAACCCGTTTTTAATATAATTAAATAGTTTAAACGAAATATTCAAAACACGTAACATAATAACAATAATTCTAAAGGAGGCCTTATTACAACTTGATTAAAATAAATAATCAATGAAATAAAATAAGCCAAAGTTTAAAGTTCATTTATATTAAATATCCACTGCATGGCCACCCCGAGTCCATCCGGCTCCACATCCGCTATCTACGTGTCACCTGAAAGAGTAAAGGAGAAGGTGAGTCACCAAGACTCAGTATGTAACCCTTCCCCCGGTTAAATGCCACATCATACACATTTTATAACAAATTAACATGCACTAATCATGCACCCAACCTAGCCATCCAAACGCCTTTCTCTACCGTGTAGTACCAAACCCTTTGGTGGTGCCAAACCACCGTGACTTAAAGTCACAATTGTGATACAAATCACTGGAGGTGCCAAACCTCGTGTCCAAGACACAAATCGGGTGATGGGGCCAACCCATCGCGTGATACCAAATCACCGCGCGTCAATCCCTTATTATAATCTGTGGGGCCAACCCACTGTGGTGCTAAGCCACTGGGACGAGACGCTATGAGGTGCCAAACCTCTGGAGGTGCCAAACCTCTGGAGGTGCCAAACCTCTGGTGACCGTAGTCACAATGTGGTACCAAACCACCGTGTCCGTCGACACGAATATCACCGCCTCTCCTCTCATCAACCCACATCAAATAATTATATAATGTAATTCATGCCAACATATATTTAATCACATATATCGGATTTATCATCAGCCATATGCCACGCATATCAAATATACCATGCTTCCAAAAGCATCATAAAATAACTCATAATCAACAAGGACTTACCTGAATCCTTGCTTATACCATTCATGGTATTAAATCCGAATCTACATAGATCTGATTAGCACACAACAGATTTAGTACATTAATTAGTTATAAAGTGTGTATGTACACTGCACACCAATGATCGTTCAAATCCCGAAAAATCAAATCGCACCTAGACTTCTGCTCCTATATTCGGCCAACCATGTAAGTTAATACCAAGGCCATTCGGCCAACCAAAATAATCTCAAGGGTTTATCTTTTGAACCCGAAACCTTACCTACACGCTTTTGAGTACTAACCATGGCACACGATACCCGAATCTACTTCACCAAACTACAATAGGCAATCACACTTTAGTAGCCTTCGGCTTTCGATTACTATAAGTATACCTATTAAAAATAGATCCTTACCACCACTTACCAAACAGTTTGACAAAGAATGGAAGATCAAATTTATTGCTTTGAGATCCCGGAGTTCCTAAAAATCGATTTCAAAAGAGTATAACACCCTCGCTAACAAATACTGAAATCAGCTCTTACCCCTTGTGAATGTCGACAGAGAAAGAAAAGAAGGGAAAGAATAAACATTCGGCCATGCTCCCTTACCTTCCAAAATCGATTAAAAGAAAGCCTCCACCCTTGTTCAATATTCAGCCAAAGCAAGAAGAGGAAGAAGAGAGTCGGCTAAATACAATTAAAAGAAAAGGAGGAAATCGACTATGGTTGCTTAAGATTCGGTTTGAGTGGAAAAAAAGAATGAAGAAGAAGTGGGATAGGAATTTCGGCTAAGGGTTTGAGAAGAGAAAAGAAAGAAATAGATGGGAGATTAAGGTATAGAAGATTTAGCCAAGGTTTTAGAAGAAAAAGGTAGATGATAATGGTGTTTCAGTTTGAAAGAACATGAAGAAGAAAAATCAAAAAGATGAACTAGCCGAAAATTATAAAGAAAAAGCTAAGAAAATTCGGCACTAACCCCCTATACTTGCCGTCCACTCTTCCTTTGAAGAGTTTAAAACTCAACAATTTCCTCAATTCACTCTAGGCCACATATTCAAATGAATAAAAACAAAAACATCTATTATCCCTACTAATATCCCATTTAATCCATTATCACCTCTTCAAAATAAAATAATTAAAAAAATAAATTAATAGCTATCCCCCCCACTCCAGCCGAATTCTAAATCAAAACAATTACTAAAGCTCATCCTTATCTTCTAATAAATAAAATAATTATTATCCCACTCTTCCAATAAAATAATAATTATAATAAAATAATTCCCATCTGCATGCTTCAAAACCGCCCATGAAAACCCCCATAGGAACTCCACATTCGGCCATCACCCCAACATGATAAAAACACCATAAAACATTTCTTAATAATATTCCCATCTTTCATGCATTAAAATAAAACTAACCCATGCATGAAATAACCAACAAAAAAATATAACCCATACTCCAACAATAATAAAATAAAACTCCCCATCTTTCTATCCCATTTTCCTATAACATATAATAATAAAACAAAATAAAATACTAAAACTAGCCCATACACTCCAGCAGAAAATAATAAATAAAACAAGGCAGCATGCCTTCATGCATTAAATGCCCATGCAGGCCATTAATCACGCTGGCATAAAAAGAAAACCCAACCTGCTGCCCCCAGGTCTCGAACCCGAGACCTGGAGGAAACACCCCAAGCCTCTAGCCACTCGGCCACTGTGCAATTCATGACATAGACGCATCAAAAATTCCTTATAACCGTTCTTTCCTTGGCTCCCTCATGCAATAACGCCAAAGGCCAGAAAAATAAAACTCCTTGCTTCCTTCATGTCTCGAACCCGAGACCTCATACCAAGGCCCTTAAGCCACGCCCCATGCCACTCCACCGAACCTAACTTTCATGCCACAAACCTCCTTTATTTAATTATAAGGCCTCCCTAGCCCTAACGCCCAAAAAGCCCAAAAGGAAAAACATTTCCCCCTTGTTACTTCCACGGATCGAACCCAAGACCTCCCTTGCATCACCCTAAGGCGCACCAAGCCAATTGTACCAAGCCCATTTCTTTGTCATAGTTCACCCAAAATTTTATTTAAGCCCTATCTCACCTAGCTTCCTACTAAATTTTATTTTAACACTAGGTTAGGCCTAACTCGGGTTATTTCTAGACCCTAAAACATACCAAATGATCCTAGTATTTAATTCCTCAATCACACACATGAGAGAATAATTAAATTACAAACAACCCCTAACTTAGGGTGTTACATCTCCCCCCTTAATAAATTTCGTCCTCGAAATTTACTTGAGAATAGGTGAGGATACTGTGCTCTCATAGCTTCTTCCAGTTCCCAAGTTGCTTCTTCCACACTATGGCTTCTCCACAGTACTTTTACCAAAGGGACCCGTTTGTTTCATAATTCTTTCACTTCTCGAGCTAGTATTTGAACTGGTTCTTCTTCATATGACAAATCTGGTCTAATCTCAATGTCTTCAGTAGAAATAATATGAGATGGATCCGATCGATACCTTCGTAACATGGAAACATGAAAAACATCATGAATTTTCTGTAATTCCGGAGGTAAAGCAAGTCGATAAGCAATCGATCCGATTCTTTCAACTACTTCATATGGCCCAATGTAACGAGGACTTAATTTTCCTTTGCAGCCAAATCTCAAAATTTTCTTCCAAGGCGATACCTTTAGAAACAGTTTATCACCTACAGAATACTCTATATCCCATCGCTTCAGATCTGCATAAGATTTTTGTCTGTCAAAAGCTACTTTCAACTGGTCTCTTATCTTTTTAACTATTTCTTCTATCTCCTGAATTAATTCCGGTCCAACTATCTTTTTCTCATTCAACTCTGTCCAACATACCGGTGATCGATATCTTCGACCGTATAATGCTTCATATGGAGCCATCTGAATACTGGATTGGAAACTATTATTATAAACAAATTCAGCTAACGGTAAGTATCGTTTCCAACCTGATTCAAAGTCAATAATGCAAGCCCGAAGCATGTCTTCTAAAATCTGAATTACCCGTTCTGATTGTCCGTCGGTTTGTGGATGAAATGCAGTATTAAAATTAAGCCGAGTACCCAAAGAATCATGTAACTACCTCTAAAATCTCAATGTAAATCGTGGATCCCGATCGAAAATTATAGATGCTGGAATACCATGCAGTCTCACAATTTCTCGGGTATAAACTTCAGCAAGCTTCTGTAAAGACCAATCAGTCCTGACTGCTATGAAATGAGTAGACTTAGTAAGCCGATCAACTATCACCCAAATGGTATTCTTTTTGCTCGGCGATAGTGGCAATCCCGTAACAAAATCCATATTAATACTATCCCATTTCTATTCAGGAATACTAATAGGCTGGAGTAACCTCTGTTTTGCACTGTGTGTTCGCTTTACTCGTTGACAAGTCAAACATTTACTGACATATTCAACTATATCTTTCTTCATTCCTAGCCACCAATAAAGCTCCCGTAAATTACGATACATTTTTGTTCCACCAGGATGCAACGCAAAAGTGCCATCATGTGCCTCTTGAAGAATCAGCTTCTTTAGCTCAGAAATAGCTGGAATACAAATCCGATTTTGAAACCTTAAACAATCATGCTCATCAATACTAAAACTCTCGGCTGTACCATTCTGAACCATTTCTCTTTTCTTTAGTAATTTATCATCTTCCATATCAGCTGCTCTAATCTGATCTAACATCATTGGTTTAACCCTTAACTCAGCTAATAAGTTCCCATCATCATTAACACTGAGTCGAGCAAACATTGCTCGTAATTCAATCACAGTTTTCCTGCTCAATGCATCAGCTATCACATTTGCTTTTCTTGGATGATAATCTATAATGCAATCATAATCTTTTAGAAGCTCGATCCACCGTCTTTGCCTTAAATTCAATTCCTTCTATGACAGAAGATATTTAAGACTTTTATGATCTGTGTAAATATAACATTTTTCACCATATAAGTAATGTCTCCAGATCTTTAGAGCAAAAATTACTGCAGCTAGCTCCAAGTCGTGCGTCGGGTAATTACGTTCATGTGGCTTCAACTGTCTAGATGCATATGCAATGACCTTCCCATCTTGCATCAATACACAACCCAAACCACTCAAAGAAGCATCACTATACACAACAAAATCTTTCCCCGATTCTGGTAATGTTAATACCGGTGCCTCTGTCAACATTTGCTTCAAAGTCTCAAAACTCTTCTGGCACTGATCATCCCAGATAAAAGGAATATCTTCTGCAGTAGTTTAGTCATTGGTAGTGCTATCTTCGAGAATCCATTTACAAATCTTCGATAATATCCAGCCAGACCGAGAAAACTACGTACCTCAGATACATTCTTTGGCGCTTTCCACTGAACAATTGCTTCGATCTTCTTCGGATCGACTCTAATCCCGTCAACAGATACCACATGTCCTAAAAATACCACCTCTGACAACCAGAGTTCACATTTACTTAATTTCCCATACAACTGTTTTTCCCGGAGAATCTGTAGAACTATTCGAAGATACTGATCATGTTCTGCCTCTGTCTTTGAATATACCAATATATCATCAATAAAGACCACCACAAACTGAAATAAGTAAGGCTGGAAAATGTGATTCATCAAATCCATGAAAGCAGCTGGAGCATTAGTTAATCCAAACGGCATTACCAAAAATTCATAATGGCCATAACGAGTACGGAAGGCAGTCTTAGGCACATCATTTTCTTTCACCTTCAGCTGATAATACTCGGATCTCAAATCAATTTTAGAAAATACTGAAGCTCCCTTAAGCTGATCAAACAAGTCGTCTATACGAGGCAAAGGATACCGGTTCTTGATTGTCACTTTGTTCAATATCGATAATCAATGCATAACCGCATAGAACCATCTTTCTTTTTAACAAACAATACCGAGCTCCCAAGGTGAAATACTCGGTCGGATAAAGCCTCGATCTAATAAATCTTGTAATCGCACTTTCAACTCTTTCAATTCAATAGAGGCAACATTCGCACGGAGGTATAGAAATTGGTCTTTGTGCACTGGATACACCTCAATAGCAAATTCAACCTCTCTATCGTGTGGTAAGTCCGGTAGTTCCTCCGAAATACATCCGGAAACTCACATACTGATCCTAATCTGGTTACACTGAATCCCAAATGAATTAGAATTAATAACATATGCCAAATGCATTTGAACAACCTCTTTGTAATAATTTATTAGCCTTCATCGCTGAAATGATACGTGTCGAACCACTAGTACGGATGCCATTCACTTCAATTCTGTCCCCATTTTCTATCCCAATACTAAACCTCTTTTTATAACAATCCAAAACTACCCCATGTTCATATAACCAATCCATACCCAAAATAATATCGAAATCTCCAAAAGGCATGATCAACAAATCCACAGGAAATATTTTATCATATATTATTAACGGGCACCTCCGACATACTCTATCTACTAATACTGTTTGTCCCAAAGGACTTGTAACAACCCAAACCTGGCCCAAACACTATGGCCGAATCTTGTTTGTTACAATGGAAAAATCTTTGAAAACAAACTCCTTTTTCAAAAACAGTTTAGGTTGTCGAAACCCTTTGTTTGATTGTCTTGTAAAAAAACTTTATTTAGTGTTTATTAGAAAATTTATTTAAACCAAGTTAACATAAAATTCCAAATGTGCCCGATGGCACATTAAAAACAATTTTCGTTTTAACTTGGAAAACATGTGATTTTAATTCAATAATAATAACATAGTTTAAAACAAGTATCCAAGCATATGAATAATAGCAAAAAAATAAAGTGTCAGGAGGCCTTATTACATTCGAAATCAAATTTAAATCAACAATCCAAAAATAAATAAACTGAAATTCAAAGTCTCTTAAAACTTAATTCCCACTGCATGGCCACCTCGAGTCAACCCGGCTCCACATCCGCGATCTACGTGTCACTGAAAAATATAAAGGAGAAGGTGAGTCACCAAGACTCAGTATGTAACCCTTCCCCCGTATTCAAACAATTTCATACACAGCATATAATCAATCATCATGTACTAAGTCATGCACCCGACCTAGCCAACCAAACGCCTTTGTCTATCCCGTGTGGTACCAAACCACTGGTGGTGCCAAACCACTGGTGACATATAGTCACAGATGTGATGCCAAATCACTGGAGGTGCCAAACCTCTGGTGTCCGTAGACACAATCGATTGATGGGGCCAACCCATCGTGTGATGCCAAATCACTGGCGTCAATCCCTTATGATAATCTGTGGGGCCACCCCCTTTGTGGTGCTAAGCCACTGGGACGAGACGCGATGAGGTACCAAACCTCTGGAGGTACCAAACCTCTGGTGACCGTAGTCACAGTGTGTTACCAAAACACTGGTGCCCGTCGGCACGAATATACTACCCCCTCCACTCATCAATCCCACATCAACATTTATATCACATAATTCATGCTACCATATACTTAATCACATGTACAGGTTTTATCATCAGCCATATGCAACGTGTATTAAACATACAATGCTTCCCAAAAGCATCTTAAAATATTTCATAATCAACAAGGACTTACGGTTCCTTGCTTATACCATTCATGGTATCATCCCGAATCTACATGAGATCCGGTTAGCACACACAAATGATTTAGTACATTTAATTAATTATAAGTGTGTATGTACACACTGTGTCACCAACGAGAAGTCTAAATCCGAAAAGAAACATTGGTCACCACAGATCTCTCTCTGCACCTATATTCGGCCAACATAGGATTAGTACTATGGCCTATTCGGCCAAACCAAATATTTAAAAGGGTTCTCTTTTTGAATCCGAATCCTTACCTTCTTGCCTTAAAGTACTAGCCACCAAACTATGTATTTGCTCCCCTACAATCGGCCATTGCCATAACTCACATCAGTAGCCTTCGGCTTAAATAAATACCATATAACTACTAAAGTAGATCTTACCATTACTTACCAAAAATCGAACACTAGGGATTAGAGGCTTGGGTCGACTGCTTAAAATTCTGGAGTACCTACAAGAGATTGATTATCGAAAAGTGTTTAGAGGCCTTAATAATCAATTGCCGAAATTGGCACTTTTCCTTATAAAAGTCGACAGAATATTAAAGAGAAGACCCACAGGTATTCGGCCACACACTTTTTTTCCAAGTCGATTGACCACCAAAAATCTGAAGAGATCTAACCACTTAATATTCGGCCAATACTATAGAATAGAGGAGGGGATTTCGGCAAACCAAAGGAGTGGTTTCGGCTATTTGAGAAAGAAGAAAAAAAATAAAAACAGTGGGAGAAGGAGATGGAGTTTCGGCAACAAGAGAGGGAATATTCGGCCAATAGGAGGTGATGAGGATTCGACAAGGGTCAAAGAAGAGAAGAAGAATTTTTTTGGTTTCTTTGAGAAAATGAGAGTGGAGAGAAAATAATAGAGGAGGGAGTGAAGAAGAAATTCGGCTACTTGTAAAAATATCTAAAAGAAAAATCAAGATGGTAGATAGGTGTTTATAAAGGATTTCGGCACCCCCCCTTCTTGCTTGCCGTCCACTCTTCTTAGGAAGAGTTTGAATTTTCGGCAATCTCCTTGAATTGCTCTTGACCACTTGTTTAATTTAATTCAAATAATTTGAATTAATCCCAAATAATAAATCAATAATCCCTTAATAATCCAATTAATATCCTTATTTTATCCTTAGAATAAAATCCCATTAAAATGCTCATATTATCTACATAAATAATAAATAATAAAAAGAGTTTAAAGAGAGGAAGTCTCTCCCCCCCTATGCCGTCCAATTAAATAACAAAAAGGGGAACTCCGCGACTCGAACACCAGCTCCCTAGCTCCCCTTGGTGGCGTCAACACTAGCTCTTAAGTGGCCTTCTTTTTGCCACTTTTCCAAGCTGGTTTTTGTGTCAAATTATCCACATTTATTCTTATAACACCCTCCTGCTAAGGCTCCTTGCCTTTAAAGTTCAAGATGAAATTTTCTACTAAACCGAGCCTACTCAAGACCCTTAATTAACCTTTAATAATCCATAAATAATATCACCGTAGTTCAAACATAAGAAAAAAAATAATTTAATTCCAAATAGCCCCATTTTTAGGATGTTACAGTTCTACCCCCTTAAAATAATTTCGTCCTCGAAATTACCTGATCAGAAGAGGTGGGGGTATTGCTGCCGCATCACATCCTCGGGTTCCCACGTAGCTTCCTCTGTACCATGGTTCCGCCATAGCACTTTCACTAAGGGCACTGACTTCCTACGTAGAACCTTCACATCTCGATCTAAGATCTGAACCGGTTCTTCTTCAAAAGATAAATCCGAGTTCACCTCAATCTCTGCTACTGGCACAATGTGCGAAGGATCTGACTGATACCGTCTCAACATCGATACATGAAAGACATCATGGATCTGGTTCAGTTCTGCCGGTAACTCAAGCTGGTAAGCTACCGGTCCCACTCGCTTTACAACGGTATATGGCCCGATGAACCTTGGGCTTAGCTTCCCTTTCCGTCCAAATCTTAACACCTTTTTCCAGGGTGACACTTTCAGAAAAACCTTTTCTCCTACCGCATACTCCATTTCCTTGCGTTTTAAATCAGCATAGGACTTTTGCCTATCCGATGCTTCCTTCAGACGAGATCGGACCACCTTGACTTTGTCCTCAGTCTCAGTTACCAACTCCGGACCCAAAACTTGTCGTTCTCCCAACTCCGTCCAACATGTAGGAGTACGGCATTTTCGTCCATATAGGGCTTCATATGGAGCCATTTGAATACTCGCTCGATAACTATTGTTATAAGCGAATTCTGCTAGTGGCAGATACTCCTCCCAACTACCACTAAAGTCCAAGACACATCCTCTTAACATGTCCTCTAAGATCTGTATCACCCTTTCCGATTGTCCGTCAGACTGTGGATGGAAGGCTGTACTGAAATCCAACCGTGTACCCAAAGCTTGATGCAACACTTTCCAGAACCTTGACGTGAATCTGGGATCCCTATCCGAGATGATCGATACTGGAACACCATGCAACCTTACTATTTTCGACACATACAGCTTAGCTAGCTTCTAAAGAGAAAAATCCACCCTCACCGGTATGAAGTGAGCTGACTTAGTTAGACGGTCCACTATTACCCAAACTGCGTCCTTCTTGCTGGGCGTAAGGGGTAGCCCACTGACGAAATCCATAGTGATCCTCTCCCATTTCCATTGAGGGATCTTTACCGGTTGCAGTAGCCCTGATGGCAACTAATGTTCAGCCTTAACCTCACGACACGTCGGACACTTTCCCACAAATTCGCCGATTACCTCGCGTTTCAACCCCGCCACGTAAGCGCTCAGTAGATCTCCATACATCTTGCTTCCTCCCGGATGCATAGCGTATGGGCTGCTATGTGCATCATGGAGAATTTTTCGCCTCAACTCCATATCCTTTGGCATACAAGCTCGCCCTTGAAAGCATAATACTCCATCACCAGACAAATTGTACCCTTCCAGACCACCATCTTGAACTTGCACCCTCTTAGCATTCAACCCTTCATCCTCTAACTGTTTTTCCTTAATCTCCTCAATCCACGTTGGCTTAACTTGAAGTTCTGCCAAAAGACTCCTATCATCATATAGACTCAACCGAGCAAACATTGCTCTTAAGTCCGTCACAACCTTAGGCTCAACGCGTCGGCTACCACGTTAGCCTTACCGGATGGTACTCGATTGAACGATCGTAGTCCTTTAATAGTTCAATCCACCGACGTTGTCTCGAGTTTAGATCCTTCCGGGTCGAAGATACCTCAAACTCTTATGATCCGTGTAGACTATCGACTTCTCCCCGTACAGATAATGTCTCCATATCTTCAGAGCAAAGACGACTGCCGCTAACTCCAAGTCGTGCGTCGAGTAGTTAACCTCATGCGGTCTTAACTGACGGGATGCATAGGCGACTACCTTCCCTTCCTGCATCAGCACACATCCTAAACCAGTATGGGATGCATCACAATAGACGGTAAACAACCTTCCTGCTTCAGTGTACCAAATCAAGCTTCGCCGAATTTTCCTTAGCTTATCAAAGCTTTCTTGCTGCTTCTCCGTCCATACAAATGGAACACCTTTCCTTAGTAACTTAGTTAACGGCGCTGCGATTAAAGAGAATCCTTCCACGAATCTCCTATAGTACCCCGCTAAACTCAGAAAACTCCGTATTTCAGCCACCGACCTAGGCGGTTTCCAATCCAACACCGCTTCAATCTTGCGAGGGTTTACTCTAATTCCCTCAGCCGACACCACGTGTCCTAAGAAAGCCACCTCTCTAAGCCAAAATTCGCACTTACTGAATTTGGCATATAATTGCTTTTCCCTCAACACTTGTAGAACTATACGCAAATGCATATCATGCTCCTCCTCCGTCTTAGAATAAACTAATATGTCGTCTATGAACACCACGACAAATTGGTCTAAATCTTCTTTGAAACACCCTATTCATCAAGTCCATGAATGCTGCCGGCGCATTGGTCAATCCAAATGGCATTACCAGAAACTCGTAATGTCCATACTGAGTTCTGAATGCCATCTTGTGAACATCAACTTCTTTCACCTTAAGTTGATGGTAACCCGACCTAAGGTCTATCTTTGAGAACACCGAGGCACCCTTCAGTTGATCAAACAAGTCATCAATCCGCGGCAACGGATACTTGTTCTTGATCGTTAGCTTGTTCAGCTGGTGATAGTCGATACACATCTGCATCGACCCGTCTTTCTTCTTGACAAATAACACCGGTGCTCCCCACGGAGATATACTGGGTCGGATAAACCCTCTATCCAAGAGCTCCTGAATTTGAGCCTTCAGCTCCACCAATTCCTTTGGTGCCATTCGGTATGGTGCTATAGACACAGGTGCCGTTCCGGGTAGCAAGTCTATACCGAATTCAACTTCCCGATCTGGAGGGAACACATCAGCGAATTCCCCGACCGTTCGGACCTTTCCAACTACTGACTCCTTAGCTTCCAAAGCACAGATTCGAACCAAATACGCCTCACAACCCTTCTTGACCATCTTTTCAGCCTTCAAGGCAGACACTACATTGGATAGGTAATTCCTTCTATCACCTATCATAACCACTTCATCACCTTCAGCCGTCTTAAGAATCATGCGCTTAGCCGCGCAATCCAAATTCGCCTGATACTGAACCAACCAGTCCATTTCAAGGATCAAATCGAACTCTCCAAATGGTAGTTCCATCGGATCACCACGAATACTACCCTTGGAGTTCTAGGGTACGTCTCTATAAAGTTTGTCTACCACTACAGAGTGACCTAAAAAAGGGCTAACTACGGTCATCTCCTAGAAGCGGTTTGAGTTCAGGTCCATAGTCTCTACCACACTACTAGCAATGTATGAGTGCGTCGAACCTACATCAATTAATGCAACATAAGGAAGACCAAAAATTAGAAACGTACCGGTTATGACATCCGGTGCGTCACCCTCCTCGCGACGCCTCATTTGCGTAAACTAAGCCAAGTTGCGCCGACCTACGTGTTGCTCGAACCTCGCCCGAAGTTCCACGACCTCGGTTAGGACCGTTGTTTCCTCTGCCATTACCACGACCCCTCTGTAGTGGTCCAGCATTTCTGCCCTGAGCACGGTTCTGTCCCTCAGGCTGATTCTTAGCTGACTTTTGAGGAGGGTCCCTTACACGATGCTCCAAAGACCCACACTCAAAGCAACCCCTATCACCGGTCCAACAACCTCCCAATGGGTTTTTCACTGCAGTGATTACATCGAGTCGGTCTCGATTAGTAGTCATGGGCCTTGCTGCCAGATTTGGCCCACCTTGTCTGGCCTTTTTCTGGGCACTACCACTTGACCCAGCTGACCCAAATCCTCTCTTCTGACTATTCCTACTATAGCTTTGCCTCACAGCCTCCTGGATCCCTTCGGCTACTTTAGCCTTTTCCACTAGAGATGAAAACTCACGAACTGCTTTGGGCAATCAAGAACCTTAAATCTTCTCGAGTCCATCCTCAAAGCGGACACAACGCTCATGTTCGGTAGCCACAATGCCTCTAGCATACCTACTCACTTTAAAAACTCGCCTCATATTCCGCTCATCGACTTAGTTCCTTGCAGTAGTCCGAAAAGTTTTCCTTTGAGCATCGGTGTAGCTAGTGCCCACATACTTCTTACGAAAAGCGGTTTTAAAGTAATCCCACGCGAGATCATCTGCTTTGTGGCTCCATCTCGGACCGTCGGCCACCCACGGTGCACGCTTCATCCTTTAGAAGCGACACGGCCTTTCTTCGACTTTTCCTCCTCGGTCGGTCAAGATCATCCATGATCCTTTGATCGACTCTAACGAAAGATTCCATTGACTGGGTGCCACGCCCGACACACCCCGAAATACCTCAGCTTCGTTAGATCGGAGTCGCTCGGGAACAGATTTTTGAGCTCCCAAGTTTCCACCAGCCCCAGCCACCATCTCCAAGACTCGCAAAGCGACTTATGATCATCGCCTCACCACCGGCCCGATCCTCGCTCCTCACTCTAAAAGTAGGAGGTGGTGGCGGCGGTGGTACTTCATTTTTAGAACCACGACCCGGGCGACTGGAGTTACGACACGGTCATCCTACCCCTACCGCGTCCACGGCGTCCACGTCCTCTAGAACTCATTCTATCTACAGCGCTTTTAATCTGATTAAGAAAATTTTTATACGTTAGAATTTGTTCCATTTGCTTATTCGCGAAGAAATTTTATGGATAAGGTTTAATCAGAGATTCTTTCGAGCAAACAAGGTTTCAGTCTTCTATCCTGGTTCACACAAAGGAGTTCATGCATCCATTCCTTAATACTTTCCATACCTATTCACTCTTCGGACATTTCTGCCCATTTCTAACCCAGGGGTATTTTCGTCATTTTCCTACAGGGGTATTTTCGTAATAAAAGAAATTTTAAAACTTTAGTAAAGTAGGACGTTTTGAAATTTCCAAAACTGGAGGGTTTTTCTGAAAAATTTGTAAAGTTTAGAGATATGGCATCGTTTTGAAACTAGGGGTATTTTGGTAATTTTGTCATTCAGGGGTAATTTCGTCGTTTTAACAAGTCAGGGATATTTTTAACGGTTGTAAAACTCGGGAGTTTCTTTCTGAAAATGTTCCTTTTCAAATAGTGATGTTTGTAAAGATTTCCAAAACCAGGGTCATTCAGGTAATTTTCACAAATTGAGTATTTTAGTAATTTTCCAAACCAAAATATTTTATTGATAATTTGCAAAGCAGGGTTTTGAACATTTGTAAAATAATTGAAATCTTTGGGCAAAACCATTGAGTTGATAGTTTATGTATCAAGGGCATTTTAGTAATTTTACCCCCTAAAGGCATTTCTGTAATTTTTCACAAATCAAATTTTTTGAGAAAAACGTTGTAAAAAAAATAATGTCCTCAGATTTGAAAGAGTTATTGCACAAGTTTTGAAAACATTAGGGTTTGTTGTTTCATTCTTTTTCAAAAACATGGCTAGTTCCCTTTCGGGTTTTAGTCATTATGTTAAGCCTATGACCGAGCCATCTTGGTCAGGGTGAACCAAAGCTACGCACCAGGCAGGATTCGAGTGAAGAGGAGGTGGGTCACGCGGACCGCTTAAATACCAAGCTCTCACCGAGACCTTTCTAGACATGCGCATGAGAGGTTGCCACACCACCGAGCCCCCTCACGAGTTAGGGTGAACCGGCTACGCACCGGGTAGGATACTGCGAAGAGGGCGTGAGTCACGAGGATCGCTAAAATACCGAGGCTCTTGGATCCAATCCTCGACATGCGTACAGGGGTTACCACACCCTAGCTCACTGACTAAGTCATAGGTTGGTTTAGTTCCTTAAGTCTTATGTTCTGTTTGTGTGTTTGAGTAATCTAATCCTAGGGTTCAAGTTCCTATAAGTCTATCTACGTTCCATGCTTCCTACCCTTCTACAGAATATAATTCACAAAGAAGTTTCGAAGTACTTACCTGGGCGGATCGGTGCCGGAGACTCGGGCCATGCTCCTTAAAACCCAAAAATCATTCCATAAGGCCTACCAAAACATTTTTGGGCCTTGGGCCCCCACAGCCGAGCTTTGAACTGGGCTCTGATACCAATTTTGTAACAACCCAAACCCGGCCCAAACACTATGGCCGAATCTTGTTTGTTACAATGGAAAAATCTTTGAAAACAAACTCCTTTTTCAAAAACAGTTTAGGTTGTCGAAACCCTTTGTTTGATTGTCTTGTAAAAAAACTTTATTTAGTGTTTATTAGAAAATTTATTTAAACCAAGTTAACATAAAATTCCAAATGTGCCCGATGGCACGTTAAAAACAATTTTCGTTTTAACTTGGAAAACATGTGATTTTAATTCAATAATAATAACATAGTTTAAAACAAGTATCCAAGCATATGAATAATAGCAAAAAAATAAAGTGTCAGGAGGCCTTATTACATTCGAAATAAAATTTAAATCAACAATCCAAAAATAAATAAACTGAAATTCAAAGTCTCTTAAAACTTAATTCCCACTGCATGGCCACCTCGAGTCAACCCGGCTCCACATCCGCGATCTACGTGTCACCTGAAAAATATAAAGGAGAAGGTGAGTCACCAAGACTCAGTATGTAACCCTTCCCCCGTATTCAAACAATTTCATACACAGCATATAATCAATCATCATGTACTAAGTCATGCACCCGACCTAGCCAACCAAACGCCTTTGTCTATCCCGTGTGGTACCAAACCACTGGTGGTGCCAAACCACTGGTGACATATAGTCACAGATGTGATGCCAAATCACTGGAGGTGCCAAACCTCTGGTGTCCGTAGACACAATCGATTGATGGGGCCAACCCATCGTGTGATGCCAAATCACTGGCGTCAATCCCTTATGATAATCGTGGGGCCAACCCATCGTGGTGCTAAGCCACTTTGGGGCGAGACGCGATGAGGTACCAAACCTGGAGGTACCAAACCCTCGGTGACCGTGTAGTCGCGGTGTGTTACCAAAACATTTGGTGCCCGTCGACACGAATATACTACCCCCTCCACTCATCAATCCCACATCAACATTTATATCACATAATTCATGCTACCATATACTTAATCACATGTACAGGTTTTATCATCAGCCATATGCAACGTGTATTAAACATACCATGCTTCCCAAAAGCATCTTAAAATATTTCATAATCAACAAGGACTTACCTCGGTTCCTTGCTTATACCATTCATGGTATCGAGTCCGAATCTACACAGATCCAGGTTAGCACACACACAATGATTTAGTACATTTAATTAATTATAAGTGTGTATGTACACACCTGTCACCAACGAGAAGTCTAAATCCTGAAAAGAAACGTTGGTCACCACAGATCTCTCTGCACCTATATTCGGCCAACATAGGATTAGTACTATGGCCTATTCGGCCAAACCAAATATTTAAAAGGGTTCTCTTTTTTAACCCGAATCCTTACCTTCTTGCCTTAAAGTACTAGCCACCAAACTATGTATTTGCTCCCCTACAATCGGCCATTGCCATAACTCACATCAGTAGCTTCGGCTTAAATAAATACCATATAACTACTAAAGTAGATCTTACCATTACTTACCAAAAACCGAACACTAGGGATTAGAGGCTTGGGTCGACTGCTTAAAATTCTTGAGTACCTAAAAGAGATTGATTATCGAAAAGTGTTTAGAGGCCTTAATAATCAATTGCTGAAATTGGCACTTTTCCTTATAAAAGTCAATAGAATATTAAAGAGAAGACCCACAGGTATTCGGCCACACACTTACCTTTTTTTTCCAAGTCGATTGACCATCAAAAATCTGAAGAGATCTAACCACTTAATATTCGGCCAGTACTATAGAATACAGGAGGGAATTTCGGCAAACCAAAGGAGTGGTTTCGGTTATTGGAGAAAGAAGAAAAAAATAAAAACAGTGGGAGAAGGAGATGGAGTTTCGGCAACAAGAGAGGGAATATTCGGCCAATAGGAGGTGATGAGGATTCGACAAGGGTCAAAGAAGAGAAGAAGAATTTTTTTGGTTTCTTTGAGAAAATGAGAGTGGAGAGAAAATAATAGAGGAGGAGGGAGTGAAGAAATTCGGCTACTTGTAAAAATATCTAAAAGAAAAATCAAGATGGTAGATAGGTGTTTATAAAGGATTTCGGCACCCCCCTTCTTGCTTGCCGTCCACTCTTCTTAGGAAGAGTTTGAATTTTCGGCAATCTCCTTGAATTGCTCTTGACCACTTGTTTAATTTAATTCAAATAATTTGAATTAATCCCAAATAATAAATCAATAATCCCTTAATAATCCAATTAATATCCTTATTTTATCCTTAGAATAAAATCCCATTAAAATGCTCATATTATCTACATAAATAATAAATAATAAAAAGAGTTTAAAGAGAGGAAGTCTCTCCCCCCTATGCCGTCCAATTAAATAACAAAAAGGGGAACTCCGCGACTCGAACACCAGCTCCCTAGCTCCCCTTGGTGGCGTCAACACTAGCTCTTAAGTGGCCTTCTTTTTGCCACTTTTCCAAGCATTTATTCTTATAACACCCTCCTGCTAAGGCTCCTTGCCTTTAAAGTTCAAGATGAAATTTTCTACTAAACCGAGCCTACTCAAGACCCTTAATTAACCTTTAATAATCCATAAATAATATCACCGTAGTTCAAACATAAGAAAAAAAATAATTTAATTCCAAATAGCCTCATTTTTAGGATGTTACAGGACTAGACACCTCTGTGAAAACTCTAGACATTTTAGATTCTAACTTCCCCGACTCAACTAATTTTGAATTAATATATGAATGTGATGAACCCGGATCAATTAAAGCATAATTAGGCTCAGAATACAATAAAAATATACCTGTCACGACATCATGTGCATCACCTTCTTCCCGAGTCTGAACCATGTACGCCCTGGCTGGTGCTTTAGCTTTCGACTGCTGTGTAACTATATCACTGCCTCTTCGTACACCTCCACCTCTGGATACAGAACCACCTCTACCCGAACCTCTGCCTCGAGCAGTAGACACTGATCTTTGGTATGTTACTGATGTAACATTTTTATTCCTCGGACAATCTTTAACCAAGTGCACTGCCGACCCACAACGAAAGCAGCCTCCAGTCACTTTCCAACATTCACCTAAATGTTTCTTCCTACAATATCCACATTCTAAAATTTTTGCATCTTGGGGTGGAACTTTTACACTACCAGTAGATACCGTAGTCTGTTTTCTCGGCTTTTGTCCCCTCGATTAGATCTAAAACTGGGTCTCCAACCATCCCTAGATTCTCTGAATCTTTTTGGTAATGGATTAGAACTAGCAGTTCCAACTCGTTTCCCAGTCAATTTAGTCATTTCAGGCTTTTTATCTAATCCCAAAACTTGTTCTACCATTTTTGCCCGCTCGATCAAATCTACAAGTTCAGTGATTCGCTGGGATACTAATTGCAGTTTTATTTCATCTCTTAGTCCCCGTAAAAATCTTTTACAGCTATCGGCTTCAGTTGGTACAAACTTCGATGCATATCTACCAAGTCTTGAGAACTCCTGTTCATAGTCCACTACTGTCATTTCACCTTGTGTTAGCGTAAAAAATTCTTGTTTCTTGTCTTCTATATACATATCCCAAATATACTTCTTTTGAAATTCTTTTTGGAATAAATCCCATGTTACCTGATCAGTCGGTAAATGTCGGATCACGGATTCCCACCATAAATATGCCTCACCCTGTAATAAAGATACAACACATAATAGACTTTCTCGTGGCGTACATTCTAACTGCTGTAAAATTCTTTTTGTTGTGTCTACCCAGCTTTCAGCTACAGATGGATCAACTCCTTTCGGACCCGAAAATTCCGTGGCACCATATTTTCTTAATTCTTTAATAGGGGCCCGTCTAGGAACAGGTACAGATGTGGTAGCAGGTATAGACTCCGCTATTCGTTGAAGAGTATCAGTTAAAACCCTTACTACATCATAATCATTTCTACCTTTTTCATCTCTCTCCCTAATGTTCTCTCTTTGTACACTGGGAGGCTGATTTCTGATCGAATTTACACTGGGTGTAGCTTACTCAGTTTCATCTAAATCATATGATTCTTCATCCCCAGTAAACATTTCTTCATTTATATCTTCAATGTGTTCATCAAACATATCTAATCTATAAAACAAAAACAATTAAATAGATCAGCATCCAAAAATCCCGACTCAATTTCAACTCAAAAGTGGCATGTACTATTAGACTAACTTCCGAACTCGATTTGGCCCAAGAATCGGATAAACCTGATAGCTCTGATACCACTAAAATGTAATGCCCCTTAACCTTAAACCGTCGCTGGAACAGGGTTACGAGGCATTACCGGACATATCAGACAACTTACGAATAATTCACAATAAAAACACATTCATAGTACAATTTAATAATTAAGTCCCTATAATGAACTCTAGAAATTTTTAAAACATGTATTAAAAATGTAACGGGACTCGTTTAAGAATTTCAGAATATATATATTTTTTATATAAATTTCAACAGCATTTCTGCTTATTTTCACATATAACCCCCTGCAATTAAAACCGTATTCATTCCAAATATAACCAATTCAACCAAATACAAAATCCAACAATTCAACCAATGCAATTTCATATTTAATCATATTTAAATTATACTTATAACATCAAAATACCAAATATCATTCTTTACAACAAAAGTCACGTAGTAATTTAAAGTGATCAAAATAACACCTATGTACATGCCACTTTTATCAAAGAAGAATACATCATCGAGTTTTGTTCTGGAGTCGGGATCGCCTTGGATGCTGAATCAGAACTTTGAACACCTATTAACCTACGCACGGAAACAACCGTTCGCTGAGTATACATATACTCAGTGGTATTACCATAATTCAAATTATAAACATAATAATCATATCATTAAATCATATAGCTATAAATTTGACTAAACCAATTCAAAGATAAGATGGTCATTTTCAATACATTATACAATTCAAATTTAGCTATTTAACAATTGAAATAATACACATTCATGTTGAACCATTATCCATCTCATGAACAAACGGTTCATGCTTTCCAATCTCATACTCATATTCAATTCACAATTTTTCAATTCATGTTCTATTTTCACATTGCTTTCAATGGCTCAACCATTTCATTTTATTCAATTTAACATTTCCTTTAGTTACCCCCATTAACATACTCGGGCTTCAGCGGATACACGGATTTCAACCCAAACACACCAATACGGCACATTGTGCCTAAAACGGTACATAGTATCTGATCAATATACGACACATAAGTGCCTGAAATGACACACGAGGTGCCTAATACGACACACGAGGTGCCTGAAATACGACACATCAAGTGCCTGATCGGCAAAGCCGATAAATCCCGTACTCTTCCAAATCTTATAGCATGCCAATTATATCCGACTCAGCCCGACTAGTTAATAGGTTATTTCAGTTCTCAATTTCAGTTTCATTTTCATAATAAATTCAATTTCAATATTGTACAGCCCAATATTTGCCCGGGGCCCAAATAAAGCCAACAGCCCAACCAACGAGGCCCAACAGGCCCATGAATTTTTCCAGCTAGCTAGGGTCTCTAAAAACCCTAGTGCCGCAGCCTAGGCCACTTGCTCTGACCCCTGCCGAAGCCACCTGCTCCACCGACTCTTCCTACTTGTACCACCGAAACCTGCAAAACAAGAAGGAAGACAAGACCGAAGTAACATAACACGCAAGCAGCAGAATAGGGGCAGTAGAATAGCATTGTAAATGGGTTGTAAAAACCTAACATTTTCTAACAAGGAAAAAAATTTTTTGCGATTCTAGCAAAGAAAACAGGAAGCACGAATCATCAGCAATAAAAGATAGAAGCATCAAGGTTTTCGATTTTTTAGTTTTACTATTATTTGCTTTCGTTTTATTTATTTTATTTTATTATTTTGAAGCTTAAAAACAAAGAATAATAAAAGGGAAGAAAAAACGAACTGAACTCGGAGAGGGTCGTGGAGCCTCATCTCCGTTGTTGAATCCAAACCGGAGGTAGAGAAAAGGGGCTTTCTCCTCTCGGGGGTTTGGAGCACTAATGCTCTGCCCTTACGCGGGCTCGGAAACGGGGCTAAAGCCCGTTGTTCTGCTTCGATAGCCACCAGATACGCGGTGGTGCGACGAACGGTGTGAGAAGCCCGACCGTCGGGCACGAACGAGGAAGAGAGGAAACTTTCCCTCTGCTTCCATTTTTGAAACGAAAAGGGGGCCTTAGGGATTTGTTTTCTGTTCTTTTGGCTTGGGGAATTAAAGAAATAAAGATGGGGTTAAGGGCAATTAAAGCTGCGTCGTTTGGGGAGTTGGGGACCGTTCATATCTCTTTAATGGGGTATTTGCAAGATGAGTCCCTCCCCTTTGCGGCGTCGCTCAATTGAATCCCTTTTACTTTCCCCATTTTTTAATTTTGCCCCATCATTTTGCTGCGTTTTTTCAATTTAGCCCATACCTGGTCATTTGAAACTTCACACAATCAAAGGGTTGGGTTATTTACTCGTTTAGTCCCCATAAGTCCGCGCGCGTGGCAGATTGGTCCTCGTCCTTTATTTTATTTTCAAATCTAACCCCAGAATTTCGTTTTAATTTCAATTCAATCCTTTTTAGTTAATTTGCGTTTTTGTTCTTTTATTATTATATACTATATTTTTACTTTATGATTATTATTATTATTATTATTATTATTATTATTATTATTATTATTATTATTATTATTATTATTATTATTCAGCATTTTTATCATCATATCATCATCATATTATTATTATTATCACCCTATTATTATTAGTTAATATCTTTATTATTACTATTATTATATTAGAATTTCACACATATATATTTTGTTTATTCCTTTGTATAAATATTTTATTACTATCATGATTGGTATTATTATCAACTTATTTTATCATTTTATTTATTATTATTATTAGTGTTATTTTTATATCATCCTCCATCCTACTTTTATTTCCATCATTATTATTATCATAGTTCTACTATTTTTTCATTATTTTCTATCATTTTTGTTACTACTATGTTATTATTGTACTATATGATTTGTTATTAGATTATTATTATATTATTATTATTATTTTACTACTATTTGTATATTTTTTTTTGTTTATTCCCTTTGCACTTTCTATTTTTTCATTATTTTCCTCATCAATACGCTATTATTTTCTATTTTTATCATCATTCATGTTAGCATATCATTATTACTATTATTGTTATTATATTTGTTTCATATGATGTATATATTTATTTTCCATTATATTTCTCATATGTCATAGCGCTATTATTATATGTTTATCATCTTTATATTATTTTCATCATTATCATGTTATTATTATCATCTCATGGTTATTTCTATTATCGTTACTATACGTAATACTTTCAATATATTATATATCATCCTTATTTAAACACATATATGCGTATGTGTCTTTTATTATTCTTTTCACGTATAACATCATGTTTTCACATTTTCGTGCTAATTTTTCTCGACACCTCAATTTTTATAACAACCAATATCCCATATTAGCAATTCGAGAGAATCGAGCCCTAACTTACTGGGTTCTAATTTTTCTCGTTTAAAGCTAAATAACGGGATATCCATTTTGAAATCGCAATTTAAATATTAAACAAAATACTTAATCTCGAATATTCGAAATGTCGCGCCTAACTTGCTGAACTCGACATCTAGATGCTTCGGATAAGTTTCTTTAAAATAGAGGTAATATTCCTAACTTGGACCTTCGAGAAAACGAGCCCTAACTTACTGGGTTCTGATTTCTCGTTTGACAAATGACGGAAGATCCTCTTCAAATGCAAAACTAAGTTTTAAAAGACAAGCTTAGTTTCGGGAGTCTAAAGTATTGCGCCCTAACTTACTGGACATGATGCTTTATCCCTTCGAAAATAAGAGAGCCTTAAACGTCCCTTCTAATTCCTTCAAGTTGGAAATAAAAAGTATCTATTTTCAAATCATTTCAAAGTTTTCAACAATAGGACATCAATCAATCAGTTTGGTACCAATTCTGGGCGTGACGAGGGTGCTAATCCTTCCTCGCACGTAACTGACTCCCGAGCTCGTTTTCTCAAAATTCGTAGACCAAAACCACTATTTTAGTAAATTGGAATGTTTATTAAAACAAGGGTGATCCGATCACATCCAAATAAAGATCGGTGGTGACTCCCTTCCTTTTCGTTTTCAAATCGAGTAGACCGCATCGTTTACTGTATTATCAAAAAAATGGTTACGACAGCTTGGCGACTCCACTGGGGACTAATTCTTCGTTGAGAGTCAAGCCATAGATTGATTGATCCTTGTCATTTTGGTTAAAATTAGAAAATGGTTTCGAAATTCATGTTTCTTTAAATGCACTTTCAATGTTATATTGGATCTCTTGAATACTTTGGCATTGCATTGCATGACCATTGTGGTCACACCTTTAAGTGGGAGCGAGAAGCTATGCCTTCGTGAGGTTTTCACCTCCGCATGGGCTAGTGGATTGCTTTCGGGATACATCCGTACCTATGTCTTCGTGAAGTTTTCACTTTCGCATAGCCATAGGGAAATGTATTCCCCTGAATCGAACTTGGTCCGTATAAGCCTATAAATGGGTGAGGATCGAGGAATCTGTCAGTTCGGGTACCTCAACTATAGAACTAAAACCACATATAGTGAATCCTAGGAGCCTACCTTAGGTAGAACTACGTCAAACCTTTGGGGTCACCCAGGTAGGTGTTTGTTCATTTTCACTTGTTTTATACCTTGCGATACTAACTCGTTGTATTTTATTTTCGTGCATATCATCTCATTTTCTATAGAGGTATCGATTCACGGTCAGTTTCCTTGATAAAGTGGAAGACAATACAGTCGTTCGTATAGTTGGAACCTAGGCAGTTAGAAGGGTATGGATCCATTTGAGCAAAAGGACATGTGGCAGTGCTAAAATCTGGTGGTCATCTTTTAGACTGCAAGGGTGTTGGAAGAAAAGTGATTGGCAGAGGGCAAGAGACCTGTGACAATGAATTGGCTGGAAAGGACTTTGCTTACGATGGGGAGAAAAGTTTATTTACTGTTGGTGCTCTTCCAAATAACAAGCATGAGTTTATAGTTGTATTTGGGGATGTTACATCACACAGAAACAACAGTAATGCAAGACCTGATGTCCATGATGACTCAAATGGGCAAGACAGGAAGAGAATTAAACGGCCTTATCGGTCAAATCAGCTTTGTTGCATAGACACCCATCCGAGCAACTCAAAATGCTTGGCGCGGATAGGAATCTAAAAACTCTCGAGAAGCATTGAGGGTGATAGATGTCATTTTAAGATAGCATGCTGTGAAACAGGGATGCCTACTGGTTTGCCAATCTTTTAAGATAATCAGAACAGCTTCACAGACATTGGAAGAGGTGCCCTTGGCAATAGGGGCTTCCATTCAAATTTCATAGCCACTCAAAGAGGCCTTTCCCTGAATATTGATATTTGTCCGAGCCTGGTTGTGGATCCTTTGCCAATCAGGATGCCATGGATCCTGGACTGGACTATGGCTAAGCGAAGCTTTAAGAACCTGAGGACAAAAGTCAGTCCATCCAATCACGAGTACAAGATCACTGGATTGAGCAAGCAGTTGTGCAAAGATCCATTGTTTTCATTGAAGGAGAAAAGTGTGAAAAAAAAGGGGTTAATGGTGAAGCTGAGAATCTAGAGATTACTGTCTATAATCATTTTGTCGACCATCACAACATACAATCGCGCTTCTCTGCAAAACTTGTCATGCTTTAATGTCGGAGAGCTGAAACAACCTACATACATTCCTTTGGAGCTCCATTCCTTGATGTATTTGCAATTGACAAAGTGCTAACTAGCGAGCTTCTTTGGTTAAGACAGAAGTCTGAGGAAAGAATGAAAGCCTTATTCTATGCTTCACAGGGGAGCAACCATAGTGCCGAGCCAATGCTGTGTTCTTGTGGTATTTCTTTCAGCACTAATTTTACCCAAGTCGAAGGTCGTGCTCTGTCAGGGGCAATGATGGAAATTTCTTTTCGAAGAATGGGCGTTGGAATTGGTGGAACCATCTAGGATGGAAGGATAGGCTGTTGTGAACTTCTGGGCTCATCGTTGTGATCCAAACAACATTGTATGGGATTTGATTCGTGTGAAGAAATGAAAGGAATTTGTATTGACCCGGTTAGATAGATTCAAAAGAGACAAACCAGAATAGACAACTTTCTCCTGTGGTTAGAATTGGAAAAGCTATCGAATGGATACAATCTAAAACGTCTGGAGCTCCGCAGTTTCTTCTTTGTCCAGAAAAACTCTAATCTTTATGAGCCTTGGAAGCAGAAGAATCCCTCGGGGTATGGCGTTAGGTAGAGTGAATGATCAATACTTTTCTGAAGAATTGATGCTAAGCTTGGACAGCCTCTTCACTACCATCGAAGCTATAACTCTGTAATCGAGTTGAAGTTAAGTCTGAACAAGATTAAGGAAATGAAGTGTGCGATTGAAAAGTTAGAACCAGCATTACACAATTGTGAACTGAGGATCGAGCCTCTTGAAACAAGAGTGGAGTAGAAGAACTTCATCATTCTTATGATCATTAAGTTAAAGAATCGAGATTACCTCGTGAGGGAAGCGATAGTGTGATTCAAGAGGTAGCTGGTTATCTGAGTTTTGGCATTACTGGTGGATATGTTAAGCATAAAATATGGGTCATGACTTTGACCACGATCAAGAGCTAGCTTTTTTTGCTTGGGAAACCAAAAACCTTTAGGACTTAGGACGAAAGCATATAGTAGTCCGTTTTATGTAAAAGAACTTGTTTTCTAATAAAGTTTCCTAAAATGAAGTTGATCAGAATAGATACCTCTTTGCATTCGTGCATTCGCACTACATTGCATTCGCATTACATTGCATTCATTTGCATTAGACCTTTACAAAAGGACCCTAATTAGGTAAAATGTTTCAGTTAACCTGGAAAACATGGAACAAAGGTTGATGAGGATAGAGCAAAGGCAAATACAGATGCAAGAGCAATTGACCCGAATTCAACAAGAAATGCGAGAGCAAATGCTAGACTTCCAAAAGAACATGATGGGCTAGCTAAGTCAGTTACTAGCCGGAGGACTTGAAAAAAGAAGTGACCCAGTGACTGACAATGTGGATATTGATGAAGACATCGTTTATTCCCCAATAAGTGTCCCAACTCAACCAGACACGCACTCTCGCGTGGTACCTGTCATTATTGGATCTCAATATAGGACTGATACTTTGGTGCTGCTGAACTCTCCGATGGGCCCTGGTAATGAGCAAGTCAATCGTGTTGTTTTTGGCCTACCAGAGGTAGAGAAAAAGGGAGAAGGGGCTTCAAAAGCCCCGAAGAGGAAGGATAAGGATGTGGCTAGCACGAATGGGTATACCAAGGGTTATTCAAAGCCATTTGCAACAAACCAGCCAAAGAGGGCAATTACCAGTCACCTGGTCTCCCCAAAGCAAAAACCCAATCTAGGAGCGTATTCGGAAAAACCTCAGTTCATTCATATTCCCATGACGTATAGGGAGTTATAACAGAACTTATTTGATATGCATGTTGTAGCTCCTTATTATATAAAACCACTGCAACCTCCATACCCAGAATGGTATAACCTAAATGTCCAGTGCGAGTATCATGCGGGAGTTACAGGGCATTCGATAGAAAATTGCACCGCTTTCAAGAAGTTGGTGGAAAAATTCATCAAAATGGGTATTGTGGAGATAGGCGACGTACCAAAAGCAGAAGCATGAACTTGGGAGCATTTTGAGTAATGAGACTGCGGAAGAAATTCCTATAGTATTTAGAAGCTTACCTAGAGTAATGTACGAAGTATACTTACTGCTTTAAGCCTAGAAGCAATAAGATCTTTTTTGTGAAATAGGCTCGTGTACTGAATTACTATTTCAGTAAAATGCATCTTTTTGAACCAATATTTTTATTTTCCATACTATACATTCTATTGAATATTCTTTTATTCTTCATTCATAAATAACCATTCATTCTCTGTAAATTGCTTTCATACCGGCGATGGGTCCCAGATATCAATGACATGAGCAACGCTGTTACGGACTCCCTTTCTAGTGAGATATGTGTCTAGAAGGATCTAAGGACTTAGAAGATAACAGAGATTGCAACTTATTTCCTAACTTGTTAAAAATGACAGATCCTACCTAACGAAATGTCAGCCGACACTACAAGCCAACGAGAGAGATGAAGATGGAAGCTTAGCTCACCGCAAGAATAAGGCAATGCATTATCACATGATCACAGCCAGACACGTTGGGGACACTAAAACGTGGATTCCTATATATGAGGCATGGACGCTATCAAGCCAGTCTCCTCAAGAGCTTTGAGCCAACATCGATTCATATTCATAGCCTTTGGTTACCTTATCAAGAAGGTAAAGGTCGCTTCACATGTCAAAATTACAAAGTCAGCAGTCATCGCCTTCAACTTCAAATTCAAATTAAAAAAAAAAAGAAGAAGAAAAAAGAAAAGAAAGAGAATGGTGATAAACAACACCGGAAAGAAACGTGTCTAATGTGATGACACGAATTTATAGTCTATTCAAAGGTCAGACACCACATCAGTGCAGCAAGACAGCCAAAAACCATCCAAATTCTTTCTGAGGACAACTGATATTTGTAAAAGTTGGCATAGAGAAGTTACCATTTACCTTCTATGTTGGCTAAGATCTTCACCGGGGCAGTGCCTTTCTCGTTGGTTCATCAAAATAAGAGCAATTATTAGAAGTTAAGATTCCTTTTTGGATGAAGTAGAACATCTACAGTAAGTCTGATTGAAGCATTCATACGAGCTTACGACAAAAAGGTCCGTTCAAAGGACCTGCATTAAGAAGGGTTCTTCTTATCCAAAGGACTCCAGAGGAAAAGTAAGTGCCTAATGCAGCAAAGAAGGCCCAGGCTTGGAAAACATAGACGCTAATCAAGATGGATGACGAAGACTTGCCCAATCCTGTGGGTTCAGACTTGAAAAAAGGAAAAAAAAAACAAAAACAAAAAAACAAAAAAAAAGAAAACAAAAGAACACAAAAACACAAAAAATGCAGAAAGGAAGGAAAAAGAAGGAAAAGGAGAGGCTAAGACGAAAACCCGCAAAGGGCGCCTTGAGACCAAAGGGGATTTGAGTTGAAACCCGAGAAGGGCAGCTCAAATTTTGATCAACAATAAGGCATACAGTAGTCTTACCACGCTTGAGTTAACAATGAAGAAGTATGTTGCGTCTTGGAGCATCGACAAAGTACTGTGGATCCCCTAAACGCATATTGAGCCTAAAATGGTCCTCAAGAAGTTTGGACAGAGAAGCTCAGGCTGCGATATCTGGGGCACCTATCTTCTATTTTACCCATTTTTGTTATTTGTAGTTGTTTTCTTTCAAAGATACACTGCCAATAAATTTCCTTCCTGATTGCACTCGCTACCTTTGCTTAACCTATTTGTTTTGAGCTATGCTCCTAACTAACTTCGTTCTTATCCGTAGTTACAATCTTTTTCAGGCATTTTGCAGTGAAATAACGATTTGTGGACTAATAATACTTTCATAAAAGGAGTTTCGTATATTACTCTGGAAACTTCTAAATAGTATTGGAACTCAAGCAGGACTATTGCTAAAAACTCCTCGAGTTTAAGGGATAGAAATAAGGTTGAAAAAGCGATGATTAAACAAATGGGCGAGATATTACATCGAGTAATACCATCTCGACAAAAAAGGGCAATGATAACCCATGTGCAAATGGTCATTCGAAAAAAAAAAAAAAAAGATCTTGTATCCATGCAACTATCATTCGTGAGCACACTTGATCACGATACCCAGGAATGGAAAGGTGCAACAGACCAAATCATTTACAAATTCTATACCCACTGAGTCGTAGTGGGATTGACTGAAGATGACATAAATTCTACACCCCTGAGTTGTAGTGGGATGGATTGAAGATGACATAATTTCTATACCCTTAAGGGACAATGGGTTGATCTGAAGATGGTATAGGCCTTAAAGTCCGGTAGGGTCATTTCATTTTACATTCATTCATCATCATTAGGAGCGTGCGATCATCGTATCGTGATCCTTATACATTTTTAACAAAGAATCATTATCATGACGTTCTGCATTCATGCAAATGTCCTCCATGATACCACTTAAGTAAGGAGCTTTCGATTTATTACGATCAGTGCATCTTAATCATTGTGGAAAAGCATCATTCTCATGACATTCTGCATACATAACACACGTAGTTAGGGGCATTTGAGTCATTTCTATCATGACATCCTCGTTATTTGCATAAGCATAAGCACTTAAGTAAGGAGTTTTCGATTTATTACGATCAGTGCATCTTAATCATTGTGGAAAAGCATCATTCTCATGACATTCTGCATACATAACACGCGTAGTTAGGAGCATTTGAGTCATTTCTATCATGACATCCTCGTTATTTGCATAAGCATAAGCACGTAAAAATAATTCTACAGGACGAATTCCCCAGAGAACGATGTAGCAATATCAAAGATTTCAGATGTTGTCCCCTAGCAGGGCAGATCAAAGACTGAAGATAGCAGATCTTGTCTCCCTGAGTTTGCAGTGGAGCAGATCGAAGAAAGCAGATTTGACCTTCCTGAAGTTACAGGAAGCAGATCGAAGATATCAGTCTGGTGATCCCTGAGTTTGCAGGGATCAGATTGAAAATAGCAGATTTGACCTCCCTGAAGTTGTAGGAAGCAGATCGAAGATATCAGTCTGGTGATCCCTGAGTCTGCAGGGATTAGATTGAAGATAGCAGATTTGACCTCCCTGAAGTTGCAGGAAGCAGATCGAAGATATCAGTCTGGTGATCCCTGAGTCTGCAGGGATTAGATTGAAGATAGCAGATTTGACCTCCCTGAAGTTGCAGGAAGCAGATCGAAGATATCAGTCCGGCGATCCTTGAGTTTGCAGGGATTAGATTGAAGATAGCAGATTTGACCTCCCTGAAGTTGCAGGAAGCAGATCGAAGACATCAGTCTGGTGATCCCTGAGTTTGCAGGGATTAGACTGAAGATAGCATATTTGACTTTCCTGAAGTTGCAGGAAGCAGATCGAATACATCAGTCTGGTGATCCCTGAGTTTGCAGGGATCAGATTGAAGAAAACAGATTTGACATTTCTGAAGTTGCAGGAAGCAGATCGAAGACATCAGTCTGGTGGTCCCTGGAGTTTGCAGGATCGAGTTGAAAGCGATTTGACGTTCCTAAAGTTGCAGGAAGTAGATCGAATACATCAGTCTGGTGATCCTTGAGTTTGTAGGGATCAGATTGAAGAAAGCAGATTTGACATTCCTGATGTTGCAGGAGTAGATCGAAGTTAGTAGATTTGGCGATTCCTGAAATTGCAATAGCAGATCGAAGATACAAGTCTTATCTCTATAAAGTCGCAACAGAATAAATTGGAGCTACAAGTTCTATCTCTCTGAAGCAGCGGTGGAGGGGACCGAAACAACAAGATGCGGTGGACTAGAATGAGGCTACCTGAAGAAGAAGGGTACCAAAGAAGTCAAGACTTAGTGGGACTGGGCAAAATTGGTCTTTCTTTTCTTTGCTCCATTCCCGTTACACGATAATGAGCAAAGAGGGGCAGCTGTACAGCCCAATATTTGCCCGGGGCCCAAATAAAGCCAACAGCCCAACCAACGAGGCCCAACAGGCCCATGAATTTTTCCAGCTAGCTAGGGTCTCTGAAAACCCTAGCGCCGCAGCCTAGGCCACTTGCTCTGACCCCTGCCGAAGCCACCTGCTCCACCGACTCTTCCCACTTGCACCACCGAAACCTGCAAAACAAGAAGGAAGACAAGACCGAAGTAACATAACACGCAAGCAGCAGAATAGGGGCAGTAGAATAGCATTGTAAATGGGTTATAAAAACCTAACATTTTCTAACAAGGAAAAAAATTTTTTGGCGATTCTAGAAAAGAAAACAGGAAGCACGAATCATCAGCAATAAAAGATAGAAGCATCAAGGTTTTCGACTTTTTAGTTTTACTATTATTTACTTTCGTTTTATTTATTTTATTTTATTATTTCAGAAGCTTAAAAAACAAAGAATAATAAAGGGGGAAGAAAAAACGAACCTAAACTCCGGAGGGGGGGTCGTGGAGCCTCGTCTCCGTTGTTGAATCCAAACCGGAGGTAGAGAAAATGGGCTTTCTCCTCTCGGGGGTTTGGAGCACTAATGCTCTGCCCTTACGCGGGCTCGGAAACGGCGCTAAAGCCCGTTGTTCTGCTTCGACAGCCACCAGATACGCGGTGGTACGACGAACGGTGTGAGAAGCCCGACCGTCGGGCACGAACGAGGAAGAGAGGAAACTTTCCCTCTGCTTCCATTTTTGAAACGAAAAGGGGGCCTTAGGGATTTGTTTTACATTCTTTTGGCTTGGGAATTAAAGAAATAAAGATGGGGTTAAGGGCAATTAAAAGCTGCGTCGTTTGGGGTGTTGGGGACCGTTCATATCTCTTTAATGGGGTATTTGCAAGATGAGTCCCTCCCTTTTGGCGTCGCTCAATTGAATCCCTTTACTTTCCCCATTTTTTAATTTTGCCCTATCATTTTGCTGCGTTTTTTCAATTTAGCCCATACCTGGTCATTTGAAACATCACACAATCAAAGGGTTGGGTTATTTACTCGTTTAATCCCATAAGTCCGCGCGCGTGGCAGATTGGTCCTCGTCCTTTATTTTATTTTCAAATCTAACCCCAGAATTCCGTTTTAATTTCAATTCAATCCTTTTTAGTTAATTTGCGTTTTTGTTCTTTTATTATTATATACTATATTTTTACTTTATGATTATTATTACTATATTATTATTATTATTATTATTATTATTATTCAGCATTTTTATCATCATCATATCATCATCATATTATTATTATTATCACCCTATTATTATTAGTTAATATCTTTATTATTACTATTATTATATTAGAATTTTCACACATATATATTTTGTTTATTCCTTTGTATAAATATTTTATTACTATCATGATTGGTATTATTATCAACTTATTTTATCATTTTATTTATTATTATTATTAGTGTCATTTTTATATCATTCTCCATCCTACTTTTATTTCCATCATTATTATTATCATAGTTCTACTATTTTTTCATTATTTTCTATCATTTTTGTTACTACTATGTTATTATTGTACTATATGATTTGTTATTAGATTATTATTATATTATTATTGTTATTATTTTACTACTATTTGTATATTTTTTTGTTTATTCCCTTTGCACTTTCTATTTTTTCATTATTTTCCTCATCAATACGCTATTATTTTCTATTTTTATCATCATTCATGTTAGCATATCATTATTACTATTATTGTTATTATATTTGTTTCATATGATGTATATATTAATTTTCCATTATATTTCTCATATGTCATAGCGCTATTATTATATGTTTATCATCTTTATATTATTTTCATCATTATCATGTTATTATTATCATCTCATCGTTATTTCTATTATCGTTACTATACGTAATACTTTCAGTATATTATATATCATCCTTATTTAAACACATATATGCGTATGTGTCTTTTATTATTGTTTTCACGTATAACATCATGTTTTCACATTTTCGTGCTAATGTTTCTCGACATCTCAATTTTTATAACAACCAATATCCCATATTAGCAATTCGAGAGAATCGAGCCCTAACTTACTGGGTTCCGATTTTTCTCGTTTAAAGCTAAATAACGGGATATCCCTTTTGAAATCACAATTTAAATATTAAACAAAACACTTAATCTCGGATATTCGAAATGTCGCACCCTAACTTACTGGACTCGACATCTAGATGCTTCGGATAAGTTTCTTTAAAATAGAGGTAATATTCCTAACTTGGACCTTCGAGAAAATGAGCCCTAACTTACTGGGTTCTAATTTCTCGTTTGACAAATGACGGAAGATCCTCTTCAAATGCAAAACTAAGTTTTAAAAGGCAAGCTTAGTTTCGGGAGTCTAAAGTATTGCGCCCTAATTTACTGGACATGATGCTTTATCCCTTCGAAAATAAGAGAGCCTTAAACGTCCCTTCTAATTCCTTCAAGTTGGAAATAAAAAGTATCTATTTTCAAATCATTCAAAGTTTTCAACAATAGGACATCAATCAATCAGTTTGGTACCAATTCCGGGCGTGACGAGGGTGCTAATCCTTCCTCGCACGTAACCGACTCCCGAGCTCGTTTTCTCAAAATTCGTAGACCAAAACCACTGTTTTAGTAAATTGGAATGTTTAATAAAACAAAGGTGATCCGATCACACCCAAATAAAGATCGGTGGCGACTCCCTTCCTTTTCGTTTTCAAATCGAGTAGACCGCGTCGTTTACTGTATTATCAAAAAAATGGTTACGACAAATATCAATTACACTTTTCCATTTCAATCCACATACAATTCAATTTCAAAACATATTCATCATTCAACTCAATTTCCATTCAATTCAATAAAAACACTTACCTTATAATTTACTTACCATATACATAAATTAATTTAACATTTAATGAATAAATAAATAATTTGAATTATAGTAATACAAACCTGAATTTGCTTCATTATTCCTTGGTAACCTTCTCCTTTCCTTTGTGGGTCAATGCCTCGAGTTCCTTTTTAGCTACGAAAATAATAATAATTTACATTATTAATTGCATTATTAAATTACAATAAATAATTAAATTTTATTCAATTCCTACTCTTCCTCTTCATTCCGCATTCTTTATACACAATTCTATTATTTACTTATAAGTTCTTTCAAGGTTGTCTACCTGAGTTATTGTCACTAAATTATCTATATCTTGAGTTACAGAATTCCAAATTAAGATCCGTAACTTTTATATGAAACTAGACTCATATATATTCTTTCCATAAAATTTTTATAATTTTTGATTTAGCCAATAAGTACAGTTTATTCTTTAAAATCACCCCTATTTTGTTGTCTGACAGGTCCGACCACTCTTTGCTAAAATCAAATTATCTTTTTGTACAGAATTCAAATGATGTTCTAGTTTGTTTCTTATAAAAATAGACTCATTAAGGAATCTAACCATATAAATTATGTCCCTTAATTATGTTTTTACAATTTTTAATGATTTTTCCAAGTCAGAACAGGGGATCTCGAAATCACTCTAAATCAGTCTCAAAAAAATCTAAATATCTCAAAATACAGAATTCTTTTACTTTCTGTATTTCTTTCATATGAAAATAGACTCAATAAACTTTAATTTCATATCTCACTCAACTTCTACTTCCATTTCTACCATTTTTGGTGATTTTTCAAAGTTACTCTTCTGCTGCTGTCCCAAAATTGTTTTCTTATAGCTTATTTTGCAACTAAATCCTAATTAAGTTTACTTATTTCCTTAACTTAATTCATGCTTTGTTTCTACTTAAATTCCTTCTATATTAAACTTGACTATCTAATGTTCATAATAAAACCCTAATTTATAATTTCTTCCAAATTAATCCCTATAATACAAAACTTATAGCTTACTTTACAATTTAATCCTTTTACTAATTCTAACTTAAATTTCATTCAATTTAATTCCTTGTTCATCTTTTTCTTCAACATGAAATTTGTTTAAAAGCTTATAAACTTTCAAACTATCAAATTAGTTTCATCAAAACCTTGCTTTAAGGCTTCTAAAATATCAAAATTAAGAGAAAAGAGCTAAATTTAGCTTACCAATTAAACCTGAAGCTTTAAATCCTAAATTTTCCCTTTTCTTTTCTTTCCCTTTTTCTTCCCCTGTTTTCGTCTTGTTCTCTGTTTCTTCTTTTTTTTTTTTTTGTTCTTCTTTCTTTTTACTTTCTTTTTATTTACTTTATATTACTTTAATATTAAGTAAACAAATTATTTTATAACAAATGTACCAATATTTTTATTACAAGTGTAACTATATAATTATTACTATTACACTTGTCATCTATTTTTATTTTTATTTTATATATTATCATTTAATAATAATTTATATATCTAATATAAAACCATAAAATAATGATATACATTATAATGGGCAAATATCCCATATATACCCAAAAAAACAAAAATTACAGAAATATACCAGCTTGAAAAATAATTACCGGAATATACCGTTTTCCCCAAAAACGCGTCCACGTCAGCGCGTTTTTGGGGATATGCCAGCAAAGCGCGCCCCTGGGGACACACTTTTCCCACATCAGCAAAAAGCGCACTGACGAGGACGCGCTTTGCTGATATGGCAAAAACGCGTCCTCAGGGGCGCGTTTTGGCCCGTGTTTTTTTTAAAAAAAAACTATTCTCGAATTTTTTAAAAATTTACGAGAATAAACCTTTATAAAGGCTCAAAATGACAACACCATTTTTTTAAGGTGTCATCAATTAATAAGGAAATATAACTTACAAAGGAAATCTTTATATAGACCCAAAGTCTCATTTCTCTTATTTTCTTGAGCAAAGTGGGATATGAGATATGTGTATATATAGACTCCTGAATAGTTTTACAACTTGTTCCTAAACAATGTGGGATTCCTTCCTCTTTTAACCAACAACATGAGATGACATGCTACACTATATTTGATTTTGTTTTTTTACAAAACAATTTCTCTTTTTTTATATTTTGTTAACATTTTCTTATATTATAAAATTATGTTTTGAAATCTTTAATCTTGTTACATTTTAAAATTGTTAACTTGTTGCATTTAAAATTTAAAATAAAAGCAAAAACAAGATAAAAGAAAGAAAGCAACTAAGAAGAGGAAGAATAATCTTTTGCATGGGTAAATATATATAACAGGATATCGATTTTACCTTTTGATTCTTAAATTTTTTTTATATATAATAGAATCATCACCACCTTGAGATCCAAATGACAAGAAAGAACTCAAATATTTTTTCCTAGAGCTGATTTGTTAGAAGTTCCTACGTTTTTTCCTTCTATTACAATCATTTTTATTTATGACATTTAATTATAGTTTTAGACTTGCTACTATTTTGAAATTTGAGATTTAACCTCTTAAGTTAAATTTGGAATGACTTTGGGTGACTCTATTTTTATAAAATTGATAACATTGTTAGTTATAGTTATTAATGTGATAATTTAATTTTTTTAAATATTATTATTGATTAAATATGATTAATTATATCTTATGTGTAGTGGCTTATCTTGACATTTTGGAGGGACAAACTAAAATTTTAATGATTTTAATGAAAGTTTTTAAGAATTTTGATAGATGTAACTACTTTTAGAAAATTTTAAGGATTGTCGTAACCATTTTTGGAAAAAAAAGGGGAAATGACTAGGGTTTTGAAAATGAAAATACAACAGGAATCGCCACCGACCTTATTAGGTGTGGTCGAGTCACCTTTGTTTTAATAAACATTTTGATTTACTAAAACAATGTTTTTTGGTCTACGAATTTTGAGAAAACGGGCTGGGGAGTCGGTTACATGCGAGGAAGGGTTAGCACCCTTGTCACGCCCAAAATTGGTACCAAACTGATTAATCAATATCTCAATGTGGAAGATTTGAAAAGATTTTTAAATTCGGAACTTTAAAAAATGTTTGGATAGTTGAGGCCGAAATTTGAGATTTCTTTATTCCGAGAGGATACAAACATCACATCCAGCACGTTAGGACACGATATTCGAAGCCTTCGTAATCAAAGTTATCTCAGAGTTCGTGAAATTTATTAAAAGGATGTTTAGTATTTTAGTCAAACGGAAAATCGCGACCCAGCACGTTAGGGCACTATTCTCCAAATTTCTAAACACACAAACATTGCCTTATTTGAAAACTCTTGGACGAAGTAAAGTGGTTTTGTAAAATGTACTTTGATCTTATAGTGTTTAAGCTAAAAATAAGTGTAGGTATTCGGGCCAAAAAAAAATCGAGATTTCTTTGCTCCGAAAAGATCTAAACATCACATTCAGTACGTTAGGACACGATGTTTTAATCTCTCGTAACCAATGTCGTCTCGTGTTTTATGGAGTTAGACCGAAGGATGTTTAATTATTTAGTGAAACAGAGAATCGCAAGCCAGCACGTTAGGGCACTATTCCCCGAATTTCTAAATACAAAACATTGCCTTTATTTCGGAAAACTTTTAAATGAAACGCGATAATTTTACGAAATGTATTTTGTTTGATGATGAACATATGTAAAAATACTACTAATAATGATGATAATATTGAATAATAATAACAATAATAACGAAAATAAAATAACAATCGTGATGAAAATAATAAGATGATAATAATAAAATAAAAGTAATGACATATAAAAAAATAGTGATAGTAATAAATAATAGTAATAATAATAATAACAACAATAACAATAAAGAACAATGACAATGAAAATATAAATAATACTAATAATAATATATAATGTATAAATAGTAATGTAAAATAAAACGAAAGATAAAATGATAATAGTAATAGTCATTAATAAATAATGTAATATATGCAAAAGAATAAGCAAATATATATTATAATATAATAATAGTAATGTGATAGAGATATAGTAGTAATAATAAGGTAATGACAATAATAGAAAATAATATGCAAAATAATAGTAAAACAAAACATAAAATAAACAACTAAATAAGTAAAATGGTGGCTGTGGCAATAAAATAATGATAATAATAATAATGAAGATAATAATATATATATAAAAGAAATAAGTGAATAAAATAAAATAAAGTAAATTAGTAACCGAATAAAGTAATAAATATAATAATAGTAATCATAATATTAATAGTAATAATAAATATAATAGTGAAAATAAAAATTACCTAAAAACAGTTAGCAAGGGTTAAATCGTAATCAGAACGGAATTAAAGGGGTCAAATCGAGTATAAAACAGGAGTTTGGGGCTATATTCGAAATAAAAATAAGGAAAGGGGCCCCTTTGAAGCGCGCGCGAACTACGAGGGACGAGGAATGCAATTTTTCCAAGACAGAAAATACAGCGTTTCAAAAGAGGGCCTGATTGCAATCGTACCAAAATTCTGGGCCAAAATCGCAATGATAGAAAACCTGATTTAAAAGACTGAAAATGCGGAAGGACTGAACGCACAATTAGCCCGCTCAACGAAAACATGCGGATCCTTCAGTCGGGTCGGGTCGGGTCGCGCATCTGGGCCTTTAGCCAAACGACGTCGTTTTGGTGTTTAAGGGCAATGACCAAAACGGCGTCGTTTTGATATAGGTATATGAGTGAAAATCCTGAAGAAAAATTCATTTCAGCAGCTTCAAAAAAAACTTTGACATTCTCTTGTTTTTCTCGCAGTGCGAAAAAAGGCGAAGGAGATTAAAGGCCACTTCTCGTTGCCGCAAGCCACCGTATGTGTGGGCGAAAAAAGGTAAGATTCGATTTTTTTTCTCTTTTTATTAAAAACAAATAATATATATATGTGGATATTCGTGTTGAATGATGAACGACCAAAAAGATTCGAGATAAAAGGGTAAAAATAAGATCACTTCGTTTTCTCAGCCTCTGCTTTGAGTTTTTGCAGTAATTTATTAACGTTTTTTTTTTTTTGTATTCGAATCAGCCTTTTATAAATTTTGCTTGTATTGATCGATTGACAAGAGGGAAGAAAAAAAAAGCCCTTTTTGTGTACAATTGAATCGGCTTATATAGCCTAATTTTTTACCCCCTCATTTGCTTTATGTCTTCTCCCTTTTTAATGGTCGCAGGTGCAAGCGGAGTAATTCTAACGGTGGCTGGTGGTGCAGGAGCGGATCATTTGTCGAGGGCAGTGGGGTTGGTTCGGCGCCGCAAGTAGCTAGGGTTAGGTTCTGATTTTTTGATTTTGGTGTTTGGGTAATTGGGCTTTAGTGAATTTGGGTTGATTTGTTTAGTGGGTTAGGGGCTTTATAATTGGGCTTTAGTGGCTCATTCGGGTTGGGCAGGATTGGGTCTTTTGGACCCGGGTAAAATTGGGTCTACAGCTGCCCCTCTTTGCTCATTGTCGTGTAACGAGAATAGAGCAAAGACTTTAAAAGAGCCAATTTTGCCCGGTCTTGCCGAGTCTTAACTTCTCGATGCTTCTTTTCTTCAGATAGCCTCGTTCTAGTCCATCGCACTTTGTTGCTTTGATCCACTCCATTGCTGCAACCTCAGAGGTATAGGACTCTTCGTTTTAATTTGCTAACTTCAATATGCTCCTGTAACCACAGGAATCACCAAATCTATTATCTTCAATATGATCCCAACAAACTCAGGGATCACTAGACTGATGTCTTCGATCTGTATCCTGCAACTTCAGGAATGTCAAATCTGCTTTTTTCAATCTGATCCCTACAAACTTAGGGATCACCAGACTGATGCCTTCGATCTGCTTCCTGCAACTTCAAGAATGTCAAATCTGCTTTCTTCAATCTGATCTCTACAAACTCAAGGATCACCAGACTGATGCCTTCGATCTGCTTCCTACAACTTCAAGAATATCAGATCTGTTTTCTTCGATCTGATCCCTACAAACTCAGGGATCACCAGACTGATGCCTTCGATCTGCTTCCTGCAACTTCAGGAATGTCAGATCTACTTTCTTCAATCTGATCCCTACAAACTCAGGGATCACCAGACTGATATCTTCGATCTGCTTCCTGCAACTTCAGGAATGTCAAATATGCTTTCTTCAATCTAATCTCTACAAACTCAGGGATCACCAGACTGATTTCTTCGATCTGCTTCCTGCAACTTCAGGAATGTCAAATCTACTTTCTTCAATCTGATCCCTACAAACTCAGGGATCACCATACTGATGTCTTTGATCTTCCTGCAACTTCAGGAAGTTCAAATCTGCTATCTTCGATCTGCTCCAATGCATACTCAGGGAGACGAGATCTGCTCAACCGCACTGTCCTCTTGAGGACGTAACCTGTAGAATGAGTACATGCTTATGCCTAATGATTAGGATGCCATGAGCATGATGACTCAGAATGTTATGAGTGTGATTTCCTATTTGAGGTATTATCATCTATGTATCTGTCAAGGTTTTGTCTTCATTTCCCTTGCGAAGAATCGTTTTTTGCATCTGACGACTTGCCCTTGTGGAAATTTCAAGGCCAATTTTAGGCCTCAGAACGCGAGCCTATATTGACTTCTAGCTGTCTTTCCCGGGATTCTCAACTCCTTCTCGAAGGATACCCGGCTTGGTTCGTTTTGGATTCGTTCCTTAACGATTTAGGGTTTTCGAATCTTTCCTTGTCGAAAATTGGCCTGTCGTACCACTTTTTGGATGACTAGGTAACATTGTTTATCTCCATTAATGAATTGGGCGAGGAACTTGAAGAAAACGGTCCTCCTTGAGACCCTTCTTTCCTTAATGTCTTTAATCTGGGTACGTGGAAATTCTAAACAATTGTCCTGTTTCGGTTTCTTGCTTTGTCTAGAGATTTTCAAAGTAATACGTAGAACTTTCTTTTGTGAAATTATCAGTTTATCAATTATTTCAATGCAACATGTTTATGAATGATGGGCAACAACAAATTAATTTCAAGGAGAGTTTTTAAAAAAAAAATTATCAATGATACGAGGAAATTGATTGGGGACATATCCTAGACATCGCCGATTGGGCTTCTATACAAGTTTCATAAAGACTGTTTTGAGCTTTAGCATACGTTTAAAAGACTCAAAGTACTCCTTTGATGCCCCAATTATGCACGTGCTTCCTCTTCTGTTGATTCTAGCGCTGCAAGATTGCCACGTGTCCATTCAAAATTAGAGCTGCCCTTTTTGGGTTTTCAACTCAAAAGCCCTTTTGGTCTCAAGGCGCCCTTTTGCAGGTTTTCGCCTTGGCCTCTCCGTTTTTTTTTTCCGAAGTCTCAAAGCGCCCTTTGCAGGTTTTCGCCTTGGCCTCTTCTGTTTCAAGTAAAGTACTTTTTAACTGAATCTGAGTTCACGGGATTAGGAAAACTTTTCTCGTCCATCTCAGTCAGAATCAGTGCACCTCCCGAGAAAGCTTTCTTTACCACATACAGCCCTTCCCAGTTCGGTATCCATTTTCCTCTGTAATCCTTTTGTATAGGAAGGATCTTTTTCAGCACGAGGTCCCCCTCACGAAATTCTCTTGGCCGAATTTTTTTGTCATAAGCTCGCATCATCCGTTTTTGGTATATCTGACCGTGACGAATGGCCCTCAATCTCTTTTCTTCAATTAAATTCAACTAATCATATCGAGCTTGGATCCATTCGGCTTCATCCAGTTTTACTTCTGACAACACTCGAAGAAAAGGTATTTCCACTTCAATAGGTAGAACCGCTTCTGTCCCGTAGACCAATGAGAAAGGTGTTGCCCCAGTAGAGGTTCTGACGGATGTCCGATAAGCATAGAGTGCAAACGGTAACTTGTCATGCCAGTCTCTATAAGTCTCAGCCATCTTTCCCACTATCTTTTTGATGTTTTTGTTGGCTGCTTCCACTGCCCCATTCATTTTTGGATGATACGGTGACGAATTGTGGTGTTTGATGTTGAATTGGCTACAAACCCCTACTATCGTGCTATTGTTTAAGTCCAGTGCATTGTCTGATATGATCCTCTCAGGTATTCCATATCGACAAATGATCTCCTTTTTCAAAAATCGACTAACCGCTGATCGAGTGACGTTAGCATATGAAGCCGCCTCTACCTATTTTGTGAAGTAGTCAATGACTACAAAGATGAACCGATGTCCATTCGAAGCTTTCGGAGATATCGGCCCAATGACATCCATGCCCCACATGGAAAATGGCCATGGAGAAGTCATAACATGTAAAGGTGATGGGGGCACGTGAATCTTGTCTCCATAAATCTGGTATTTATGACATTTCTTGGCATAGTTGATACAGTCTCCCTCCATGATGGACCAATAATATCCAAACCTCATTATTTGTCTGGCCATTGTGAAACCGTTAGCGTGAGTTCCACAGACACCTTCATGGACTTCTTCCAGGATTAACTTAGCTTCGGCGGCATCCACACATCTCAGCAGCACTTGATATTTCCTTTTCTTGTATAAGACTTCTCCATTCAGGACGTAATCACAGGCTAGTCTTCTCAGCGTCTTTTTATCGTTCTCAGTCGCTTGATCTGGGTATTCACAATTTTTCACATACCGTAGTATATCGTTGTACCATGGTGGGCCAGTTTTCTCTTCTTCCTCGACATTGTAGCAATGGGCTGGGTCTTGATGAATGCTCATTTGTATTGGCTTCATATCTTTGTTTTCATTTATTCGGACCATGGAAGCCAAGATGGCCAGAGCATCAGCCATCTGTTTCTCGTCCCTGTGCAGGTAATTGAAAGTGATGTCATCGAACTCTCTGATCAATTCTTGGGCCAATCTTTTGTAGATAACCAGTTTTGGATCTCTGGTTTTCTATTCTCCTTTGAGTTGATAGATTACCAGAGCAGAATCTCTATAATCTTCCAATACCCTGATTTTGCGTTCGATAGCGGCGCGGAGACCCATAATGCAAGCTTCATATTCAGCCATATTATTAGTGCAATTGAAATCTAGTTTGCAAGTGAATGGATAATGGTCTCCTTTTGGGGACATCAGGACTGCCCCAATTCCATTGCCCACGGCATTTGATGCCCCGTCGAAATTTAGTTTTCAAGGATGGTCTTCGGAGGTGCCTTCTTCAGTGTCTGCCACGTACATCAAATCTTCATTAGGAAAATCAAAATCTAAGGGCTCATAGTCTTCAAGGGCTCTACTGGCTAGAAAGTCCGCTATCGCACTCTCTTTTATCGCCTTTTGGTTTACATAAACGATGTCAAATTCAGAAAGTAGAATCTGCCATCTGGCCATCCTTCCATTCAAGGCGGTAGATTCCATCATATATTTAAGGGGATCTAGCTTTGAGATGAGCCATGTCGTGTGATACAGCATATATTGCCTCAATCTTCGAGTTGTCTAAATCAAGGCACAACATAATTTCTCGAATGGCGGGTACCTCGTTTCACATTCGGTGAATTTTTTACTAAGGTAGTATATTACTTTTTCTTTCTTCCCCGACTCATCATGCTGACCTAGCACGCATCCCATCGAATTATCAAGTACTGTTAGATAAAGGATTAGTGGCTTGTCTGGTTGAGGCAGCGTTAGTACCGAGGCATGGGACATGTATTGTTTCATCTTTTCGAAGGTCTTCTAGCATTCTTCATCCCACGTGCCTGGATTGTGTTTCTTGAGGAGATGGAATATGGGGTCACATCTCTCGGTCAGTTGTGAAATGAACCGGACAATGTAATTTAGCCTTCCTAAGAAACCTCTAACTTCTTTTTGAGTACATGGTGGAGGTAATTCTTGTATGGCTTTGACTTTATCTGGGTCAACCTCAATCCCTTTTTTGCTGGCTATGAACCCGAGCAACTTCCCGGACCGAGCTCCGAAGGTACATTTTGACGGGTTAAGCTTCAACTGGAATTTTCTCAGCCTCAAGAACAGTTTTCTCAAAACCTGCACATGTTCTTTTTCAGTTCGGGACTTGGCGATCATATCATCGACGTAGACCTCAATTTCCCTGTGTATCAAGTCATGGAATAAGGTTACCATGGCTCGCTGATATGTCGCCCCCGCATTTTTTAGCCCAAATGGCATTACCTTGTAGCAAAATGTTCCCCACATGGTTATAAACGTTGTCTTGTCCATGTCCTCAGGATGCATTTTTATTTGGTTGTATCCCGAGAAACCATCCATGAAGGAGAACAACGAATAGCCAGCTGTATTGTCTACCAAGGTGTCGATGTGAGGCAACGGGAAATTGTCTTTCGGGCTGGCCTTGTTCAGGTCTCTGTAGTCCATGCACATCCGTACTTTTCCGTCTTTCTTGGCGACCGGGACAATATTAGCTACCCAATCCGAGTACTTAACCTACTTGTAAGAACCCAGCGTTAAATTGTTTCTCGACTTCTTCTTTTATTTTTAACAAGACATCCGGTCTCATTCTTCAGAGCTTCTGTTGGACTAGCTTACATTCTTCTCTTATGGGCAATCGGTGTACTACAATATCAGTACTTAATCCGGGCATATCTTGGTACGACCATGCGAACACATCCTTGAATTCATGAAGTAATTCGATGAGGTTTCGCCTAGTTTCTGCAGTAATGCGGGCTCCAATCTTCACTTCTTGCCCCTCTCCTAGGTTCACCATTTCTACCGACTCTTTATGGGGTAGGATCTGTTTTTCTTCTTGCTCTACCATTCTCAACAAATCTGGAGGCAAGTCGCATTCTGTGTCATTTTCAAAATCCTGAGATTCCTCTGAACACATGTCTTGCTCAAAGCAGACTTCTGAATCTGTAGTATCGTTACTCATATCGTTGATGTCTAGAGACCTGTGATGGGTATCAAAGAGTGTACAAAGAACAATTGAATTTAAGGACAACTATTCAGATGATATGAATGAAAACAAAGAATAAATGGTAAAAATGTAAAATGAGAGAATATTTAGTAGAATTAAAGATGTATTTCATTAAAACAAAATGTCCGAACATGAGCCTATTTCACAAAAGAAATCTCATTGTTTCTAGGCTTAAAAACAACAAGTGTGTTCTGAGTATTACTCTGTATCATCTCTAAAAACTACAGGAAATTTCTCTGCAGTCCAATTGTCTAGAGTGCTTCCAGGTTCATATGGGCGAATGTCCGACAGGTTTCCTTAATTAGTCACCTCATCGTGTATAGTATTGATGTGAGGATATTCATCTCTAGGAGATCCTTTTCCCAGGTAAATTATTCCTCTTGATATGAAGGTGTGAGATATGTGGGGGAATGTCACCGGTTCCCACTTAACGTCCTCTCCGTTCAGCTAGGCCCTTCTCCTTTCTTACTTCTTTTCCATTTCCTTCTTCATTTGTTTAGCATCTGGTTTGAAACTTAAACCAAAGCGGTCTCTTTTCTCCTTCAGCATCGGGGTCTAGACTTTCCCTTGGAGATATTTGCCCAATCCTCTTCCGGGTAGGGCTCATTTTCCCATCGTCATTTGTAATCCCATCTTGGTGGTCTTGGATAGCTTGGGCACCGGAAGTTCACTTTCCTCTGCGATGAACGTCGCATTTACGAACCCTAAGGATTAGAAGAAACATTCGATGGCCTCCTCATTTGTTTCTAGATACGACGCTTCGTTGGTAACGGTCGCTCTGACGTCTTCTTCCGCGTTTATAGTTACCAACCGATTTTTCGTTACGATTTCAATTTAGTGTGCGATGATGAGTCACGGCCCCACCGAATGAATCCATGGCCTCCCCAACAGGCAGTTGTACGAGGCTTTGATATCCATGACCGGGAAGTCCACCTCGTAAGTGTTAGGCCCGATCAATAAAGGTATGTCTATTTTCCCCATCACTCTTCTTTCAGTGCCGTCAAATGCTCTCACTATGTTCTGGCATGCTTTCATGTGAGAACTGTCTATTGGCAACCTCTTGAGTGTAGCCAGTGGTAGGACATTCAACGCTGACCCATTATCTATTAGCACGCTTGGCAGAGTGTATCCCTTACAGCGGGTAGTTATGTGCAAGGCCTTCATTGATCCTATGCCTCCGGGTGGGATTTCATCATCGCTGAAGTAGATGAAATTGTCAGCGCTTATGTTACTAACCAAACGGTCCAACTTGTTGACGGATATATCCTTAGTAACATAGGTCTCATTTAGTACTTTCATCAATGCTTCGCGGTGCACCTCTGAGCTTAGAAGTAGGGCTAACACGGAGATACGAGCTGGTTGTCTGTGCAGCTGTTCCACCACGCTATATTCGCTGTGTTTCAAGAATTTCAAGAATTTTTTGGCCTCTTCCTCTTTTACGGGTTCGTTGATAGGGGCTTCGAGTTCCTTTTTTCGTCCAATCAGCACAGTCTACGGTTTCATTGGTTATTCTCCTCGGTTTCCAGGATCATAACGCTTCCCACTACGCGTATAAAACCCTTCATTCTTGCCCTCCTCAGAACTGCTAGTGGAGCTTTCCGCCCCTGGTATCGTCACATTACAATTATAGTTCCAAGGTACCTTTTTACTATCTTTGTAGAGAAAAGAAGCAGGTTTCTGAATTATAATTTTTGGCCTCCCCTGTGCCCCGCCTTCCGTGTTTCGTGAAATGATGATTCTCAGGTAATTAACTCCATGTTTTGTCAATTCTTCTTCGGTCGCTCATACGTCCTCTTCCTCTACTCCTTTTTCATAAAACTCCAGTTCTTTGTTGTCCATAAGGCCTTGCACCAAAATTCTAAACTCGACGCATTCTTGAATCTCGTGTTCCTTTGTCTTATGGAGTTCGTATTAGTTCTTTATATGCCTCCCGTTCTCCACAAGATCTGAATCTATCGATCCTCTTTTTGCCATTTCCTTCCAGACTATTCGCAATGGGGTTTTCACTTCCGTGACATCCTTCTTGATCTTCCTCACCCCTTCCTCACCAATCGCGTTTACCCCTCTATCTTCATGATTGGGTAGTGGGTTCCCCTTTTTTACCATGTCGTTGAGTGTTATAACCTCCATCTTTATTAGCCTCTCGACTATCTTTTTAAAGGCGAGGCAATTCTCTATTGAATGCCCCTCTATCCCTGCATGGTAATCGCAGTGAGCGTTAGAGTCGTACCACTTAGGGTATGGGGGTTGCAATGGTTGCAAATAGAACGGGGACACGATGTGCTCATTGAATAAAATCTGGTATAGCTCTTTGTACGTTATCGAAATTGGCATAAATTGAATCTTTTCGATATTCGGTCTGGTTCCCGATTCTGTCTTCTTTGGTCCTTGTTGTCCAGCAGTAACTACCTTTGGCTGATTAACCGTGATCGCCTTCGAGTACCTCTTATTGTACGTACTCACGTTATTTACTTCACCATCTTTCTTCTTAGGAGCGGCCCTCCTAGTGCTTTCTCCTGCCTCGATCTTGCCGCCCCTTATAGCATGCTCGATCATCTCCCCGCCATCACTATGTCGGTAAAGCTCTTAGCCGTACTCCTATCATATGGGTTATGAAAGGGCCTCGAGGTATTAATGAAGAGCATAGTAATCTCTTTTTCTAAGAGGGTGGTTAGACACGCATGGCGACCTCCTCCACCCTCTGCAGCGTCTTATGCGAAACTTTCGTTTTGTCTTTTTTCCATGCTTTGCAGAGTAATTCTATCTGGTGCCATGTCCGTGACGTCGCTGTAATGCTTCAGAAACGCTTGAGCCAAATCTCTCCAGGAATTAATGTTGGCCCGACTAAGCTGGTTATACCATCTAGCTGCTGCGCCCACCAAACTTTCTTGGAAGTAGTTGATTAAGAGCTGATCATTGCTCACGTAGCCAGCCATTCACCTACAGAACATGGTGATGTGGGCCTCCGGGCAGCTAGTCCCACTATATTTTTCAAATTCGGGCATTTTGAACTTATGGGGCAGTACCAAATTGGGAACTAAACTTAAATCTTTTGCGTCGATCCCATGATGATGATCGATGCTTTCCAGCGCTTTGAACTTTTCCTCTAGCCATTTACAACGATCCTCTAGTTGCCTTGAGGATTCTATTCTCGACCCTATTCTCTCTACTGCATCCAAATCGGGCATAACAGAGTTGGCCAGGCTATCTTCTGGTTGGGATCCAGAGTCCGCGTGATGGCTCACGGGAGGTCTAGTGTCATCCTGGCCTTGCTGAAGCCTGATTGTAACTGGTGGCCTTTGAAGATATTCCTCAGGCAGTGCTCTTGAGCGCGGCGGGGTAAAACCCGGGGGAGCGCCTTCGCTATCCTCATCGACCGGAGGCATTGGACCTTTCTCTTTGTCTGTTACTCCATTCAGCATTTGGGCCATCTGTGCTATCATGTTTCTCTGAGCCTCCAGCATTTGGTCCTTTATTTCCTACTGGAGTTTCAACATTTGCTCTTGTATTTGTTCCTGCATTTCTTTCTGGAACTGTTCGAACCTTTGATCCATTCTCTTGGTCTTAGCACGAGTCCCGTAGTAATGTTTAGTTCCCAGATTTCCTCTTTCCTCTCTCTTGTCTGATAATTTTAACCAATTAGGTTCTTTTTATAGACTTAAATGCATATGATGCGATGCAATGCGATGAAAATGCATGTATGTAGCAAAAGGCATTGATTTCGATTCAATTTCATTAAGATAGCTTTTCCAGAAAATAAATTTCTTTACATAAAATGGATTACATATAAGGCCTAGCCCTAACACTTAGGGCCTTGACTTTCTTGAGAAGCCATGCTAACTCTTGGCCTCGGTCCGACTCTGATTCGTACTTTAGACTTAGTACATCGACTTGGACTGCTGAAGTTTGTAGATGATCTGCCACTTCTCGCACTTGCGCCACGGCTTCCCCCATGATGTAGTCCTGATCTCTGACTTGACTCTGGGAATGGTGAAGTTGTTCTTTCCACCTCTCTTCATTAATTTCGAGAAGCTCCACCCGAAGCTTGCAACCATGTAAAGCAGATTCTAACTCTTCGATCCTTGCTTTCATCTCTTCAATTTTGCTTAGGCTGGCCTTCAATTCAATCACAGAATTATGGGTGTGATACTGATATAAGGATTTTTCTAGCTCCGACACTCGATTTTTCAATTTTTCTTTCTCGTTTTGACTTTCTGCCAAATTTTTTTCAGAGTATCTTCTTGTTCTTGAGCTTCTCGAAATTTCTTCTCCCATTGGCTGGATCTATCTTTCTCTTCCTTAATTTCTTGACGCCATTGCTCCGACGTCCTTCCTAGTCCCGTAATTTTCATCGACCTTCGCAGCTTCTTATAGTCTGTCTTTAAGCTGTCTACGTCTTCTTCAGTTTTATTCTTTCCTTTTCTCAGTCTCTCAGCTTCTAGTTTGTGAATATCGACATCTAACCCTAGCTGCATTTTATCCTCCTCTAGCTGCTCTATCCTTTTTCCCCATTCTAGACTTCTTTTCTCAAAGTCCTGTCTGATGATTTCGAGCTCAGACGGGATCACCTGCAGGTGTTCTTCTAGCGGTCGGGCATTTTCCTGACTTGATGCGGGGATGTTGTCGTTGACTCTTTGAGTCCACCATCAGTCATATTCAGGAGTTGTCATTGGATTAGCAACAAACTGCTTCATTCTGTGAGTCCGGCTCCAAGCACTCGATATTTCACAAACTCTCCTTTTGTTATGATCTCTTTTATATTCAAACTCACATTGCATTAACCCTTGTGTCACTGACGTAAACTGTCTTGATCTGTACTGTCTCAACACAAGGAGAGGAGCGTACTCGACAGCTCCCCATATTCCCAACAGAGGAACCCAGTCAAAATTGCCACATCGATACAAGATCTCGTTCGGAATCATCAAAGGAGCTCTCCATTCTACATCTTCTTCTTGCAAGCTTTGCAGAATCGTCATTCATCTTTCTTCGGTAAGATCGTCTCATCTTGTTGTAGCTGCTAATGTTTTTAGCAGAGAATATTGTTCGGAAAAGATCTGACACGATACTTTTTCTGCTTTCCAGAAATGAGCGTAGAACCATGTCAGCAAGAGTTGCGCACAACCGATGAATCTTCCTTCGCCCGCTCTTCGGCATGTATTTAGGGATCTGAATGTTTCAGCTAAAATTGGGGGAATGGGTGTGACTTCCCTATCCAATCTGTCAAATAAGTTAGAGACCGCCTCGTTTACATATCCTTGAGCCTTTGGGAAGACGATCAGTCCATAAATGCTTCTCCAAGGGATCCACTTGCAATCTCCCTTTTGTTTTATCCAGGCAGTAATCCACTACTCGCTCATTCCCGTAATATTCATTAGCTTTTTCAAAAATGTAGGGACATCAACGGGTCTCACATATACTTTGTCAACTTGAATATTCGGGTAACGAAGCAAAGCCGTGTATTCTTCTATAGTGGGTACCAAATCTACTTTCCTGAAAGTAAAGCAACTATAGGCAGGGTTCCAGAACTGGACTATAGCTCGGAATAAGTGTTGGTCTATCTTGACATCAAGCAGATAAGGCAAATCACCATAATGACAGCAGAATAATTGCTTGACTTCGTCTTCCCATTGACTCCATATTTCCCTCATCTCTTGGAGACTATTTTGGGTAATGCTGACGCGTGTGAAATCCCATAACTCCGACGTGTATCCCACCTTAAGACTATCGCCTTTTTCTTGCTGTACGGTCTCGGCCCATATTCGGACAGCCGCGTTGTCTTCCACTTTATCAAGAAACCCATTTTCCATGACAAGTTATCTATACAGCAACCGAACGTAAATCAACACCTTTTTGATGAATATGTCAATGCAATCAAAATAAAATGAGATGAATATTTCATAAGTAGAGAATTCAAAGGCTTAATCGGGTAACCTCCTAGGGCTTGGCGTAGCTCTGCCTGGGGTGGCTTTTAAGGTTTGCTATATGGGTTTGGTTCTAGGGTAAAGGTACCTGAACTAGCGGATTCCTCGATCCTCGCCCAATATAGGCTCATGTGGACCGAGTTCGGTTCAGGGGAATACATTTCCCTATGGCTGCACAAAGATGAAAATCCCACGAAGACATAGGTACGAATGTATTCCAAAAGCGATCCACTATCCTGCACGGAGGTGAAGACCTCACGAAGGAGTAGTTTCTCACTCCCACTTAGGGGTGTGACCACAACGGTCATGCAATGCAATGCCAAAGTATATCAAAAGCTTAGAGCATATAAGGGCATATAAATGCAATAATGAAGATCGTGGCCCAATGCATATAAAGAAAAGGATCGTATGTTAAAAAAAAACTTTCAATCTTCGACCAAAGGACAAAAATTAATCAACTCATGGTTGACTCTCTTTTTAAAGTCCCCAGTGGAGCCGCCAAGCTGTCGTAACCATTTTTTGAAAAAAAGAGGAAACGACTAGGGTTTTGAAAATAAAAATACAACAAGAGTCGCCACCGACCTTATTAGGTGTGGTCGGGTCACCTTTGTTTTAATAAACATTTTGATTTACTAAAACAATATTTTTTGGTCTACGAATTTTGAGAAAACGGGCTCGGGAGTCGGTTACGTGCGAGGAAGGGTTAGCACCCTCGTCACGCCCAAAATTGGTACCAAACTGATTAATCAATATCTCAATGTCGAAGATTTGAAAAGATTTTTAATTCGGCTCTTTAAAAAATGTTCGGATAGTGGAGGCCGAAATTTGAGATTTCTTTATTCCGAGAGGATACAAACATCACATCCAGCACGTTAGGACACGATATTCGAAGCCTTCGTAATCAATGTTTAGTATTTTAGTCAAACGGAAAATCGCAACCCAGCACGTTAGGGCACTATTCTCCGAATTTCTAAACACACAAACATTACCTTATTTGAAAACTCTTGGACGAAATAAAGTGGTTTTGTAAAATATACTTTGATCTTATAGTGTTTAAGCTAAAAATAAGTGTAGGTATTCAGGCCAAAAAAAATCGAGATTTCTTTGCTCCGAAAAGATCTAAACATCACATCCAGTACGTTAAGACACGATGTTTTAATCTCTCGTAATCAAAGTCGTCTCGTGTTTTATGGAGTTAGACCGAAGGATGTTTAATTATTCAGTGAAACGGAGAATCGCAACCCAGCACGTTAGGGCACTATTCCCCGAATTTCTAAATACAAAACATTGCCTTTATTTCGGAAAACTTTTAAATGAAACGCGATAATTTTACGAAATGTATTTTGTTTGATGATGAACATATGTAAAAATACTACTAATAATGATGATAATATTGAATAATAATAACAATAATAACAAAAATAAAATAACAATCGTGATGAAAATAATAAGATGATAATAATAAAATAAAAGTAATGACATACAAAAAAATAGTGATAGTAATAAATAATAGTAATAATAATAATAATAACAATAACAATAAAGAACAATGACAATGAAAATATAAATAATACTAATAATAATATATAATGAATAAATAATAATGTAAAATAAAACGAAAGATAAAATGATAATAGTAATAGTCATTAATAAATAATGTAATATATGCAAAAGAATAAGCAAATATATATTATAATATAATAATAGTAACAGTAGAGATATAGTAGTAATAATAAGGTAATGACAATAATAGAAAATAATAAGCAAAATAATAGTAAAACAAAACATAAAATAAACAACTAAATAAGTAAAATGGTGGCTGTGGCAATAAAATAATGATAATAATAATAATGAAGATAATAATAATATATATAAAAGAAATAAGTGAATAAAATAAAGTAAATTAGTAACAAAATAAAGTAATAAATATAATAATAGTAATCATAATATTAATAGTAATAATAAATATAATAGTGAAAATAAAAATTACCTAAAAAGAGTTAGCAAGGGTTAAATTGTAATCAGAACGGAATTAAAGGGGTCGAATCGAGTATAAAATAGGAGTTTGGGGCTATATTCGAAATAAAAATAAGGAAAGGGGCCCCTTTGAAGCGCGCGCGAACTACGAGGGACAAGGAATGCAATTTTTCCAAGACAGAAAACGCAGCGTTTTAAAAGAGGGCCTGATTGCAATCGTACCAAAATTCTGGGCCAAAATCGCAATGATAGAAAACCTGATTTAAAAGACTGAAAATGCGGAAGGACTGAACGCGCAATTAGCCAGCTCAATGAAAACACGTGGATCCTTCAGTCGGGTCGGGTCTCGCATCCAGGCCTTCAGCCAAACAGCGCCGTTTTGGTGTTTAAGGGCAATGACCAAAACGGCGTCGTTTTGATATAGGTATATAAGTGAAAACCCTGAAGAAAAATTCATTTCAGCAGCTTCAAAAAAAACTTTAACATTCTCTTGTTTTCTCTGCAGGTCTGAAAAGGACGAAGGGAGATTCCGGCCACTTCCGTCGTCGCCCGGTGGCCGGAAAAGGTGAGATTCGATTTTTTTCTCTTTTTATTAAAAACAAATAATATATATATGCGTATATATGCAGATATTCGTGTTGAATGATGAACGACCAAAAAAATTCGAGATAAAAGGGTAAAAATAAGATCACCTCATTTTCTCAGCCTCTGCTTTGAGTTTTGCAGTAATTTATTAACGTTTTTTTTTTTGTATTCAAATCAGGCTTTTATAAATTTTGCTTGTATTGATCGATTGACAAGAGGGAAGAAAAAAAAAGCCCTTTTTGTGTACAATTGAATTGGCTTATATAGCTTGATTTTTTTTACCCCCCCATTTGCTTTTTGTCTTGTCCCTTTTAATGCTCGCAGGTGCAAGTGGAGTGATTCTGACGATGGCCGGTGGTGCAGGGAGCAGATGGCTGACAAGGGGCAGGTGGGGGTTGGTTCGGCGCCGCAAGTAGCTAGGGTTAGGTTCTGATTTTTTGATTTTGGTGTTTGGGTAATTGGGCTTTAGTGAATTTGGGCTGATTTGTTTAGTGGGTTAGGGGCTTTGTAATTGGGCTTTAGTGGGTCATTCGGGTTCGGCAGGATTGGGTCTTTTGGACCCAGGTAAAATTGGGTCTACAAGGATTAATGAGAATTTTTTTAAAAAAAATGATATGTCTAATTGAAACTTTTAAAAATTTTGAAAAGTTTAATGAAATTTAAAAAAAAAATTAAGGCTTAATCAAAATTTTCAAAAAAAAGGGTATAATAAAAAATTTTAAAAATTTGAGAGACTTAAATCTCAATGACAATCCGCCTTTGTGCATGTGGCTCTAAAGTATGTTTTATAAAATTTATAAAATTTTAAAATGTAACAAGATTAAAGATTTCAAAACATAATTTTATAGTATAAGAAAATGTTAACAAAATATAAAAAAAGAGAAATTTTTGTAAAAAAACAAAATCAAATATAGTGTAGCATGTCATCTCATGTTGTTAGTTAAAAGAGGAAGGAATCCCACATTGTTTAGGAACAAGCTGCAAAACTATTCATGAGTCTATATATACACATATCTCATATCCCACTTTGCTCAAGAAAACAAGAGAAATGAGACTTTGGGTCTATATAAAAATTTCCTTTGTAAGTTATATTTCCTTATTAATTGATAACACCTTAAAAAAAATGCTGTTGTCATTTTGAGCCTTTATAAAAGTTTATTCTCGTAAATTTTTAAAAAATTCGAGAATAGTTTTTTTTAAAAAAAAAAACACGGGCTAAAACACGCCCTTGAGGATGCATTTTTGCCACATCAGCAAAGCGCGTCCTCGTCAGCGCGCTTTTTGCTGATGTGGCAAAAGCGCGTCCCCAGGGGCACGCTTTGCTGGCATATCCCCCAAAAACGCGCTGACGTGGATGCGTTTTTGGGGACACGGTACATTTCGGTAATTATTTTTCAAACTGGTATATTTCCGTAATTTTTGTTTTTTTTTTTTGGTATATATGGGATTTTTGCCCCATTATAATTTAATATAATAAAACAATAAAAATCTTAGATTTTTATCATCAATTGCCGCCTCATTTATGCTAAATGGCTTAATTGCCATTTTAGCCCCTTTTTACTTTCTTTTAATCTATAATTAGACTTTCACTCTTTATTCAATTTGATCCTTTTTCCTAATTACTTTAAATTAAGCTAAATTCACTAAATAAAAATCTAATTAAACACACTATTAGACTCATAATTACTCCTAATAATTATTTACTAACTCAATTTACTAAGACAGAGGCCCGATAACACACTTTTTCGGTACTCACGGATTTTAAGTCATTACAATGATCTTCAGCCACCACCGGAGGTATCGGATTATTCTCAGCCATCTCTTCGGTGGTATTAGTTTCGATTTCTTGCTCTTCCTCTATGTAAAGCTGCGCTTTATTTCTCTACGATTTTTGTGAACAGTACCTTCAATATCACTATCGTAAATTAGGGGTCCCGTCGGGTTCCTTCTAGTCATAAACTAAAGGTACTTATCAAGAACAAATAAAAGAAGAAAAAATTAGCAAAGCTAAAAGCAAAATAAAGATAAATAGCAAAAATAAAAATGGCTAAAATAATAAAAATTGAGCGTTCTTAATATTTTAGTTCCCCGGTAACGGCGCCAAAAACTTGATCGTTATGTCAGAGTCTTAAAAATTTATAAAAAGAATGATCGAGCCTAGAAACTAACTATGACAACGATTGAGGCAAGCGCACCTATCGAAAGTAGTGTAGTTTAGTGGCAAGATAGGATTGTCGAAGCCAAAAGAACCAAAAGTATTAATATTAACTTTCTTTTTATTATTTAGCCTAAGAATTAAGGGAATTATTAATTAATCTAAAATTAACTAACTATTAAGCTAAGGATGCTAAGACAAAGAGAATGAATTGGGGAAATACTTGTGGAAAAAAAACCAATTGATTAAGACAATACCCGAGGAAGAATCCACCTAGACTTCACTTGTTATCTAACTCTGAACCAGACGATTTATTCACTTGACTTGATCCGTAGGATTCCCTAATTTATAGTAATACCTCTCTCGAGGCTACTAACGTCCAACCCTAGGTTGATTAATTGAAATCTCTTTCTAATTAAAACCCCTAGAATTGCATTAACTCAATCTATGGACTCCCATATTAGGTTTGAACCCTAATCCAGCAGATTTTCATCATCCTATGTCTAGGGTTACGATCAACTCCGCTTAATTATGCTAGATCTACTCTTAAACAGGGGCTTTTGCTTCACTGCCTAAGCACATCAATATTTAAATTAATATCCTGAAATATCAAAGCAAGAATTAAGAACACATAATTAAGAACAAATCAAGTATTTATCATATAGTTCAGAAAACAATAACAAGATTCGTCTTAGGTTTCATCCCCGTCAGGTATTTGAGGGTTTAGTTCATAATAATAAAAGAATACATCTCAGAAGAAAATATAAAACAAAACATAAGAAAAACCCTAAAACCCCCTGAAGAAAATTGAAGGGAAGATCCTCTGTCTTGAGAAAAACTCCAGGTTCTTGAGATGAATCAACTGGCTTTCTTCGAGTAAATTCCACAATTCTGGCCTCTCTGGCTTGGCTCTTCGGCCTAACTGGTCGCCTAACTGGACCTAACTGGACCCCTTAGAAGGTTGGCCTCTAGGGTGTTTATATAGGCTTCTGGAATGGCTTTCTTTGCCTCTAAGTACTCTAATCTGAATGAAATTCTTCTTTGTCACGACAGGGACATGCCCATGGCACACGCCCATGTAAATCGTGGCCAAGCCGTGTTCGGGTCTGTTAAGGTGGCACGGCCGTGTGGCTTGGGCCCAGGCCTTGTTGATTTCGTGATATGGCCCAATTACTCCGTTTTAGGCCCGTTTCTCGTTTTTTTCATCCTCCGGTGCTCTCCTGAATATAAAATATGAAAACAAAGGATTAAGAGCACCAAATTCCACAATTCAAGGCTTAAATCATCCAAAAGTATGCTAAATGTAGGATTAGAATATGTTTATATTACGGTTTATCAAGATTCAACGATATTAATGAAAGATTCGTCGAGAACTGCGAAAGATCGACTAATTGATTTGAAAGATCAATATCAGATAGAAATTTTACGAAATTTGGGGTCCTACACTTAAGATCGAGATGCATTTACCGAACTTGATGGAATTACGTAGGCTATTAACAATGAATTCAACAATCTATAAAGAATCAATTTATTAGGGATTGATTTGTTATGGAAAGCAAAAATAATTATTAACAATTAGGATGAAAATATGGTGTAAAGAAAATGGAAAGAAAACAAATAGAGAATAAATAGAAAAGTGGAAGGCAAATTCTATCAAGATTTCTAAATGGGCAAATTGAAATTCTAATTAGGAAAAGAAGGTAAAAAGATGGTAGAATTCTAATTCTATTAGGATTTTGAGGAAGGCTAATTTATGAATTCTAATTAGAAAAAAATTGGGCCAATTCCTAGGGGCTTCATCTACAATTTTCCTAAGATTTTGCCGAAATTTGAAATTAAAATTAAAGGGGAGGAGGAAGCGGGTCAAACCTTGGTCATTTAAGGGGGGCCTTAACCATTAGGGTATTTCCCATTTCTTGTTAAATTTTGACACTTAATTATGTAGATATGTTTTGGAGCGTCTTTGGCAAAATTATGAAATAAAAAGAGAAGAAGAGATTCAAACCTAGGTCAATTGGGAAGGGAAATAGCATGTTTAAGCAATTGAGCTACTATCATTATTGTTCAACTTTTACTCTATTTAATATATATTCTAGTGTGATTTTTATCTTAGGTTGTTGAATATTTAAGCTACTTAACCATCAAGCCTAAGGCTGATTTTTTTTTTATTATTATTATAACTAACCCTGGGGTGTGACAAATTCATGTTATCATTTTAATTAGAGTAGTTAAGAATGTTAATTATTTGGACTAACTAATGTCATTGTAAAAGTAGATAACCAAATTATATCAAATTAAAACAAAAAAATTAAATCACAATTATCTATATTAATTTTTTTAGATTTATTTTGATAAAATAAATTTATTTTATGAGATAAAATTTTAAAAAAATATATAAATATTTTTGAAAAATAATCAATTTTCAAGTAAATAAAAGTAATCAATAACTTTAAAATGTTTTTATAAAAATATTTTTATATAAAAGCTTTAAATTAACTTCACTATTCTAAATATAAAGATGTTGTATACTACACATAACAAATATAGTGGCGGATACTATAGCAACTTTAGGCAGAAATAATCCCGTTGGATTGAGAATTCATGAATATCCCTGCAAGAGAGCGTTAGTGACCATTACAAAATTTGTTATGACTAATTGTATTCAACTTCTTTATTTAAAAAAAAAAAACAAATTGGGCGGTCAAACTCTTCAACCTAAAATTATAACCATTTGTATAATAGAGAATTAATCCTCTTTCCAAGAGCTATTTTTTTTTTCATTCTACTGTCCCAAAAATCAATCCTCTTTCTCTCTTAGAATTTAATTCCCCTCCCCCCTCCAAAAAAAAAAAAGTTTTAACATATCCCATTAACTTCTTCAATGGTTCCATTTTTTCACTGTTTAAGAGCTATTTTGATCTCCTTTAAAATTGGTTTTTATTCAAAAATCGAAAAAAAATTGTTGGTCCTAAACTCTTGGAATTAGAAGAATTCGTATACCCTGTATACTTTTTTTAAGGATGTACTTACAATATACCCTTTTTTCAAAACAATTACTTACAATGTACTTAAATGAATAGAAATGTTACCCAATGGAATTTTGGGCTAAAAGATCCAAATTAGAAGAAACAAAAATGGCCCCGTGCAATTGTGGACTGAACTTAGATCTACTACTGGTGGCCCGAATCTACTTCTGATCAACTTCCGACCAACCATTTTTCCCTGCTTTTTCCTCTCTTCTTTTCATATACAATATTTTTGGAACCAGGTTAGTGGTCGAACCAGTTAGATCATCAATTTTTTATTTGACCGATTCAACCAGTTTAATCGGTTCACTGTTTAATAATATAAAATATTAAAATATTAAAAAAGCACTTTAGTAAAAAAAATTAACTTAAAATATAACTTGGACCAATCTTTTAATTTATAAATTACTGTTAAGGCCCAGATATGGTTAGGCCCATGGACGAAAACAAAGCCTATTTCCTTCCACTTTGTCTCTTTTTTTATTTTCCCTAATTTCCTTGCCGCCTAAACTTTTTCATCTTTTCATCTCTCTTTTTTCTTCAGATTTTATTTTTTGGTTTAATCTTTTCATCTCTAACTTTTATCTTGGGTACTTTTGATTGGATCTTGAAGGCGGAGACCGGTAGTTACAGATTGAAATGGTGGCTGACCAGTAGCAACAAGAAAGCAGTAGACGACCGTGTTACCATTAACCAATATTTTCAAAATCGAATAGATGATCTAACCGATCAAATCATTAATTTTCGGTTCGACCAGTTCAATTGATCCGATTACCAATTCAACTGATTCATTGTTTAATAATCTGTACTATTAATAAAATTCTTAATTGAGTTAATATCACGAGTACAACTTAATTAGAAAATTATAAAAATGACCCTCCATATTTAAAATAAATTATATTATTTTAGGGTACTTTAACTTTTTTTACTTAAAAAAAATATCTTTTAGACAAGTGTTTTAGTATTATTTAAAAATATGCCAAAAAAATTATGGTTATATATAATATAGACAAATTTTGGTTTGTTTTACAAATGCATCCCTATTCATCGCTTTTAATTAAATTCATTCAATACTAAAAGTAATTCGTAAGTTCATGATTTTTTTTGTATTTATTTTTAATTAGTACTATTTATTACTTATTGTAAACTTTATTTAAAATATTTCTAATTTTATTTTTAAACAAACAATTTTATAAAACTAACCTTCTGTAATAATCTGTATACAATTTTTTAATATATTTTAATTTATTTATTATAATTTAAAATAAACATAACTATTTATTTGATATATTTTAATTTATAAATACAATTAATCCCTGTATAGCATCGGTATACAAACTAGTAAATGTATATTTTTCACTTGAAAAATTTGCTATTAGTCTTTGTACTCTAATTCTTTTGTTGATTTCTATTCTTTACAATGGATTTGATTGGAATAATCTAATTAAAAATCAAATCAAAATATAAATATATATTTATCGCTTCAAGAGACGGCTTATCATTATTCATTATAATTTTAACTTTCTTTTAGAATTACTCTACTCTAACTCATTAGAATAATATGTCGAAACCATTTTTTTGTTGGAAAACGGGCTGACTTTAAGAGGAAAAACGGAGTCGCCACCAACCTTTTTTGAAGTGTGATTAGGCCACTTTAGAAAACATTTTGGGTCTACGAATTTTAAGAAAACGGGCTCGGGAGTCGGTTACGCACGAGGAAGGATTAGCACCCTCGCAACGCCCAAAATTGGTACCTTATTGATTGATTAGTGTCCTTAATGTCGAAAATTAGAAAAGATTTTAAAATATGAATCTTTAAAAAATGTTTGGATAACCCAAATCAGATATCGAAACTCTCTTGTTCCGAAGAGATGAAATATCACATCCAGCACGATAGGACCCGATGCTTCAAACTCTCGATACCAAGATCATTTCATGATTTCTGAAATTCATGTATTGCAATTTGAAAAGGGTATTTCACTATTTGGCCAAACCAAGAACCGAAACCCAGCACGATTGGGCATGATTCCTTGAATTTCCAATCATGAAATATTACCTTATTTAAGAAAACGTGATAAAGAATCTTCGAAGGATATTTAGTTGTCTGGATGAATAGAAAATCGAAACCCAGCACGATTGGGCACGAATCTCTCGAACTTCCAAACACGAAACATTGCCTTATCTTAAAAAACACGATCGAAATCTTTAAAGGCTATTTAGTGATCTAGACGAACGAAAAAATCGAAGCCCAGCACGATTGGGCACAATTTCTCGAACTTCCCAAACACGAAATATTACCTTTGTGAAAACCCCTTTTTTTTGTGAATTCTCAAAGACACATATAAAGATGTTGAAACGCGATTTAAAATCATCGATCTATAAAATGAAGGGAACAAGGATAAATAAACCATAATAGTAAAAAACACTAATAAAAATAGCAGTGATGATGTTGATAGTAAAAAAAGTACAAAAGTAATAATAACCCACATAATAAAAATGAAAATAATAGACATAATAAAAAACAATAAGTAATAATAATATATATATGAGTACATAAAAATTGAAATGCTAAATATATAAAATAGTTAAAAGAGGTAAAATATCTATATATAAAAAATAGGTAGATATAGTTTAAAAAATAATAATAAATACATATATGATAAATATAATAGCAGAATACTAGTAGAAATAATAATAATATATATAATAGTATGTAACGAAATATAAAATAATAAAAGTAATAAATAAAAATGCTAGTAATAAAATAATATGACGATAAATATAATAATATAAATATAGGATAGTAATTATAATATATGGATGTAAAACAATAGGGATAATATTAATAAAATAATAATAGAAATAGTAAATAAATAATATACAATCATGAACATAAAGTAAACAGTAATATATATACAATAATAGTAATAATAATGTACATAATAATAATAATAATAATAATAATAATAAAGGTAACAAAAAATATTAAAAAATAACTAATTTAATGGTAAAATAGCAAAACAGTCGTAAAGGGACTAAACTGGATCAAAATCAGAAGATTTGGGCCAAATTTAAAAACAAATGGATATGAAGGAGTAAATTGAAACACGCGCGCAACCTATAGGGACCGAAATGGAGATAAATCCCACTCACTCACGCGAAGCAATACTGGTGAGGACTCAATTGAAATAAGGAGCGAACTTTTGGGCCAAATCGGGAATAAAGAAAACTTGATTATGAAACCATGGAAAAGCGGAGGGGCTAAATGCGCAATTAGCCCCTCCCTAACAAAAACGCGTGGATCCTAGCCCCGCATGCGGGGTCGAATTCGCGGTCGAGGCCCAAAACGACGTCGTTTTGGCCTCTCGCCCCCTTCAAACAAAAGCAGCACCGTTTTATAAATGATATAAAAGCCAATTTTTTTGAAAATCCTCATTTTTCGCTTTCTTTCAAAAATAAACAGAGAAGGGCTCTCTCCTCCTCAGCTCCTCAGCGATTTCCGCGCCCACCGAGTGAGGCTCAGTAGCGACATGCACACCACCGCATGAAATCGCATGAGTAAAGGTAAGCTTTTTCTTTTCTTTTTTTTTTTTATTTCAATATGTATATATATCTTCAAAAAGAAAAAAATAAAGAGAAAAAAAGAAAAAAAATAAAAACAAGAGAACAAAAACCTTGCAAATCTGACTTTCTTTTGAATCTTTTTTTGTGTATTCCAAAATATTTGTATTGCTTCTTTCTCTAGAACGTATATCCCCTCTGTATATCTGAAAAAAAAGACCCCCCGTTTACCGATTTTTATTGTGGCTTTTATAGCCTTTATTTTACAACTGATCTATTTTTATTTTGCAGGTACGTGTTCGAGCACGTCTCTGACGTGGCGTGGTGGAGTGGCGCACGTCTCGGGGTGGTGGCGTCCGGGGCACATTGCGGAAGGAGGACCTTGCTGGCGGCGGCGCTAAACAAAGCTGTTAGGGTTTCCCATTTCTGTTTTTTAGGTTTTGGGCTAAAGATTTGGGTTAGGGTTTAGATTTGGGCCTGTTAAACTTTGTTGTAAATGACCTGGACTATTTATTTTTTGGGTTTACTTTGGTTTGCTTCTGGGCTAAAATTGGGTTGTACAGCTGCCCCTCTTTGCTTGTTGTCGTGTAACGAGAATGAAGCAAAGACTTTAAAAGGGCAAATTTTCCCTCGTGTTATTGAATATTGACTTCTTGTAGCTTCATTCCATCCACTGCATCTTCAGGGGTGTAGGAATTTTGTTTTAATCTACTCCACTCCTGCTCAGTGGAGATAGAATCTGCTATTCTTTAGCCCGCTACCCTACTGCTTAAGGAATGAAGGTTCATCGTCTTCAATCTGCTCCACTCCTGCTCAGTGGAGATAAGATCTACTTTCTTTCAGCCTGTTCCACTACTGCTCAATGGAGATAAGGCTAGTGGCTTAAATCTGCTCCATTGCCGATACATGGAGATAAGATTCGCCATTTTTTATCTGCCCCACTCCTGCTCAGTGGGGATAAGATCTGTAGTTTTCAATCTGCTCCACTCCTGCTCAGTGGAGATAGGATCTGCTATGATCTGCTCCACTCCTGCTCAGTGAAGATAAGATCTGCTTTCTTTCAGCCTGCTCCACTCTTGCTCAGTGGAGATAAGGCTATAATCTTCGATCTGCTCCACTCCTGCTCAGTGGAGATAAGACCTGTAATTTTCAGCCTGTTACCCTACTATTTTGGGGAATTAAGGCTTACTGTCTACGATCTGCTCTACTCCTGCTCAGGAAAGATAAGATCTGCTATTTTAACTTTCTTTCTTCGACGATAGATAAGCTATAATCTTCGATCCGCTCACCTCCTGCTTTCGGTGGAGATAAGATCTACCGCTTTCGATCCGCTTCTATTCTGCTTTCGGTAGAGATAAGATCTCGCTATTTTTAACCTGCTCCACTCCTGCTCAGTGAAGATAAGGCTATAATCTCCGATCTGCTCCACTCATGCTTAGTGGAGATAAGGTCTACCGCTTTTGATCTGCTCTATTCCTGCTCAGTAGAGATAAGATCTGCTATTTTTTAACCTGCTCCACTCCTGCTCAGTGAAGATAAGGCTATAATCTTCGATCTGCTCCACTCCTGCTCAGTGGAGATAAGATCTGCTGCTTTTGATCTGCTCTACTCCTGCTCAGTAGAGATAAGATCTATACTTTCAGCCTGCTCCACTCCTGCTCAGTGAAGATAAGGCTAATGGTTTAAATCTACTCCATTGTCGATACATGGAGATAAGATTCGCCATTTTTTATCTGCCCCACTCCTGCTCAGTGGGGATAAGATCTGTAATTTTCGATCCGCTCCACTCCTGTTCAGTGGAGATAGGATCCGCTATGATCTGCTCCACTCCTACTCAGTGAAGATAAGATCTGCCTCTTCGATCTGCTCCACTCCTACTCAGTGGAGATAAGATCTACATTCCTCTGTAACTCCCATCAATTTTGCTACATTGTCCTCTGAGGAACCTACCTGTAGAATTGATTTCATGGGGTCTATGCTTATGTCAAATGATTAGGATGTCATGAAAAATGCTCCTAACTATATGTATTATGAATGTTATGAATGGATGCAAAATGTCATGAGAATAATCCATCTTTAACCCTTGGGCTATCATTGCTTGTTGTTTATTAAGGTGCTCCTTGATGTGTGTTCAACTGATACTTCTAATAGAGAATCTGAAGATGTAAATCCCGCTTAGACCCTTATCTCAAGTGCTCCGAACCCTTTAAGCCTGGTTAGTTTTAAATAACTGTCCTGTTTCAGATTCTTGTATTATTTAGAGACTTTCAGAGTAATACACAAAACTTCTTTTGAGAAAGCATTATTAGTTCCGTAATCATTATTTCAATATGAAATGCTTGGAAAAGATCATACATAATGGAAAAGAAAGAAGTTAATTGGGAGCATAGCTCGAAACAAATAAGATAGCAAATACAATCCAGAAGGAAATTTATTGGTAGTGTATTTTGAAACGAGCAAATTCAAAATGATAAGATGGAAACTAGGTGCCCCAGATATCGCAGCCTGAGCTTTTCTGTTCAAACTTCTTGAGGACCATTTAAGCTCAATATATGTTTAAGGGATCCAGAGTACTTTGTCGATGCCTCAAGATGTAACATACTTCTTCATTGTTAATTCAAGTGTAGCGAAACTACTGTATGCCCCATCACGCTTTAATCATAATTTGAGCCGCCCTTTTTGGGTTTTCAACTCAAAGCCCCTTTGGTCTCAAAGCGCCCTTTGTGGGTGTTCACCTTGGCCTCTCCGTTTTTTTCCTCTTTTTTTTTGGAAAAACCTTAAAGCGCCCTTTGTGGGTTTTCGCCTTAGCCTATTTCCTCCTTAACACCGTGTTTATTGACTGAGTCTGCATTAATTGAGTTTGGCTAACTCTTACCATCTATCTCGGCTAGTATCAATGCTTCTCCAGAAAATAACTTATTTCTAACATAAGGTCCTTCCCAATTAGGCATCCACTATCCTCTAAATCCCTTTTGCATAGGGAGGATCTTTCCAATACCAAGTCTCCTTCATGAACCACTCTGGGGTGGACTTTTTATTGTAAGCCCGCATCATTCACTTCTGGTACATTTGACCATGACGAATGGCTCCTAATATTTTTCCTCGATCAGATTCAGTTGATCATATCGAGATTGAACCCATTCTGCTTCATCTAACTTCAGCTCTGACAAAATCCGAAGATAAGGAATTTCAACTTCGATGGGCAAGACTGTATCCATCTCATAAACCAACGAGAAAGATGTTGCCTCGGCGGAGGTCCTGGCCAACATTCGAGAAGCATAGAGGGTAAATGGTAACTAGTCTATGCCAATCTTTACAAGTTTCAATCATCTTTCAAAATTTTTTCGGATGGTTTCTTTTTTTTCTTTTTTCTTTTTTTTTTGAATTCGAACTTGAATTTGAAATCGAAGTTGAATTTGATGACGGTTGACTTTGTAACTTTGCCATAGGAACTGACCTTCACCCTCTTAGTAGAGTAATTGACAATCACGAAGATGAATTGGTGCCGACTAGATGCCTTTGACGAGATCGTCCCCATAACATCTATGCCCCTCGTATAGAGAAAAGAATGAGGAATCACATAAGTCTTGTCTTCCTCAATTTGGCGTTTACGGCATAACTGCTGCAATCTCTCTTTTGTGGAAGACCAGTAGTACCCGAACCTTATAATCAACCTAGTTATCGGAAAACTCTTAACATGTGCCTTTTCGAACACTCCATAGCCTTATCGTGCCTAGGCATATCTTGATGCGATCATGTAAAGACCTCTTTGAATTCTTGGAATAACTCAATGACGTCTCGCTTTATTTTTTTTATGGTGGGCAAGGCCTTAATCTTCACTCCTTTCCTAGACTCGCAATGTCCCTTGACCATTCGTACGGTAGAGTCTATTTTCATTTTGTTCTACCATCCTTAACAAATCAAAAGATAAGTTACAATCTCCATCATTTTCAAAATCCTCAGATCCCTTTAGACCCATATCTCACTCAAAAGGGAGTCAGTAACAGCGTTGCTCATGTCGTTGATATCTGGGTACCTATTGTAGGTAAGAAGGCAACTTTCAAAGAATAAATGATTCTAAGGATATTATCTATGATTATGAATGAAGAACGAAAGAGCATTCCAAATAACAAAAGAATGTATAGTATGACATGGAAAAAATGAAAAAATATTTGTTTGACATGAAACACAAGAATACATTTTTTATTGAAAATAAAGATGTTTGAACATGAGCCTATTTTACAAAAGATTCTCGTTGTTCCCTAGGCTTGAAACGACAAGTGTGTTTTGAACATTACTCTGTTTTAGTCCTAAAAACTACAGGAATTTCTTCCACAGTCCAGTTGTCCAGAACACTTCCAGGCTCGTAAGGGCGAATGCCCGCCAAGTTTCCTCTCCTCGAACTTTCTTCAAACACAGCATTAATGTTCAAAGTCCCCATCGTATCCTCAGCATTTTCTTATTCTCATTCTCCTGTCTCAAATGGATAATTACAATCCTCGGTGTATCCCTATAAGGAGAAGTTATGGGTTTTCTGATTACAACCCTCGGTGTATCTTTATAAGAAGAAGTCACGGATTTTTTAATTTCGACCTTCGGCACTATTTTCACTCCGGCCTCGTTGACCCTTGGCCGTGTGATAATCACTATTGGGTGATTGACTTTAGGGGTCCTTTCTGCAGACCCTCCCTCTGTGGAACATACGTCCTCTCCTTCCGCCAAGTCAAAGAACTTCAGCTCTTTATTATCCATTAGCCCCTGTACTAGGGCTCTGAATTCGTTACACTGCTGGATCTCATGGCCTTCCTTGTCATGGAACTCACAGTAGTTCCTTGCATCTCGAGATCTGTTCACATTCTCCTACAGAACTAACCCCATTTTCTGCATTGCTTTCCAAACTTCCCTCAATGGGGTTCTCACCTCAGTAACTTCCTGCTTGGTTCTCCTCCCCCTATTCTCAACTACCGCGTTTAGCCCCTTATCCGTATGATTGGGTAACGGATTTCCTCCCCCAGGTGGGTCATTAAAGTCTACCACCCCCGCATTGATAAGTCTCTCGACTAGTCTTTTGAATGAAGTATAGTTCTCTATCGAGTGACCCACTACATCAGCATAGTACTCACACTGAGCGTTGTGTCATACCACTTAGGATACGGAGGTTGCAGTGGCTTCAAGTAAAACAGGGACACGACGTGCGCATCGAATAAAGTCTTATACAACTCCTTATACGTCACAGGTATAGGAGTAAATTGGAATTTCTCAGTCTTCTGCCTCGTGTTGGGCTCTTGTTTTGGTTGGGCCTGCTGGCCCACAGCTACCGCTCTCGGTTGGGTAATAGTAATGGGTTTAGGATAACCCGAGCTTATATTTCCTACTTCACCTTTCCTTTTCTTCAGCGCCGCTCTTCTTGTGCTCTCTCCTGCCTCTATCTTCCCATACCTAATCGGGTTCTCTATCATCTGGCCTGACATCACCATGTCTGCGAAACTCTTAGTCGTACTCCCTAACGTATGGTTAATGAAAGGTGCCTTCAGGCTATTGATGAAGAGCATGGTCATTTCCTTTTCTTGTAACGGTGGCTGGACCTGTGCAGCGACCTCCCTCCATCTTTGGGCGTACTTTCTAAAACTTTCGCTTGACTTTTTCTCCATGTTTTGCAATGTGATCCTGTCAGGTGCTATATCAGTCACATGGCCGTAATGCTTCATGAAAGCTTGTGCCAAATCTCTCCACGATTTGATTTGGGTACAACTTAATTGATTGTACCATTTTGCTGCAGCTCCGATCAGATTATCCTGAAAGTAGTGGATCAACAACTGGTCATTGTTGACATATCCTGTCATTCTCCGACAAAATATCGTACTATGAGCCTCAGGGCAGCTAGTCCCATCGTATTTTTCAAACTCCGGCATCTTGAACTTCAGAGGAAGTACCAGATTTGAAACTAGACTCAGCTTCCTAGCATCCACCTCGCATTGGTAATCAGCACTTTCCAATGCTTTAAACTTCTCCTCCAGCCATTTGCAGCGATCCTCAAACTCCTTTGGGAACTCCGCCTTCGCTTTCTCCCCCTCTACTGCATCGTTGAAATCCGGGACCATGATCTTTGGGAAATTATCTCTAGGGTTAGAGCCCGAGCCTGTCGGGAAGTTTGCCGGTGCCGAGGCACCAGTTTGATACTGAGGTCTGATATTAACAGACACTCTCGGAGGTTGCGCTTGAGAATTTACCGGGGCTAGGCCTGGCGGATAAGTAGAATTTTTATTTTCATCCCCGACATCAACCATAGGGCCTTTTCCTTTATCCTGTGCTCCAGTCAACAACAGCGTTAACTGGCTCATCATACTTCTCTAGGATTCCAGCATTTGATCCCTCACATCTTGTTGGATTTTGGCCAACTGCTCTTGCATCTGAGTCTGCAACTGGTCTTGCATCTCTTTCTGCATCTACTCAAACCTTTCCAACCTTTGATCCATGGTTTTTGTTTTCCTTCGTGTGTAGTAGTGGTGTTCCAGGATAACTATAATATGATGTTTAGTTAATAGGGCTCTTTTGTGATATTTTAATGCTCATGATGTGATGCAATGCCAATGCATGAAATGCAATGTAAATGAATGAATGCAAAAAGGCGTCAATTCAGTTCAATTTCTTATAGAAAACTTATTTAAAAAACAAAATCCTTTACATAAAAAGCAGAGTCACATATACGACCTAGCCCTTATGCCCAAAGTTTTAACTTTCTCAAGAAGTGAGGCTAACTCTCGGCCCCTATTTGACTCTAACTCATATACTACACTTAACACATCAGCCTGAACAACTAAGGTTTGTAAATGTTCAGCCACTTCTCGTATCTGAATCACGGCTTCGCCCATAAGGTAGTCTCTTTCTCGACTTGGTTACGAGAACGTTGAAAGTCGTTTCTTCCGTCATTTCGTTGTTTGTCTCCAATAGTTGGATCCGAAGCTCACTATTTTGCAGCGCCGTTTCAAGAGTTACCACCTTTTCTTTCAACTCTTCATTCTGATTTAGGCTTGATTCCAATTTCACCGTAGAGCAGCAACTTTGACACAATGCCCTTTCTAGTTCTGCTACTCAAGCTCTTAACATCTCATTCTCGCTTTGGCTTTTACCCACAGTCCTTCTCAGAGTATCCTTTTGTGCCTGAGCCTCATGGAACCTCTTCTTCCATTGATCAACCTTGGCCTACTACTCCTGAACTTCTTAACGCCATTGTTCCGAGGTTTTACCCAGCCCAGCAGTCCTCCTAGATAGATGCAACTTTTTGTAATCGGTCTTCAAGGCATCCAAAACTTCTTCGGCCTTCCTTTTTCCTTTCCTCAACTTCTCAGCCTCTGATTTCTGGATATCAATATCTAACCTCAAATTCATTTTTTCCTCTTCCAGTTGTTCTATCTTTTTCCCAAACTCTGAATTTTTACTTTCAAAGTCATGCTTCATGATCTCTAACTCAGAAGGGACTACTTGCAGGTATTCCTCTATCGATCGAGCAACATCTTGTGTCGGTCCGGGGATTTTATCGTTTAATCTCCTACTCCGCTATGTATTATATTCGAGGGTTGCCATTGAACCCATAACAACTCCTTTCATTCGGTGAATATGCTTCTACGCATCAGAAACTTCTCGAACTCTTTTCTTATAATTATTCCCACTATACGAGAATTCAAACTGAGCTAGCACATGCATTACCGGTATAAACTGTCTCGATTGGTATTGCCTTAACACGAGCAAAGGAGTATACCCAACAGCTCTCCAAATCCCTAACAGAGGAACCCAATCATAACTCCCACACCGGTAGAGAACTTCGTCGGGAATAAACCAAGGGGCTCTCCACTCAACATCCTTTTCTCGGAGGTTACGTAGCGGTGCAATCCGGCTTTTTCTCGACGATATGTCATCTCTTACAGGCGCGCCGCCAATTCCTTTAACGGGGAGTAGTTCTCAAAAAAAAATCCGGCAAGAAGCTCTATCTACTTTCCAGAAATGGCTATGGAACCACACCAACAATAGTTGCGCGCAGCCCATGAATCTACCATCACCTGCTCTCCGGCACGAGTTCAAAGATCTAAACGTTTCGGCAAGAATCGCTGGTACCGGCATAACCCCTTTGTCAAGACGATCGAACAAGTTAATAACTGCTTCATCTACATGTCTAAAGCCTTGGGAAAAATTACCAAGCCATAGATACTTAAGGCCAAAATGTCAACTTTCCTCTTAACATCTGGGTGTGCCACCATCAGATCCCTCAAGCTCACCCAAGGAATGTATTTCCCCTCATCCTTCTGCTGAATTCATGCCATGATCCACTGTTCACTCATCTCGGTGATACCCATTAGCTTCTTTACAAAAGTTGGTACATTAGCGGCCCTGAAGTAAATCTTGTCGACCCGAGCCCTTTGACTGCGAAGTAAAGCAGTATATTCTTCCACGGTAGGCACCAAGTCCACTTCCCCAAACGTGAAACAGCTATAAGTGGGATTCCAATATTGAGTCATGGCTCAAAACAAGTGCCTGTCTACTCTGATGTTGAGTAAGTAGGGTAGATCACCATAATTAAGGTAGAAAAGCTGCTTAGTTGCTTCATCCCAACAGGCCCATATATCCCTTAATTCTTGGAGCTCATTACGTGTCACAGCTGATGCGATGCGAGTGAAGTCCAATAATTCTGATGTATACCCCTCGGTTAGACTATCCCCCTTCTCAAGCTGTGTCTTCTCTAACTATATACGCACGGCTGCATTATCCTCTACTTTATCAAGGAATCCGTTCTCCATAACAAGCCTTCTAACTTAGTAATTAAAACAGGAATCGACGCCTTTTAAGTATGAAATGATATGCAAACATGACCAAAATAAAATAAGTTAGTATCACATAAAAATAACCAAAGCAAGTAAAAAAAAATGTCAAACCACTACATAGGTAACCACTAAGGTTTAGCATGGCTCTACCTAGGGTGGGCTCTTAAGGTTCACTATATGTGGTTTAGTTCTAAAGGAAGAGTACCCAAACTAGCAGATTCCTCAATCCTTACCCATTATAGGCTCATATGGATCGAGTTCAGTTGAGGGGAATACATTTCCTTATGGCCATGCGGAGGTGAAAATCTCACGGAACCATAGGTACGGATGTACTCCGGAAGCAGTCCCCTAGCCCATGCGGAGGTGAAAACCTCACGAAGGCGTAGCTTCTCGCTCCCACTTAAGGGTGTGACCACAACGGTCATGCAATATGAATGCAAAAATATTCTATGTGTCTCAAACCAAAGCAGATATATGACGCGACACAAACTCATGCAAATGGAAATAAAAAAATTATTTTCGATAAAAAGGACAATAATCAACCAATTTTACAGCTTGACTCTCTTATTGGTCCCCAGTGGAGTCACCAAGCTGTCGAAACCATTTTTTTGTTGGAAAACAGGCCGACTTTAAGAGGAAAAACGGAGTCGCCACCAACCTTTTTTGAAGTGTGATTGGGCCACTTTAGAAAACATTTTGGGTCTACGAATTTTAAGAAAAGCGAGCTCAAGAGTCGATTTACATACGAGGAAGGATTAGCACCCTCGCAACGCCCAAAATTGGTACCTTATTGATTGATCAGTGTCCTTAATGTCGAAAATTAGAAAATATTTTAAAATATGAATCTTTAAAAAATGTTTGGATAACCCGAATCAGATATCGAAACTCTCTTGTTCCGAAGAGATGAAATATCACATCAAGCACGATAGGACCCGATGCTTCAAACTCTCGATACCAAGATTATTTCATGATTTCTGAAATTCATGTATTCCAATTTGAAAAGGGTATTTCACTATTTGGCCAAACCAAGAACCGAAACCCAGCACGATTGGGCACGATTCCTTGAATTTCTAATCATGAAATATTACCTTATTTAAGAAAATGCGATAAAGAATCTTCGAAGGATATTTAGTTGTCTGGATGAATAGAAAATCGAAACCCAACACGATTGGGCACGAATCTCTCGAACTTCCAAACACGAAACATTGCCTTATCTTAAAAAACACGATCGAAATCTTTAAAGGCTATTTAGTGATCTAGACGAACGAAAAAATTAAAGCCCAGCACGATTGGGCACAATTTCTCGAACTTCCCAAACATGAAATATTACCCTTGTAAAAACCCCTTTTTTGTGAATTCTCAAAGACACATATAAAGATGTTGAAATGCGATTTAAAATCATCGATCTATGAAATGAAGGGAACAAGGATAAATAAACCATAATAGTAAAAAAACACTAATAAAAATAGCAGTGATGATGTTGATAGTAAAAAAAGTACAAAAGTAATAATAACCCACATAATAAAAATGAAAATAATAGACATAATAAAAAACAATAAGTAATAATAATATATATATGAGTACGTAAAAATTGAAATGTTAAATATATAAAATAGTTAAAAGAGGTAAAATATCTATATATAAAAAATAGGTAAATATAGTTTAAAAAATAATAATAAATACATATATGATAAATATAATAGCAGAATACTAGTAGAAATAATAATAATATATATAATAGTATGTAACGAAATATAAAATAATAAAAGTAATAAATAAAAATGCTAGTAATAAAATAATATGACGATAAATATAATAATATAAATATAGCATAGTAATTATAATATATGGATGTAAAATAATAGGGATAATATTAATAAAATAATAGTAGAAATAGTAAACAAATAATATACAATCATGAACATAAAGTAAACAGTAATATATATACAATAATAGTAATAATAATGTACATAATAATAATAATAATAATAATAATAATAATAATAATAATAATAATAAAGGTAACAAAAAATATTAAAAAATAACTAATTTAATGGTAAAATAGCAAAACAGTCGTAAAGGGACTAAATTGGATCAAAATCAGAAGATTTGGGCCAAATTTAAAAACAAATGGAGATGAAGGAGTAAATTGAAACACGCGCGCAACCTATAGGGACCGAAATAGAGATAAATCCCACTCACTGAAACGCAGCGCTCGGCTGAGGACTCGATTGAAATAAGGAGCGAACTTTTGGGCCAAATCGGGAATAAAGAAAACCTGATTATGAAACCATGGAAAAGCGGAGGGGCTAAATGCGCAATTAGCCCTTCTTCCACTGGTCATGGTCGAGGCCCAAAACGACGCCGTTTTGGCCTCTGCCCCCTTCAAACAAAACGGCACCGTTTTATAAACAGTATAAAAGCCAATTTTTTTTGAAAATCCTTATTTTCTCCTTTCTTTCAAAAATAAAACAGAGAAGGGCTCTCCTCCTTGGCTCCCCAGGCGATTTCCGGCGCCCACCGATGAGGCTTTTTCTTTTTTTTTTTTTTATTTCAATATGTATATATATCTTCAAAACGAAAAAAATAAAGAGAAAAAAATAAAAAAATAAAAACAAGAGAACAAAGACCTTGCAAATCTGACTTTCTTTTGAATCTTTTTTTGTGTATTCCAAAATATTTGTATTGCTTCTTTCTCTAGAACGTATATCCCCTCTGTATATCTGAAAAAAAAGACCCCCCGTTTACCGATTTCTATTGTGGCTTTTATAGCCTTTATTTTACAACTGATCTATTTTTATTTTGCAGGTACGTGTTCGAGCACGTCTCTGACGTGGCGTGGTGGAGTGGCGCACGTCTCGGGGTGGTGGCGTCCGGTGCACGTTGCGGAAGGAGGACCTTGCTGGCGGCGGCGCTAAACAAAGCTGTTAGGGTTTCCCATTTCTGTTTTTTAGGTTTTGAGCTAAAGATTTGGGTTAGGGTTTAGATTTGGGCCTGTTAAGCTTTGTTGTAAATGACCTGGACTATTTATTTTTTGGGTTTACTTTGGTTTGCTTCTGGGCTAAAATTGGGTCGTACAATAACTTAGTAGAGTTAAATTATACAATTTCAAGTTTTAAAATTTTAGCTCTAACACAAATGATAGATGTTAAATCTAATAAATTAAACCGTGTTATTTCCAAAATTTTATGCAGCACACATAATACCAATGTTTAATGACATATTTGACCTAATGGGTTTAATTGCCCGTGTTTAGGTCAAGTGAAAAATTTTAAAAATTGAAAAATATAAAAATACCAAAACTAATCAAATTAGGACATAAGAATTAAGTCCATAATTTACATATGGTACATGAACTAGTAATAAAATTTGTACGTTACAATATTATGTATAAAATAAAAATTTTATCTTCTAAAAATCATTTTTTGAACTCAATACTAATAAACTAAATTTTAAATCAAACTTAAAAAAACATATTAAAAAATAATGCTAACCTACAAACACTTATTTGAGTAATGGGGGTAGAATTAGTGTTGCTTAAACCAGACTAGACTGGCTGATTGGATCGGGAATCAACCAAGTTACTAGTCTGAAGTGGTTTTAAATTGATTAAACTAAGAATTGATAGGAATAGATTGAATAAGATTTTTTTTAATTTTTAATAATTTATTAATCAAACCAGTTAGACTAGTCAGATCGATGAATCAATGACTTGACATATTTGACCACCGGTTCGATTTAAAAAACATTAAGTAGAATTATACAGGCTTAATTCACGATTTAACTCTCGAAGTGTGCCCCTTTTTTTACTTTGATACATAAACTTTTTTTTGTCTCAAATTGGTATATGAAGTATACCAAAGTTATGATTTTTGAAAATATACATTTTTTCTTTGATAAAATATGTATAAATCATAAAAATTATAAAAAATAGAAATAAAATATAAAAAGATTGAATGAAAAAATTATATAAATATTTCAGATTATTTGAATATATTTATAATTTTTATATATAATTGACATATATGTTTTTTTATATTTTATTTCTATTTTTTACAACTCTTTTATGGTTTATACATATTTTCTCAAAGAAAAATGACACATTTTATAAAAGAAGGTCAAGTGGTGCCTTTTTATTGGCTACAATATGCTAAATGGCACATTTTTCATTGGTGAAATCTATCCAATGTGTTTTTTGTTAATGTCTACTAAAAGAGGGAAAAAAATATAACTTTAGCATGCTAAATTGATGGAAAAAGAAGAAAAACCTGAAAACACCTAAACCTAAATCTAATTGTGTCCATTAATTTGCACATCTGAGCAGTACGCAGCGCCAACCATTGAAGATAAGCAAAGTAACCCACAGATCAAAGCGACACGTGTTACCATTACATAATTTCCTTCTTAAGTCTCTCCGAGTTTTGTTGAAGAATTTAGTATTGTCTTTGTCATTGCGTTCTTTGACATTTTCTCTCTCCAAGTCACTCTGTGGTAAGATTTTAACATACAAAAAAAAAAAAAAAAAAAGGCTCTAATTTCCAGACTCCTTTACAGATTAGATATAACAGATAGAGCAGTTTTTGATAAGAAAAGAGAGGGAAAAAGGAAATTAAAGATGTCAACAGCTTCTTCATTGTGTTTATCAACTCAAGTTAATGGCTTTGGAGGGGGACTTAGGCTTCTAAGAACCCATCTTTCTCAACCCAGGTCCTTTTCTTTTACTAGGTAATCTTTTCATTTTTGAACTCCTTTTCTGGATTGCTCTTCCTAATTTGTGTGTGTATTCCTTAGAGTTTTAGATGGTAAAGAAGCAAATTTATTGGGGTATTGCGAAAAACTCCAGTTCAGAAATGTTGACATTTTCTTGTGAAGGACCTTAATTTCGTTTGCAATTCGATAATTAAACCTTTTTTTACAGCAAAGAGTTTCATTTTTTTAAAAATTATTCTGTAATGTTTTCAAACACAAATGAAGGTGGTTTGTGATGAAAGTAAAGGGCTTGTAGAATTATATATATATATATATATATCAAGAATATTTGGTACTTAAATTGTAATAAAGCAAATAAGGTTTAGGGATTTTATTACAGTGTTAATGATTATTTAATTTTTGGTGTATTGCCTAAGCAATTCGATGAAACTTTAGTTGCATGGTTTGGTGCTTACTTTGGAGCAAAATTGCTATCTTGGATGCGCCTTTTAGGGTTGCAAATGTAATAGATGTTATCACTGTATTCCAGTGAAAAGATACAAATTAGACGTATGATTTCAATCAGATTTGAATTTTGTTCTTCAAGGTCTCATAAGAAATTTTAATATGCTTTTGTAACTTTCTTTTCTTAATTGGTTAGGAGAACTGCTACAGTAGTGAAGGCAACCGCTCGAGTCGATAAATTTTCGAAAAGCGATATCATTGTTTCCCCATCTATACTCTCTGCTAATTTCGCTAAGTTGGGGGAGCAGGTTTTGATTCAGCTGCATCATTGCTTTAGGTATTGAACTCAATTTGAATATTGTCTTTGAAGTTCACATGTCGCGTTTTTTCTAGGTGAAAGCCGTAGAAGTGGCAGGCTGTGATTGGATCCATGTTGATGTAATGGATGGCCGATTTGTTCCAAACATTACGATTGGACCTCTTGTGGTTGATGCCTTACGACCTGTGACAGATCTTCCACTAGATGTGCATTTGGTATGCTGCTTTGCATAACTAACTAACCAGTATCAGTAATAGAGATATTTTCTCACCCTGAGCTTGAAGCACTGCAGATGATTGTGGAACCAGAGCAGCGTGTTCCAGATTTTATTAAGGCTGGAGCAGACATAGTCAGTGTTCACTGTGAGCAATCATCAACCATTCATTTGCATCGTACACTTAATCAAGTAAGACATTTCTTTCCCTGAGCCGTTCTTACATATTTTCCATGATAAAGTTAACACCTTACATACAATCTTGAAATGGAGTCTACCAAATATTATCTTCACATCAAGTGGCTCAAGAACCTTTGTTTTTTATGCAAAAATTCACTTGCTTTTTAACTGGAAGTTGTCATATTATTTATATTTAAGCTTTTTGCTGCACGGGTTCTGACTTTTAGTTAAAAACTACTGATAAAGAAATTCATGCACGATGAATCATTTTTGCTGTATCGTGCTTTGTACCACATGACATTGGGAAGGAATGTTCAGGATTCGTAGGAGCCTATAAAATCCTACTGAATTCATCCTATTCAAGCTAACTCTATGTTCTGAACTTATTTGCCTTAACTATTCTTCCGGGGCATGACTTAAGAATCAGTCATTGATACTTAATTTTTGCAGTTAAATATTTTTAAAGTCTTAGGTTTATCAGCCTCTCTCATTCTCTAAGCCGTGCATTATTGCTTCTTAAAACTTTGTAGTCAGCATGTCCAAAAGTTTCCTTTTACAGGTTTTTGTTTTATGACCATCAAGGTGTTGCTGATACTATTGCGAAATTTTTTTATTGTTTGCCATCCTATGCACAATAATATATATTGTTTGCTCGCTTTCTCTATTGCCTGCAGTTTCTTTTATGAAACTGCCCACAAATTTCTGAAAACTTTTCTTGTTGTGTAGATAAAAGATCTGGGCGCTAAAGCCGGAGTCGTCTTAAACCCTGCAACCCCGCTTAGTACGATAGAATATGTACTTGATGGTGAGTTTTTATTTTCGATTTCTTTTCTGCTTTCCTGTCTTTCCGTCAAAGGATGATTTTATATGCAGCTTATTGCATACCGGAGCCAAGTAGTTGATCGATGCTAGGCCTTGCCTATTAATAAGTCAGGAATAAAGGATGAAGAAATAGTTAAAAGGATGTTCTAAGAATGGCCTCCTTTTTCTTACTAAAACAGAAGCAATTGATTGCTATGTGTAGAATGATGAGGGGTCCTTCTGCATCATTGTAACTTTTCCAGTACAGGTGTTCTGAGTTCATTTGGCTAAATTGAAGGAAAAAGAAAAACTGACTTGATAATCTCTGTTTTGCATTTGAACAGTGGTTGATCTAGTCTTGACTATGTCGGTCAACCCCGGTTTTGGTGGGCAGAGCTTTATTGAGAGTCAAGTCAAGAAAATCTCTGACTTGAGACGTATGTGCGCGGAGAAGGTATCAGTTGCTTCTATCTATATATTCATCTTTTTATCTATTCATGCTCTAGAATTTGGTCAAATTTTCTTCATATATTTTCCTTGCAGGGTGTTAATCCATGGATTGAAGTCGATGGTGGAGTTGGTCCAAAGAATGCATATAAGGTACCCCATTAGAATCATGTGGTTTACCTTCAGACAACATTAATCTATACACTTCATGCATAACCTGTGTCCTAAATTCTGACATTATCACTTGTTGAGCCCTATTGTTGTTTTTTCTTGACCTATGTTACTCTGACTCAAGTGTGATGAGTGTCAGTGTAGGATATGAGTATGTTCTTCATGTTATTAATATTATTCATGCTATTCATAACTATTAAAAAAATTGGGTGGTTTCTCTGTTAAAACTCTCCCTCTCACCCCCTTCTCGCTTTGCCGGCAGGTTATTGAGGCAGGAGCAAATGCTCTAGTGGCTGGTTCAGCTGTATTTGGTGCAAAAGATTATGCTGAAGGTAAAGAAAAGGTATTATTTATTATTTTTCACGCATATAAATCAATGCATTTTAATAAAAATTTTATGGCACCAACAATTTAAACAGCTATTAGAGGAATCAAAACCAGCAAAAGGCCAGAAGCAGTGGCAGTGTAATTATACTGCAGGAGATCAGATCGGCTCCAATGTATGATATCTATATTTTACATTCCCATGTATGTTACCCTCTAACTTACAGAATTTTGCTCGATTGTATAACTGAATGTTGTAGATACTTGTTGGATTGCATGAATCCTGCTACACATGATTTAGAACAGAAATGCAGATACATGAAGAAAAGCTAGTTTGAATTCTTTCTGATAAATTTTGTTGTTTAATTTGTCATGGCTGTCTCAGTATTTGCAGATAATATGCATGTCATGGCTGTTTAATAAACAAATCATTAATATCTTGTCAGATAGATATTGAATCTTGATGTCATATGGTTGATAAATGATGCATGCTTAGTGTATCATGTCTTTCTCAGGAACTCAATGTTTCATATGCATGTGAAGCATTTTTTCAATGAACTGCAGACTGCAATTTATTTCAGTAATAAAGCAAGCTTTCATGCCAGTTTTTTGTCATTAAATCTTTTTCTAACATGGCTTGTTTTGAGGACACTATAATACAATTCCTAGTTTCTGTTGACTATGTTACTTGGATTTGGCTATAATGTCGGATATGGATGCATCTGACATGGGTATGTTTAAATTTTTTTTTAAGTTTTTTCATGTATTTGAAGAGTAATACTTTCATACCGAGCAGTGATCTAAGGCTCTTCATTCTTCATACTAACTAAGATCAGGCTTACGTTCAGAGAGAGATCAGGCAAAGCTTTTTGCCTTTTTGGACCAGAAAACCTAGGACATGAAGTCTTTAACAGAGAGTAGCTCCAATGCAGCATGGAATGGTACATAGCACATTTAGGCCAATCCTAGTGTTCCAGGATCCTAAAACACAATGTAATTCAATATAGATTTCGTTGGCTATTCATTTCAAGTTATGCAACAGTAATTGCCTTTCAAATAGAATAAAATGAGAATAAGATCTACAACACAATGTTACAAGGAAGAATCGATGGACATGCTTTTTCTATGCAACTAATGCATTTTGTATGTATTACACAAAAGAGCTAGCAGGCCTATCTGTTGGACGGCTATTATAAATGAAACGACCCATTTGCCTAAATTTTATTGTTGTCCAAATTCCTATCATCAGACAAACAGCAATTGGATTGGTCGAAGTGTCATGATTCAGAATATTATGATTATTAACAGCTAAGGGGTATGTTTACAGGGGAACCGGAATCTGAAATTTAAATAATGTTCACAACCGTGATAACATACCTCAACAGACTTACAGTTTGAAACCTTTGGTTGGTCAGAACACAAGCAAGCTTGATATTTGAAGAGGGTAGTTATATGCTTTCATACAGATGGTCAAATATTTGAGGGCTTCATATATCTCAGTTTTTAAAGGATGATCATCATCCCCAGAGATGAACTCACTGATTTCACCAGCTACCTCAATTGAACTACACCCAGGAGCCCTTCTCAGCTGCTTTATCTGATCCCTAACTTCCACTTTCTTATCCCACATCCCTTTGGCAGCATAGATATTCGACATTGCAACACTGTCCCCAACATATCCAGGCTCCAACTCCTGCAACTGGAGCTCAACTTTTTCACCAAGCTCAATTTCTCCATTGATATTACAAGCTCCTAACAATGTCCTCCATATCACTGCATTAGCTTGACCAGGCATCTCAATGATGAAATTATAAGCTTCTTTTAGCAGCCCAGCTCGGCAAAAAAGATCAACCATGCAACCAAAATGAACCTCTCTAGGCTTCAAACCGTAATAATCAACCATACGTTGGTAATATTTCTTTCCTTCTTCAATCATTCCTCCATGGCTACAAGCCATCAAAACCCCAATAAAAGTAACGTCGTTAGGAAGAATCGTTGAACTTCCACGATTACCCTCTTCCTCATTCTTGCTATTCTTCCATTTTATTTCTTCCATTTCACCAAAAAGCTCAAGAGCTTCATTTGCTTGTCCATGCAATGCATGCCCCACGATCATGGAAGTCCAGGTTGTCACGTCCTTTTCTCCTAAGCTATCAAACAATTTCCTTGCCGTTTGTATGTCACCACATTTCGCATACATGTTAATGAGAGCGTTATTAAGGCCCGCGTCTGCCATGAGCTCTGGTTTTCGCCGAACGAATGCGTGAATCCACTCTCCCATCTCTAATGCACCAAGGTGAGCACAGGCAGAGAGAGCAACCGTCAGTGTCACTTGGTCAGGTTCCACATCAAGCATTTGCATCTTCCGGAACAGCTCTACAGCTTTTTGGGGCTTCTGGTTGACAACATAAGCCGAAATCAAGGCTGTCCAGGAAATTGTATTCTTGCTGAGAATTTCATCAAACACGTGATGCGCATAAAGAAGATTCCCTAATGCGGAGTAGAAGTTTAAAAGTGAGGTTTGGAGGTGAATGACAGAGTGAAACCCAAATTTTATTAGGTTGGCATGTAATTGTTGGCCTTCAAGAGAGAAAGGGGTTTTGGTGCAAGCTTGTATGACAAATAAGAAAGAGAAGCTGTCAATAGACGAAGGATTGTGTCGTAATAATTGTCTAAAGAAGAGGATGGCTTTGGCGTTGCAATTGGAGGTGAGGTATGTTTTAAGGGTTTGGTTTGCTTTGGGTGGTTTAAGGTTTGAGTGAAGATGGGATTTGGATTGATGGGCACTTGCAGAAAACTTGTACATTTTCGTTTGGATTAAATGAACCCTCTTAAAGATTTTCATCATCAAAGTGAAATACAACTGAACCCGTGTTCAGTTGGTAATTTTCATAAAGAATCTAAGGAGCACTGGAGTTCATTTTGGCCCCCTTGAGTTTTGATGGCTAATATTTATTTGTAATATCCATACCAGCGCCACTTACATTTGTGTCTTGTTTAACTTTTGTCTTTCAAATGTTAGTTAAAGAAGCCATTCTCGCCAATCCACCTAACTCCAGAGCTCTACAGCAACACCTCATTTCGCTTCTTCAAAACCCTAAGATCATAAAACAAAAACTTACCCAAGTCCACACCCAGATCATCATCAACGGTTTTTCCCAGAAAAATTACATCCTAGTTCACCTTCTTTCATTCTATGCTACTTCTAGTAATCTCCTACAGGCGTTTAAACTATTTCGATCTATCGAAAAACCAAGTACTACAGTCTGGAACCAGATCATCAGAGGGTGTTCAAGAACTGGAATCCCTGAAAGATCACTTGAATTGTACAAGCAGATGGTTGCATTGGGGGCAATTCCTGATGGGTTTACTTATTCGTATGTTTTGAGTGGTTGCACGAGGTCGGGGATGTTGAGAGAAGGAGAGCAGATTCATGGGAGAGTTTTGGTTGATGGGTATTCCTCCAATGTGTTTGTGAGAACAAATTTGATTAATTTATATGGAATGGTTGGGGTCGGCAATGGCATCGTACATGCGCGTAAACTGTTTGATGAAATGGCGGAGAGAAATGCGGTGAGTTGGAATTCGTTGTTAGCTGGGTATATCAGGTGTGGGGACGTTGATACGGCGAGGAGAGTTTTTGATGGGATGCCGGATAAGAATGTGGTGTCGTGGACAACAATGATTACCGGGTTTGCTAGGAATGGGAAGTGTAAGCAAGCTTTGTCTTTTTTTAAACAGATGAGGAGAGCACGTGTGGAACTGGATCAGGTAGCGTTGGTGGCGGCATTATCAGCTTGTGCTGAATTGGGTGATTTGGAATTGGGGAAATGGATTCACTCCTACATAAAAGAGACGTTTCAATTTCGAAACCAACAATTGTTGGTGTCTTTGAACAATGCACTTATTCACATGTATGCTAGTTGTGGTTTGATTGAGGAAGCTTATGAAGTACTTCGATGCATGCCAGAAAGAAGTACGGTTTCTTGGACAAGCATGATCACGGGATTAGCAAAAAACGGTTTTGCGCAAGAAGCTATTACTGTGTTTGAATGTATGCTAAGCTTGGGGGAGAGAGAAGTCGAGCCTGATGAAATAACCTACATTGGAGTTCTCTTTGCTTGTAGTCATGCCGGATTTGTCAAGGAGGGTCAGCATTATTTTACTCAAATGACTACACATTGGAGAATTAAGCCCAGGATTGAGCACTATTGCTGTATGATTGATCTGTTCAGCCGTGCTGGTTTCTTTGATGAAGCATTGGATCTTATTAAAACCATGCCTATAACACCTAATGATGCAGTATGGGGTGCCCTACTTGGCGGTTGTAGGATTCACAAGAATGTTGAACTTGCCTCTCAAGTGGCTCAAAAATTCGATGTCAAGCTTGATCCCAACAATGCTGCCGGGTATCTTGTGTTGTTGTCAAATGTGTATGCTACGGCCAAGAGGTGGCAGGATGTTGCTAATGTGAGACAGAAAATGATCGAATCGGGTGTGAAGAAGCCTGCAGGTCGGAGTCGGGTTCAAATTGATGGAGTTATTCATGATTTCCAGGCAGGCGACTACAGCAGACACACATCTTCAATCTATGATATCCTTTGGCAAGTTACTAGACAGGCAAAGCAACAAGGGTACGAGTTAGACATATTCGAAGCAATGTCAGTTGTCGAGTAATACATAGAGCAGGGATTTGCAGTCATTCCTTCCGTAATTACCCATTTCAGAGGCTTAAAACATGGTAAATCCTTTCAACCCTAACTCATCATTTACCAAGTCCAGATGGTTAAACCTTCTCAAGTAAAGAAATCCCCTGTCCCACTTCACACGTGCATTTTCGTATCTTCCTAACCCGAAATGGATGGCTGGGGAGAGGAAAGGTACCAACCGCGGTGTCAGCAAAGTGAGGCCTATAGCTCAACGGGTTAGATATCGTTTAAAATTACAAGTGGCTGTTGTCTCAACAGTTTTTCGAGCGCTAGACGAATCTTGGAAAACACGGGTCACCGCGGGTATTTTTTTTATTACGTGTGATTCGCTATTATTTTAATAAATTTCAAAAACGAATTAAAAATTTATTTAAACAACTATTTATGGTCCATAAATGCAAAATATGGATTCATTGATACAAGGAAAATCATTTTTTATTTAAAAGACTTGGTATCACATGTCGATGCAATAGGAGGATGCATTTTTATTTGTCCTTTCTTGATACCTCCAATAGAATATTTTATTATCGCGTGGAATTTTCAACGAAATCACTCGAGATTTTTCAAATAGCAATTTCAATTTTCTTAAAATAAATTCTATGTATAAAAAAATTCAAATGCAACATAAATTATACCAAAAATCAAAAAGTGGTATACGCATATGTCATTGAATCCGCATCCATATCTTCACCTTCTCTCATTTTTTCTTGCAATTTATTTTATTCTGATAATTTCTAAGTTCACTCGGCACCTTGAGAAATCTGAAACATATCATGTTTAATTTTGGGTAAAACCAATGACTGAAACCCGAAAACCCAAAAGGTTCAGGACCCGGGATACAATCTCCCTTCTTTTCTTTCTTTTTTCTCTTTCTCTCGTCATGAGTCCTATAGATTAGGGGAGATCAATTTTCAGTAAAAACCCAGAAAATGGACCCAATTAATTTAGTCGATTTTGATTAGGGTGATTTGGATAGTTTTTTAGGTTATGGATTCCATTTTGTTGGTTACTGATTTTTAAATTTTCAAACTCGCTCGATAGAAAAAATTTACTTCATTTCATTTTTTTAAATTATTTAAAATATATTTATATTTTATAATATATATTATTGAAGCTTAATAACTTAAGTAGGTTCATTTATATTGATTCTGGAGCTCTAATTTGGTGGGTTGGTTTTTGTAGATTATAGTTAATTAAGTGAGTTTAATTTTATAAAAAGACCAAAAAATCAAATGCTTCTCTTCTTTTTTTTTTTAATTAATCCTTTTTTATTTTTTTCTTTAAGGGTAAACTACACCTATTAAATTATTATTAAGTTATATTTTGATCACTTAACATCAAAATATTACAAAATAATTATTAAACTATTTAAAAATATTTATTTAAATGATTGAATTGTTAGATGTTTAACCAACAACTATGAGTGTTAAATCATAATTTATCATATATATATATATATATATATACACATATTAGCTACGTAATTTTCACATAGATTCGTAGCCAAAGGGAATTATCGACTCATTGGCGTTATTGACTCAAAGATTCGGAAGGAGAGCCGGTAATTTGAAGGTATTTTTATTTCTTATAAAAACTTCAGCCTTTTTTCTATTTTTATGAGAACCTTAGCCATCTTTTATCAACCTTATGTATACATATCATCCATACACATATGGTCCTTATAAATTTATAATCAGTGTGTGAAGCATTTAAACATTAAATTATCAAGAAAACATCAGACTGCCAGATTTATCCAGTTGAGCCGGGGATCGGAAGTCCTATCAGTTTGATTTTTTTTTACCTAATTCCAACATATTGCAAGTTTTGGCACTTGATATGATGTTTTGTTTGATGTAATGCAGATGGCAACTCTTCCCAATTATTTCGAGATTGGAGTACAGTCACACAGGCAAGTCTTTAATGAATATATAAACTCTTTTCACCTTGGATGAGAGTGGGAATTTTTTGTTTCACTGAAATAAACATCCTGCTATATGATCCTTCAGGAGCTTGGATGATGTTCGCATGAACCTCGAAGTTGTCAAGTGTTGTGCAACCGTTTTGTTCCTGGTATGGTACTAGTTTTTGAGTGGCAAATGTTTTAACACTTGCGTTGTTTTCAACGATGTGCCGGGATCAGCATTTTCATTCTGAATTTTAGGATTTTATCCTAAAAAAAATCAAATCCAAATTAAAATCCTGAAATTCAGGATAAGAATATTGATATGGCATAAAACTATTGGAAAAGGATACAGATGACGTGGCGTCACTGTTTCATACAGTACTTTCTCGAGCCTTTGGTATCACAAAATTTAAGCACCATATTTCACTTGCCTCAACTTGGGAAATGTTAGATCAGACATTTTTTTACTAAAGCCTTATATTTATCTTCAGGAATCAAGTCTCCCGGATATACTCATGGGGAACCCTGTGGGTTCCCCGATATCACCGAGTAGTGATGACGGTAAGTCATCTCCCGAGCAGCCTAGTCCAAACATAAACACCCTTTCTTCAAGTCCAACTTCAGAAAATGTTCCAAATCTATCTCTGGCAGGTGTAGGAAATAGTGAACACCATCCTAGAATATCTCTTCTGACTCATCACACCGGAGGGGCAAATGCTGATGTGTCTAATCCGGTTCAACCGGATCCTTTCAACATGGGTCTACTCAGAAACGAAATAAAACCGAGGCCCTTCAATCAGATGTCACCATGAAAGAAAAAACTGAGCAAGAGTCTCAGGACATAGATATTGCTAAAGGTAGCAGTAGTTATGCAGGGTTCTTAGCACTTGATGAAGTTTCTCTTACTTCTATTAATGCATCTTTGGTCCCATATTTCCGTGGCACCCAACGAATAAAACTGTTGCACGAGAATGTTGGTCTGCAACTCTTTTGTCCTTGTTTGAGAGTGCGGTTTGGAGTCAATGGGAAGTTTCTTGATCAAGGTGGCTGGCCATGTTTGAGCTTCGTAGTTGAAGCTTCTCCGAGTTTGTGCGAGATTCTGAATGCTTGTGACAATGCTGCCAAAACAATTTTCGAAGATAGCGGAAGCAGTTCCGAGTGGAAGCCTATCCTGGGCAGAAATGATCATTACATCAACAATCCGACCGTCAGACTGCAGTAAGTTCCTAAATGTTATGTTTCAGATAGTTCTAAGATATGGACTTGAATCTTGTAATTATTTCATTGATTCTTTGATTTGTTTCTGGCAGCGTACCGACTGTAGTCAACGACAATATCGCCCGCTATGCTGCTGAGATTCATCAGAAGGATAGCTCCGGTACTGTGCAAAAGCTCGTATTCAGCAAATTTGACGCTGCAGAGCTTGGTAACTTAACCAGAGGTGGGATCTTTGTGGATGCATTCTTCAGCTTGGATACTTATGATTATCAGCAGAATTCGGGCATCAGATTGGTGGCCAAGAAACTGGTTATACATTCAGATTAGGGGTGATTGATCCATTTCAGATTGTTTCCAGATATGAAATAGCACTGTTTATGCTAAATTTGACTCATAGATATGAGTTGATTTCTCTCATTCATAGCTTCAGAATGACAAAGGGCACTGATAAAGAAAAGATTGATATTAACTGCTGTAAATTTATGTAATTGCAATTTAAACTGTAATAGTACAACCAGAGTTTACAAAGAGATATGTAACAGATATTGCTAAGAATTGAATAATTTCATTTTTATTTTTATTTACTTCTTTCATATGAGTGGAGCATCCCAGCCCTTAAATAAGTAAGAGGATAATGTATTGTCAGCGCACTCGAACTCACGTCTTCTTGTATTGGCAACAATGCCGATGCCAACTGAACTAAAACTTAATCAAAAATAATTTCACTTTTATACCTTAGATATTTCGTGCAAATAAATAAATTTGTTATGGTCTAATCATTTATGTATCTTTATTATTTTTAAAAATTGTCTAAATGCTCAAATTGTGTTTACTTGAATTTTTTAAAATGTTCGTATAAGGTTAAATTTTTGTCAAAATGCTCAAATAAAAGCTAAACATCTCGCTCTCTCTTTTTTAAAAGAAAATTAAACTTTTCAAAATTATTAAATAAGGGTCAAATCTTTTTTAAAGTGCTCAAAAAATAACTTTTCAAATGTTATATATTATATTTCAAATTATGTTTTTCTTTTGTTTTCCTTTTTAAGTAATATTTTATTCAATTGTCATATATTCTATTAAGACATCAAGCATTCACTTATCTTTTACAAATCAGGCTGAAATGTGTGAAAAGCTTTTATGTAAGCACTTTCTTAAATGTTTAGCCCTTATGTATTCATTTTAAAATGTCTAGCTCTTATTTGAATAATCTTTTAAGAGGTTGTACCCTAATTTACTCATTTAACCTTATTTTGTGGTATCATTATCATGTTTCTTATTTGATATTTATTAATGTGCAAACATAAAAACCGTTTATAAAACATTAGATTGTGGCACACAAACAATATAGGTGAAAAAATTATGAGACAAATTTACTTATTAAAGTTTGTGCAAATATGAAATGATAATTTTGTGGGGTGTGCCTCATATTTTAGATCGAATAGATAGTGACGTCACGACGAGAATCTTCTCAGCATCGTGACGACGTGAACGGGGATGTTGCGACGTGGCAGCATGTTCCCTACATAACGAGTTTCTTCTCTCAATTAAACTCTGCTATCTTTTCACAATTAAACTCTCATTACTTTAGGGATATTTTAGTCTGATTAAACATCTAATCTTAGCCTATAAAAATGGTTATTGTATCCTTGTTTTGAGAGGTCAATTAAGAGATAATAAAAGATTTAGCTCTATAGGGCTTTTCTTTTAGGGGCAACAAAATATAGTCTCAGATGAGTTTTAGTGAGAGTTTTCGTGGTAACTATGGAGAAAATTTTGTACCCCTTTTAAGAGAACTCTATGAAAGATAGGGTTTTGTTTTTGGGTTTGCTCTATGAGAGTTAGGGCTTTGTTTTCAAGGTTTTGGTTTTGTATGTTTATTATATTTAGGTTTATTTTCTCCATATTATACTCTCATTTGTTTACTCATTTAGTGAAAAGTTGAATCCTCTTTTGTCTGTGGTTTTTAATTTCTTTGGAGGAGTTTTCCACGTAAAATTTGTGTTCAATATTCTCTACCTTTTCTATTTCACTGTTTATACGGGTCGATTCCCAAAAAACTGGTATCAAAGCTTGGTTCGGATTTCGCAATCTACCGGTTCAAAAATGACAACAACGAATTTCAATATTAAGAAGTTTGATACAATCATAAATTTCAAATTGTAGTAGTTTCAGATAAAGCAGAGTGCTTAAAGCAAGGTTGGTCGCAAAATGTGACAATCAAGTAGAGGGAGTTGATTTCCTCGATGTTTTCTCTCATGTTGTGAGGCACGCGTCTGTTCGTGTATCACTGGCCCTGGTTGCATTATACAACCTTGATTTGAAGACTAGGAGTCTTTCGATTTCCAAGTATGAGAATAATTTGGGCTTGGTTGACATTCTGCAAAGACCAAGTTCGGCTTGTGAGAGGCCTGGAGAAGAAGGTATGGTAAATACAAGTTAAGATGGATATTTGTGGGGTGTGCCTCGTATTTTCGGCCGAATAGACGACGATGTCATGACGAGAAGCTTCCTGACATTGCAATGACGGACGACATCGTGACGACGCGAATGGGGACATTACGACGTGGCGACGTGTTCCCCACATAAATTGAGTTCTTTCTCCCAGTTAAACTCTAATTACTTCAAGGATATTTTAGTATGATTATACCTTTAATTAGCCTGGAAAAGGGGTCATTATATATCTATTTTGATAGGCTAATTAAGAGGCAATAAAAGATGTAGTACTACAAAGCTTTTCTTTCGGTGACGATAAAATGTAGTCGTAGAGAATTTTTGGTGAGAGTTTTCGTGACAACTATGAAGAGAATTTTATACCCCTTTTAGGAGAACTCTGTGAAAGTTAGAGTTTTGTTTTCGGGTTTGCTCTATGAGAGTTAGGGCTTTGTCATCGAGGTTTTGGGTTTGTATGTTTAGTACATTTAAGTTATTTTCTCCATATTATACTTTTATTTGTTTACTCATTTTGTGAAAAGCCGAAGCCTCATTTGCCCGTGGTTTTTATCCTCTTCAGAGGAGTTTTCCATGTAAAATGTGTATTCGATCTTCTCTATCTTTTCTATTTCGTTGTTTATACAAGTCTATCCTCAACAGATTTTATTGAAATGATAAAATTAAATGTTTAAAATTTATTGTGTCACAAGTTCAAATTTTACTATGATTGAGTTTTTTTTTTTTTTTATATTTAAAATGAAAAACAAATGAGAAAAACATACTTATAAATATAACTTTGTGCATAAAATGTTACTTTAATGACTTCTCAACTAAATTGATATCCGATTGACTTGTGACACTAATTCAATTAAAAGCTTAATATAAATTGGAGTATGATACACCCACGATGAGGGTGAAAATATTTATTTAATAAATTTATAAAAAAATAATAAATATGTTTTAAGTTGAGAACCTTTGACATATTTATTTAATAAATATGTTTTTTTTCTTAAAATCAATTAAGTCTCTTCAAACTTTTTGAACTGAATTAAGCCTTAAACTAATAATTTTGACCAGCAAGGTCCTTTGACAAATGTTGACCATTAAAAATTAATGGCCACATTGACGTGATTGTTAATAGATGCTACATCGGCGTTGTTTGCTAACATTGACAAATTAATTTTTTTTAAATTACTTTAAAAACAAGTACACTAATGAACTTAGAGAAACCATTGTCCAAGTTCATTTTAATCTAGACTTTTATTCTAGAATTATAAAAACATAAATATTTATTAAAAATATAAAAAATATATTTAAAATTATTAATATTTATATTTATAAAATATTATAAATTAATTAAATTTTTTATGAAATTTATAAAAAATTAATTATTACAAACCGTGATTTTTTATGAAAAAATAATTTATAAAAATTATTAGAAATCAATTAAAAACCATAAAATTTATAAAAAATAATTTATTTTGATTAAATTATATCACTAATATAACTTGCACAAATTAAAAAAATAAGAGACAAGAATATAAAAAAAAATATTGTTAATCTTAATTTTATGATATAAGTTATTGATGTTTATATATATATGATTTTTAATTAATTTTTAATAATTTTAATAAATTATATATATATTTTTCTATAATTCCAAGACAAATAAATTGTCTATATGTATTTATTTCTACTTATTTTAAAAATGATTTAATTTTTTTTTTATTTTGCTTCTGGTATCAGTCATGTCAATATTTTTTAACTATCAACATTGGCCAAAATTGTTAGTATTTTACCAATAAATTCTTTTATGTAGACTGCTGCGTAATTATAAAAGCTGATTCAGATGCAAAACATAAGCTCTTAAATTTTCTGATTCCATTCTAAGCTGCAATCTACAAAACATGGTAGAAACCGATGGAATTTTAGAAAGCTTATTATTTGAATGGGAAAATTTCAATTCCATCGCCTCAAAATCAGAACCCAGTCAACCAATAAAGCAGCCAAGGTCGATGGTGATGATCCGAGACTCCCTTCCTCAATCCGACCTCTCCATCTTCCCTCCCATCAACCATGAAAATCTCCATTATCAAATCCAACAACAACAACAAAACCCAGTTTCCGAACCATCTCTGTTACCGCCATCTGGTGCCGGTGATGTCATCCAATCATCCGGTGATCATGGGTTCGGAGTTTGGTTGGGGACTTTGCTTCAGATTGTGCGTGCTAAGATCGTTACCCTCGCCTGTTATTTCAGTTATGAAAACGGGACCATTGGAAGGGCATTTCGGTCTTTTAGGGGGATCGCTGACGTGGCGCTCCTGGTGCTATTATGGTGGTTGTGCAAGCGGATACGGCGGCGGAGGTGCGGGGAAGAGAGCATGGAACGGTTGAAAACAATAATAAAAGAGAAAGACGAGGTAAGGTATTTGTTGAAATGCGTAAGTGAATTCAAACCAACAAATTTTAGTCCAATAAAACTCGGACAGTACTATTTTGGACTTCAATCTCTTGTTGGTAATGCATTCTGGATTCAATGTATGTTGAATGTACAGAAAATTGTGGGATTGTTGAACCAGATTGCCCAAATGAATGCAAGTATGGGTAGCAAGTCGTAAAGCTCAAAGCTTTCAAAGCTGACCCAGTGACCACATGTGGTTCAAGATTCACCGATTTTGATGGCAATCCTGGAGGTAATTTTTAAGACCAAAACATCACCATTTCTCTATTTGGTTGATAAATGGGATTTACTATTGATTGCCGTGTAGTTATAGTGTATGGAGTATATTCTTTCCCCTAATTTATGTTTTCCATATATATGATTAGTGAGTATTGTTTTGTTCATCGGGTTTCTGGTTATGATCCCAAAGCTCCTGCATTGTTTTCTCTCACTGCAATCTTCTTCTTTTGGTTTAAAACATACTTCACCATATAAAATTTACGTTTTAAAAATGGTAATGAAGTTAGTAGAGATGATATTTGAAATATTTGAGAATGAAAAATAAATATATTACATATAGCAGGAATCACTCAATTCTATATAGCAGGAAAATATAGAGCGTAGTAGAATGGTGGTAAACTTTACAAGAATTAGATATCCGACTTGTTGGATCGTATATTGGGCAAAGTCTTCATTGTAACTTGGATGATTTGATGATTAAGTTTTTATTTTTATTTTAATATTTAATAAATAGTAATTGAAACACACATATCGAGCCGAGCTAATAATAGATTAAATATAATAATTATCCAGTAAAAATTCCTTAAGCAGATTTAGGTTGATGCCATTTATTTTTAATGTATAATAAAATAATAATTAAATCATTTAAAAAGATATTTTGTATCCTTTTAAATTCACTTGTGAAGTTTTACTTCACTGGCTGTGTACAGAATAATTGCCTTAAAAAATTGATACTACAAACGTGCAACTTATCTACACACCAACATGTGATTGAGACTTCTAGGTTTTTTTTTTTTATAGTAAAAATAGGATGAAATCAATTACAAACTTACAGAAGCGCCAATAAGAACTACTATCTAATCGAATCTAATTAGCAACTTTAGCAGGAGCTACATGGAATACTCGATAATCAATTGGAAACTCTTTCATTAGTCTTACCAAAATGTGGGGAGCAAGAGTTGCTTCTCTTGGAATTTGTTTTATGATCACACGCCAATCGCTTTTACACAGTTCTGTTCTTATATTCTTAAGATCAAGTCTCTATTCACTTGTCTTTTGAGACCATAAAAGATACCTTTTAATAATTATAGCGCAATCAATTTTAAGTATAGCCTTCTTCCACTTAACATCACATACTAGTTGAAGGCTGTCATAAATAGTTCAAAACTCAACTTGTTCAACATTACATATTTCAATATTTCTCCCAATCCCCCATAACTACTTAATATACTCACCCTTTGCAATAATTGTCGAAGAAGTGAGTCCCGAAGATGGATTGCAAGTCCCGTTAACATTCAATTTAAAAGAACTAGTAGATGGTGGAATCCACCTACAATATTTGATTTTAATTTTTGTTACTTGTTTAGAATTTTTTTTATCGTGCTAATAATTTTTTATAGTAATTAATGTTTTTAAAAAATATAAATTATGAAATTGTGTAATTACAATTTATATTACCAAACATTATATAAAAAGTATAATGTAATTATACTCTATTAGCCAAGCATATTTAAAGAATTACTATTCTTTGTAATTACAAAAGAATGTAATTTTTACACTTTCATTCAATTACTCTTTTGTCCAAATAGACCTTTAAAATTAATTCTTAGTTTTTTGCTTTCAAAATTTTAATCTATTCATTTTTTGAATTTAAAAAATTCAATTACAGATTTATAATCTTATTTTGTTATTTAATTTGGCATATTAAAATTTAATAGAAAAAATACAATGTAATAAACCTGAAATTTAGTGTTTGACAATTTTTAGAATTCCCCTACATTATAATCAAAATAAAATATTTAAACTAATTATGATATTATAAAAATTAAAAAAATTAGGTATAAAGATTAAATATCAAATTAGAGCATAATATAAAAATCAAAATTGAAATTTGACCATTATTATTATATAATTAAAAAATAAACAAAAGGTTGTATATTTAGACACATGTACAATCATATAATACTATGATAATAAAAGTTGAGATTCCAAATTATGTCAAAAATTAAAATATAAAAAATAAAAAATAAATTTAAAATGCGAACATAAAATAAGAACCAAAACTAAAACTAAGAATTGAGGCTTTGATTGTGTATTTAGAGAGGCATGAAAATGGTTATATTTAATAATTTTTATTATGTTAATGTTGAAATGACTTGAACAAGCAAAAGCACAACACACTTCATGCATACATAAATTTATTAAGTCTAAAATATGTACAAAACTATGAATCGAAAAAGCAAGAGTAAAAGTTTGGTTCATCCAACAAATAGATGAAAAATTATGTAGTGGCTCCCTCCTGCAATCATAACAGTTTAGTTCGATTTTGCAGTTAAAAGAAAACCCAACCAAATACATGAGACAAAACAAAAGATGATACCTTAGGTAATGGCTCTAACATTACAGTTCACAGTATGACAAGATTTCACTATATAGAAGCTATGAAGAAAAAAAAATTCAAGCATATACCAAATGCAATACGCTGTTTGTCCCGACAACTCACTCCGTAGTACAACCCCAAAACTCAAAACTTTTTCATGATTTGATCCGAGTAAATGATAACTAAACATTCTAATCAAGTATTTATCGGCAACTTAAGCTTCCTTCATCTATATTTCCCCTCTTTTTGCTGCTTGCTTTGACCAATAAAAAACATGGAAACCATAACTTTTCATTTAATTCGACACAATTTTACCAAACAAGTTGAAGTGTATGGCAATTGAAATTAGCTTTTCAACTGCGAATTACATTACCTATATGACACGTTTAATACCTGTTCTGATTGCTAGCTCTTTGATTCAGTTTTTCCATGCAATGAACGTCCGATGTTGAGCTGATCAACAATCTCCAAAGGAGTTGCCGTCTCGTTCCTGATCCTCTTAATGTTGGGGCCTAACAATCCCCTATGTCTAAACCCATAAAGCTTAAGCACCTGGTTATCAGCAAAATTGAATGCCCTTTGCATGCTGCGCAAGCACCTCTCCACAGAGTAATCTCCATAACTCCCACAGGGCTTGCAGCCCACAAAATGAGTCACAAACGGCCACCTCTCATCTCCCAATCCCGGATGATATTTCTCCATCATCTCTTCGTACCTATCAACCAGCCCTGCCCAATAACCATGCAAATAGTATTGATTCTCAATGAACACTTTATCCATCCATTGATCCTTTTGCGAAAGCAACAAGTAAATCAAAGCCGACTGGTCATCAGCTTCGAATGCAGGCCTTCCTTTTAAATTAGCAGTCAAAATCCTCCCAGCCTCCTCACGAATCGGACCCTTAGGTCCCATCGGCGCCCACGCATCAAGCAAATCCAATGACCACTGGCAATTCCGAAACAGAAAACTCCCTGTATTCAATGCGATCCACGACTTCTGCTCGAATAACAAATCGGGGTAGCCATGAATAACCAAATTATACTTCTCATACTTGTACAAAGGAATCTCAAACACCATATCTGTAAAAAAAGCATCACTATCCATCCACCAAATCCACTCAAGTTCGGGATGAGACAACATTAACCTCCTAATCAATGGCAATTTCGCCCAATAACCAGCAAGTTCCTTGTCTAAATGAGCCATGTTATAAACAATTTCAATCCCATGAAGCCTACAGTAATCAATCTTATTCTTTATCGCTTTCAATAAATAATGGTCTCCTATAGCATTGTCACAAGGGTTAGGTGGCGACCCAGTAACGAGCAAGATTCGAGCTTTTCCATTAACAAAATTAGGGAATTCAGGGTTTTTGGAAAGCCAAACCTTACGCTGCTGATCCCAGTCCAAAATTTTGGGGCCCAGAGTGTATGTAACATTAGGATTGAGCTCAGTTTCAGGAGATTCATCGGGATCCGTGGGGTCGGAGTCGGAGCGGATCTCAGCTAGGATCCGGTTGGTTTCTTCGATCAGGTTTTGGTTGATGGCTTCGGCTTCGGAGCTTCCCAAATTTCCGACGCCGATTGTGCCGCGCAAGACGAGGATCGTAACGAAGCCGCAAAGGATTGTGATTTTAATGTTGTTGAATGTCTTGTGCATCTGCCTGCCACGCGGCATACTGGGAAATCCACGGTTTCTTCCGCCAGCGCCAGCCTCGTTGCGCATTGTCGGTAAACCTCCGCCGCCGCCAGTAGAAGATCTCTTCTGCGGAGCGAAATTATCTTGACCCATAAGGGCTATATTGGCTAGGCTGAAGAGATTCAAGATTCTTCTTTAATCTCGTGTTGTATGAAATAATTAAATCTCCCTAAACGTATATAGCATTATGGCATTAGCATTAAGGGTTTGATTATTTGTTCCCTTCAACTGTATTTTTTTTAATTGTAGGTTTAAAAAGTAAGGAGAGTTTAAAACCCTAAAATAATGGAATGATTGAAGGAAGAAGATGGACAATTGGGGGAAGATCTGATCCAGATTGCTGAATTGATTGACTCGTCATCGTTACGCATTTCCATTTATTTATTATTATTATTATTTGAATAATTAATTCTTACAGGGTGGAAAATATATTTATCAAAATTCTTAATATTAAAATCAAATGAGGTCATACTTTTTTTCATTACATGACTGCTCCTCACATTCCAGTTGTTTACTGTAATCAAGTATTTATATTATCCTGTCTTTTTATATAAGAAAGTTAGAAATAGGGTTTCTTTTTTATAAAATAAAGAAAATTTGGTCTATTTCAATGTGAAACTATCTATACACCAACCTGCCTCCAATTCCTAAAATACATCTCCACGTCTAACTACCCACTCTTTTTTTCTCTACCCACTATTATTCCCTCTCTCAATTTTAAAAATTTTGTTGTTTAATATTTTTTCATGAAACAATTTTAGACGTTACGAATTTGAGAATTAAAATTTAAATATTTTTCCTCTGATCATCAAATCGACTTGAATTTAAGATATGTTTTTTTTATTTGTCAATAGGTATTGTTTCACCGTACCGATCGTCAATTAAAACTCGCTAGAGAAACTTAAAAAAAAAACCACTTAACAGTTCAATGACTTTAATAAAAAGTTTTGAATAATCCAGTAACTTCAATAAAAAATTTCGAAGAATTCAATGACCAAATTGTAACTTTTGTTAATTAAATAATTAAAACGAAAACTTAATCATAATTTAATAATTAATGATATAATTTACCCATATAATAATAATAATACAATTAAAAATTAAGAAGAGACAAGAAGTAAGGAAAACAACTAGAATAAAGTTCCAAAAACAAAATGGTAATGAAACCTACCAACACAATTACAACTTCCAAAAAATGCAATACAGACTTTTTATTTATGTTCATGTTTTGAAGCAATCTATGGGATTATAAAAACAACCGCAAAAGAAGAGAATTTCTATAGAGATGAGATGGTATATATTCCTTCTTCAAAATGAAACACATTTATGATATCTTCATGTTTTAGTTACATAGTTTAAGAACATCCGGCCCGGTGCGGATTGATTTCGGACAGCACACCTAGCGTCAACGCGTTGAATCCAACTTCTCTTGTCCTCCAAAAAATAAAATAAAGGCCCATTCCCGACGCTACTTAAAGAGCGTGGCTTGCACCGTAGAAATATCCACTGTTACTGTATTGAATTGAATTGCACGGACATGGGACGTGAGTGATGATGGTGGAGACTGGAAGTATCTGGAACTGGAACATGAAGGACCCCCTTCCGATCTCATCTCAACCACTGTCTTAAAACCCCGTTCCATATAGCCATGTGCAAAACTAAGCCCTATTCCATTTCACTATCCTCTGAATTCCAATTGCGTCCAAAATTATTTTGTTCAATAAATATTTTAAAAATAAAAGTGCCAGATTAAAAATGTTAACTAAGTACATGAATCCCAAAAAACGAAGGGGGGGGGGGGGATGACATTAACCCAAACCATTTTATTTAGAAACAGATTTTAACTAAGTACATGAATCCCAAAAAACGAAGGGGGGGATGACATTAACCCAAACCATTTTATTTAGAAACAGATTTATTCTTTTGAGATATTTTTTTCTTACCCTTGTTTCCCTTGATAATCTTGTGCTTCATATTCACTGTATTCCTAGCCATTTTACAGTCCTTAAGATTGAACTCCTTCACCTTTCTCGTTGGCTTGAAAACTTGAGTGATTGAAGGATCCAAAACTACAGCGGAGAAGGAAACACTAACACCCAAATCAACAGCCTCATCCCACAGCTCTCGACCCTTTTCAAAGTTGCCTCCCCTGCAAAGTTTTGGTATAAGCACATCATAAACTGGTCCATACCCACCCAATGAGCTTCTCTTCATCTTCTCAAACAACTCAACAGCAAAATGCACTCTCTCCACTCCACAAAGAACACCAATGAGATCATAGTAAAACTTACAATCAGGGGTCAACCCTTGTTCAATCATCTCATCAACTATCATATTTCCCTTGCCAAATCTTCCTGTCAAGTACAATACTCTGGCAACAAGATAATATGTTATCCAATCCGGAGCACAGCCGGTTTTTTTCATCAAGTCAAGAATCCGACATGATTCTTTCACTCTTCTTGTCTTCCCCAAACAAGAAAGCAATATGTTATAACTGATTGATGTTGGGGCAATTCTATAGGATCTCATTTCCATCATCACGTTTAAAGCTTCCGGAACGAGGCCGGAAGGATTGCATTTAAGGTTTGCCCCACAAAGGCACCTAAGGAATGTGTTATAGCAATACAAATCAAGCTCAACGCCAGCTGACTTCATCTCCTTGATAACTCTGCGAGCTTCCTTTACATTCTCTTGAATGGACCAACCATAAAGGAGACTCCTATATATACAAGGCTCAACACCAGCAATCTTGTCCTTGTGATGATAAACTACACCTTCAGCTTTCTTAGCATGCCCTTTAGCACATAAAGCATTCACAATGGCAGTCAAACTGAAACCATCTTGCGGGCACTTGAACTTTTCCAAGTTCTTGAAAATACCCAATGCTTCATCTTCTCTCCCCAATTTAACTAACATATCAGCCACAACACTGAAAGTCTGGCTCTCCATTAGTCGCCCCTCATTCCTAAGATCCGAAATCAATATCTCTATTGCCCTATGATCCTTCCGTTTTGCAAACACTCGAACCGCATAGTTAAAGTCCTTATCTTCCAAATTATAACTTAAACTCTTAACCGACCACAAGAAAAATCTCAATAACCTTCTAGTCGGAGCTACATTTTCGCAATACTTTATAACCTCAGTAACAAGTAACGATGATAAAGAAAGCTTAAACCGGTTTAAACTCGACTCCAGGTCATCTAAACCACCAATGGAGCTCGAGACTACCTTACAAAGCTCCTCCAGTTCCGGTGATGTTGTTGATGATGAATATAGAGAGTGTAAAATATTTTTGGGTTTGTGGGTATTGATAATTTGCGTCAAAAAGCGGTGCCAAACGGGTGGAAACAAGAAACGCATAGCTTCTGAAGAGATTTATCAAACAGGTTGTGTGCGTAGTATCAAACTTGGATTCTACACATAGATCCGAAAACAGAATTGAGCTACTAAGCTTTGTCTTCATGGGATTTGAAGCTTACTATCCACTAGTGTAATTTCGAGGGAAGAAAACTAAAAGAGAAGAGGCATTGGGTTTCATCGTTTTTTCTTCGTTCCAGCCATGGAAGCAGCATTGAGTTGTTAACCTAAGTCAATGTGTAATTTGAAGGAAAGTCAAGGGCATTAAAGACCTTTCAACTCCAAAACAAACCAAACGAAAAAAAGTGTCGTAGAATATAAAAGGTTAAATTCTGCTGCTAATTAGGTTTAAAATAGGGAAAAATATAAGATTACAACTTAAATTTGTCTATTTCTCCCATTTAGTACTTATGATTTTTTATGTCCTAGATTGGTACTTTGAATTTTTTTTTTCCGTCGATAAGTTTGTCACGTGTCACCCTCTTTGGTTGCAAATTAAACTCATTTATTAATTTTCCTTTCATTTTCTCTTTTAATTATTTTTCCTTTAAAAAAATAATAAAATATGTTTCTCTTTTATCCAAAACAAATCACAATTCTATTTTTTTTTTCTCTTTTCTTCTTATTCTCCCTATTCATCTTCTTTTAACCCTAGCTGCTACCGCCATGAGTTGCCACCATACGTGGCCTTCTTTGACCATCAAAATCTTTCTCTCTTCCTCGTCTTTTCAAATCTTATCTTCTGTTTTCAAGAAAATCTCTTTAAAGCCGAAAAAAATCAAAGTTTGATCCTGAAGCTTTTGAAATTATATTTTTCGCCTGTAGATAAAAAGCTAAGAAGACTTTTGGTGAGGCTTAAAGCGAGTTAAGGAGTCAAAGGAAGTAGTAGCAATGTCCCTGCCATGACAACAACAGAGAATCGGTTTTCTTGAAGCCTACTAAAAATTCTTCAGTTCATGGAGTAAAAGGTCAACAAATTCAAGGGAAGAATTGTTCATTGGACTCATAGGATTTCTTGGGTTTTATAAATTCTAATAAAAATTCATTATGTTTTTTTTCTGGGTTTGATTGACAATTTAATCAAATCTTTTTTATTTCTAGGAATTTAGTCTTTTTACACTACACCAAAATAGACTTTTAGCGGCGTTTTTTTTTACTTTTAGCGGCGTTTTTTTTTACTTTTAGCGGCGTTTCTAAGCGCCACTAACACTATTTGCGGCGCTTTTAACGCCGCTAAAAAAAGCGCCGTAAAATTTAGCGGCGTTTATTGTGAAAAAACGTCGCTACAGGTCTTGGCTTTAAGCGGCACTTATATAGGAAACGCCGCTAAAAGGCCACACCTTTAGCGGCGCTTCTATAGAAAACGCCGCTAACGGTGGGGTCCTTTAGCGGCGTTTTTTGAAAAGCGCCGCTACAGGTGGGGTCTTTTAGCGGCGTTTTTTGTAGAAGCGCCGCTACAAGTGGGGTCTTTTAGCGGTATTTTTTTAGAAGCGCCGCTACAGGTGGGGTCTTTTAGCGGCGTTTCCTATAAAAGCGCCGCTAAAAGTCCAAACCTGTAGCGGCATTTCTATAAATAAACGCCGCTAAATATGGGGTCTTTTAGCGGCGTTTTTTGTATTTGCACAGATCTGCAATGCTCTTTTTTTCCAATATCCTACCCTCCCTGCATTAAAAACCAACCAAAAACAGCAACAATTGCATATAATTCCAACCCAATGCAGCACATAAAACATTTAAATCTCACCAAAAGCATTAAATCTAAACGATACTTCAAATTTAGTAAAACATATATGATATTTATTAATAAATGAAGCATAATTCAAACAATTCTTACAATAATGTTTAACTGTAACAATGTTAAAAAAAAATCTTACAACAAGAGAACAAATGTCTAAGAGGGCGGCCTCTGCATTCTTTGGTGGAACAATCTTGCATCATAGTCTGCATTTGTGGTGGAGTTCTTCATACTTTTGCTGCTCACGCTCTGCCTCATGGCTCTTGCCTCGCTCTAAGTTGAGCAATATGCTCCGCCTCCCTCGCTGTTGCCTCCGCTCTAAGCTGAGAAATTTGTTCCGCCTCTCTCGCTGCTGTCTCCGCTCTAAGCTGAGAAATTTGCTCAGCTGTGCTCGCTTCCATCAGAGATATCTGGTTTTTCAGTCTCTGAACTTCAGCACGAGATTGACTCCCAGAAGGCATGTATTGCCGGGAGTCGGATCCAAAATATTGGGTCGGGGTAACACCTGATCCTTGACATCGAACCCGACCAGACCTTGTAAGACCCAAAACATTAGTGATAATTCTGTTATAAATTAAATATACTCAAGATTAACAAAACTATCAATCAAAGCAGTCGTACCTTTCAAGACCCAAAACATTAGTAATAATTCTGTTATCAATCTCCTCGAGATTAACAAAACTGTCAGACGAAGCAACCGCTTCATATTCCACCTTCTTCTCCTGTAGTTTATCCTAATAAATCAATAAAAGAGTTAGAAACGAAATATATAATAAAAAGGAATGGAACATAACTTAATATTATAAATTTAAAACTACAAACGATGAATTAAACTATTATAATTAAACATTATAAATATTTATAAAAAATCAAATTTTATTAAATAAATATACCAAAAATTTCTATGACCTCGGATGTCTGGAGATCCATCCTTCTTCCTATGCGTAATGTCAAAAAGCTGAAGGCGTCCAACTTTTTGACCTGACGAAACTTCCTACATTATAGCAGAAAAAATATAATTTAATAGTATAAAGTCATTAATATTTGAAAGAAGTAATAAATTATAATCCCGCGGCCTCAGCTACACGAGCAAAACTTCGGAACTCGCTGGGTGTGCGTGAATTGTTGTTTCTGTCTGCTGCTTGTTCCAACTCGCTCACGGTCCTACATAATGGAATTTGAATTATGTATATAGTAAATACGATAAACCGAAAAATTTATAAGACTTTGAAAGTACGTAATACCTCTCCTTTCTTTGAATTCCAGAATCTAACTTGATCTTCCCATTGGTACCTCAACATTCCCGGCGGGACATTTCGCAATTTTTCGTCGAGGCTTATGTCTTTCTTAAAATATTATTTTTTTAGGGTGCTTTTATTGTCTCTCTATTTTTTACCCAACGTCTTCTTAACATAGTCATCGGAGACCTCTAAAGCAAATCTACCCTGAATTTTTTTTTTTAAAAAGTTAATATAAATGAAGGTTAAATTAAAGTATTATAAATTACATTCACCTTTTATTACCTTAATATTATCGAGAGCCTGATTTTTGTTGGCATCAGGCATGTGATGCCATGATTCGTAGTTAATGGGCAACATATTCGAATTTCGTGCTATAATGCCCAAATAGCCTGCCAACAATCGAGCTTCAGATCCGATGGGCTGGCCGCATGATTGTTTCTCCTTACTTCAACACATTTGGGTAGGCTCTAAGTCATATAAATCGTAAGTAATGTACGCCCCCCGACCTCTGCGCGCCCCACCACCCTCAATTTGAAAAATGATATATTATTATATTAAAATTGAAAAATGAATCAATAATAAAATTCAACATGCATGTAAAATAAACTTAACATTACTTTGGAATTCTCCATGCTCGTCATCTATGTCTGGCAGACTAGAAGATCCAACAACTGTATCCTGTCCACTATTTACTTCTTCTGGATTTGGAGTATTCTGGACAATTTTTAAACCTCGTAATCGTCTTCTAGGCATTTTTCCTGCAATACACATAAAATAGTTCAAAATTTTAGTAACAAATAACAACAATAATAGGACATTTAATATAGTTAAATTATATAACATGACCAACATGAAAATTATAATATTACATCTAAATGATAAAATCGTTAAATCTTACTACATCATATTTCGTAAATATCTTCGTCCACATCCTGACGAACCCATTGAAATTGTTGACTAGTACTAGGGATATTTTCAGTTAAGTCTTGTTCTGGAAAAGGCAAAGTTTCTGATCTTTCGACTATGTCATCTCTAATTCCACTACCAATGTCGAACAAGTCTCTAGGGGTGTTTCGAAGTACAACATACCAACCCTCATCAGTTGGATCTTCGAAGTAAAAAACTTGTTTAACTTGAGAAGAAAACACATATGGCTCGTCCATCAGTTGTTCTCCGGTGTGAATCAATCGAGAGAAATTCACCATTGTAAAGCCATATTGATCGTTTTTAATTCCGCGAGCCGTATTCATATCAGCCCAATCACCTCGAAATAAGATAACTTTGCATTTGCCGTAATAATCCAACTCAATGATGTCAGTAATAAGTCCGTAATACTCCAGATTCCCCTCGACCGGATTACTGTCCCTAGCACTAGCATAACTTGTAATCGAAGAATTAACAACAATTCCGCTATTTTGGGTTCTCCTCAATCTCTCGCGATTCCTTGTATGAAATCTGTATCCGTTGATGAGGAAGCTAGTATATCTTTTAACTATTCTGTTTGGACCTTGTGAAAGCCATTTAACGTCGTCATTTACTTCATTCCGACTCCAAACCTATTGAGTCGAGAGTAAATTGAGTAATTATGAATGTTATGAGAAAACATTATGACTTGTCAATGAAAACTTAAATTGCATACCATTTGGCTTAACCATTCATGGAAAGATTCTGCGAACAACTTATTAATTTCTCGTCGATTTAATCGTCGGGATCGTGAACGAGCTCTCAATATTTGTTTGTACTCACTACGGCAAAAAAGGTTTTACTTTGTTAGAAGACAAACAAATTATAATTGATGAGTATTTATCAAATTCTAGAACTTACTTCCGAAATGGTTCCATTGAATCATGATGAAAAAGAATGTATCGATGTGCTTGGACCCACGATCTATCTTCTAATTCTGCAATTTTGACTTTGCCGATCGGTTCTTCGAAACTTTGAAATAAATAAGTTTCGGTCAAATTATGATCTGTGAGCCCAGCATTTCTACTTGGTCTGTTCATTCTTGTTTCAACATCTTCCAAATACCTCGAACAGAAAGTCATACATTCCTCTGCCAAGTAGCCCTCGGCAATTGATCCTTCCGGATAACGTTTATTGTGGCAATATGACTTCAATTTGGAAAGGAACCTAAACACTGTATACAACATTATCAAAAGTTGCAACTAAAGGCATTGAGCTGAATGAAGGAATATTTTGCAAGTAAAGTAAGACCTTTCAATGGGATACATCCATCGATAGAAAACGGGTCTACCAAGAAGTGCTTCTCGCGGGAGATGAATTAACAAGTGCACCATAATAGTGAAGAAGGAAGGCGGGAAGATCTTCTCCAGATTGCATAAAGTCAATGCGGCTCGATCTTGTAGTCTCTCAAGTTCTTGAACATTCAAAACTTTACCATAAATGCCTTTCATTATATTTGACAGTTCAATTACAGGAGTCGTCACCTTTTTCGACATACAACACCGCATAGCAACTGGCAGTAAGTCTTGCATCAAGATGTGATAATCATGTGATTTTAAGCCATATAGTCTTCGATCCTTAAGACTCACACATCGCGATATATTTGATGCATACGCATCCGGGACCTTTATATCCTTCAACACCGTACAGAACATTTCTTTCTCCGTCTTCAACATTGAAAAAATAGCAGGCGGCAACCGATATTTCATATTCGGAAGTTCTCGGGGATGAAGCTTACGCCGAATTCCCATGTGGACTAAATCAACTCGACTCTGAAGATTATCTTTCGATTTTCCATCGACATTCAAAATAGTCCCAATGATGTTTTCGCAGACATTTTTCTCTATGTGCATGACATCAAGATTATGGCGTAAAATCTGATGCTTCCAATAAGGCAACTCGAAAAAAATACTTCTTTTTTTCCACAAGTCCGCCTCATTAGGATCATCCTCTTCATCAGATTCATCATCAGATTCATCCCTAGATCTTCTATTTCTTTGCGGGTTAGCCGGTTGATTCATCTTCCCATACATGAAATTCATATCTTTCAACATTAAGAATATTTCGGATCCACCGGTCTGCGAATGAGTTGGTCTGAACTCTTCAGTACCATCAAACTGAGCACTCTGATATCTAAATGTATGATTTTCTGGTAACCACCGACGATGCCCCATGTAAGAGAACTTCCTCCCATTATATAACCATTGCGAACACATGTTCGCGAGCATAACACGGACAAGCATAACGCCCCGGTACTCCAACCGGATAAATTAGCATACGCCGGGAAGTCGTTAATAGTCCACATTAAAGCCGCGTGTAAATTAAAGTTCTCTTTTCTCATTGCATCGTATGTCCGAACACCAGCCCATAGTTGTTTTAACTCGTCAACAAGTGGCTGCAAATAGACGTTAATATCATTCCCCGGCTCTTTCTCTCCAGGTATAATCATAGACAAGATAAAAGAAGATTGTTTCATGCAAACCCATGGAGGCAAATTGTAGGGAACATGCACCACAAAGGCTGGCATCATGACACGTTGTGCTCATGAGTTTGTAAGGGTTAAATCCATCGGATGCTAGCCCAAGCCTCACACTCCGAGGATCGCTTGCAAAGCTTGGAAATTTGGAGTCAAAAGATTTCCAAGTTAAAGAATCTGCAGGATGCCTTAACAACCCATTATCTGTTCGTCCATCATGGTGCCACGTCATTGATTTGGCTGTCTTCGACGACATGAAAAGCCGTTGAAGCCTTGGTATTAGCGAAAATATCACAAAATCTTAACTGGCTGCTTCCTTGACTGTGTATCATGTTCATCCTCGTTACCGTCCTCTGTATTTCTATTAATCCAACGGGATTGGCCGCATACATGACAGCACTGTTAGTTTATCCGGTCGCCCCAATACAACATGCAGTCACTTGGGCAACTGTGAATTTTGTTGTAGCCAAGGCCCAAATCCTTTATCAATTTCTTCATGTCTTTGGAAGATTGAGGGATTTTTGCAAACGGGAACATTTCTTGCAGAAATTCTAACAGCATTGTCAACGAGTTTCCGGTCCACCCCCCCAAACATTTCAAGTGAAAAAGCCGAATACAGAATGACAGTTTGGAAAATTTTGATCCCTCATACAGTTCTTCATTCATTTCACCAAGTAACGTGTAGAACCTCGCCGCTTCTTCATTTGGCTGTTTATCCGGCACACTTTTTCCCCCTTCGGTGAAATTATTTCCACCAAAATTATGATCATCGGTTGCACCCAAGTCAGGTGGAAATGACCTGCAACCATCACTGCGCATATTAAAAGCATCCAACAACATGTTTTCCATGTTATCGTCTCTAACATTCTGATTGAAAGCACTATGAGGATACCCCAGATTCATCGATGAAGATGCTCCACTAGATGTACACTCTCCATGAAAAAACCATATTTTGTACCCCCGGGCAAAGCCATCAACAACTAGATGTTCGTAGACCACTTCACGATAATGCCAGTTAATATTGCAACACTTCTTACACGAGCAAAGAATCATATTCTCTTGGCTTGCATTTTGAAATGCGAAATTCAAAAAAGTTTCTATCCATTTCGATAGCCGTTGCTTACCCTTGACAATTTTATCCAACTCCTATCCATTTCGTTGTTGTTGAAGTCTAAAATTGACAATAATTTACACGGCAACCCGTCAGGTTTCCAGCCTATATACTTTGAATCTTTTTATTTTTATCTATACAAGTATTAAGTAAGTTATGTATTCTTTAAGATTCTTCATACGTGGCATTGTTACACCTGGAGAGGATCCGTTATATCTTCCAGTGAGATATAAGGCAACTCGTCAGGTTTCCAGCCTATATACTTTGAATCTTTTTATTTTTATCTATACAAGTATTATGTAAGTTATGTATTATGTAAGTTAGATAATTTGATGAAAGTTATGTAATTTATGTAAGTTATGTATTATGTAAGTTAGATAATTTGATGAAAGGTATGTAAGTTATGTAAGTTATTTATTATGTAAGTTAAATAATTTTATGTTAGTTAAGTATTACGTATTATGTAAGTTAAATTAAAATTTCAAATCGAGAATCAGTTGAGGTGTGAACATATATGGCATGCATTATATTGTAGTTTTTTTAAAATATTATTATATGTTATTATATGTTTTTTAAAAATGTTATTATATGTTTTTTAAAAATGTTATTATATGTTTTTTTTTTTCAAAATGTTATTATATGTTTTGTTATAATTGAAATTTGCTGTGATGTTAAATTTAACAAGTTTTTAACTTACTTCTTTTAAAAAAAAGAATTTATTTTCTATTTTAAAACATATTTAAATAATGATCTATATTATTATATTGATAACAAAATATTTATAAGTTTTTAAATTTAAACAGTTTTTAAATTACTTCTTTTTAAAAAAATTTATTTTTTATAATAAAACATATTAACATACTGATCAATATTAATATCATCTTATATGCAAGATTTTAGCCATTTTATTTTACAATTTTTAAAATTTAGGTCTCATTATTATTATTATTATTATTTGTTAAACTAAAGTTAATCAGAAACGTAATTTTTACATTTTTAAATTTAACAACAAAAAAAATTACAAGAATTAAATTTAAAATATAACAAATTTATAACATATTTTAACAATTAAATTTTATATTGTGTTTATGTTAATCTTTATATCGTTCCATACCTTTAATTTTAAAAAATAATACACGGGAGCTTGTAAAAAATCTAAGCGCAATGATTAGATAGCAATTTGGAGGTTGTTCAAACACTATTAATAATAAACAGCAATATTAAACAGCAATTTAGACAGAAATACTTTATGATTCATCATACGTGGCATTGTTACACACACGAGGAGGATCCGTTATATATCTACTGATGAAATATAAGGCAACCCGTCATCAAGTTTCAAACCTATATACTTTGAATCCTTTTTTTTTTTTTTTTTTGGACAAAGAGTATAAAATAAGCATATATACCAAACCAGGCATGATAATAAATAGCAATTTGGAACTATACTCATACTAATGATATAAAAAATGAGGACAACTATATGTAAACAGTGAAAACTTACCAACAAACTAACGGAGAACAATCTACAGAAGAAACTAAGTTCGAACAATCTGTAGATGAAAGTAGGGTAGAACAATCTGCAAAATAATTATGGCCATTTCATTTCCAGATTAGCACCAAATAAACGATTAACACCTAATATAATTAATTCATGTGAACCAAATATAAAAACTTTATCAATAGCACTACGGATATTAAATCGAAGATTAAATGTAACTCTTGATTGAACCGAAGTTGCGAAGGAGCAGAAGCGATGGCGATTAAATCCAACAGTTGCAGGAGCAGTAGGAAGAAGTAACTGAAATACAAACAACATATGAATTAACACATACATATGAATATATACAAGAAGCAGATAAGAAGCAGAGAACCATGCAGATACTGCTGAAGTTGATGCAGTTGTTCAATTTCAGTTTATTTAGTTACTTGAAGTGATGTTACGCTTTTGTAATTCATCATCATTCTTAGTTCCAAACACGACCACACATCCTAGGCTTCAAAAATTCAATTACAACTTTCACAGCTATAGGCTTCAAATCGCAACATTCTTAGCAAAATGAAAAGAAATCAAACAAAGCAGAATACCATAGTTTAAAACTTCATTTTACAGCATTTAAATTGATCAATTTCCAGCAAAAAAGGGATATATAAATAATTTTAAAAAAATCTTACTGGCATCCCCCACTAATTATACTTGCATTCATATTCTCTTCAGCATAGTTTGTCAGAATGATTATTTTCCATTTTTAAAGTATCTTATTTAAAATTTCACGCATTTATATATTTACTTCTCATTTATATTATTCTTTATTCGATTTATAAATATTTTTACATTCTATTAGTAAACCAGATGAATAGTTAAAAGTTGGATTTATTTAATTTTTATTACAAATTGCATTCATGTTAACCTTTCAAATTTTTATATCATGCATCTTTTTTATGCTCATGATATATTTTGCATTATTTTATTTTCCTAAGTTTGACATATTCAAGTAGGATTAGTATTGAATTTCATCAACAACCTTAAAGGAATTAGATATTCAGAATCCGAAACCATTTTTAATTTCAACCAGAACATTGGCACATGTTATGAATTGATTAACTTTACCAACTACTGTAAAACGAAAATTTAAACCAATCAAATCGCTTAAACAGCATATACATACCTCTAAGAAATGTTTAGAGAACACAGAAAATGCCAAATGAAGACAACCCCTAGAAATGTCAGAAATGGTGCTGCCAACTTCTTGAGATCAAATACTAGAATCAAACAGCCCCAGATATCTTCTTATCTACAAACATCATTTTATAAAACAATAATGGTTAGATTCTTGTCATTAAGAAACATTAAGAAACCAAACAAATTATCATAATTCCAAACATTAAGAAACCAAACAAATACATAATTCCAAACAATAAGGAAATGGATGCAGCAATGCTTGAATGAATATAATATCTAAATGTATGGATTCTTACTTAATTCTTTTAAAAAAATTATCATATAATATCTAATTCTTGTAAAAGTGCTCAAATGAATATTTTAAAATAATTTTCTAACAATTTCCTTGGAACAAATTCCTTGTCTAAACAGCTCTCAATAATATATCTTTTTTTTTTTTACTACTTTCTTGTCTTCTGAACATATATATATCTATTTTTATTCAAGCCCGCCTGTGACTTTGATTTTCTTTTCCTCTTTTCGTATCTTCAACTTGCAGTTTTATAAACTCATCTCACATTATAACATTTTTATGACTATCTAGAACTATATATTAAGATTACCTTTGATTTGGTAAAGGCTTGGATTTCGGACAACGTTTAATCTCGCGTGCGATGCAAAATCAAGATGAAAAACTACATGAAGGAGAGGACCAAAAAGCCCGAGCACAGAAACAATCAATTATGCAGTAAGGCTTGCACTCCTGCAAGATAAGGAAGAAAAAAAAAGTAAAATGAAAGCAGAAGGAAATGAGGGACAGTAGCGAAAAAGGAAGGGAAGGGTATTATGTATCAACCATTTCGCTCAAGTCAAAGCACAAAGCAGTCGTTTCAGTTACCCAAATATTGTAGACGGAATAGGACTAACCTGTGAGCGAAGGTTCTCTCAGTTTTATCCAGCAGCAACTCAATCTTCAATTTAGGGATTTCAGAAGCAGGGGAAATGAATTTCAGAAGAAGGGGAAATTGAGTCAATCGGGCTTAAGGGTTGGGGGAAATGGACGAGAGCAAAACGGCGACGTTTACAGTAAAACAATTCAAGCATTGCGGCGTTTATAACAAAGCGCCGCTAAAGACATACCTATTTCGGCGTTTAGCAAAAAAAACGCCACTAACAAATACAAAACTACGTCATTTTAATTAAAATACACAAACATTTTTGCGGCGTTTTTTACAAGCGCCGCTATAGCCCAACTTTTTGTGGCATTTAACAGAAAAACGCCACTAAAAAAATACAAAACTACGTCGTTTTAATTAAGATACACAAACATATTTTGCGCGCTTTTCTGAAACGCATACTATTCTCAATTTTAATTTTTTCCATTTTTGTCTTATTTTTTTTCAAAATTATTTTGCTCAGATTATTAATATATTTGAATTTTTGTTTTTTAAAAATTTTGAATATTAAACTTTTTAAGAAAATATCGAAATTTTTTGAAGATTTTTATAATTTTTAAACTTTTTAAGAAAACTATATATATCTTACTATACATGTAATATCCTTTATCCGGTTTCAACCTATATTTTGAGTAAGAAATATTACATTTAAATACAACCATCGTTTAATTTAAATTTTTATCTAAACACTTCATTCTAACATCTTTAAGCTTATTTGAAGTTTTTCAAATCATTTCTATACTTTCTTTTAGAGTTTGATTACAAATGGGAACTATTTAGGGTCTTTTAATTTGGATCAAAATAGAGTCAATGTCGTAATATTGAAAAATGAGATTCCTGACGACAGGCAAAATATTCCAATATTGTTGTGACATCGACTCTATTTTGTAGTGAAATGGCATTTAATTATATGTATATATACCTAAATTTTGATATAGATACATCTTACAATTATATATGAATTTTGGTTTAATGTGTAATTCTAGATGTGAAATTCTAATTAATTGTGGTTTAAATGTATAGTTGAAACTTTAATTTTGATTTAATTATACACATTATTTTAAAATATAAATACATCAATATATTTAATTTTATATATATTTTTTTTTAAAATAATAATTTACACTTATCTTATTTTGATATATATTCTACAAAATCCAAGATTAATCCCTAAAACATAAACCCTACACCTTAAATATTATATCATAAACCACAAACATCAAAACCTAAATAGTAAACTCAAAACCCCAAAACATAAATTTTAGATCATAAAACTCGAACCCTAAACTCTAAACTACAAACCTTAAACCATAATCTGAGACCAACTTTTTGGGAATTCATGTGGCCAATGTTACTGTAGTACAAAACATATATTTTAATAGCTAACACATTAACCATAAATCCCTCATGATGAATTTCGGTTTCGGGATTTTGGGTCATATAGCTAACACCCTAAACCTTAAACCCTAAAATCCTAAACCTAAACCATAAACCATAAACCCTAAACTCATAAACTTAACACATTAACCATTTCCCCCTAAACCCCTAACCCTAAACTTTAACCCCTGACCACTAACTTAAACCTTAATACCGGTACACACTAAGATATTAAATAATATACAATAAAACTCAAACAACAAACTTTAAAACACTAAACCAGACACCAATATAACAAACCCTAAACCGTGAAATTAACATATTAAACATTAAACCCTAAACTTAATTTGTAACTTAAATGAAAACTTCTACATTGTTTAGTTAGCAATTTGTAACTTTTCATAAGTAAGTAACTAAAATAAAACTTTCTCACTGCTTATAAGTGAATTTATCAAAATAAAATATAATTCAAAGCAAGAATAAGTGAGAAAATATGAAAAACTTTTAGCGGCGTTTGTGAAAAAGCGCCGCTAATTCTCAGACTTGTAGCGGCGTTTTTCCAGAAGCGCCGCTAATGCTCAGACTTGTAGCGGCGTTTTTCCAGACGCGCCGCTAATGCTCAGACTTGTAGCGGCGTTTTAGCAGAAGCGCCGCTAATTCTCAGACTTGTAGCGCCGTTTTTCCAGAAGCGCCGCTAATGCTCAGACTTATAGCGGCGTTTGTGGCAAAAACGCCGCTATTTATCCTTTTTAGCGGCGTTTGAAAAATAAACGCTGCTATTGATCATTTTTTTCCGGCGTTTTCCTACAAACGCCGCTAATGTATAATATTTGTGGCGTTTGTCGTTAAAACGCCACTAAAAACGCCGCTAAAAGTCTGTTTTGGTGTAGTGTTATTTTTTAAATTTTAAAATCAGGTCCAATTATTAACTTCAATAAATTCAAATTTATTACAAAATTATTCTTTTTGTTACATATCCACAAAGTGAGTATTTGTTATTTTAAAACATCACATTGGTGAATTTAAATCAATTAAAATTAATTTTTTTAAATCTGAAAAATCAAATTCCTAAATAGAACTAAAACATGTTTTACCCTTTGTTTAATAATTTCGATGAACAATATTAGTTATACTTGAAAATCTAAAATAAAGTTGAATTGAATTGGAGTAAAGAAAATTGGATGAAAAGGCAAAGAAATAAAAAGTTGTAATAATTATTAAACACTTGAAACACAACTATAAAAGGAAAAGGAAAAACAAGAAGCCCCAGAAAGCACTGTACCTATACAACCATTATTGAAGTGAATGGTCAGAAGAAGGTTTTGTATGTAGTTACTAATCAAAGAGTAAAAGAGAGAAAATATGTTGAGATCTGCACAAAGAGATTCTACAAACACAAATCAAAGTGTGAAATTGGGAAAAGAACTGTGGTTGAATTTGGAGATAAAAATAAAGCTAGAAAAACAACTTCTATATGCTAAAATCTGAAATGGGGTTTCAAATTCTCCACACTTGATTCAACTCTCAATTGTTTCTTCTCTATTACCTTCCAGAGATACTTGCTGCATCAGGAAATGGTATCTGAGAACCTACTGTTACATTAGAATCATCACTTTCGGCCGCCACCGCCACGGCTGGGTTGCTTTTGGCCTCACCACTTTCACTTCCTTTTTCCAACACCGTAATGTTACTCTTATCTTCCGGTCGATCAGTCTGGGAAGAAGCCACTTGAAGTTGCAATGAATATTCCAAGTTCCATAACACATCCCCCATGCTCGGTCTGTCAACTCCGTATTCTGCCAAACATTTCTCTGCCGCTTCTGCAAATTTCTTCAGTGATCCTTCGCATATCGTCCCTGCAATTTTGGGGTCAACTATTTTCTTTATCATACCTTTTTTATGCCACTGCATTGCCCAGTCGGCTAAGCTAACTTGATCCCTCGGCAATCGAGGACAAATCACTGCCCTCGCACATAATACCTCGAAAAGAACCACACCGAACGAGTAAACATCTGATTTCTCTGTCAGTTGTTGTCTCCTGAAGTATTCTGGGTCCAGATACCCGAAACTACCTTTCACTGCCGTGCTAACATGGCCTTGGTCCATTGCAGCAGCTTTTGATAGCCCAAAATCGGACACTTTAGCCACGAAGTTCTCGTCGAGGAGAATGTTGGTGGTCTTGACGTCACGGTGTATGATTCCTTGTGCCGCACCGGTGTGGAGATAATGCAACCCTCGAGCCGCACCGATGCAGATTTCAAGGCGTTGTTGCCATGTCAATGTGGGTTTATTGGTGGAGCCATAAAGATGGTCCCGAAATGGACCATTAGCCATATATTCATAAACCAAGATCATCTCCGAATCCTCATCGCAAAACCCTATGAGTGAGACGAGATGACGATGGCGGAGCTTGGAAAGCATTTGAATTTCGGTTTCAAATTCGTTAACGCCTTGTTCGGATCCATGGTTCCCTCGTTTGATTGCAACCTTGGTGCCATCATCTAATGTCCCGATAAACACCTTGCCGAAGCCACCAACACCGATGACTGTCTTTTCGTCAAAATTTTGGGTCGCATTTTGTAGCTCGCTTAAATTGAAGAAGCGTCCAAGGCCATTAGAATAAACACTAGAATACCCACTCTTGCTTTTTCTTGACCCAAAGAGGCTTGATTTCCTGGAGCTGAAATTAGATTTGCTGCCATGGATTGGTAATAGCCAAGATGAGAAGCTTTTCTTTTTTTGCCAATCTTGGGGTCGTTTTTTCCATCGGACACAAACAACCCCAAGGAACAACATTGCAACGAAAGCCAATGCCAACCCTGAAATCGCCACAATTTTGAGTTTGCTTGCACCAGGCCCTTTATATGAACCATCAACAGCATATAACCCATCTAAGCTATCAGCTAGGTTGCTCATCTTCATCACTTCCAAGCCATTGAGGATTGCATTAGGCAAGCCGGCGTTGGTTGTTGGACCAACTTGAACTTTGATTGAATCATTGGTTATCAATGAAGCATTGAGCACAAAATCTGTGTAATAGGCAGTGTTCAACTCGCCAGCTTTTTCACTGAGATCCAGATTCGATAGCGCCATCAAGCTGTTTATGTACACATTGAAGTATAACTCATTGCGAGTCTTGCTTACAACGTCACAAAAGTGCATCCTGATGAGATACGAAAAGGTTCCATCCACATTCATCGCCCAAGAGAGATTAAAATTGGGGGCTATAGTTTGTTGATAAGCCTTGCTCGCCATCCGATCCGCGGTTAAGTAAACCATATCGGGAGCGACCAATCGAGTCATCCCATGGTCGGGTCGGTATTTGACGATGGTACCTTTGGCTACCTCGGTTCCCTCGGGAAACAAATTGTAGGGGGTATCAGGAGCCCATGTTCTGGACAGTGTATCGTTGCGTGAAGTTATGGTCGGCCCTCCCATATTCAACCGATAGGAGACTTCCAAGGCATAATTGGATAAGCCATTGGGGGTGTTACCTTGGGGTACTGAAGATGCAGAATCAGAGAGGAGTTCATCAGGGATCTCCGCAATCTCAATTGCATTGATGAAAGCGCAAGAATCCTTTTGGGGCTTGAAAATGAGGGAGAAATGTTGAGTCGCATTAACCAGGTATTCCTTGGAAACCACCTTGGAATCGTCATCCATAGAGAAATCATGTAAAAGGACGAACTTATCTGTTTGAACTGTGAAAATCGCGGTTTTCAGATCATATTTTTGGTGAGGAATTGGGTAAAAATAGAGACGAATCCAATGCTTGCCAGGCTTGGAAATGAAGAAGGAATAGGTTGAATCCGAAGAGAAGATCCTTGCACTTGTATAAAGATCCTTCAGGGTGGAAGGGGTGCAATTGGAGAAGGCACTTTCGGGGATGGAAGCAACCGACGCTTGAACATCTTCACTGGTGGATAAATAGCTGCTTGTTTCAGTATCCGACTTGAATGTTCGTCCATCATCCATCTTCATTTCGCTTTTAGAACCACAGTTTAGAAGATAACTATCCGAAGGCTTAAATGAAGTCAGCGAAGAAGATGGAGCCGGCGAAACTGCAGGAGAATCCGCACCCTCATTATTGGCCAAAACTATGCTTCTTTTAAGGTTCAACAAAACTACACAAAACAAAAGGGAGGAGACATAAAGAGCCCTAGTCGGCCTATGATGGTCTCCCCCCATTGCTCAAACCAACGCCCCCGCAAACCGCCGTATATTAAGGTGGCGATGATGGTGCTGGTGGCGGTGGTTATCGGGGGTAGGTAGTGGGTGACAATACAACAAAAATAAAACAAGAAGAAAGAAAACTAATTTGTATAAAACCAGAAAAACACACAAAAGAATATTAATAAGACAGGTAGAGAAAAGGGCTGTTTGTGGGAGACATGTAAGAAATGAAGAACATATACGTGCTAACTGCTAAGGTGTAATGTGGATGTGTTTTTTTGGGCGGGGAAAGGAAGAAGAGAGGACTTGGTAAAATGGAGATCAGATTATAGTAAAAAGAATATTTATGACAAATGGCGAGGTTTGCGTTGGGCCGCTGGTGTCACCATCTTAGCTTTATTATCAAATTACTAAAGGAAGGGGGGAGTAGATAGCCTGCCTTTAAGCTCCTTTTATGTCGTGCTCCCACGTTTAGAAATAAGCATGAAATTCTCATGCTCTCTCTTTTTTCTTTATTTATAATAATCAAATACTAAACATCTATACTTTGAATTAAGTTAGGGTAACCAAAATTATCTATTACTTCAACTTTGTTTACAACGTCAAATTTTTAATTTAATATGTATTCACAATAATCATATATAAAATTTCTACCATCATCATCATCTTCTTCTCCTTCTGATCTACAAATTAATTAAATCGGGTACTCAGTTTTGGCTAAAAACTCTTCCACAGTTGGGGTCACTAAATTGCAACCAATTTCGTTGAAAATTAACTCAAAATTCATATTTTATAAATTTATTAAACTATATTATAAGGTTAATCTTGTCATTAACTTTATTATATAATCTTTTAAAAATTAACTACCATTTTCAATAAAAGAATATATTATTATTCTATTTTTAGTCCCGTAAATTATGAATTTAATTCTCATACTCTAATTTGATAATTTTTAATTCTCAAACTTTTCACAAATTGAAATTAACTTTATGCAATAAGCATTTTATCATATATGTATAATATTTCCAAGCAATACTCACACAAAAAAATCATATCATTTTAGTTAATGGATTTAACAAATTATACTTTTAGTCAAAACTCAAAAACTAGATGTGTTCATAGATTGGTCGGCTTGACCCTATTTGGGCTAGGCTTGAGTTTATGTTTTCCAACCTCCAGCTGAGCCATTTTATTGTTTAGAAGTAATAAAAAATAATGTTATATTAATATTTATATATTTTTATAATTAAATGTAAGTAGTTATTTATTGAATAATAAAACAGGTCAGTTGAGTAGGCTTAAGCTCAAGAATGGATTTTTTTAAAATTAGACCTCAACCAGATCTATGAACAACTTTTAGTCAAGACTAAATTTTCAAATTTCAAATAGTATAAATTGAAAAATGATCAAATCGGAGATCACATACTAAATAAAAAAACTCAAGCATAACATCATACTAGTAGTAAACTTTGACCTAACATATTTAACTATTCTTGTTTAGATCAAAACTAAAATTTTAAAAAACCGAATAGTATATAAATTAAATTTGACCACATCAGAATACAAGGATTGAATTAACAATTTATACATATTACATGAACAAATAGTAGGATATTACATATATTTTAAAATATGGTTTTTTTTTTTTATAGATTTCGCCATTTCACCAATTCAAGTTAAATAACGAGCTAACGAATCGCCTTTTTTTCTGTCACTAAATTTTTCAATCAAATTTATTCTAACACTTATAATGATCAACTTTGAAAAGATCCAGATGCTCGTAGCATTGGGTCGAGATATATTTTAGGCATAATAATTTATTTGGCCTTCTAACTTTATAAAAAAGAAAATTATTTTATCTCTCCATTTATTTTTTCGACTCTTTTAACCTTAAACTTGCATTATTTTTTAAATCAACAAAATGGATAAAATATTTAAAATATTTAAAAACTAAAAAATATTATAATTAAAAAAACAAAAAAATTGTAACAAATATTTTTAAAATTTAAAATAATTAATTGCAAATATAAACTATCACGTTGATACTAAATTAGAGAGTGAAATATCTCCGAAGGACCCAAATAGATGTCTTCAGCAATTATCAGTTTAGGCTTAGGGCTAGAAAAAGCCCATGATATGGTGGACAGGCCCCGTTTGCTTATACGAAAGAAAATTTAAAAGCCTTTGTTTGATTAATCTCATTATCTTCGACGCCGTTTCTCAGCGAACCACCAGAAACATCCAGTTTTGTTGTTGCTTGCTGAAGGGCCTTAAACAAAGGTGTGTTTCGATTTCGGCAAGGTTGGGGGCTTTTCCTTTTCTTGTTGGATTTGGATTTACTGTGGGTTTTAGCTCTTATTAATCACCATCTTCCTCTCTGCATCTCCTGGTGAGTTTATATTATTTTTCTCTGTAATCAAATTCATTGATTTCTTAGTTAGAGTTGAACCTTCAGTATTGATTTTCTGGTGGTTTACGCTCTTCCTCGGCGGCGCACGTTCCTTTTCCACCGCTTCTCGAAAAGCAGAATACCATCAGCTTTCAGGATTAGGGTTGGCGTCTTTCTCTCCCGTTTCTTCCACTTCAATCCCCTGGTAAGGTCACTTAGTCCTCGGATTCGTTCTCTAGATTCAATTACTTTCAGTTTTCATCTTGTTAAATGTAGGTTTTTTTTTTTTTTTTGTAATTTCCAGGAGGCAGGAAAGCGCGAAGCTTTAAAATTAATTGAAAGGGAAGTTTAGATTTTGGAAATTGTGAGGGGAAAATATGGCTGAAGGGAAGGGAGGGGATCAGATGGATCAGTTTCATAGATACGTCCTCTGACTTTTCATCTTTATTTTTGCTTCCTTCTTTTTATTCTCTGATTGCTTCTCTTTGGGTGCTTGCAGGTAAGGTTACAACAGCTGTTATTTTTAATCTTACATGATATGAAGTTGGTATGCAAGCAAAGGTGTGGGTATGAAGAAGAAAACCACTTACTGGAAACAGGAATGGCTTGCGGTTTTGGTTGTTGAAGGTTTCTGCAAAGAATGATTGATACCTACTCCACTGCCCTTTCTCTTTTCCCATTTTTATTTTATTATAGCATTCACGTTAAGTTTCGGATTCATATCCACGCTGGTTAACAATATTATTATTTTATTATTTATGAGTACTTGATAAAAAAACATAATACTTATTTAACCCTTAAACTTTATAAAAAAAATTCTTTTAGTCCTCCATTTTATTTTACTGTCCCTCTTAATTTTTATATTTATTTTTTTATGTAAATGCCACGTAAACAATTAATTTTTAAAAAAATTTAAAATATTAAAATTTTCATCTATTTTAGATAAATTTAATAATTAAAAAATTAAATACTGATTTTTTTATAAAGTTGGAGGTATGGCATTATATATAAAAGATAAAACTATTTTGATATTATAGTGATGTGATGGTGAATGGTCATATATAAAACATTAATGGAGTCGAAAAGGAAACCCAGCGGACGAAGTAACGCGGAAAATCCTTTTCCTTCCTATAAAGTGTCCGTTAATTCATGCAATTGGCGCCTTCATCATCTCATTTCTCTATCTCCATTCTTTCAAGTCTAAAAGAAGAAACAACAAAACACTTGTTTTCTCTTCCGAAATGGCTCCGACGCCGACGTCAGATAACCGACCCGAAATCTGTTTTTTCGATTTGGAGACCACCGTCCCTCAGCGGCGCGGCCAAGGCTACTCCATTCTCGAATTTGGTGCCATTTTAGTTTGCCCCAAGAGGCTCGTTGAACTCCACAGCTACTCCTCTCTGGTCCGACCCGACGACCTCTCTTTTGTTTCCCCTGCCTCTGTGCGCTGCAACGGTATCACTCGAGAAGCCGTCGTTTCGGCACCTTCCTTTTCTGAAATCGCCGACGAAGTTCACGACCTTCTCCATGGTCCGCATCTCACACTCAATTTTCCTTCTTTTTTTGTTTTCCTTCTGGTTTTAAGTATTTGAAGTTTTTAAATGAATTTTGCAGGAAGGGTTTGGGCGGGTCATAATATAGTGAGGTTTGATTGCGTGAGAATAAGGGAGGCGTTCGAGAAGATTGGTAGGGCGCCGCCGGAGCCTAAGGGAATTATCGATTCATTGGCATTGTTGACTCAAAGATTCGGAAGGAGAGCCGGTAATATGAAGGTATTTTTATTCTTATAAAAACTTCAGCCTTTTTTCTATTTTTATGAAAACCTTAGCCATCTTTTATCAACCTTATGCATACATATCATCCATACACATATGGTCGTTATAAATTTATAATCAGTGTGTGAAGCATTTAAACATTAAAATATCAAGAAAACATCAGACTGCCAGATTTATCCAGTTGAGCCGGGGATCGGAAGTCCGACCAGTTTGATTTTTTTTTTTTTTTTTTTTCTAATTCTAACATATTGCAAGTTTTGGCACTTGATATGGAGTTTTGTTTGATGTACTTAATGCAGATGGCAACTCTTGCCAATTATTTCGAGATTGGAGTGCAGTCACACAGGCGAGTCTTTAATGAATATATAAACTCTTTTCACCTTGGATGAGAGTGGGAATTTTTTGTTTCACTGAAATAAACATTCTGCTATATGATCCTTCAGGAGCTTGGATGATGTTCGCATGAACCTCGAAGTTGTCAAGTATTGTGCAACCGTTTTGTTCCTGGTATGATGCTAGTATTTGAGTGGCAAATGTTGTAACACTTGTGTTGTTTTCAACGATGTGCCTTTGGTGTCACAAAACTTAAGCACCATATTTCACTTGCCTCAACTTCGGAAATGTTAGATCAGACATTTTTTTACTAAAGCCTTATATTTATCTTCAGGAATCAAGTCTCCCGGATATACTCACTGGGAACCCTGTGGGTTCCCCGATATCACCGAGTAGTGATGATGGCAAGTCATCTCCCGAGCAGCCTAGTCCAAACATGCACACCCTTTCTTCAAGTCCAACTTCGGAAAATGTTCCAAATCTATCTCCGGCAGGTGTAGGAAATAGTGAAAACCATCCTAGAATATCTCTTCTGACTCATCACATCGGAGGGGCAAATGCTGATGTGTCTAATCCGGTTCAACCGGATCCTTTCAACATGGGTCTACTCAAAAACGAAATAAAAACCGAGGCCCTTCAATCAGATGTCACCATGGAAGAAAAAACTGAGCAAGAGTCTCAGGACATAGATATTGCTGAAGGTAGCAGTAGTTATGCAGGGTTCTTAGCACTTGATGAAGTTTCTCTTACTTCTGTTAATGCATATCCGGTCCCATTTTACTGTGGCACCCAACGAATAAAACTGTTGCACGAGAATGTTGGTCTGCAACTCTTTTGTCCTTGTTTGAGAGTGCGGTTTGGAGTCAATGGGAAGTTTCTTGATCAAGGTGGCTGGCCACGTTTGAGCTTCGTAGTTGACGCTTCTCCGAGTTTATGCGAGATTCTGAATGCTTGTGACAATGCTGCCAAAACAGTTTTCGAAGATTGCAGAAGCAGTTCCGAGTGGAAGCCTCTCGTGTGTAGAAATTATCGTTACATCAACAATCCGACTGTGAGACTGCAGTAAGTTCCCCTACTTTAAATGTTATGTTTCAGATAGTTTTAAGACATGGGAATCTTGTAATTATTTCATTGATTCTTTGATTTGTTTCTGGCAGCATACCGACTGTAGTCAACGACAATATCGCTCGCTATGCCGCTGAGATTCATCAGAAGGATAGCTCCGGTACTGTGCAAAAGCTCGTATTCAGCAAATTTGATGCTGCAGAGCTTGGTAACTTAATCAGAGGTGGGATCTTTGTGGATGCATTCTTCAGCTTGGATACTTATGATTATCAGCAGAATGCGGGCATCAGATTGGTGGCCAAAAAACTGGTTATACATTCAGATTAGGGGTGATTGATCCATTTCAGATTGTTTCCAGATATGTACTAGCACTATTTATGGTAAATCTGACTCATAGATATGAGTTGATTTCTCTTATTCATAGCTTCAGAATGACATAGGGCGCTGAAAAAAAAAGATTGATATTGTAAATTTATGTAATTGCAATTTAAACTGTAATACTGTAATATCACATGCAGAGTTTACAAAGAGAAATAGAACAGATATTGCTAATAATTAAATAATTTCATTTTTTTTATTTACTTCTTTCATATGTGTTTAGCATCACAATTCCTATTTTTTGTTTTTTATACAATCTCTAGAACTACTAATGGTAATTGAATTAAGACTCAATCGAAAATAATTTCATTTTTATACATTGGATATTTCGTGCAAATAAATAAATTTATTACGGTCTAATCATTTATGTATCTTTATTATTTTTAAAAATTATCTAAATGCTGAAATTGTGTTTACTTAATGTTTTTAAAACATTCGTTTGTCTCTTTTTTTTTTTTTTTTATCTTTTAACAAATTAACCTAACTTGGATTATTATGTTTTAGATTTTTGTAGGAAGTTAATTTTAGTATTTTAATAAAAAAATGGGTTAAATTTAAATCATTAGAAAAAAAAAAGCATTCAAAAAGGTTAATTTTTTTAAAACACGCTGGAAAATTACGTGGATAACATATATTATATTATATTTATATGATACAGCTACATATTAAATATTTAACAGTTTAATGATTTAAATAATTTTTTTAAAATAATTTAATAATTATTTTATATCTTTTTTAAAATAATTTAACAATTATTTAATAATTTTTTGAAGCTAAGGGTCCGTTTGTTTATACGTAAAAAGTTTTACGGAAAATGTTTTCTGCATTTTTCTGTGTTTGTTTCACAGAAAATGGTTTGGTCAACGAAAAATAACTTACAAGTCAAGGTAAAATAAGCCATTTTTACTGTAAAATGATTTACCCTTTTGAAAAGCGTAAGTGATTTTCCGAAAAGAGCTCATTTATAGATAATTTTATTTTTATATAAAAATCATTTATAGATAATTTTATTTTTATATAAAAATTAACTTAAATCAAGCTTAATATTATTATATTGATAATAAATTTTATTTTTATTTTTAAAAATATTTAAAATATTATATTTTTCAATATTATTAAACATACATATTTAATTATTAATATTTAGTCATATAATAAATTATTAATATAATATTTATTATTTTAATAAATTATTTAATATTTCAATTTTATTTTAATAATAAATTTTAAAAATAATAATTTTAAATAATATTATTCACATATTATTGAAAAAATTCAATATTAATATTTTAATAATAAATATTTATTACAATTACAAATATATTAATAATAAATGTTTTGTAGTATAAAGGTTAAAATATGTCAGAAGTCTATGTACACTTCACAGATTTATAATTTAGTCATTGTACTTTATTTTTAAGAATTTAGCCCCTTTACTTTTCAAAATTAAAAATCAAATCTAATTGTTGACATCGTTATTTTTTTTGTCAATTTTGTTGATGTCACATTTTTAAATAAAAAATACTCATTTAGTAGTCAGATAATTAAAAAATAATATTGTAATGAATCTGAATTTAACAAAATATTTTTAATATATGCAAAAACAATGTAAAATATAAAATTATAGATAAAAATAAATTCAATTAAACAATAAAAAATAAAAAAAATCTCAAATGTATATTTGTTTAATTGAAAACAACTTTTATGAAATATTTTTAAGAAATCTACCAAACAACAGAAAATAGTTTACACAGATTCATTCAAACACCATAAAATACTAGTTTTTCTAGAAAAATAAATCATTTTTCGGAAGTAATTTTCAGTGAAACAAACGGAGCCTAAGTAAACAAACTGTAAATTTTATAATAGTTGCATGTAGTTTACCCCTTTTTTAATACCATGTTGATTCTTTTAAAAAACTAAAAAATATTATAATTATTAAAAAACAAAAAGAAATTATAACAAATATTTTTAATTTTGTAAATAATTAATTGCAAATGTAAACTATCACGTTGATACTAAATTAGAGAGTCAAATATCCGCGAAGGACCCAAACAGATGTCTTCAGCAATTATCAGTTTAGGCTTAGGGCTAGAAAAAGCCCATGATATGGTGGACAGGCCCCGTTGGCTTTTACGAAAGAAAATTTAAAAGCCTTTGTTTGATTAATCTCGTCATCTTCGACGCCGTTTCTCAGCGAACCACCAGAAACATCCAGTAATGTTGTTGCTTGCTGAAAGGCCTTAAACAAAGGTGTGTTCGATTTCGGCAAGTTTGGGGGCTTTTCCTTTTCTTGTTGGATTTGGATTTATTGTGGGTTTTAGCTCTTATTAATCACTATCTTCCTCTCTGTATCTCCTGGTGAGTTTATATTCTTTTTCTCTGTAATCAAATTCATTAATTTCTTAGTTAGAGTTGAACCTTCAGTATTGATTTTCTGGTGGTTTACGCTCTTCCTCGGCGGCGCATGTTCCTTTTCCACCGCTTCTGGAAAAGCAGAATACCATCGGCTTTCAGGATTAGGGTTGGCGTCTTTCTCTCCCGTTTCTCTCACTTCAATCCCCTGGTAAGATCACTTAGTCCTCGAATTCGTTCTCTAGTTTCAATTAATTTCAGTTTTCATCTTGTTAAATGTAGGAGGTTTTTTTTTTTTTTTTGTAATTTCCAGGAGGCAGGAAAGCGCGAAGCTTTAAAATTAGTTGAAAGGGAATTTTAGATTTTGGAAATTGTGAGGGGAAAATATGGATGAAGGGAAGGGAGGGGATCAGATGGATCAGTTTCATAGAAACGAAGCAATCTCAGCCGTTGCTGACGAGAGTTTTTTAGGTGAAGAAGACGATGATTATGAAGACCTTTACAATGATGTTAATGTTGGTGAAGGGTTTCTTCAATCTTTAAGAAGAAACGAAGATTTAGGGTTTAGAAACGAGGAAACTAAGAATAGTTCAAATAATAATAATGGTGGGAAAGTTGGTGGATCACCAATGGGTGCCCCAGAATCTGGTGTTTCAATTCCTGGGGTTGCAGGTGTTGGTGAAAGAGAGGATTCTAGGGTTTCTTATGAGAGTCAAGGGTTTACGGCTGGTGGTGGTGGTGATGTCAAAGGACCTAGTGCGGGTTTTGGTGGTGGTGGAGGTGGCCTTAGGGTTGAATTAGCACAGGGGTCGAATAAATTGAATGAGGTGGCTGCAGAGCAAAGTGGGAATAAGAGTAGTAGTTTAGGTAGTGTAGGTGGTATGGGACATCAGGGACATGGTGGAGGGAATGTAGGGAGTGTTGAGAATGAGGGTTTGGTCAGACAAGGAGTAGGAGGTCCAAGTGTGAATGGCCCTGGTGGCAGTGTCAGTGGCAGTGTCGGTGGCGGTGGCGGTGGCAGCGTTGGTGGCGGTCCTATGGTTGGGAATGGAGGTGGAAATGTGGGTGTTTCTGGTGTTGGTGCTGGTGCTGTTGTTGGCCATGGAGTTGGTGCAAGTGGTGGTGCAGGTGGTGGGACAATATTGTTTGTTGGAGATTTGCATTGGTGGACAACAGATGCTGAACTGGAGTCTGAGTTGTGCAAGTATGGACCTGTGAAGGAAGTGAAGTTTTTTGATGAGAAAGCTAGTGGGAAGTCAAAAGGGTATTGTCAGGTTGAGTTTTATGATCCAGCAGCAGCAACTGCTTGTAAGGAGGGAATGAATGGGCATATGTTTAATGGAAGGCCTTGTGTTGTTGCCTTTGCATCGCCGTTTACGGTTAAGAAAATGGGAGAGGCTCAATTAAATAGGAATCAGCAGATGGCACAGTCTGCTCTATCGCAAGCAAGGAGGGGCCCCAATGATGCTGGAGGTAAGACTGGTGCTGCTAATATTCAAACTGGTGGGAATTATCAAGGTGGGGATAACAATAGAGGTTATGGGAGAGGGAATTGGGGGAGAGGAAATACTCAGGGGATGGGAAATAGAGGGCCGGTTGGTCCTATGAGGAATAGGGCTGGTGGGATGGGTGGTAGAGGTATCATGGGAAATGGTGGAAATGGATTTGGGCAGGGCATGGGTGCAACACCTCCTCTCATGCACCCACAGTCGATGATGGGTCAAGGTTTCGATCCTGCTTTTGGTGGACCTATGGGAAGAATGGGCAGTTATGGAGGTTTTCCTGGTGCTCCAACACCACCATTTTCAGGGATTTTACCTTCATTTCCTCCTGTTGGAGGAGTTGGTTTGCCTGGAGTGGCTCCTCATGTTAACCCTGCATTTTTTGGAAGAGGTATGCCTATGAATGGTATGGGGATGATGCCCTCGAGTGGTGTAGATGGACCTAATATGGGAATGTGGTCGGATCCCAGCATGGGCGGATGGGGTGGTGATGAGCATGGTGGTGGGAGAGCTGGAGAGTCAAGTTATGGGGAGGAAGCTGCATCCGACCATCAATATGGTGAGGTTAGTCATGAGAGAGGAGGTTGGCAAAACCCATCTAAAGAAAAAGATAGAGCTTCTGAAAGGGAGTGGTCTGGTTCATCTGAAAGAAGGTACCGTGATGATAGGGAACCAGGATATGATAGGGACATACCTAGGGAGAAGGACATGGGCCATGGTCATGATTGGCCAGAAAGAAGGCACCGAGATGATAGAGACATTGGTCGAGAACGTGATAGGGAGCGCTCTAGAGATCGTGACCGTGATCGTGATAGGCAACGTGATCGAGATAGGGATAGGGATCGATATAGGGAAGACAGAGACAGATATGCAGATCATCGTAGGTACAGGGACCGTGAGCCAGAGCATGATGATGATTGGGACAGGGGACGGTCATCACGGACTCACAGCAAGTCCCGATTGTCACAAGAAGATGAGCATCGCTCAAGATCTAGAGATGCTGATTATGGGAAGAGGCCACGGCTTACCTCAGAGTGACTTATCTGAGATCTCTTATATCAGGAGCTTTCTGTTAGAAAATTCAAAAAGAAAAAAGAAAAGATCCGTAACAACAGAAACATTGGGTTCATTGTTCTCTTTTGCTGTCTCTCTTAACTGGTGGTATGTGGTCATCAATTCATAGCCATTCTGAGTTCAATGCCTGAATTCGTCGGGTGCTTCTCTTACCTTGGAGTATGGCATCAATTTTGTATGAAAGAAGTAAGTTCCTTGACTATAGTTTTCTTATTGTATTATCTGAGTATCTTACCATCCACGAACATATCCTTGAATTTCTTCTCTGAATGAATGGGATTTTGTAATACTTGTTTCCATGTGCATACAGTACACAAATTTCTCAACTGAAATTCTTGTGTCTAAATCATAGACTAAGCTAATATTTGTGTAATGACAGTCTATATTCGCTTTTCTGCTATACATTGTACGTGCTAGTTTTGACTTAATCCCGACTTTAGGCTTTTTTGGGTAGAGTGAAAAGAAAATTGAAAGATGAATTGGAGGAGTAGAAATATAGAAAAAAAAAAAAAATTTCCTTCCCACTGGTGTGCTCGGTACTTGGTAGGAAGGATGGAAAAATTGAAAGGAAAAATGTAATTTCCTTTACCAAGTTGAAGAATGAGAGGGAAAAAAAATGAAACTTTTGAGAATGCATAATTTTGAACTAACATATATCTCTTTCATTTTCTATCCTCGTATCATTCCAATTTGAAATGATTTGTTTTTTTATGCATTAAGAAGGAAAATAGTCTATCCTTCTTATTTTCTTTCCTACCAAGCGCACTCAATGTTTTAGGTCCCTTGGTTTACATTTGTGTCCACAATACTATAAAAAGAATAAATGTATGTGCTTGGTGTTCCTAACATAAATTAGGATATGATTGGTTGTTTCCTTGTTTTTGTACGCAGTTAATTCCTGATAATGAATTTTGTGGCTGTAAAATGGTAAAAGTTATCTTCCTGAATTTTTGCAGTATGTTTCCCTTGTGTTTAGAGATTTAGTTATAAAGCAAATCATTCATTATTGCTTCCATCTATTGTACATTTCTCAAGTTTAACATGGTTTCTAATTACAAATGTTGGCCGAATTGTTTGATCTTATAGCTGTAAGGTATTCATTTCAATATTGTTGATATTTGAAGTTGTTGAGCAGAAGTACGGGTATGGTGGAGATGAAGACGAAGATCACAGGCTTGAAATTTGAGAGAGACAGGAGGTGGTGTTTCCTTTTTTTTTTTTTTTTTTTGGCTGGATTAATGTTGCAGTGGAACCATAGTTTTAAGTAGTTTCAGCTTTTAATTTGGAATTATGTTTTAGCTGATTAACACTTTGATGATGATGATGATGACTTTAGAAAAAGTAGTTTGAATTATGATGTAATAATAGGGATTTAGCTGAGGATGTTACTGCTGCTGGGTGATTGGTGACTTGCATTTTCTGTTGGCTGTTTTGTTGTATTATTTATTTTTGTCCTTGATTTTTATTTTTATTGTTATTGTTTTTGGCTAGTTGTTAGAATACAACTTGTTTAACCTTTCCATCTTGTAAAAAATGTAACCATTGTTAGTAGAGCCCTGGAAATTGTACAAAATGAATGTTATAAGTGGGATGTATTTTTGTAGAAAAAAAAGGGTGAAGTAATTTTGTGTGTGTTTTTATTTTTACTAATAAAAGTCAGTCAGTCTTGCCTTTATATACTTGATGCTTATTTTTGCATGGGATACAGGACTTAAATCACCAAAAATGGGTCTACTAAATCGGTCTAGTAATACTGTTTTGACTCTTGAAAATTCCTATTAATTTCCTTTTATCCTTTAAGATAATAAAATTAAGAATTTAATAATGATTTATTTTTAGTTACTCTTAATGTTGTAAAATTATATATTCAAAAGCAAAAGAGAATCATTGACAGAAGTTGTTTATTAAGAGATCTAATGTTAACACATAACTTAGAATCTTAGCATAATTATGTACATAAATTAATTTATGACATATCATGAAATAATTAAGGCTGGACAAGACAGCTGAAAGGTATCCAATAAGGTTTTGTATCTTTCTTAACCAACTTATTATTACTTAAGTTTCACTTCAATTATTTAGGTAAAAGACTTCTTCCATCCCTGCAAAAACATCCAATCCATTCCAATTATCACATTACCAAAATAAATAAAAGTAAACTACTGCAGTCACGTGCTACTTTTTTCATCAAATAGTAACCACATTTATACATGTTTTTTATTGCAAAAATAAAATTAATTTCTTTTTAGTTTTGGTTTTACTTGTAATATTTAGGGTTGATTTTAAAAGATTGAGAAAATATGAAAATTATTACTTGAATTTTCAAGTCTTCCTATTTTTGGTATGTTCTTTTTTTTATCAAATTGAGTTGATAAATTTGTTTTTAGCTTGTTAAGCGAAAGGGTCGCAAAAAAAAAGTAAAATTGTAAAAAAAAAGACCAAATTACATAATGTGTAAATAATGAGAGTAATTTTTTTAGAATCAAGACTAAATTAACACTGTGTATAAATATTAAAAGTTAAAGTTATTATTATGTCAATTTTGAAAGTTGGCACATCATCTTTCCATCAACCGCTTGATGATTGGTGATCAAAAAAAGAAAAAAACCGAATACTTGAGTAATCATTTTGTAACTTTTCATAGTTCAATGACCAAAAACAACTTACCAGTACTTAACTAATTACAAATATAGTTTACCCAAAAATTAAAATATAACATAAAATAATAATTAAAAAAAACATGGAAAATGTTCAACATATTAGAATTTATATAATAAGATTATTAACATATGTGATAAAATTTATAATATTTTAAATATGATATAAATTAATTAACACTTAATATGATTATATATTTAAAAGGTATAAAAAAATCCATATGAATTTAAAAAATAATCATTGATATTACAATTATATTTTTTTTATTACACCATCTATTCATTTACATTATTTTTAATTCAAAAAAAATTAATTTTTAAACCATTAGGCAACACTTCATTAATTTCCCAATGAAGCATGGAGTGTGCTAACGACCAAACTAATTGTGGATGCTTCACCCATTCCATTTGAATGGTTTCGGTTTAGGAAATAAAAAAAGAAAAAGAAAATAATGATAAAAAAAAGTGAGACAGTTGAAAGGCACTCAAAGTATTAGTATTGTGAATTTGTCAACAACTTAACCTCCACTTTTCAATGCCCTAATTATTTTTTATTATTTCTTAAATCCAAACAAAAATGAATCAATTATTGAGATGCAGACTGCTTTCATTTTCACTTCCATATTTCGACCCATCATTTTGATTACATCTCTTAATTTCTGTATTAATATAATTCATTGTGGCAATTGATGATACATAAATTTTGAATTTTTTTTAATTATATAATAATATTATTAGTAAATATTTCAGTTTTGGTGGAGCTTAGTAATGTGTACAATAGGTGATTCGATTTAGTGTATTTTGAGAGAGAGCATATAATAAATTTTTTTGCATCAGTTATTCATTTCAAAAGAACGATTTGATTCATCGCCCTATTTTAATTATCAAAGTTGAGATAATCTCGCAAGCACTCTTATCAAAAAGAATTATAGTGTAACAATTTGAGACAATTTTTTTTATAGAGAATATTCTTGAAAGTTTACCAGAACTTACTCAAGCTTATGATCTAAACCGTTCCTTCTACTTTTATGATGTAAATTATATGAATTTGAAGTAAAAGAATTTTCTTTAATCAACTCTTTTAAATGTCTCATACATTACGGTGGAAAAGAATTCTAAGAAAAAAAAAAGATATTAAAACTATTATTAACAAAGAAAAATCATAGCATGAAAAGAAAGTGAAAAATTAGAACAATGATCATGATCACTAATGTATTGCACTAGGGACGAAACTAGAGGAGCTGGCACTAGAGGTGTACATGGCCGGGCGGCCCGGCCCAGTACGAAGGCCCGCCCGAAATGTGGGAGGGTTTGAGCAAAAATATAGGCCCAAAAAATGGGCTTGGACAAAAAAAGGCCCGTTTAAAAAAATGGGCCGGACTCGGGTAAGACATTTTTGGCCCGGGCCCGGCCCAAATTCACTAAAGGAAAAAAAAAAAAACTATTTTTTAATATTATTTTCTTATTGTTTTTCTCCTTATTTTGCTACCATTTTACTATTATGTTTCTATTATTTTGTTGTTATTGTTTAGATATTATATAAAACTTATTTTATTGTTAATTTTGTTATTATTTTAAAGACATTTGTTAATTTTGTTATTATTTTAGAGGCATTTGCTTGTTAAGTTGCATCTATTTTAGTATTTTTATATGGACCAGGCTTGGGCAAAATTTTAAGCCCATTTTTTGGGCTCGGGCAACGGGCCTAAATTTTTAGTTGGGCCCGGTCCGGCCCGGCCCATGTACACCTCTAGCTGGCATTATTAAATTTGTTAATTTTCATTTTAGCCCTTACTTTATCTATCTAAAAATGTGATCATTTATATTTGGTCCCCTTAAACTTTGTCAAATTTTATTTTAACCTCCACTTTAAATATCTAAAAATATTATAATTTACGTTGGCCGCAAAGTTTTCAGTTTAACTTCCTAACAATCTCATTATAATACAGATTTAAGACAAATTTTACATTTTACTTTTTTAATGCATTTAACCTTATGTTTTTTTTAAAAAAATTTGTAATACAAATTTTGTATTATATTTTTTAATGCACGCAACTTTTATCTTTTTCTATTGTAATATGAAAAATTATATGTCTATTTTAATTCTTTTAATTAATATTATAATGATATTTTAGTAATACAAATTTAATTCCTATAATATTTTTATATATGTAATGATTTTTAAAATTAATATTTTTTATACTCTATTTCTATTGTGTCAAGCCAATCTTTAAAAAATATGAAATTAAATCAGGACTTAACCAAGAGTTTATACCTTTATGATATTTTTGGCTTCGCCTTGACACTGTAGCAAAAAATATAACACCGAAGACATTCGATTCAAAAAATATATTTGTAGTCATTAATTTAGATTATGAATGATGGAAAACAAGTTAATTCAATTGTATAGTTAATTCAAAGGCAAATTTTGTCTCTTCTAATGACAACATGCTTAGACTTATATAATATCACAAAATTTAAATAAATAAATACAGAACTTAAGAGTCAAGTTATTTAAAGAAAAAACAGAAAACCGAGGGTGAAATGTATGTGGGAAATTAGAACATATAGCAAGTTTATGCTATTTTTGAACATCTTCAATGCTTCTGATTTCTGAAAACAATATTATTAATTGTTCTGAAGTATACTTGGGGCCTTTAGACATGTTTGCTATGATAAAATTTGGTTTAAAATATATTTTTTGTTTCAGACTTGGTGACTCCCACATGTTACAATGATATTAAATTAAATTTTACTTTCGGTAAAAGTTTGATCCTCAAAGATGTTTGACATGTTCTTAAGATTAGAAAAAATTGATGTTTACTTTTCTTTTCAATAAGGCTAAATTCAAACAAGTTTTGGAATTAGATCAGTTTATTCTTATGAAAAACCACATGTTTATTGGAAAATGTTATACTTGTGAAGGCATGTCTGTTGAAATGAATGAAAATTTCATTTTTTTTGCTTGTATAGCTTTTTGAGTGAATATGTGAAATATTAACATGAACAAAATATGAGTAATTTAAGTATAATCCTTAAATTGGATTATGAATTTGAAACATATAAATCCTTTAGCATGACAAAATCACAAGATTACCTTTTATAAGTGTGGTAAGAAATTTTGAAGGGTTAGAAATAGTTCCTACTAATATTTGTGAATTTTAACTTGAGATGAAAAAAAAGGTACATTTTAACCTTTATAAATGATTTTCTAAGATAGGTACATGTTTGTTTATAAAAAAAATAAAAAAAAAATTTAAAAAAATTCACTTTAATAAAAAAGTTAAAAATTCTTTTTGGGAGAAAATTTAAAAAATTTAAAAGCGACAAAAGAGATAAATATATATAGTCTTGGATTGAATGCTTCCATCTGCACAAAATTTGTTTTCTCCTAACTAAACATGTAACTTAAGCACATTTATACTTGATAAACAAGAAGACAAATAATCTTGAGGTAGACCACTTTATAACTTCCCCTTCAACTGAGGGGCAATTGTTATTAGTACCTCGCCAGTGTGGGTTTCGCCACTCTTACCTCACCTCACCTAGTCACAACTGCATTAGACTACAAGGCAACATTTTGCTAGATAAAGACCTTGCAGACATATACACACATGGCACATGAAGTGCCTTTGATCTATCTCACCAAGAATAAGTATTCGATCCTTCTATGCATAGACCACATATAGAGTCTCGTCTGGTCCATGTCAATCCTAACATCACCTATGAGATAAATAACAAAAGATTATATAATCACTAATTAAATTAAAATAATTAAATAATCATATTAAAGAAGTATTTTATTTTAAATTAATTAAACTAATATGAAATAAATAATTATGTATTATTTTTAACCCACGGTAATTTCAGCTTTACATGCATGTTTTGTAATTGGTTTTGAAGAATTCTTTGCCTAGGCTCCTATGTTCCATACTCTTGTCTTCTCCTATGCGGCTCTCTACACTTCACCAGCAAGTGAACTATCATCCTCCGTCTTCCATCAGCAATAAGAAATTTATCTTAAATATATTTTCTAATTAAAACTGAAGCCTACTCGTCTCTCGGGATTCCAAACTTGAAATTTTGTTTATAATTTCCATTTCAAGTAAAACATCAATTCCTTGCCTAAATCCTTCTATTAATAAAAACCCATAATTATGGACTACCAAATCACAAGTATGAGGATATCTATACTTTATATGAAAATGAAGGGATATGTCAAGTTTGAACAACTTGATTCAATATTATTTTGAAAAATTAATTATTGAATTTGGGGTTTTTTTTTTTTTTTTTTGTATGTTTCCTAATATCCATTATCTACAATCACATTATTGCACATGATTCTTGCTTTATTTTAGAGTTGTTAAATAACTAAAAGAACAAAAAAGAAAGGTATCTTTTTAGAGATTATTATCTGTCCTTTGGGCCATACACTTAATCCATTGATCACTAAGTTCTAACTAATCTAATCAATTTCCATTAAATATATTTTACAAACATTTGAAGGGTTTTTCTTTTTCCAAATTAAAAATTGTAACTACTAAACCATTTTTTTTTCTAAAATGTTTTCTAAAATAATAAATAAACAATCTTTTTAACAATCTCATTAAAATTTTGATCATATTACTTCTTCTTTTTTTTTTTAAGTGATTATAACTATCTATAACCTATTTCCAACTCATAAATAAAAGGATATACATTTCAATGCACTCGAACCCACGTTTTCCTACATTGACAATAATACCCATACCAATCGAGCTAAAACTTAATAATAATAATAATAATAATAATAATAAATTTAACTGATTTTTTTTATAAACCTTATTAAACAAATTGAATTTTTTTATATCTAAATTTTATTGCAACAAGTGAATTTTGAGAAGAAAAAAAAAGGAATATATTAAAGACAATGAAATGAGGTGCACTTGTTGTTAGTTAAAGCAACAAAAATAGGTAGAAATAAAATTTAAATGATTGTTGTTCAAGTTCAATAATAATGCCAAAAAACCACTTCAAAGCCACATTATGTGGACTCGTAACTATATATATATATATATATCTATATTAATTATTAAAATCCACGATTTTCCCTTTTCTTTCTTTATTCAAAACTCAAAATCCTAACTAATATCTTCAAATTTCAAACTTCATCACTCACAAATCTTTTTTGAATAAAAAATAATGAAATCAACTTAACTTCACTTTTTTTATTATTGGATGAACTAAATTTTTATACTGGGTTGACCTCCACATTTTTATAAATTAATCCAATTTGCTTATTCAAAAGGAATCATAAATAAATATATACACAATTCAATTATTTAAATGTACACTATTTTTCCACTTGCAAATTATATTCACATTCTTTAATATTTATTTTGAGAGATCAATTTACTTAATATCGAAATTAAAAAGAATTAGATAATTTCTTTTACCTTAAAAATCAAAATACTTTGATTTAGTCTTTATTTTTTTTATAAAATTCAAACATCCATATATATTTTTTAAAAAAAGCTTTTGAGAGTCTAAATCGAACAAAATATTAATTTCATATATTAATAAATAAATAAATTAATTTTTTTTTTCTTTTAAAAAGAGGTTTTTATTGTAGTAAGGTAGTTGAACTGCTCGAGGAATATAAATTTGTTTGTGAAAGTTAATCTGAAGTAATAATCAGTCGCAATCCAATTTTTGCTTTTTTTTAGTTTTCTTACTGCTGATCAGATTCCATTATGTCTGGATTAATTTGGAAGCCCAAAACATTATAAATTTAATTTTTTATTTTTTTATTTCTTTAGGCAATATTTTAATTTCGTATTAATGTTTATATATTTTTAATTAATAAACAATAATTTGAATAAGATGAAATCTGCTGGAATTTTAAAAAATTACCCAATATGATTCAGCACAAATCTTAATTAATTTCATTAATTAACTAATTTGGTGAAGGAAAAACATCCAAATTCGTCTTTGTCTACCAAAAATATAGTTAATTTCATTAATTAATTATTATGTCACAAACTTTTTTAGTTAGAAACTCACTTAACCAATTAACTTCTAAAGTTAAACAAATCCAATTTTTGCAATATATATTTAAAGTATTGGAGTATATTTACATCTATAAAATTTAATTAAATTAAAGTTAATACTTTCTACGTTGATTGTGGTTTTTTTTTTTTTACAAACCGTTTTTAAAAATAGTCATATATTTTTAAAATATTTATTGACCCCTGATCCTGCTTGTGAAGCTTAAAAATTTCATTGACAATGTACTAAATATTATACATAAATATTATTAAGATTAGTATTTAGTACACTAGCTGTATATTTTTTTTATTCCATAAATAACTTCAAAAAATTGTCATGTGCATTTTTTTAAAATGTTTTATTATAGTTTTATAGAACATTCAACAACCCCAAATTTTGTTTGTAAAGTTTAAAAATTCTACTATCAGTGTACTAAATATTTTCTCGTATTATTAATATATTATTGTAAGAAAAGAAGTCAAAACCAATACCCACCAACTTCATAATACCTTATCTGATGGAGCATTGCCAAGTCATTCCAAACCTACCGTAACCTTGCTTCCCTTGGTTTGTTTAGGTTTAATTTTCATTGTAATTTTGCATTAATTTAATGATTATGTTTAATTTCAATATAAATGGGCCTTTTCTTATCACTATTATTAAATTAATTTATAAGAAAAGGTTTGTGATTGAGATCTTATTTGAAGTAGGAAAATGCTTGGCACTGAATACGTACATATATGAAAATAAAATAAAATAAAATAAAAGATTAAAGTCATCTTGGGGCTTAAGATTTCATTTTTTCTTTTGTAGAGTTATTATTATTTATTTTCTTGAAAGCAAAGAATCAATCTTTTTATCATGTGAAACATAACTAATACACTTGGCCCTACTCAATGTATATACGAGAGCACTATAGGAAACTAAACTATACATCTACCAATTTATTCATGGTGTTATTTTATTTTTAATTAATTTTTTTATGTTCGTTTTATGGTTTATGTTCGGGATTCATGATTGTTCTCCTTTTAATAATGATTCGAACTTGAATTCTTCCTTTAAGAGTATAATCTATCTTACCATAATATATTCTTGTTATTTTTATATTATTTTTCAAACCATTTTTTAGTTAAATGATTTATTTTGGGGGGATTGGGGGTTTTACCTTTACTTTAAATCTTTTTCTAAATAATGTTGAAAATGGTAGAAATATAAAATGTATAATATGATTTGAGGATGCGTAAGTAATAAGAAAAGTAAAACTAGCATTAATACGTAATATATTTAATGAGTTTCTTGTAGATTATAAAAAGGCAAACCAACTCTTTGCAATTGAAAGAAAGTAGAATTTGTAACTATTTTTTAAAACTATCATATTTAAAACAGGCGAAATGAATATATTTATTAAAAATATATAATAATAAAAAACAAGTGATACTTCGATTGCAATAATAAAATTAAATGATTCAAATCTCATTATTATTAATTTATTATGAAAAAAATAAAAATACTTTCATAAAAATATAATTTAATAATTTCACAAATGACCCGTAAGTATAGGAAATTATAAATAATTAAATTGAGTTCTTATATTGGCCACCTAATATGGGTGATTTGTAGATTGGAAAAAATGGAAAACCCTAAGAAAAACACAGTCTTTCATGGTTATAAACAATCCCCCCAAAGAGGTTTACCTCTGCAAATTTGTTAGCTTATAGTTGGCCAATCCCATTCATTTCCAATATACACCCCATATATTAATTAATTAAAAAAAAGAAAAAAAAAAAAAAAGAAATTGAAGAGAAGTTAAAAAGGTGGGGAGACATCAAGGGCATTGCCTGCATTTGCATAGTTTACGATATACAAGAGAAGTCCCTTTGGTTCAAACACAAGCTTCCATGCTTCTCTGAGTTTTGTTTTTTTTTTTTTTCTTTTTTATATCTAAAATCAGCCGTGGAAGGGAATAGCGGTTCATCATCTCCGATGGAGAAATCAACCACCTTCCTCATTAGAAGATCTATCTACACTTTCCTTCAATACTATCACTACTTCACTGCAACTGCTGCAATCCTTGCTTTGCCTTACTCCCTTTCGGTTCTTGTTTCGCAGTTCTTTGTCCCCTCTTCTCCTCTGTTACCATCAATCCACAATCACCTCAAAGCCATTTTCATGGCGGCCGAGTTTCCTCCCTCCTCGGACTTCTTCAGGGTTCTCAGTTTCAAGATTTCCCAGACCATTTCTTCATCAATCTTTGCTCTTCCTTTCACCCTTTCTTTCTTCCTCGTAGCCAAAGCTTCCATCATTCACCTCCTCAACCACCACCATACTCCAACCTCCCCACCTTCATTATCTTCGGTTTTATCGCTTTACAAGCCTCTCTTATCCACTTTCATATGCAATTTCTTCGTGCTTTTATCTGCAAATTCAACAGCTTTCTGTCTTTTGTTCTTTGGGTTCCATTTGTTTAATGGGTTTGGATTCTCATCGTCTCCCAATTGGCTCATCTTCATGTCAGCTGCTGGTGCTGTTCTTTATTCCGTAATTCTTGCCAATGCACTTATAATTTGTAACTTAGCATTGGTTTCTTCAGGGATGGAGAAATCAGGTGGGTATTCAGCAATTTTAAGAGCTTGTGTTTTAATAAAGGGAAGGGCTTCAACTGCTTTAGCATTGGCAGTGCCTTGGAATCTGGCGTTGGCAGCCATTGAAGCTCTCTTCCATTACCGCGTTGTGAGAGCCTATCATAGTGGTGATTTCAACAGTTTCTCAATTGCTTTAGAAGTGGTCTTAATTGCTTACTTATACTCCAATTTCGTTGTTCTTGATACTGTTGTGAGTTCCATGCTCTTCAAAAGCTGCAAAACAGGTTGTTTGATGGATGAGGAAGGAAGGGATTGTTACAGGATTGAAATTGTAGCAGAGAAAGATGGAAATGCTTATGTGAAGTTGACGAATATTGAACAACTTCCGTAGATAAAAAAAAGCCAGCCATCAAATTGTATGGTCTTGAATTTCTGCATATGTAAATTCATTTCATACTGTAATTTCAAGATTCATTTTCTGAGAAAACCAGGCGATTTCTGAGGGATAAGTATCAAAATATATGGGATATAGGTTCAAGAATCAAGAAACAGAAGAGGGATTCTTTTTTTCTTTTTTCTTTTCCTTTTTCCTTTATAAAATTCTGATAATGTTTATATTGGAATTTGGGAACAGATCTTCATGTATGTTATTCCCTGAACAAAACTACTTCACTGGGAAAAAAAAATGAAGGGGAAATTCCACATTATAATATGAGGGAAATATGAAATGTCAGGAAAAATATCAACTTGGTTAAACTTTGGGTTGAAATTATGTGATAATGGATAAATGAAAATTCATGAATTTTATTTTTAGTCAATTATTTGTGTTCTGTAAAGCAAGAGAGATCCCAACATCACAACAAAGAGGAACCCACAGATGAGAGCAACAGATAATTTTTTTTAATTTATTTATTTTCGATATTATATTCATATTTTAAATTTACAATACGAATTTTCTAGGAATTAATTGGTTGAGTATTTTGTGGGATTTTTGAAAGCTGGATTAGAACTCTAAATTATATTATAAGTTGTAGTTCAAAAATAGGAGGGGGTTTCCAACACTAGATTCAAATTCTATATGGGAGGTAAGGACAGAACTATACGTATGGTGGGGTGGCCTTCGCCTCCTAATTTTTCTCCTTAAAATTTAAGTAATTACTAAATAATATAAATTTAAAATTTAGACATAGATTAACCTAACTTCTTTGGTTTCATAAACTTTTAAGCATGGATTAAACCATTACCTACTTTTTTGACAAAGGTAAATAATAAGTTGGTAATGATTTCAACTAAAACTTATACAATTGGATATGGTAGAACTCAAATTTGAATATACTTTGGGTCTTAACCTTTGTGAATAGTGTCAAGGCTTCATTAATAATTCCACATCATAAGATTTAAACTTTTCTCGGAAAAAAAAACAAATAGCTCACGATCCATGTTAGAAAAATAGTTAATTTTTAAATCCTTCTCATTAACGTGAAAAACAAAACTTCAATAAATTATAATTTCAATTTATATTTAGCCGTCAATGTTTTAGATTAAAATATGCTCTAAATTCTTGTACTCTTTGTGTCATTGGAATCTAGTTCCTCTACTTTTTAGATTTCATTTTTAGATTTCAAAGTTTAGATCTAATTGTTGACTTGGACTAAAATTTTATGTTAAATTCAAGTTTATTACAATGACTGCAAAGTGAGTATTTTTTTTTATTAAAATGTCACTAGTGAACTTAGCAGAAAGTTTTAGTTAAAGTTAATAATTGGAAGAAAAAAATTGAAAAACTAAAAAATAGAGTGACTAAATTTTTGAAAATAAAAGTAGAAAAACTAAATTTCAAATGTAGGAATTGAAAAATATTTTAACCAATGTTTTATCCTAATTCCATCTTTGATGTGACTAATTATCAATTTATATTCAACCCTAAGCTATTTCTAAAGAAAGTCAGCAAGCAAACTTTAAGAAGGATTGGGGTTTGAGATTCATAGCTCTTGTAACCCAATACATCGTTAAAAATGGCTTCCAGCATGATTTTAAGTTTGCGGATACATCATAAAGGATTCTTATAAATTTCCTATATGGGGCTTTTCTTTGTGAGATCCAATATGGGATTTGAGTGTTACAAAAATGATTATATATATGAATAAATGTTGGGTGAATCTGAATCCAACACTGTACACGTTTAACCCCGGCGTAAAGCAGTAAACCACACTATCTTTGTAAATGAGAGGTAGAAATGAAACCAATCTACTCAACATCGGGCTTTGGAACTCAAACTTCTTACAACAACTATAAAGAAAATTCCTTTGAAATAGTTTAAATACAAGGAGAAACCATGAATTACTTCTTGATTGAGGAATCAAATCGAGTCAAATCAACTCATATCCCATGAAATGAAAGAAACAAAAGAGGTTTTACAAATCAGCAGGCTATATATTCTGGGTGCTATTTTACAGTTACAATAAGAAAGCCTTGTAGATTTTCCTTCTCTAAAACCTAACCTCCTATACAACCTCTTTCTCCGGTGGGCTTTTTTCAGGAAAAAGAAAAAAAAAATTATGTTACAAGAATACAAGATAAAGAATTGAATTCTACAGTAAGTGGATGGTTAGAACTTTGTACACTACATGTTTTCATGGTACAGTGGGACTTACCAGCTCTTACGATTCCACAGGCTGAATCAAATATGCCAGGTGAATGGTGGAAGCTGAAATGAAATCGTAGAACGTCCACCCAGTCTACAAATTTCATACTCAAAATAATGCTACAAGGCTCGTAGCAGTTACCTTGATAACTCTGCATATTCAGATTATCTGTTACTCGGTTGTGATCATAACCCGCTCTGCTCCATCTGACATCTACTTTGGAACATTCATGGAATTATCCATGGTAAGCGGATCTGAATATCTTCCCATAGAAAATGTCTCCTGAAGCCTTATGCATAATTGAAGGCCCTAAAAAGCCTCATTCACAACGTTTCCCAAGGCACAAAATAGGAGGCACCTCAAAAGTCCTCCAAAGCAGCTGTTCCTCTCATTTCACTCATACTCGTCTGCACAGGTTTCTGCTGATTGGAAGGAGCATATTACCTTGTAGGAATACAGAAACTGATTTTCACTACTTTGCACTCTTCTTTTTAAGGTTGGCTTCCTTGGCTTTCTCCATTTCAGCCTCCTTCTCGGCTTTCTTCTTGTCCAGTTCAGCCTGTTTAACATTCTCTTCATGTGCTTTCCGAAACAGCCGCACAAAATTTAAGAGGGTTGCAGTAACTGCATTGACCAATACAGTGTCAGATTTGACCAATTCAACTTCAAATAATCATAAAAAATAAGTATACAGCATCAGATTTGATCGGTTCTTCAAATAATTTATATTACCCATACTCAGGTATGAGCATCAATATAGGTATGTGCAATCTTTTTAAGATTTTATGTATTTGGAAAGTCTTTGGAGCATCATATCCCCAAACCCATATCTAGCATGTAAGTTAGGCATGGGTACTTCAAGAAAAATAGTCGGAGCAAAATAGCAAACCATCATATAAAACTAGTAATAGTATAATGTGGGGAACATGTTGATCTAGAGACAAACAGTGCCCTAGCTAGGATAGAGATTTACATTTCAATACAAGAAAGATTTAACAGAATCCTAAGTAAGATAAATAAGGTTCTTGGTTGTCACTTTTACCATTCACTATAATCTTTTGGCGATCAAAAGCAAAACATAAGTATTGAAATATAAAAATAAAATAAAAAAGATTTAAAAGTTGGTATAAAAAAAAAGGCATGTTACCTTTTACCATCTGCTGGTGTGCTTTATAGCAAAAAATCAAGCACGCTATGAAAAACAACTAAAGCCTTAGAACATCGAAAAACCTTATGGCTCATTTTGTTTTGTAATAAGTTTCTATTTACTACATTTTATGTATGATCAAAGAGATGAAATAAATAAAAATGTTTGGAAACCCCCATTCTCGAATTTTTTTAAAATAACTGGATAACTACTTTAAATTGTCTTTTAGCCCTTTTCTTCAAGTTTTCATATTTGGTTATTTGCCTTATTTTATTTATTACAGTTCAACTTCCTGAAACTATGGCACATTAGCCGTATGGATAATCCTTATTTCCATTTTATTTGGGAAAGGAAAAGGAAAAAGAGGGTTGAGTGTGGGCTGAAGGCTGAAGAAAAAGGAAATGGGTGACATTCTTAATAATGACATTGTATTTAAGGCATAATCTATGTTAGTTGGACTCAGGTGTAAGTGTCAAATGTCAATACAAGTATATGTTCTTTTCTTTTTCTTTCTTTGAAGTTATTTCATGTAATTGGAGGGTCAATCTCCATACCCATGTCAGGATCTGTGCTAGACAATTGTGTCAGATATGAATGCTTTAAGAAAAAAGGAAGAGCCAGAGCCAAAAAGGGCACAATAGGTATGGAAGGTATTACTCTAGAATCTACCTTGCTCAAACGGGCATCGGGCAGGATCCTCACCAAAATAGAGTGCAAGTGCATCTGCATTTCTACCCTGTCCACCAGAAATTGGGAAAAGAAATCTAAATGATTGAATATAATCAAAAGAGTTGGACAACAATAGATGATTCATCAATGAGAATGTTGACAGTTAGAAAATTACCACCATAGAATATAGATTTGTTAACGACACCACCTCCGTTTCAGCAACAGAAATAAATTCCTTTAATGTCTAAATACAAACAAGAAAAATGAAAAAATTTAGAAAAATGAAAACATTCCCTTGAAAAAAAAAAAAGAGCAGCTGGGCAATAACAAATGATCACTCCATTGCATCAAAAAACGATATAAAACCCAATGGTGTTCAATTAGAAACACCTACCATGTAAGATCGGAGAACATTTTCTGAAGGAACTTTCAAAAAAGTAAGTACTAATTCTAACTATATTATTCTAATGTTCCAATATATCAACAGTAATCACTTGTGCTTTAAAGCTAATGCCTTTGCATTTTAAACTTGAATGACTCCAGTTCTTTTTTACTAACCAACTTTTAGGGTATTTCATGCAGTGCTGTCAAGGTGTGGACCCAGGCACACCTGCGTCTTAAGCCTTTGCATTAGACAACAAAAGCGCCATAGACGTTTCAGGCAAGGCCAATTAGGTGAGCACCTAAGCAACCTTTTCTGTAAGGCGATACACATAACAAAAGCACCACTAATCGACGTTCTCTTTAATTGCTTTTATTTTTTTACTTTTACCATTAGATATACCTTTACTAGTAAGAAAGGAATAGTTACAAACTCTATACTTCTCAATATTTTAGTATTTGACAAGTGGACCGTAAGGAAACTATGCATATTGACCTATAAAAAAAATGTAATGTAGATAAACTAGTCCACACTTTAGCTTTATACACATACACAAATTCACACGTGTATAGCGCTTTACTGCACTCAGGCTAGCACTTTTTTTGTGCATTAAGCCTAAGGCAATATGAAGGTTTTGTGCGTAGAGTGCCCCTTAAGCCTTAGACAACACTGACCCATGTTTACATGCCATTTCTCATATGTATTCTATAAAATAATTACACATGGGAAGGTGAAAAGAAGCTAATAGCCAATCAGGAACATCATTAACAGTCAACAAATGGAATGTGATTGTACAATAGTTGCCATATGGTAAGATACAGTGAAGAAACTGCAACAAACCCTGTATAGCTACATCGAAGAATAAAAGCAATTAAACCACAATGTACCTTCCGGAAAACTTCGGATACAGGACCATCATTTTCGGAGGCAACCAGTTCCTGCTTAAGCTTTTCTAATCCCTTAATTATAGCTTGCATTTCTTCTGCTAAAGATTTTAATTGTATCTGCAAGGACACAAGGCTTCAAACTATATGTATAGTGTTACCAAACCACGAACCTCAAATACTAAAAAGACTGAAGGAAACCTTAGTTGCAGCCTCAAGGCTAACAAATTCCAGGTGAAAATCTAGAAGTGCTGGTGCCTTGGCAGCTAGGACCTGAGCCACAATAAATCAGAGTTGAGACTCAATTCAAACTGACAGTTGCCAGTTGCATCAGAAACAAGTAGTAATGTAACATATAAACTAGGTGTAAAACATAATTCAGGCAAATATTACAAGAACCGGATTGACCTTAATAACAACACAAAGTAAAAGAAAATAAGTAAACAAACCTTGCAAAGATAATGCATCAGCGTCATCTTGCTTGTTGAAGCACGTGTATCTGTGAGCTTTAGAAGACTGTCCAACTTAAATCCAATAGCAGAACCTGTATGATTGTAAATGATTCAAATTTTCATATTAAAGGAATGTACAATAGTTAAAAAAATTTCACCAACTCAAATCTGAGTAGTTGATCAGCACTGAACGCATAAAAAACTGACACCGCACTTGGAAAAGTAGCTTTGGCAAGAAACAAAAAGCAACACTTGAACTGGTAGCATAACAAGTAAAAGTACTGATGATGCCAGCATCATGTAAAAGTTCAAAATAAAGGACATAAACGTGTAAACTGGTTATTAAAGGACATAAATGCAGAACCCAATTAAAGTTCTAGCTATTGGCAAGAATGTATAAATTATTGGACCAGTGATGCAATCTTTCTTTGATTGAGATTTAAACTTTAGAAACAGCATAAACACCAAAACTCTAAGCCGCCCAACCACTTCAAAAATTAAGACACAAACAACGAACAAATAAGAGAAGTTCAGAAGAAAAGCACATTTAACTTTTCTTCTGACATCCAAATAACATTTGGCATTTCTTCTATAGAAGAGGAAGTTAGCACATGGGGTTATAAAGTAAGCCCTAGCAACATCTGATAGCAAGCATTAGAAATGATAAGTATCCTTCCAAGGCAGCATACTATGCCCTGGGACTACACAGACCAACAAGACTTAAGGTTAAGATGTGGGAATGCTGTAAAAAAATGTAACTTAAACTCACCTGAAACAGTGCATGTAAACACCAAAGTAAGTATTATTCAAATACATAAGACTGGACAAACATCAAAGTACTACATTACACTTGTGGTTCAGCTCTTTACTCTACACAATGTTTTTAATCTTTATAAATAAAGTGAATTCTAGCATCAAAGACAGAAGCCAAAAGAAAAATTAAACATGACACATACCCCTTGCGGTTCCTTGGTTCAATGTATTTCCCAGATAGAGAATTTTCTTCATGATCTCCTTTAATTTAACAGAATTCCGTACCTAAATGATCGATATAAAAGTAGTAAGACAAAGAATGAATAAAAAGCATGGTCAAGCTGTTTCTTCAGCAGTATTAATGATATACCTCATTACATGCAGAATTTACTGTGTTTAAGCTCTTTCTAAATTCAGAAATCTGGAGGTGGTAAAAAGTGTGAGAACACAGGTCAGGCAGGGGATTCAATTAAAAGAAAAGGGAATAAATCAGATTAACTAAGGAGATACCACCAAACCTGAGAACCAAACTGAATCTTGAAGGAAAACACTCTTAATTTTGACTCTACTCGTGGCACTTTCATCAGCTCCAAAAAGTACTGAACATGAAAAATCCAAAGCCAGTTAGGGTTTATAATTTTTTGCAAGATTGATCAAATGAAAGATGTAATTGGAAAAACACCCAGGAATTAGTTGTCTTAGTTAGGGCTTCTTCATAAAAGAAATACTAGTGTGTCATCATCATGTATTTTCTACAGCGCTCATTGTTCTCTAGCGCTTTATTTATCTTCTTAATGTTGGATCACCCATTTGCCTCTTGCACTTCCATTCACTGATACCTACTTAATAAAAATTAGGAGCATAAAAGCAGAGGAGCTATGTCAAGGGCAATTTTTCCCCGAAACGTCCTCATATTTCTCTTCCTCCAAAAAGACACATAATCAAGAGAGGAATCAAATCTATCAGACTCCTAACCATACAACCATAATGGAATTTTCCAATATCTATTTCAGTTAGTGAACTAGTTTACGGCCTCTCAGAATAAGAATAATAAAATTTTACAGAAGAACATGATCAATAGTCAAATACATAATTAATGCTCTCTCTGTTTGAAAACAATGATCCACATCAACAAAATTTCATGTAACAACCTTAACTATATTCATACTTGTGAATAATGCTGCAGTTTATCAATTAAGCCCTTAATGATGACAATATATCCTTACAAATGTAATTTATAGACACACATACAAATACATAAGGAAAAAGAAAAAGGATGTTAGAGATATTAGATAAAATGACAAGACACCAACTCCTCATAGTTATCAAGACAAACCTACCATTTTTCTCAAAATTAATGCCAAGACACATGTTTCTGTCATTGCTTGTGCAGCTTCCTTGGGATGGCTCTTTATTTACTAGCTAGCAATACAAGATTCGTCTAGATTCAGGTTTCAATTTATAACTACACAAATTCACTGGCACTATTATCTTCATTAAGGAGCTATCAGGATCTATTATTCCAAATATAATAGTAGGAAAAGAGGATGGCTAGAACAATAGTAACTATGACAAGTACAAATCATCTTGGTTTACATCTTCTTAAGAAAAAAGCAAACAGGTAAAAGGAAATTATGGCTAAATTGTCTCATTAACGATTTGTGAAGTTCGGAACAAATATTTACGGATTCTGAAAATAATACTTAATTAGATGCATCTAGAAATAGAAGTGAAACACTAAACAAGAATAGAGGAAGTATTTTGTGGTATGAATGCATATAGAAATGCACAAAATTATAGTCTCCTTTCAGCACAAGAGGGAAGAGAGGAAAATGAAAAAAATAAAATAAAAGTAACTTGAAGGAGGAGGCGTAGAGGGAGTTTCAAAATGTGTTCCCCTCCCACACCCTTAAAAAAGCTGCAAATAAAATGATAATGCAAATAATTCAAAAATTTTAAAATAAGACAAGATATTGGATTTCATTATCATACCAAAGGATCTCAATTTAAAAAGAAAATTCTTAAACCAGATGGCTTAAATTTTTTTCTTTATTGACTCTTTGTGCGTCGAGAAACAATCACCAACAGTTGAGCCGAACGCACGAGGATGCAAAAATGTGAGATGGTCATAATTTAGAAAGAGTGAAGACAAATGGAAATTAAGTTTCAGAAGACTGCATTTGTAACAGGTCAACGGCTATGCAGTCATCTATCTCTACTGATATAAAACACCCAAGTCAAACAATTTAACAAAGCTAGAAGATATGGTTAGAGAAAATTTTGCAGACCTGTTCACACTTTCCTAGATTCTCCTTGTCACCAGTGTAGCCCTAAAAGATCAAGAGAGGGTAAATCACAATAAAAAAAGACAAATTCATAATGGTAAATGGATTCCTATCCTGGGTAAAAAATCAGTTCTGAATAGCTTAAAAATTCAATACTGAGTCTATGTATATGCTAAAGCTTCACCTTGAGAAGTTCCATTTCCTCTTTAGTTGGGCAAAACTTTATCAGATTTTCCACTTGATCTACATCTAATACTGTATCATCCATTGCTAGCACTGCAGCCTGAGAAAAATGATGTTGTACATGGTTGTAAACAAATAAATTGAAAGCATTTGATGAGAGAGAGAGAGGATCAGTTCAAAGAAAATCCAATTTCCTCTCCTATGCATCCACTAATTCAGTCAGATATAGCATGAAAATCCTAAGAATTAGCATACAACAAAATAATCTTCTGAAGAAGCCGAAGGTCCTAAGGAAACCACCTCTTTGGACATTTAAATGCCACCACAAGAAAAACAACATGACTAATCAAGTTAACTTCTTGTCCTGTTCATATATATTATGGGAAAACATGAACTTCCATATTCCAAGTTCACATCTATGTTGATGAAAATAGCATACACTTGCTCTGAGTTAAAAACACGAATAAATGCAAGAACATGACTATATCCAGCTTACCATCATATCAGAAAGTGGCATCTTGACTTTAGTGAGCATTATTTCAGTGTTGTTGGCCCTCCTCAAGTCAATCTACAATGTAATAAACAAAATTTGTTAGTGACGACATTGGAGAAGGGGTAAATAGTAATCACTGATGGTCATATAAACTTCCAAAAAAGTAATAAACATATTTTTTTTATGCATTTTGGCCTTTCCAGAAAGGTAGTATTACATTAATATTATGTCCCAAGAATATAGCAAAACATAAGAACATCAGGGATACAAATCACAAAGAATGTACCTAGTCCCAAGAGGAACCCTCCTAGTGGTTAGAACTCGAGTCTCAGGATGGGTGCGGATGAGATTTATGGGATTACAAGGATTACCTCCTATTTATATAATAAAAACTTCATTAATATCTTCAACTTGTATTTTTTTTTTTTTTTGGGGGTTCCAAGAACCATGAAGAGAACGATTAGAAAAGCCTTTTTCCCATGTAAACATAGAATATGTTTAAAATTACTAATTCTTCAATTTCTAAGAGTATGAATCTTGTTCATTCAGTCTAAGGTGATTCAAGTAAAGTACTACAAACACCAACAAAGAAACAAAGATGTATAGGGTTTATTCAAAAAACTGGAACTCAAGATTACCAAGTGGACTTTGTCAGGTTTTGATCCAGCAGATTTGCGTTGGCCTCCAGATTTACCCCCAGAATCAGCAGGTTTAGGAACAACAGCAGAGAAAAGAGTCTCAATCTCAGACACATCAAATTCAGGTGCACTAGGCAAAAGAAGGCAATGTTAGTGAATACAAATGGGAAACATATAATCCACAGAAACTTAGCATAAATATTTGGTCAGAATACATCACTTATAGAAGTGAACCATAGAAAAGAAAAAAAAGAAGTCAGTATAAGAAAATATAGTACATTTGAGGCTCTCCATATCTTTGCAATTCTTCCCATAAGCTTCCTTGTATTGCCCTTGTAACCTTGCTCCAGTGTAATGGCTTTAAGGAAGATCTCCGAGGTGCAGCAGCAGCTCCAGGACGCGATAGCCCACGCCCTCTTCCTCTCACATCGGCGGCTCTAGCACCCAATGGTGGAGGCGGAGGTGCACCACGAGGAGCTCCAGGTGGAGCTGGAGGGCCAGGAGCTCGACCTCCAGGAGGTGGCGGTGGAGGTGGTGCTCCACCTGGAGTAGGTGGAGGAGCCCCCCGCATAGGAGGTGGGGGCGGTGCAGGTGCCCCACGCATAGGAGGGGGGGGCGGTGCAGGTGCTCCACGCATAGGAGGTGGGGGTGGTGCTGGTGCTCCACGAGCAGGTGGAGGTGGTGGGGGTGGAGCTCCACGTGGGGGAGGAGGAGGAGGTGGTGCTCCACGCAAAGGGGGAGGGGGTGGAGGAGGGACTCCAAATTTTGGAGGTGGGGCACTAGACATTGATGGGGGAGGTGGAGGTGGAGGTGGAGGTGGAGGACCAGGCAGTGATGAGAGCAATGGAGGTGGAGATGGAGGGGGTGGAGGTGGAGGTGGGGCAGTGGACTTCAATGAGGGTGGTAGAGGTGGAGGAGGAGGAGCACCAAACCTAGGTGGGGGTGGTGGGGGTGTAGGTGGAGTTCCTTGAGAAAGAGATGGTGTTGGAGAAGCCCCATGATGAGAAGGCAGTGGTGGCGGAGGAGGTGGCAAAGCTCCATAATGAGAAGGTTGAAGTGAAGCTCCATGTCTAGTAGGTGGTGGTGGTGGTGGTGGTGGTGGTGGTCGTCGTGGGGGCAGGGGGGTAGTTGGAGCTCTAGTCATGGGAGGCGGAGGGGGAGGGGGCGGGGGCGATGGCACTCCTCGCATGAAAGATGGAGTCATAGCACCTGGAATTGGTGGAGGAGGGGGAGGAGGAGGAGGAACATTACCAAGTTTTGATGTGCTGATAAGTGTAGTAGCATGAGGAGATGAAGAACATGCTACAGAGGAGGCATCTACAGAATACCCAGATTTCCAAGGGGGTGGAGCTGGAGGAGGCATAACCAGTTCAGTAGTCTGCTTATTAGAAAACGGGGAGGGGGAGGGGGAGGGGGAGGAGGAGGCGGAGGAGGAGGCGGAGGAGGAGCTGCAAATGCAGATTGTGAAACCATACCAATATTCTGCATATTTGCCACTTTGTAAGGTGGATGGAGGGATGGAGGGGGAAGGGGAGGGGGGGGAGGGGGGGGAGGAGGAGGAGGTGATGCTGCAAGAGGCATTCTAGATGGAGGAGGAGGTGGTGGTGGTGGTGGGGATGGTATGTGCGGAGGTGGAAGTGGAATAGACACTGATTGCTGCAAACCAGTAGTTGATGTTGGAATTATTGGAGTGGTAGATATTTCTTTTGGAGAGTCTGCAGGCTTCAAAGGCTCAACCATCTGACTTTTTTGCTCAGATGAAACATCCTCTGGTATCACAGCTCCAATAGAGCCCTTACGATTCGAACCTGAATCAGATGTGATGCTAGAAAGTACAGGCGGTGCACTGTTATATCTTGATGGTGGGTAAGATACATGCATTGAATTGGTATAAGAGCCATTGTTAGGAGGGATCCACCGAGATATGATGTTTGGCTTTGCTTGTCTTGCAGGACCCTGAGGTTCCAGTTGGTCGTTCTTTGGTTTCAACAAAACAGAATCTAGAGCTGGTTTTGGGTCCAGCACAGCCTGTTTCTTTGAAGCAGACAATAGTTTCTCAGGTTTAGGTTGGGAAACGTCAGTTTTCAACCTCTGCTCAAACATCTTAGACTCTGACTTCTTCAATGGAATAGTATCATCTCTATTTCCCTTATCCTGCATCTCTTCTAATTTGTCAATCACATCTTCTATAACTTCCTTCGTTTCTCTATCTCTCAGCACATCAACAGTAAATACCACTGAGTCAATCTTCATGTCTCCATCATCAACTGCTATATCCTTCACAGTATTAATGTCAGAACTAATCTTATCTAATTTGTAATTCACATCATCCACTGCTATGTCCTTCACTGCATCTATACTAGAATAAACCTTTGTGTCTTGTTTGTGGTTCCCATCATCTGACGCACAATCTTGAAATGTTGGAGGATCCACATCCTCCCTCCAGACATCTTTCTGATCTGGCTTGCTATGAGGGACTATCAGACTGCTCTCATCCACCTTTCCTTCCACTGCATCAACTGCATTGCTGAAGATCTCTTCAACCTCAAAAAATTCCTCTGGTGAAGCACTTTCTATCTCATTCCCATCATCACTTGCTACCACTCTGGTGAGACCAGGTACAACAGCATCAGGATCCGAAAAAAGTACCTGATAAAGATATAAGTATGATTCAACTCCTACAGCTTCAGAAAAGAAAAAATTCACAGAATAAATATTTTTAGCATACCTCTGCTGTGAAGTCCTTTGGAAATTGATCCTTGGCATCCCACAACACATCAATCTCATCACGGTATAACATCAAAACATTTGCACGAACAAACGCTGTGTTAAACATAACTCTGAAGATCATCTCTTCGCATACCAAATCTTCATCCAAATGAATGCACTCAAGCACAATATCCCCTTGAATACGGCAATGAATATCTATTTTCACCATTGCACACTCTTCCTGCAGAAAAACCTTATTAGAACATCCCAAATTTTGGTTATTTTATCTTTTCAGGTTCATTCATGAGAGTAAGGCGTCACCTTTAGGAAGTGACGAATTTGTTTTTTTGTCTTTGAAGTTGAAAACAGAAGCTTGGAACTTCTATTGGCTGGTGTTTCAGGGTCCTGGCCATAAACACGTACAGCTGGCCTGCAACCTTTTCCCCCTTCAAAGAGGGGAAGAACTCTAAGAATTAGGTGATCCAAAAATAGTGGTGTATCTGAGGGAGGCCAATCAGAACCCAAATTTCTTCTTGAAATATACTGAAGATATCTCAACTGGGATGGCTGTGGATTCAAAGGAGAAAGAAGTTGGAGAAGGTCCCGAGGAGCTTGCTTGTAGATCATTTCAAGAGTCTTCTGCTCACCAGTGTACTGTTTGCGATATAACAGAAGACCAGAAAGCATGAAAGCGAGTATGGGCCATCCTCCTCTTTCACAGTGCATCAGAAGCACATTCTGCTGCCCTTCCAAAGACAACCAGCTTTCACTCGAGCGAAGGAAGTGATGAATCATTTCAAGCGGAAGCAGAGGGCATCCCTCATATTGCCGTGGGTAATCCATAACAGTCATATCATACTGAGTTAAAATATCTGAAATTTGGCTCCGCTTCTCCCCTTCTCTGAAATTAAACACCATGAAAGAAGCATCTGGAAAATGGTCTTGTAGCTGTGCCACAATGCCACCCATATACACCTTGTACTCATCTTCTTCCAACACATCCGTGGAGAAGCAGCAGTCAAATACTGCAAAACCACCAACCCGAAAGTTGAATCAAATAAGTAATTATTAACCAAATGCCTCCAAAAAAGTAAACATAATGTCGCAAGTTCCTAACTGTAAACTACAAAGTTTATTACAAATGCTCACAGAAAGAGAAAAGCAAATTAGAGTTCCAAACAAAAACATCGAAACCAAAAATGGTATGAAACAATTTTATGAATCCATAAGGGATAGATAGCATATCAGTTTCTAAGGCCCAACTGATTTTGTTACAAACTTCGCTGCTGCGCTGTTTCAGCTCACCGCTCCAACAACCATGAAAACAAACAAACTAAAATTCCATAGAGTTCCTTAATTGTAATAAATTAACCCAAAATAAACCAAAACAGCCCTAAAAATAAGGAAAGTTAGCAGTGCATTGTCGGAAAATTTTTTAAAAAAATCGAGCTAAGAAATTAAAGACGAACATTCCTAGAAAAAATCAGAGAACTAAATAAAAATCGTCACCATTTGCATTTCTCTTTGTAGAGTAGAATGAAGCTGGTTGCCACAACTTAAAGCTTAATCGAACAATAACAAACTAAGACGTAAATGAATAATAAGAGGGAAGCATATGTTACCGTAGACACGTTCTGAGATCTCCAGAAGCCGATCCGGCGGCTTCCGGTAAAACAAGCGTCTGAACAGCGCCATCTGATGGCGCTGTTACTCCCCTGATCGGATCCAAAACCCTTTTCTTTCAATCGCCACCAATCAGCTAAAATTCCAATTTGATTCTCCTCTATTTTAAAAAAATTACCACAGATCCCCGATTCAGATTCTCGAGTTCAATACTTACTTCGGTTACTCGTCGATAATTGAACCAACTCCGACGTTAAACCAGCACAATTTTCCGTCAAAACCCTCTCCAAAGCCCACGAATTGATTCCAAAAAAGAAGAACAAAGCTTTGTTATCAAAGAATTATACAAAGAAATCCAGTTCCTTCCCCGAATTGAAAAATCAATAGCTATATTAGAGTAAATTAGAGAGGCAAAAAGACGAAAGAATGCTAGAGGGAAAAATAAGGTAAAGTTTGGTGCAGAGAATAAAAATATATTAAAATTAATCAAATTAAAGAAGGAAAAAAAAAAGTAACAGACAAGTGACAGTAGGTGATGAAGAAGGTGGGGATTATGATGAAAAAAGATTAATGAAAAAAAAAGGGGGGGAAATTATCAGATTACAGAATGGAGAGCCGTAATAAAATTTTAGATTTCTCTTTCTTTTCTTAAGCAAATCAGATGATGAAATAGAAAAAGGGTAGACTGGAAGGGAAAAATACCCTTTGGACAGTTGGACCCGGGTTTTTTTTTTTGTGTGTGTATCTTTGTTGTTTGTTTACTTACGTGTACGCCACGTGGTCATCATTTAAAGTGAGTATTAACTTTAATTACGGCGAGTGATTAAGATTTTAACGGCGGGTTAAATTAAATTTTACTAAGTTTAGTTAAATTTTTAGACAAAGACATGACGGGAAAGTGAGACAACGATTGTACATGTATGAATGAAAGCTGGAGTAACGCCTTTCTAAAAGTAAAAGCCGCGCAAAAATTGCTTTTTTAGATTGTTTTTCTAAATATTTTCATTTTTGATATTTATTAGACATATTTTTTTGTCTATATTGTAAGATTTTAATCTTATGTATAACTATTTTTTTATAAAAAATTAAATATAATACTGTAAAATATAATTTTATATTTGATTTATTCGAATAACATAAATGTTCATTTTTATGCATTAAAGTTTTAAAAAAGAATGTTGGATTTTTTTATGTCAACTATTTTTATATTTTTATATGTTGATCGTTGTTCATAATTCTAAATTTATTTATAGAAGCTTTTTAGATTTTAAATGAAAAAAATAATTTTTAAATAATATAGTCTAAATTTTTAAATATATCCTCTCTTTTTTTAATTATTTTTCATCTTTAAGCCATCAAGAATTATCTAGAGCTTTTTCTTGTTTGGTAAAACACTAAAATTTGATGGATAAATATCAAAAGGTGTGTAATTTATTTTCACCAACAAAAAAAAAAAGTGTGTAACTTATCATTTTTATTTTTGAATCTTAAACTTAATTTTAAAAATAAAAAATCAACTTAATCACTTTCTAATAATAAATAATAATCGAAAAATTCTATTAAAAATTATAAAATAATCAAAAATTGAAATAATTATATTCGTTGCGATGGTTAAGCCAATTAACTTGAAATATATTAGAAATCATGTTATATGTGTATGTGCGAAAATCACGATTTTAGAATATAAATATATGTTTAAAAGTAATATATGATAAATAATGAAATGTATGGTTTGAAACTAATTAATCATAATAATACATAAAATATGTACAATATTAAAATAAAAATTAAATTAAATTGTGAGAAATAAAATTTAAACAAATAAATTAATTAGATAAATTATACTAATTGCACTACAATTGTTTATCATTATTTTGTCAACAATCGTGAGTTAATGTCAGTTGGCTTGTGACACTAACTCAATTAACAACATTATTAATACTATAAATCCTATTACATGTGTGTACGTGTGGAAACTATAAGTATAGAACACAAATGTATGTTTAAAAATAGTATATAATAAATAATGAAATATATGTCTTAAAACTAATTAATAACAACACATGAAATATGTACGATATTAAAAATTAAAAAAAAAAGAGGCTAAATTATTTATCACTATGTTGTCATTGATCTTGAGTTTGTGCCAAGTTAACTTGTGACATCAACTCAATCAAATATATTATTAATACATACAAATTATGGAAGTAATAAAGTGTGCATAAATGTATAAAAATATCAAAATAAAATTTTAATCGAATAATATTACTTATTCTAATTATGGAAGGACGTTTCTGTAACTTCCTAATTGAGTTGGTGACCCATAACTCCTTCCCAACCCATAAATAGGAGGATAATGCGCTTCAACGCACTCAAACATACATTCCCCTGCATTGGCAATAATGCTCATGCCAATTGAGTCAATAACTAATTTTTTTTTTTAAAATCACATGGTATAACACTATTAAAATATCAATTAATTTGAACTCTTTTGATTGGCTTGGTAGTTAAGAATTGTTCACTTAGCAATAGTAGGTCCTTATTTTGGCAGTTCATTTTGAATGTAATGTGTGGATATGTGAGTGTGTAAGTAATAACCATTTAATTATATATTACCGAAAAAATATCAGTTAATTTTATATTTTCATTTATACGTAAAATATTTATAAGAAATCAATTAATTTAATAGGTTGAATTATTAATTACATAAATCAAATCACCTATGGAATTAATATATCTAAATACACCATGTCAACCAAAATTAAAATTAATTAAACTCAATATACCAAATCATACGGATTAATTTAATAAAATATTGTTAGTTCATAATTATCAATCACTGTCGCAGCAATAGAGTAATTAAGATTATTTCACTTAAAAAGGTTATGCCAAAAATAAACACAATATAAATCACTCCTCCTATTCGCGAATAGTTTTAGATAGAGTGTTTATCTAAACTTTAATTTTATCTACTTCTACATTCTAATTCATCTTAGCTAGTATATTTATTATTTTATTAATATTGTTAATATATACTCTAATTAATTTTTATTTCTAAAATATTATTCGAAAAAAAATCGGCCCATGATCTCGTTTCAATTTTTTTTTTTGGTCAAAATTTCACACCTCAATTCATGCCAAAATTTTACATTAAATTAAATTTATCCCGTAAACAATAATTGAAACTAATTTGACCTAAAGTTTAAAAAAATAAAGGAAATAAATAGTGGTGGAGTTAATTAATTTTTTTTTAACATTAATCTCATTATATGTTATTATTATATTTTTTATTTTTTATACAATGTTGAGAACTACTCATAATTTCTTCTCAGCGATTAAATAAAAAGATAATGTGTTTCACAGCACTCGAATGCACATAGTCCTATATTGATAATAATATCGATATTAATTGAATTAAGATTTAATCTGGATCTAATTAAATTTAATAAGGCACAAAAACTAGAAAGTCACCAACAGCCTTCCCAAAAGATTGATTGACTGGTTATTAAAAACCATTCCAATATTTCTTTACCAACTTATTATGAAACCAACAGTTTCCAATAAATGATACGTTTTGTTTAATAAATTTAAAATTATGATTTCTCCTTATCATAACAGTTGAATTAGCATGTGGCTTTAGTTGAGATTTATTTTGATATAAATTTAAAAAAAAATTAATTATTGAATAATTTTATTCTTCTTTAAATATGCACATATTTCAATTATCAACTTTTTGTATTATGTATTAATTAGCTTTAACTATAATATTTTATTGAATAGATATTATTTTTATTTATTAATTAATATTATACTTGTATTTTTAGTAAGAAAAAAAAACCGTATTTATGGGATCACTGCACTTTATTTGAGTCTAAAGTTTTACTTGCGTTGCTTTCTTGTCTAACCTGCCTTCATATTTCGGCATGAATAATTATGGTGATTATAATAAAATAAAATTTAATTTTATAGAAGGCTTAAATAGAAAATTAGTCCCTAAATTATACCATAATTTTCATTTAAGTACTTAAATTTTTTAAATCAAAATTTAGACTTAAACTTTAATTCCGTTAACTTAACCAAACATTTTGTGATATATAATACTTTTAATTAAATAAAAAATTCAATTCAATATTAAATAAAAACTAAATTAAATTAAAATATTGTTTCATATTACATTTGTCTGTCCTCCCTCGTCTTCATCTTCCTTTTCAACCATCAATCCGCCTCTTTAAAGTTAATATTATATTTTTTTCATCTTCTTCTTCCCCACTTCTCTCGGCATGTTCAACATTTCATCATCTGTCACAAACTCGTCCTCCTTCACAACAAGACTCTGCTCTAACCAGTTTGAAATTCAGGCCCCAAAACTCCTCTAATAATCTTATTCACTGTCCTCAGCTCTAGATTTTCCACATAAACAAAGACTGCCATGATTACTCGTTTTTCTGTTTTCCTTACACTCTCGGCGTTTTGCATGAGTAATGAATTTGAAAAGGAGACTGGAAGATTCTGCAGGAGTTTAGAAAAAAAAAATTGAAGGAATGAGTTGAGAATTGAACGTGATACATGGTGAGGAAGTAGAAGATGAAGTGAGGAGAGAGAGATAAAATATTAAATAATAATTAATTTATCTTTAAATTATATTAAATGTAAAAGATTTTATTTAATTAAATTACCACATGTAATGATATGGTTGGTTGAGAGAATTTTCTAAAAAATAAAAATTAGACTAAAAGTGATAACGGAATAAAAATTTAAATACTTTTAATAATAAAAAAGTTTAAATACTTAAGTGATTAAAGTGACATAGTTTGAGGGTTAATTTTTTGTTTAGACCTTTATAAAATAATTTAATTTAATTACAAGAATTATAAATGCAACACACGGATTATCGTGTTGTTTTATTTTAATTTTTGATAGGCTTTGTCGGTTTATAATTGGCGGCATCATTGCTTACGTGGCCATGTTAGGTCAAAGTAATCCCACGGAAATTCGCTGCGTCTTAGCCTATTTAACGTCTCTGCTCAAAACCAATTAGACCATGACAAGCTCCATGAACAGGGTATTAATGTTTGAGTCACCCGTTCCACATTTGTTTTTCTGTAAGCCGAGAAGCATATGAAAATTCCTTCGAATATTTGGCACTGTACAGCGTTGAATGATCAACGTCCATTTATTGAAAAATAAATTTAGTCAAGCACATGGACGGTGATGAGTGGATCTTATAACGTGGAAATGAAGCTTTTAAAAGGTTGAATGTAGAGTAACATAGTAATTCACTTGAGTTTGCAATAAAAATTGAAAATCAGTAGTGAGGATGAGATTAAATAGGAGAGTAATAAAATAAAAATTAATGATATAATTGCATTTGAATTTAAACGTAATTGTGAGAATAAAAAAGTTAAGGGCTTCAAATTTATATATATAATAATAATTTATTTTGTAATATATTTGAAAATAAATAATAAAATATATTTATATTAAATAAGGATAAATACATTAAAATCATGTTATATAAAATATCAATTAAAATGGAGGGGTAAAATGAGAATTGTACCCATGATGGGATGTTAAGTTTGAAAAATTGAACTCATAATTACACAAAAATAATTGAAATTTGTTGTAGCCTGAGATATTTGAAGCTTGTGTGATGAAAAATTAAAGAGTAAAAAAATATTTAAATAGCGCACTAATTGCTTGCGTTGTAAATAAAGAAAAATAGCCTAAAAATTGCAACCGCATATTTGAGGTTTTAATGCATCTAAAAGAGAAGTGATTCAGTCGATATTATTCATCAAAATTTACGTTTTCTTTTATAAAGTTTAAGTTTATATTTTACTTAAAGTTAGAATTCAACTTTGAGTTTAAATGCAAAAGTTTGAATATTAAAATAACAATAAAAATAGAGATGAACTCACAATATTTAAGCATTTAAATTTCGTTTCGAGATACTTCAACATAAATTCATTTTAAATTTTTTTAACTAAATTCAAATAAGCATTTTGTTTACGCCCACTTAAGATCAATTTATATTTAATAATATTTTTACGAAAATTTGAAATTTAAACTAATAGCTGTTTGTTTTTTTTTTTATTATCTAATTCTTAAGTAACTAAAAATTGTTTTAAAGTGGATCATTTACTTTCAATAACGTCCTTTTCGGCCCTAGAATAACAATAAAGTTTCTCTTTACTATAACTCTTTGAAAGAAACCTTACCGAAAAGCAATTATCCAATAATAATTTTATTTTTACTCAAATTTTAAAATTCTAAGCTTATGTGGCATTATTTCATATAAGTTATAATTTATAATTAAATTAATTTTTGTTGCTTATCGTGACATGATTTTAAGCTTGAAATGTCATTTAAATATCCAAAATAAACTTTAAAAAATTAAATTTAAATAGAAAAAAAGTTTTATTAATAAATATGAATTCGGAAAATTCATAAATTTAGATTTTGTTTGGTAGAACAATGAAAATGTAGATTAAAATATATAAATATAATGACTAGAGAACTTTATAATTTTAAATTGGAGAAAACGGATGCTTGGTTGGACAGATTGTGATCCACGTGGCAAGTTCTCATACACCAGTGGAGAAATGAGAATAAAAGGTCAATATAATGGACGGTGAGATGGTGATTGTGATAAGTATGGCTCACTGGAAGTTGTAGTATCAACTCCATGCATGCCACGTGCGAATTGGGAATCATTCATTTGTTTGTTGAAGTAATTATGTTAACCTCAATCATCACCCTTTTTATTTAATGCTTGTTATTAATGAATGTAAGTTTTCTTTTTAACGATGCTGAGAACTAATATTTAAAAATAATAATCTTTTTTATTTATTTATATATTTGATATATTACCAACAAACACATTTAATTTACAAATTAAGTTAAAAAAAAGAAAGAGGAAAAAGGCTATTTTTAAAGAAAAATTAGGAAAATAAATCAATTTTAGAGAGAGAATATGAAAACGCAACCAGCAGGTCGCGTTTTCAGTTACCTCAGCCTGAAAGCACGTCCTACCTTTTTGACATATTAACTTCTATGGTTAGATGATTAAAAATAAAAACACTAATTAAAAATTAAAGAAGAACTTGAAACAACATGAAATTAAAAAATATAAATATGTTTTGGAGAGAAATCGAACCTGAAACTCAAAGATAAAATCACTATTATTTAACCATCTAACCAAAGAAGCTAATATATTAAATTAGTATTTAAAAACAAAAGCAAAGCTTGAAATAAAAATACAAGCATGAGTAGGATAAGAATTGAACTCAAGACTTAAGAACAAAACTACTAGTATTTAACCATTTGACCAAAACAACTAATATATTAAAAGACTAAAAAAAGGGCATCATGTAAGACAGATTTTTTGTTTCTCTCTAAAATCGGTCTATTCCCTAAATATTGAAAAAAAAGATACATTTCCCTAAATATTTTTTAAAATAATCATTTCCTCTTAAAAAGTATCGTTTTTAAAAAATTAAAAACTAATATACATGGTTTCTTAAGCTGTTTAGTGGAATTGAAAGTATTAAATAATAAGATTTTATATATTATTTGTAATAATGTTAATTAAATGCGATAGCTAACATTTTATTTATTATTCCTTTTTACAAATTTTGTTACTTTTTATGTAGTATGTGAAAAATATTCCTATATATAAAATATTGATAGTATTTTCACATTATACTTAATATTTGATACACCGTTAGTGTATGAGTTTTGTGCATCATCTTAAAATAATAATATGACACATCGTCGTTAAGTAAAATAAAAAATTATGGAAGACTTATAAAAAAAATACTAGTAATTTATATAATTATTATAAATAAATACTATCTCTTGGGTTTAGAGCTAAGATCTCGAATTCAAAGTTTAGTGTTTAGGGTTTGAGCTATCAAGTTTATAATTTAGGTTTATTAGTATTTGTTTATAATAATAATAGTTAATTATTATTTAATTATATTCTAATAAAGTTATTAATATTTATTTATAAAATTTTACTTTATTCATTGATGAAGTATCATATTATTATTGATGATATATGAGCCTGTATATATATATGTATTAAAATTTTTATTGATATAATATTAAAAAAAAATTACTCATAAATTTTCTCTAATCATTAAATAAAAAGGTAAAGCATGCTTAAGCTATATATTTTTGCATTAATAATAATATAGATATCAACCGATTAAAGTTGGAAGTGCAACCATTACAGCTGTACAAAGTTAGATTAAAAAATTTAAAAATAAAACAAAATCTTCATTAATCCCCACATATTCCTCCCTAATAAAGTAATGAGCTTTTATAATAATAATGAAAAAGACACATTGGCCCGTTTGTCAGCCCCTTTTCCACTCTTATCACTGCACTGATCATGGAAAATCCCTACCATGCCATTTCCAAAAACACCCTCACCCCATGCCTCAATTTTTCATTTCTGAGTCGATTTTAATTTCAATCCCTGAAATTTTTATTATTCATTCAATAGATTTACTCATTTCACATTTCAAAAGAAATTCGACAAAGTATATACATAGTTAATATATTAAACTAAAATATGTAACATAAAAGTCTCGATTTGTATGAAGTGCTGGTTAAATATTCACCCGTTTGACATTAATTTAAACTTTGTAATCTAATCCCAACATTCTATAAAAAAACAAGAATAATTTGATTTTTTGATAGACTTAAAGTTAGTTATGGAGAAAGAGGACACCCTACTAATAAACCATAATTCAATAATTTTACTTTGATTAAATAATTTAATCTATGTATAAAATATTTATACATGAAATTGAAAAAATAATCATATGATACAATAAGAGAATATATATATATATCTCATGATATCAACGTATTAATATATAAAAACATGTATAAAATGAGTTTTTAACCCATTAAAATTTACATAAATATAATCAGATACAATACAATATACAGATTTGTTGCCCCAGTTGGAGGCCGAAGCTTTTATGAAATAAGATCGACCCAACTCATATTTATTAATAAATATTACCACCCAAATGCCTTAATGAAACATAAGGTTGTGCACGTGGGATTCTGGCTTTTAAGCAAAGGCCAAACCCTGTGGTTCACATCATTTCTTCATAAGGGGACATTGCTTTGGGATACTTACTATTTAGATAGTAGAATGATTTCACAATTTGCATGTGTCATGATTAAATCTCTCATATGTATTTAATTATATTTATTGTTGAGGTGTGTTATCTTTGTATATTAGGTAGGCTAGGCTTTATATAGTTGGGTTTATCTTATGGGCCTTTATAACCCTAAATAAAGATTTTTTTTTTTGTTTTTTATCATCATTTGTTACTATTATTGTATTTTTTTATTATCAAATCTATATTTAGAAAATATGGGCCCGAGGACCTTATCCTCTAAAAGCAATTATATTCAATTCGGCTCAATTTTTATTTTTTAAAATATGTATATTGTAATAAAAGAGGTCATTATCCCAGACCGCAAATGATGAAAACAACCAAATCAGAGAACTCTTGTTGGCCAAGTCATTGCCACAAAGTTCGAGTTCTCTACATGATCATGGTTACATACCTTGTTTGCCGTATAACTTGAGCACCAAGGCATCAACAACTAGTTCGATAGAAGAAATGGAAATGGAAATGACATCTCATTAGATTGAAGAATAATCAAGGTTCGAAATTACATGTATGATAACTGGGTCCAATGATTTTGGGGAGACTCAATTTCGGTTCATTCTTATCAAATGAAAATGCTTTCAGCACCCTGCAAATTGATCACATATGCAGAATCCAAAACATGTAGTTTAAAATCTTCCCAAGACCCCTACATCAAAGTATAGCCCTTGCTTGCTATATAGATTCTTTATCGAGGGGCAATTTGCATGCAGCCAAGTTGTCTTTCGACTTGTACTGTCCAAGCATTTCAGCAATAGTTCTGCAACGACACTGATTCCCAGGCCGGATTACATCCCCATAAACAGCCATTTCGATAATGTCAAGCTCCTTATCTACCAAGTAGCAAAAATTAAATTTCAGTAGAGGTAAATACTTCAAAACTAAACACAAAACCACTGTGTGACAAATAGGTTATTCCAAGAAGATTTTCAATAGAAACAAAGGATGAGATGTTCAGAACTCAAGACAAACTGGATTGGTGAGCAAGAATGAGGTCCTACTTGGCTTGGATCAAAATATACTAACTAGTCCAATCAACGCTAAAGATCAACACTGTAAAACATGAAGGCATGAAGCGGCAACTACCATTAACCATTAATAGCAACCTATGGGAGGGGTCTAACTTTTTATCATCACAACCACAAATACTGCATATTAATGGTTCGCTGGGTAATATGTTTCTTGAGTACTAAGACAGTTACGCATCCTTTGTGGTTCAAATAACAATTCCAGTCTTTTAAAACGTGTTAATGTATTTTCATCCATGTTACTCGAACTTAGGTGTCAGTACAAGATACAAGTATAAACCAAGCATGTTCATTTTTTTTTCCCTAAGTTTTCCATGTATTTGGAGGATACTTGGAAGATCTTATCCCCATACCCAATGTATGAATGTGCACCTGAAACGATTACTCCAAGAAAAATGGAGAGTCAGAGTATCATAGATTTTAATGGCATGCCGGTTGACTTTACCTAGAACAAATTGATGGAACAAAAGATTCAACTATTAAATCTCTACTTATTTCGAGATATAGATACCTATCTCGTAATACTAGGACGAAAGATCTAGGGCAATATAAGTAGTCACATAGCAAAACCATGATAGTATTAACAAGCAATCTAGGGGGATATGCAAGTAGTCACATAGCAAAACCTTTAGTTTAAACTGAAAAGAGAAGAGAGTTAGGGTATACATACCAGTAAACTGGACCTCACAAGAATAACCTTTCAATCCGGTAGTATCCAGATCTTCTTTGTTTGATTTAAACCTATTCACCCTAGTCTGAAGGATTTGACAATTTTCAGCCGTGGATTCTCCACCTATATGACACAACCACAACCCAAGCAACTGTAAATCGCACAGATAAATGATAGCTGCACTTGAAACATTCACTTACTTGCATTCAAATGAATCTCTTTAAAGCAAAAAGAATAGCTACGTTTATAAAATTTTCCAAGTGCTTGACTGTTTGTTCAGAATTTTTTTTTTTTTTTAACTCAAATTAGCTACATGATCAGATAAGTCTCACTTCACCACACTTTGCATTGATTTCCTTTTCCTCGGGCAATTAAACAAAGCATCAAATCAAATAAAAATCCCTTTATCAGTAAATTAAGCTCAAATTAACGCTGCCCACACTAAACCCATTTCAAAATCAGCTAAAATTAAAATCCCAAGAAAGAAAATTGAAAAAACAGAGCAAGGAGCAGGGAATTGGTGAAAAAGTGGATGAGTTGATGAGAAATAGACCTTTGGAGAAAGGAACGATGTGGTCGTACTCGAAACAGAGGCAACCTTGGCAGTTACAGAAACGCTTGCAGACGATGTTACCGGCAGCGTCTTTGCGCCATCGCTCGGGATGACGACCGGGAACAGTTTCAGCATTGGCCCAGCACTTGCTCTTTGCCTTTGAATCGAAGAATCTTGGCCTCTCTTCCTCACCATTGCTACTGCGAGAACGACGAGGTGAAGGCGAAGAACTCATCCTTCCACCGGAGTGTCACTTCTATGCCGTTTCGGTTTCTCTCCCTTAAGCTCACTATGGACTGAAATTACTTGCGAAATTCACGTTTGGGAAAAACAAGGTTAATTATTGTATCTTCTTATGAAAAGGGATAAAAAAGAATACACCAATAAATATAAAATATTTCAAAAGAAAAAAAAAATCACCAACAAAAATTCTATTGACTGCAGCCTCTTGAAGAAAATGTCTAGTCCACGATGCAAATTCAACTTATTATATCATGTGTTGAGAGTTGGTAACGGTAGAGAGAAATGAACGGTTTTAGAGGAGGTTTTGTAGAATTTCTGTTAGTGTTGGGGTCTTTTTAGGCAATGGATTTGACTTGGGGTCATTTCACACTTTTACCTACATACCATTAGTAGTTGTATGAACATAATTCAATCTCATTTCACAACTTATTATTTTAATATAAATTAGTGGGGCTCCTTTTTCGCAACATAATTAAAGTTGTTCATGTATCGATTCATTGGCACAATTCGAGTATTGTCTGAAAAATAGGAGTTTAGATAAAAATATAAACTTAAAAAATAGACTTAAGCAAAAAGATAAGTTTGTTTAAAAAACGAATCAAATCTTGAGCAATGTTTTTTGCTCGAGTCCAACCTGGCCCAACATGAATTGTCAATAAAAAAAAATTATTGCTGTTGTTTTGCTACCATTTCACTATTGTATTAGCTGTTATTGAATTATTAATGTTTGAATATCACATCACACTTATTTTGTTATTAATTTTACTACTATTTTAAAGACATTTACTTATAAAATTACACTTATTTTAATATTATTTAAGTATAAATTTTTTTTAATTTATTTTCATTTGGTGTATAATATTTTTTAAGTTTTTATATAAAAACATAAAATTAATAAAAATAATATGAGTCAAGACCAAATTTTCACATTTTTATCTGGACTTGCCCAAACCTCGCAATCAGGCCTAAAATATGGCCTCGATTTGGCATACAATCAACACTTGCTATGTCCATGTCTGTATGAAAACAATTTCTTTTTACCTATCAAAACAATCAAAATTGATAAAAAAAAATTCAAAGGTTGGGTTCCAATTATAATTTAACAAGAATATAGCTATTTTATTTAAATATAATATATAAAAAACTTCAAATATATATATATTTTTTTACTAGTGCATATTAACTATCACATTAAGCCATCCTGAGGTCGAAATTCCAAAGTTGTCAAAACCAAGACCCGGCACTATTTCGATTCAGTTATACTTAATTATATAAAGAAGTAAAAAAAATGTATATACAAATCAATTGATGTGTAGGTCAAACATGGTCATAGGATAAATGACAGAAAAATCAAAATCTAAAACGAATTATTAAAATATCAGACATATATATAATCTAATAATAAGTCGAAACACGATTACACCACTGGAAAAAATAACACGTCCATGAAACTAACCATGTCTTGCACGTGCCATTTGGGAGCAGAGAAAGGTTCCTAATAATAATAATAGAACAGCCATGGAAATTGAGCATTTTATACTTGTCCAATATCTTGGACAGTGCAAAGTCATTAATAAGCTCTTATAAGAACCATTTCCATTTATATCTCAAAGCCACTACTTTGGACCAATGTCCTTGAGAGCACAGATCTGTTCTTCACCCATTGCCGACATTACAGACACAACTAGGTCTTTCCCCTCAGCAAAACCGTCCTTTATCTGCATTCATCATACAATAAAAGATGACTATATTGTTTGGCAGCAATTTCTTACCAGGGATGCGTAGAGACTCAATGCTAATGGGTATCAACTATGTCATCTGGACTCTTTTTCATTTTTCTTAAAAAGTACTTGCTTCATTCATTACATATTCAAATGAGTATGGGAATATGATATTCCAGAAACAAAACTGAGCATACTCGTACTCAACACTCAAGTCAAATACCATGAGAAAGCACACGAAGATTACAAACACAAACCGAAAAAATTGGTCAAAACCGACTTGACTGACATTATTCAGTTGATTTGATTCCTATTTACGTCAGTTGCAAAAATCGGCTTAAATATGTTAATAAGAAATTATATATTCATAATATTATAAATGAACTTAGAATATTGTTAATAATAGTATATATGATATGAATTAGAAAATGGTACGTTATTTTTGACTTATCCTCATAACTTCGGTTGGTTGTCAGTTAATTTCAAGTGGAGGTCGGTTAAGTAGAATTTCAATTTTTTGAATGAAACAGACTATATTCATCCATGAGAATACGAAATCCAATCAGGATGTACCAGTCAATAGGCTGGGAAATCAAACGAAGAGGGTGTAAAATCAATAAAAATAACATGAAACTTGCTCTCTCACCATAACTCCTGCAAATCAATAAAACATAGACCTCTCTCATGAACAACTGCCACCTGCCTTCTTCTAATAGAAGGGAAAAAAGAAAGAAAAAGAAGAAAACGTGTAAAGTGTGATACCATTAAAATAGACCTGGCAGTGCTGGACATAGCACAAGGAAAATAACTAAAGCATGATACGGAACACAACACAACTTGCCAGATCTACAGCAGAACCCCTTGATGCAACGGTGATGGGGTCAAAGCACAATATAATACAAGTAACTTAAATAACTTCCAAGGATACTCGATATTCAATTACCTGTTTCAACAAGTTGTCATCAGTTGGAAGCCTCAAATCATCCTTGGTGTCTCCACTGTCAGTCAGCAAACTCACCTGAAATATTCAACTAGTTAGGAAAAAAATGAACACAAACGAACATAGATCCAAAAGAAAGAAGCAAATTAACTTACAAATCCGTCCTCAGAAATGTCAATCAACTGGTAATCAGTACGATTGACATGTGGAACCTGTTAAAACAGAAGCAAGTAAAATTCATTCATGACATCAATTGCAATTACATGAAAGATTCTTAGTAAAAAAACAAGAACCGTTTATGAAGTGTGCCATTATTTCGTACATCACAGTTGTGGGAAGATGGAACAATATCTTCCAGTTTCTTGCCAGTGAAGATGTCGATTCCAACAAAGTGACACTTAGCATGACCATGCTTCCCAGTCTTGGAGGTAGAAACTTCAACAACCTGGCACACACCATAGAACAAGAACAATGTTAGCTAAAGTTGCAAATAATAATAAACAGAAACTTAATAAGGAACTATGTTTCACAAATCAGAAGGCGCCCCATCAACCATCAATTTATTACATTCCAATAAATATCGCTGTACTTTTATGTTAGTCGGACTAACGGTAGTGTCTGATATAAGTATCTATCCATCGCAGATAGGCTCGACTTTTTCTTAAAAAAATTTGCCATATATTCTTAACATACACTCATGTACATATCCCAATATGTGTTATAGATACCTCTGTTGCTCTGGCTCTTTATTTTTCTTCAAGTATCCATGTCCAATACTCGTGTTTATAAAAAGCATATGACACTCCAAAGACCCTCAAAATACATTGAAAGACCTTAGAAAATTAAGCAAACCTATATTGAACCTATACTCTTATACAACACGAACCTGAGTTCATGTTACATAGGCAGATACTTCAGAAAAAATGGGAAAAAATCCGGGAAACATAGATTATTTGAGCTTGCTCATGATCAGAAAATTGATTTAAAATTATTCTTCAAAGGCTCGAAGTGGTTAGATTTTATTGCTTTTTTTTTTTTTTTTTAATTTGCTTTTGCTTCAGCAAAAGTAACTATCAAGCTAAAGAAAGTACTAAATTGTAAAGTCCTATTCGATTTTAATTCTTTAAAATTTTCAACAAAGATCAACTGCTTTCCATATGCAAAAATCACATTCACTACCATAAATTTAAAAAATAATAGTAAAAAAATTAAAGCAAGTAGGAAAAGTAAAAAAAAAAAAAAAAAAAAAAAAAACATAAGGATTTAATAACCCAACTATACAAATTAATTAATTAATTAAAAGGGGGAACAGATCAGAACCATCAAATCTCAACTAGAAATGAAAAAAGTAAAGCAAAAGGATAAAACGGAGTTCACTTGCTGGTTATATCAAACAGATCTTTCAGAATAAATGATGGAAAAGAGGGGACCTTGCATGGGCGGTTTTTTATGACGATATAGCCGTTCTTGCGGATAGTACCGGCCTGCTGAGGATAGGTTTTAGAGGCGCCGGCGTCGGCCTTGGATTCGAAATGGTGCTCCTCGTCCGACATCTCCGGGTTTCAAGATATTTTTTTGTTCTTTCAAGTTTTTAGCGGCGATGACTGATTGTTGATGGATGGATAGATTATTGCGCCGCTGCTGACGTTCCTTTTTTTGCCTTTAATTGGGCTGGGCTTGATTCACCCATCTCTATCTACTTTTTACACATTTTAATTATTATTTTAGCAAAATATTAACTTTTATGTATTTATAGAATTTTTACAATTTTTTAGTAAATAACTTTGCACTTATATGATTTGTTTTGAAATTTTTTATTTTTAAAATTTTTTAACATACAAAATTTAAATATTCATCCAATATTTTCTTTACACTAATGATTCGAATTCAAATTATTCTTGGAGAAAGAGAACACTTAACTAATAGATCAAAAGTTGGGTTCAACCAAACTTTTAGTTTAGCAATATCGATGGTTCATCCAACAACCCTCTTAATGGGTTTGAATCATAAGAGTAGTCTTGTTTATGGTGTGTGAGTTAATAGTAAAACTGTTCACGGGTTACGTCGAGTTCAAGTACCATATTAATGTAATTTATACCTACCTAAGTTTAGTTTGGCACAAATATGAGCCTAAAATTTTACTCAAGTTCGTCCATATTTGTAAATGGCTAACTTACACTCATTTTAGGCTCACCTATATTATTATTTTTTTATTTTTTAAAAAAATTTTATATCATTTTTAATTTACTATTTAATATTTTTTTCATTTATTAAAATTTTATAGATAGTCATCTTAACAATTTTTAATATTTACATTATAATGTTATCTATAAAATTATTTAAGCATATGACTAAGTTAGTGTCACAAGTCAATCAAGCATAATTTGATTTAAAAAATTACGAAAATATCCTTTTGTAATTTAAATGAGTTATATTATTATAGGGTATTTTAATATTTTATATTTAAACTTGTGCTATTTACATAAATAAAACATTAACTTTACCATTAAACCAAAATTTTATTTTAATATAATACTTACATTTTAATGGTATTATGTATACTTTATTACCTCCTTTAACAGTATATAGGGTAAATTACACTATTAGTCATTGAACTATTGGTAAGTTTTCGTTTTAGTCACTTAACTAAAAAAAGTTACAGTTTGATTACTGAACTATTTGAAGGTTTTTATTTAAGTCACTGGGCTATTGAGTTTTTTTTTTTTTTTAAGTTCCACCAATGAGCTCCAAGCGATGATTCGATAATTGGTAAGGTGGATCAAAATCCATTGACTAGTAGAAGAACATACATTAGATCCAAGTTGATCTAACGGTTAGTCTCGAAGATTGGAAAAAAAAAAGTTGTTTGAATTTTAGTTCATAGGTTCCTGACGTCAAAAGTTGTTCATTAAAAAAAATTTATAGAGGAGAAGCGGAAAAAGAGCTTTCGATTGGTGCAGACAGTATGATTAAAGAAAGCTATATAGCATCGATTTTAACAATTCAATAACTTAAATAAAAACTTTTGAATAGTTCAATAACCAAATCGTAACTTTTTTAATAAAGTGACCAAAACAAAACTTATCCATAGTTTAGTGACTGATGGTCTAGTTTACCATTGGACATATTGATAATATTGTTGATTGAATTGTTGTTATAAGTTAACCGGATACTAACTTAAGATTGATGACAACATCAGGATTAGATTTGCTTATGGGCTAGGCCACCAGCCTAGACTTAAAGGCCTGCTCTAAAAAAGGGAGGGTTTGGACAAAATACGATGCCCTAAAAGTGGGCTTGAGTATAAATTAAGGCCCGTTTTCTATATGGGATGGGCCTTGGGCAAGATTTTTTGACCCTAGTCCCGTCTGAATATATTATGTTATAAAAAATATTATATTAATTATATATGTTGAATAGTAATTATATATATTAAAACACTAACCAAATAACAATTAGACACTCATTATCTAAAAAAAAACAACTTACCCGAGCCAAAATATAAAATATTAAAAATTATATTTAATACAATAAAATATTTATTATCTTTTTTTGTGTTATTTAATATAAATACTTTTTAATTTATTGGAAAACTTTTATTTTAGCATTTTTTAGTGCATTTAGTGTATTATGTTTTCTTAAGATTATTTTTAAATAAAAACTAATCTAAAAAAATTAAATATGAGCAAGCTAAGTCAAGCTTGAGTTTACCTTTCTTAATTTGGGCTGGGATTGGGTGAAAAAGTACGCACATTTTCTGAGCCAGTCCGAACTTAGAAAATTGGACTATATATCTTCCATAGGCCCATCTCAGCCCGACTCATAAGCACCTCTAAACATATAAACAATTGTAATGCATTTGACATTATTAATATGATATATTTACGTGTTAAAATTTTATTTTACTCACAATTTAATCTATTTTTTTTCATTTCAATATCGTATATATTTCATGTATTATTAAATAGTTTCTAACCATACGTTTCAATTGTATATCATTTTCAAACTAACATATGTATTCTAAGCTTGTAATTTCCACATGTGTATGTGTATGATAAAATTTCTTGAATTTTTAATTTAACTTATATATATATATTTAACTTGATATATTATATTATAAACTTAAAAAATGGATTGATATTGTATTTTGCGTGTTCAAACTTGAGTCTAACCCATAAATTTTACAAATTCAATTGTTTTTATTTTAGTCTGTTTTTCAGACCTAATATTTTTATTTAAACCCTTTTAAATTTCGAATGAACCTTTAAATTTCGATGAATAAATCAACCATTGAACAAATATAGTTGACAGTAAAAACTAAATTCAAATATTTAATGAATATATTTGATTGGATTTAAATAATAATATATTCAAAATTAAAAATATCATACAAATAAATTCCAACTGTAAAATAATTATACAAACTACAATTTGTTAAGAGTCCATTCCCAAGTATATATAGAGTTTACTTGCACATTGTAATGTCCCACCATCTTTTGCAATAATGGTTCCAGCGGCTGCAGTAATAGTGAATGCCACCCCACCGCCATTGCTCACCTTTTTCCAAGCACCATTCTTTTCTATTGCTGTTAATGTTAATGGGCAAGGCCATAGTGAATGCACCTCCATATTTAATTTAACCCTTTACCTATTGCCAAATTGCTTCTTTTTTATTACTTTAAACAAAATGAGTCAGTGGATCAAGTTGAGGCAAAAATCTTAAAATATTTTAAACTATGATACACCCCCTCAAGTACATCTCCATGCTTCAAAATTCCATTTATCAGTCCAAAACAAACCCCAAATCTGTCTTGCCCCGAGTCGTATTATCAAAATTTGAAGTTTGTGTTTGATAAACAAAGATAAAAATTTGTTAGGCCTGCTTGCTTTATTCCCTACACTACAGTTGAGGGCTATTTTTATAAAATTAATATTAAAAAATAGAGTGGATAATTAATTATGAAAATGGGGTGTTTATTACAATAATTTTAGGTGCAGTTGATGAGCTTTAAAATAAAAAAGTGAAAATAATATATATTTTTCTAAATTGGTATCGTCTTAATTAAATAAAAAAACCTGTGATTTCAAAAATTAAATGCAGGGAAAATGTATTAAGATATGAAATGTAGAGAAAAACATTAAGACATTAAAAGTAGGGAAAAATATTAAGGTATTAAATGCAAGGAAAAAGACTATTAAGGTATTAAGGTGTTGGAATCACAAACCAACTTTTTTTATTTTAAAATTTGCCTTAGCTTTTTTTTTTTCTTTTTTTTTTCTGTCAGAATTTGTTTAAAAAAATTCACTAATGCCACCAATGTATCAGATGTCATTCAAAATTATTGTAACAAACATCCGCAATCAATTTACTCTCACTTTATTTCTGTAATTAATTAATTTTATAAAAAAGTAGTTGAAAATTAGGATTATTTATTACATTTGCTTCTCAAAATTGGGCTCCACTTCAGCCTAGAGGTGTGCATGGGTCGGGCCGAGCTCAACTAAAAATTTAGGCCCATTTGCTAGGTTCGGGCTGGCTCGATCTGAAAAATGGGTTTAAAATTTTGTCCAAGCCCGACCTGGATAAAAATGCTAAAACCCGGGCCCGACCCGGCCTGCTCATATTAATTTTTATATAATTTTAAAATATATATAATACATCAAAAATACTAAAAACATCAAAATAAATATTTCTCAACAAATTGAAAATAAATTAAAAATATGTATATTTAAATAACACTAAGATAAATGTAACTTAACAAGCAAATATCTCTAAAATAACAATTAAATTAACAAGTGTCTTTAAAATACTAACAAAATTAACAATAAAATAAGCTTTATACAATATCTAAACAATAACAACAAAATAGTAGCAACATAATAGTAAAATGGTAGCAAAATAAGGAGAAAATAATAAAATAATATTAAAAAAAGTAGATTTTTTTGTCCTTTAGTGAATTCGGGTCGGGCCCAGGCAAAAAATGTCTTACCCGAGGCTCGGCTCATTTTTTAAACGGACCTTTTTTTTTGTCCAAGCCCATTTTTTCGGGCCTATATTTTTGCCCAAACCCTCCTACATTTCGGGCGGCTTTCGGGCCTATATTTTTAGGCCCGGGCCCGGCCAGAAATATAGGCCTAAAAATTTGTCCAAGCTAGACCCAAAATAAATTGCTAAAGCCCGAGCCCAGCCCGGCCCATATTAAAATTTTAACTTATTTTATTAAATAAAAAAATATTAAAATAAAATAAATCAAATACATTTAAAACCATAAAAACAAATATTAAAACAATAAACAAATAAAAAATGATACTAAAACAATTCTTAAAATAATACACAAATTGAAAGTGAAAGTGAAATTAGAAAAATAAAGTTAAAAATTTAAAATGATTAAAAATAAAATAAAATATTTATTATATAATTTGGGCCGGGCCGGTCCCAGGCAAAAAAATCTTGCCCGAGGCCCGGCCCGTTTTCTAAACGGGCCTTATTTCTTGTCCAAGCCCATTTTTAGGACATATAATTCTGCCTGAACCCTCCCATTTTTTGGACAAACCCGACCCGATCCATAATTAAGTCTAAACCTAACCCATTCTATTCCTTCATGCTGAATTTTAACCTTTCAAGTATCATATACTGTTTTATGTCATGCCTTAATTATTTAGTCATTTCAACAATTATTTAGAACGGATAGCAGAGCATCTAAGCAATAAGAACTAAAAAGATGATACATTTATCTAAAAATATGAAAATTGAATTATGGGATCGGTTATGCTTGCCAAAAGAGAGGGTCAAAATTAGTGTGTTTTGGGGGCAAATAAACATTGGTACCAAATAGAATCCCATACGGCATTGTGTGGTCGACAAATGGCAAGGACTTTCAAAAGGGGACTTCCTCTCTTGTCGGGTCCAGATTAACTATTTGTATGAATATACATCACTCTCTCCTTTTTTCTTAACTAATCTTGTAATATATTTCAACGCTTTCCCTTTGCCTTGAAGCAAAAGAAAGCCCTTATTTACTACAAAGGTTATTTTTTGTAATTAAGATTATTATATATTCAATATAAAAATAAATTAACATCATTTTACACTTACAATATATATACAAATATTCAATTTGAACCAAAACAAAAATTAAACTTTAAAGGCTGTCCATTTAATAAACATATTTTTTTGGATTAAATGTGTGGATTTATGAAAAGTGACATTGAAATCTATTCAATTCCTTGATAATATTGGATTTTTCTAAATTTTGGTATCATTTTTTGTTAGTTAAGAATTTAATACACGAGCTCAATTAATGTGACATTTCCATTATTATTATTTAAATAATTTTATTAGTTTTTTTGTGAATAAAAATATTACAAAAAATTACTTAGTGTAACATTCATAAGGAGACGTCTCAAAAAATTGGATACAACTATTATTATTAACTCTCAATTTGGCTAAACTATCAGCCTCTTTATTATGAACTCTAGAAACGTGTTGTATTGGCCAAAAATTCATTTTAGCCAAGAGTAAGATGATTCTGCGAACCAAGCGAATCTTAACGTCTTGGTAACACTCCTTTAAATCGTTTATACCACCTCTTGATTGTTTGAAATGATAGATATTCTGTCAAATCTCTTATCTAAAACAATTGTCACACCTTAAAAAATGTCCCACAATTTAGTCGCAAAGAACTCTCCCAATCGTAGCAATCCCATCACTCTCTTTAATAGTTCCGTCGGAATTTAACTGAATCTAATTACCAAAAATAGTTTTTATTTTCTAGAAAATATTAGAAGCATCTGGTCTGCTGGAGTCTAATTGTCTATAAATGCGGGAGCTTAGCGATGCCAAATGGAAGTTTAAGGTGAAATGGTAATTAATATTTGTTGACTTAATAATATAATTTTAATCAAACTACTAATCATGTTTAATTTTGATTTAAACATAGCCTCTTATTGAGACTCTTGAAATCATGCATCCATGACCTATTAGGTTAGGTAAAGTCCAGTCCATCTATAATTTTTTTACATTGTTTGACTTTGATTTTTTACATTGGGGGAGATGGAACAAGTTTCTTTGCCGTGAAGTGAAATTCCACACACATTACTTATTTCTTAGATCTAATGTTGCCATTTGTCGCTTCATAATTATCTTCAATTAATTAAAAAAATAAGATAAAACTAATACAGATAAATAAACTTGTCAAAATTTATACACACGAATGGAAAGATAATAAAATTTATATAAAAATATTATAATTATTATGGGAATAACATATGAAAAGGATATAAATATATAAACTAACATATCAACTTTTATAAAAAAAAATTTTTGACTAATCGTGGAATGAGTTTTGGTTTAATTCATACCATTATTATAACAGTAACAAGAAGGAATATGCTTAAGTACGATTTTTATTCGATTTAAGGGTTAGGAATTATGCAAGGACAAAGATTGGATTTTTTGAGAGTAGAATTATATATTTTTATAAGAGTTAAAATGTAATTTAATCACTTTAATAGCTTATATCTTTATAATATTTTAACGGATTAAATTAAAATTTTATCTTTTTTAGAGGGTTAAAATGATATGTTACCATGTACTAATTTAAAAATTTATAATTTTTAAAACTCCAAAAAATCAATTTTTTTAAAATCAAATATGAGCCAAATTTATCTTAATCTTTTGTTACTTTTTTATATTTTTAGGGCGTGTTTAGATACCACATATAGTAAATGAAAAGTGTAATTACTTTTAATTTCATAGACATGTTTAGCTGATAAAGTATAATTATATCATAATTCTTTTGTCATGTATAGTAGGTAAGATGAGTTACTATAGCAGTGAAATTGAGTATTATAATAGTGAAATTAAAATCAAGGGTGAGATATGCATTTGGATTCAAATGCAACCATGGTGATGAGATGAAAATAGAAAATGATTTTAAATACATTAAAATAAAATGTGTATATATAAATAAAATATCAAAACATTTTACAAATTAAATAATAAACTATAAATATAAAATATATTTATGCTAAATTATGAATAAAAATTATTTATATTAAAATTTTAATTAGAACGAATATTTATATTATATTAGATAATAATATATCAAGATTATGTTATTTATATTAAATAAAAATAAAAATATACTTATATTAAAAACAAAAAAATAATTAAAAAATTGAAAGGGTAAATAGATAATTTCACTTATTTTGGAAAATAAGATTTTGAGGTTTCTATCTCACTGGTGGTGTGCCAGACACCCCAATAAATGGTTGCGTTTCAGTTGGAATAATTTTACTCTTTGGAAACTTAACGCACAAAAGGTGCCATTAATTCAAAGGATAGCTATATAATTTTAAATTTTAAAAAATATTAATAACACTTGAAAAAATAGTTCTTTAATTAAGTAATAAAACCCAAAATTAAATTATTATATATAATACATTAATCCAAGAAATTATTCGTTAATATAATTATCAATAAAATTAAAAAGAAAGATAAATATCGTATATAATTTTATCTATTCACTCTAGCATTTTATTTTTGTTGACTTATTTTCTCTAACATTAAACATATACTCATTGTTATCAATGATTAGTTCTTGGTCGCGTATAAATAATTAATAATTAATTCCATGCACTTTATTTAAATTTAGTATAAATAATTTATAAAAAAATACTATGTAATTTAGTTAATTATTTATCAGGTCAAAATGTATAAGAAATTATCACTATCAATAAAATTTTCAGATTATTTAAACAAAATTAGTAAAATTTATAGTATATAATGTGCTTGACTTAGTTGGTGTTATGAGTTAACTGGACACCAACTCAGTTGGAAATTGACTAAAAAATCCTCCTTTTACAAAGTAATAAATTGATTTGAGAATTTTTTTTTTTGTTTTTGTATGTTATATAAAATCAATTTAAATTAATATATGAAGAAATTTGAACACAAACTAATATGATTTCTAAAATCTCAATTTTATCAATTCAACGAGAGTTTGTTTATTTTTAGCATAAATTTTTTATAAATATTTTGTTATATTCTTTTTCCACCCACAATTGGTATGCGATATGCTACTAACATATAATTATACTTTTAAAAAATAAATTATATATCTTAAAATTAAGATACTATTATTTTGTATAAAAGTAAAATTTTAAACTTAATTCATGTATGAACATATTTGAAAAATTATAGGATAATTAGATTTGAATGTAATTATTTGTAATTATCTACATAATTATTCTTTTTTTTTTTTGAATTTTAACAGATTGGGCTTTTATTGAATAAAACTATAACCATAACAAGTAAATGACCCAAACTCAGTAAGCCTATCAACTAGAAAGACTGGAAAGTGAAGAAAATAAACCCAAACATAAACAAACCCACCAAATAGAAGAATCCGGAAGGAAAAGAAAAAACAAAAAAATTACTAATTCAAAATTTAAAAATGCCGACCTAACTGCCCAATCAGCTATCTGTACCGGTCTTATCGCCTCCCATCAATCACTCCTGTTTTGGTGGTGCATTTCGGTTCACGAGGAAAGAGAAAACACAATTCTTGTTGAGAATCTGACGAATAGTCTTTCCTCTACCAGACTCTTCCTTCCCCTTCTCAATCTGGTTCCCTTGCATACTCGGCCTTCAACTGGTTCTCAGCGTAGGGAGGTACTCCATTCTCCAGGTAAACACTTTCTTTCCTTCTCAGAGTCTCTGTTGCTAAGATGTGAGCTAAAGTATTGGCTGATCTAGGAACGAACTCAAATCTGACATTTGAAACTTTGGTCTTGAGTTCTTGAATATCATGAATAAAGGAACCCACTTGTGATTTGTCGATATCTTTCATGTTGCATTTCTTGATTATTGACAAAGAATCACCTTCGATAATAACTTTTCCTTTGTTTATTTCGAAGACTAGTTGGGTTGCTCTCCGACAGGCGATGGCTTCGGCAACAAAAGATGAAACCACTCCTTTGTGAAGTTCTGTACTAGAAAGTAAAGCAAAACCATGATGGTCACGGACCACAACCCCCGATGATGAAAGTTTAGATCTCTCGTCGAAGGCACCGTCGAAGTTGATCTTAACCGTCTGGCAGGAAGGACTTCTCCATTTAACTGTCTCTGTACTGATTGCGTCAAGTTCCTTAAGATATCCATGTATAAAACTCACCGTCTCTTTGCTCGATCTGTTCTTTTTATCATGTATACGAGAATTCTTGTCCCCCCAAATAGCCCAGAAAGTTACGCAAAATAGTCTACACACCTTCAAGGAAAGATTATCCAGATTCTTGGTAAGCCATTCAACAAAGTCTGTGGATGAAGAAGATACTGTAATGGTATCGGATAGATCTGACCAAATCATAACTGATGTAGGGCAAACTCGGAAGAGATGGTTCGTTGTTTCCTCTCCAGTCCCACAACGAGGACATAAGCTACTTGATGTGAGATTTCTAAGGGACATGTTCACTCGTGTGGCAAGATAATTCAGAGAAATTTTTCAGATAAATAGCTTTATTTTCAAAGGAATGTCTACTTTCCACAGCTTATTGTAAAATCCCTTGTAGATGTCTTGTAAAGCATAAGCTGTAGGATCATTATTCTGTAATAGTTTATAGGAACTACGCACAGAAAACTCACCAGACAGTTTGCCATTCCACACAAGGAGATCCCCGTGCGAGTTCTGCGCCAAAGGGATTTGAAGTATCAATTCTGCCTCGGCTGCTGGGAAGGTATTTTCAATCAAACTCCTATTTTTATTGATTAATTCTGCAACTTTAACAAAATAAAAATTATCAACACAAGACGTTAATTTAACATCCCCATAATTTGGAATCCATACGTCATTAAAAACTGAGATGTTTTCACCCGAACCAACTCTCCAAATCAGACCCATTTCGAGTGAAGCCTTTGCTGCCCAAATATTACGCCAAACATAAGAGCTAAAATTTCCTAAGATCGAATCTCGGAAACTGCAATCTGGATAATACTTTGCTTTGAAAATCCGGGCTACCAATGAATCTAGGGAAGTTAACAGTCGCCACCCTTGTTTTGCTAATAAAGCAACATTAAATTGGGCCATGTTTCTAAACCCCAAACCTCCCTCTTCTTTAGATCTGCACAAATGGCTCCACTTGCACCAATGAATTCCTCTCTTTCCAGCTCCTTTTTGCCACCAAAATCTAGCCAACCTACCCTCAATCATCTCGCACAGGGTTTTAGGAAGGAGAAAGCAAGACATAGGATAAGTGGGGATAGCTTGAAGAACGGATTTAATGAAAAAATTTTTACCCCCTTGCGACAGAAACCTGGTACTCCAACTGTCAATTTTCAAAGAGATCTTATCTAGTATGTTTTGAAAAGCTACCTTTTTCTTTTTACCCACCACATTAGGTAAGCCCAAATATTTCTCTGGATTTGAAGAATTTCTGACCCCTAACATAGCTGTCACTGACTCTTTTGCAGCTTGGGAAGTGTTTGAACTATAAAAAATAGTCGATTTGTTAAAATTAACACACTGACCTGAACATCTTTCATATTCATTCAGAATGTCTTTCATATTCTTCGCGCCCTGTTCTGTGGCTTCCCCAAACATCATACAATCATCAGCAAAAAGCAGATGAGAAATCTCAGCCCTTTTCTCATGACCTTTGCACCTTTAACCATACCGATTTTTTTGTTGTCCTCATTAAAGATGAAAGTCCTTCACTACTGGATGAGAAAAAGGAAAGGACTAAGTGGATCCCCCATGCGAGTCCTCTTTATGGTTGAAAAATTCTACCCGATGACCATTAATGTTATGAGATAAGAGACTCGAGAAAATGCGGTTCATTATCAAACCCACCCATTCCTGCGCAAAACCCATCTTGATCATCACTTTCTTCACAAAGTTTCATTCTACCCTGTCGTATGCTTTGCTCATATCTAATTTAATAGCCATGTAATCCTTTAGCCCTGTTCGTTTCTGTCGAAATGTGTGAAGAATCTCATAGGCTAAAAGTACATTATCAGTTATCAGACGCCCTGGAACAAATGCACTTTGTACTTCGTCAATGCAAACACCTATAACATTCTGTAATCTGTTAGCAATTGTCTTTGCCACAATCTTATACAGAACTGAACAAAGATTTATTGGCCTGAAATTGACTAGGGTTGAAGGATTGGGAATTTTTGGGATAAGCACAATTTCTGTGACATTAACGTGACCAACTTCTTTTTTCTCATTAAGGATTCTCAAACAGAATTTCAGTACCTCCTCACCTACAATATGCCAGTACTGTTGAAAGAACATAGCTGGAAAACCATCCGATCCAGGAGCCTTTGTAGGGCTCATATTCTTCAACGCGGTCCAAACTTCTTCCTCACGAAAAGGAGACAATAGGGACTCATTATTTTCATTTGAAATAATCCTCTGTATGCCGTCTATCACCTTTTGAGAATCTCCAATACCTTTAGAAGCAAACAGATTTTCAATATTTTGTAGCTATCTCTATTATTGTAGAAACTTCAGTGATCTCTCTACCATCGTCAGACAATAATTTTGTAATTGAATTAGTCCTTTTCCTTGATGTTGCACACTTATGGAAATAAGCTGTGTTTTTGTCTCCTAGTTGAAGCGAATTAGCTCGTGCTCTCTGCTCCCAATATACCTTTTCTCTATCAATCTCCATATTCAGGTGAATCTTCGTATCTATAATCTTTGACATCGTTTCATCATCTCTCTCCTGTCCCAACAAGAACTCAAGTTCTTTCGTAAGTCTCTTCTTAATTCCTACCCTCCGCCTGCGAATAGAACCCGCCCATTCTTTCAAACAAATCAGAGGCGCATTAGTTTGTCCCACAATGATGAGTTGACATGAATTCGAACTCCTTGATGAAACCTTCAAAAGTTTCTTCCATAGACCACCATGCTTCAAAACGAAATCTTTCAGGTCCTGAAAATGTGAATTGATTCTCTGTAGAAATCAGAATGGGACAATGATCAGACGTGGAATGGGGAAGGTGCTGAAGTGTCCCCATTGGAAATAGAAGTAGCCATGCTTCGTTTGCCACCCCTCTATCTAAACGTTCTCTTATATTTGTCTCTGGCAGATTACCCTTTTCCCAAGTAAACCACGTACCCGAAAACCCAATATCCACCAATTGACAATCCTCTAAAGTATCCCTAAAAGCTTCCATTCTTTTCTGTTCTCTGTGAGCTCCACCACTTTTTTCAAAAGAGTATAAGATTTCATTGAAATCTCCTGCTACTAGCCATAAATAGTTGCCATCTTTACTTAGTCTTCTGAGTAAGTTCCAAACGAAACTTCTATCTTTTAAATACAGTGAGCCATAGAATCCCGTAAATCTCCACTCCTTCTGTGTACATCCCTCTCTAACTAAGACATCAATGTGCCATTTAGAGAAACTTCTCAGCGTAACCATATTGTCACTTTTCCAAGCTAGACACAGCCCACCTCTTGACCCTTCAGCTTCAATGTCAATTCCATAACTAAAACCACAACTCCATCGTGTTTTTTCCATATGTTTTTTATTCAACTTAGTCTCCATAAAGAAGACCAAATGGGGATTCTGCTACTTACACAAATTCCGCAGCCTCCTCACAGCCCGTGGGCTCCCCAACCCACGGACATTCCAACATAAGTTTTTCATGGCGCCCGGTCAGCTTGCCCATTGGCAGCCGCTGATCGTAAAGTTTTAAAACCAACCAATTGTATCTCTTTATCAATCATGTTCTCTTCACCATCTACTGAAGAAGAACCCCCACAATCATCTTTTAACCTCTTCTGGCCCTCCCTATTGAATAGCTCCAAGCTAGCCTCATCACTGCCATCATCTGAACATTTTATTTTTCTTGGACCACCATTACTCATATGCACACTTTCTTGTTTAGTTCTGGCCAGCCTCTTCCAGCAAGTTTTCCTGGAAGTTTTAAATGAATCCTCACCATTGTTTAATTCTGCTTCTTGAACCACGTGCTCTTGCAAGGAGAGTTTTTCTTCCTAGAATTTCAATCCGTCTTCCCATCTCACCAGGATTGTTCCTCCTGTAATATTACCGAGCCAGGGGTAGATTCGCCATAAGTTTCTAGACTGTCACGTTTTTTATTTTGACCTAGATAAGTACATTGCAACCCTTGCTTTTTAGAAAATTCATGAAACTTTAAACATTCCTTTCCCAACATTCTTGATTCAGCTTTTAAAGCAATAGAGAAAGGTGGGTCTTCTCTGATTTTTGTCCTTTCTGCAGGATCTATCGTCATACAATCATTAAGGCTGTGATCTAGTTTACCGCACCCAAAGTAGAAAACCGGCAACTTTTCATATTTAAATGGGATCCAAGTACTTACCCCACTTGCATTTGAGATGAAAATTCCTCTTCTAAGTGGTTTTTGAACCTCCAGATTCACCTTAAGTCTGCAAAAATCATTATTAATTTCAGATCTGAGGACCCCACCAAAGGTACTACCAATCGCATGTAACATATCCTTCTCGTCAAACTCTGGAGGGCACATGCCAATCTTAAGCCAATATGGAGATGAATTAAGACAGATCTGGTCACGCTCAATGGGATCCTTTAATCGATCAAACAGAACAAGGGATTTTCGAAAAAGCCATGGTCTACCTTCCAAAATAAATTCTAAATCATCTTCTAAATCAAAACTAATTAAAAATAAATTTTGCCCTACCATCTGAATGTCGAACTTCTTCTTGGATTTCCATATGCTTTTCATCTGAGCCTTAAAGCTTTCTGGATTAAAGTATTTCTTCGTCCACACCGAACAGATCAACGTTGGCTTTTCACTGGGAACCACCAGCGATCTACCAATGGACAACTGAATCAGTTTTTCAGCTAGCAGTGATATCTCAGCAATATTCTCCCTCTCCCCGCCACCACCCTCGGCCATCCCTAGCTACAGTAGAGACTGTTATCTCTAGGACTCTATAGAGAGCACTCTTGGTTTTTGAGAGGAGTATCAACACTCTTAAAATATACGGATATTAAAACTCATAATTTCTACATAATTATTCTAATTCTCACATCTAATTATAATGATTGTTCAGAAATGCTACAAATGCATAATTATAAGTAATTACACTAAAATCCAATCATAAGATACACTATCCTAATTATAATGTAGTTAGAGATAGATTTTGCAATTAAAAGGATAAATAAAGATTTAGATTTTAGGGGGAAATAAAATTTTTAAGGCATTTGTCACTTTGACATGTTACTATCAAAGTCATGGACATAAATACAATTTTTCTGTTTATCATTTATCCATCATTTTCAATCATATTATATATCTATGTCATGAAAAGGAAATAAAAAATTAATATTGTTGATAAGGCAAGTTGAATTAAGAATAGGTGATATGTCTGACTCGATGACTGGATACTATTAGGTACCTACATAATCTGGTAAAAAAAAAAAGGTTCAATCGATAAAAGTTGATAAGAAATTGGACTGAATTTGTAAATAACTTTTTTGATATATTTTAAAAAAAAATTAAAGCCTTTAATCTCTCTCTCTCTCTCTCTCTCTTTTCTTTTTAGTTAAAAAAAGCCGAACCAGTAAATAATTTTTTAATTATCAACTACTTTTAATATTAAACTAATGTTCTATTATTTTAAGAACAAAAAGTATTGAATCGATCGTGAATGCTAATATACTTTTTATTAGGTTTAGCTTGGAAATTTGCATACTTAAGCCTCCATGTATGTATACAAAATAATTATAATTTTGAGTATATCAAGCTTTAGTTTGATAAAAAGAAATGAATATTTACAAAGTTGTTTTCAAAATTAATTAATTTTGTTTACATACCATTCATCATAGTTTGGAGTCATCTAAGCATAATTAATTGAAGTGCTAAATAGATAGGCACTTCAAATAATAATGGTAAAAATAAAATACATGTCATATTTTTATTCAATAATGCTTATGTCGAGTTGAACTACTTGATAGAAAGAATCATAATTTTAATTATTAAAAAAATAACTCAGATATTACATTAAGCTTTTTTTTTTTTCTATAGTGATATACATGAAGATATTTTTAAATAGGCCCAGTCTTCCTTAAAATATTTTTTTCATTTAGGCCTTTTATATTTGTAAAATTTTAAATTAATAATGATAAAATTACACTTTAATCACCAAAAATAATAAAAATTTGATTTAATCTTCTAAATATTTAATTTAATTTTGCTCTCAAAAAAATATTTTGACTTCATCCCTGCCCCTAAATTATATTCTTGGATCCGCCACTATTTTTAAAATATACTCAATTGTAAAAAAAAAAACTAATATTCTATACCAAAAGCCTTGGTTTTGTTGTCATAAAATAAAAAATAAAAAAATAATTCTAGAGCTTTCCTATAGTTCTTTCCAAAATGTAGACATGCAAAATGTTACTATCGCTAATAGACTAGTCTAGAAAATATGTCATGCACAAAGAACCCAAATAAAATATTTTTTCAATGATAAATATGAAGGTGACCTTCTAAGTAGGACCACTCTGATTAATTAAATTTTTTGCCCTAATTAATTAATTAATTAAACTAAGGTGGCTTTGACTAAGCAACCAAAATAGTTAATGCTATATATAACAAGTCCCTCTCACTTTTGTAACATTAAAAATGACATAAATATACAAATGTATTGAGATAAAAACTTATACATAAAATATATAATAATGGTCTTATAATGGAGTCCACATTGATTTCACACAATGAACAGACTATTTCCATTATAGTGTTATTAAATGGTTGAGATGTTTGATCAACCAATTAATGACACTGGAATTTGCTAATTTAATCCATTTTATTAAAAGGACAGAAAGAGTGAAGAGGGAGAATGAAGTTAATTTTATCACATTCAAAGGATTGTAGTGGTTGAATGTTGAATTCTTACAGTTGACTAAAACTTACTCTACTCAGTTAGGTGTTATATTAGATATGTTTAATTTTATTATTATTGGATTCCTTTTGTTTTGACCAATATCATGGGAATAAATAATAATTTTAAAAAATATTATTTTTATCGATTCAGTCTTAATTTAATTGATATGAGTATTGTTGTCAATGCTAGGAGTACGTAAGTTTGAATGCGTTGATACGCGTTATTCTTCTATTTATAAATTGAAAAGGGATTATAAATAGTTTTAAATATTATGCGAAACAATATCAGATATGTTCGGAATTTATAATAAAATTATTAATATATATATTTATAAATCTTTTTAATTTTCACATGCTCACGAGTCACAACAACAAAAAGAAATTAAAAATAACTTATATAATATTCTTAAAATAAATGCATTCATGATAAATGCATGCACCGTTCTATAAGAGAAATCAGGTCGAATATATTCTTCAAAATTGTTCAGTCTATAAAATTGAGTCAAATTGTTATTTCTTTGTTTTTTTCTAAGAATAGAATTGTTATAATTTCAGGTTGAATTGGAGTTTTCAGAAAATCCAATTTCTAAAGCGAAAACTTAAAGCCCAGTATGTTTTAACGTAAAATATTTACGGAAAATATTTTTAATATTTTTATATTTATTTTATGTAAAATAGGATAATCAACTTAAAAGGATTTTCAGTTAACTTAAAATTATCCCTTATTTCTGTAAAATATTTTATCAGTTTTTTTTTCGTAAGACATTTTCTAAATTGATAAGGTTTTGTTCACTGTAACACCTCCATACTCGACCGGAATATCGAGTCAAAGCACCGAAATGTTACATTCTCTACTACATTCTTCACTTATAAAATATTTTCTTATAAACTTTCATAACTTTTCAATTTAGTCTATTTTTGTCATAAAAATTCAATATTCACTAATTAATTCTACTAAATCAACATTCTTCCTCGTTACACTTTAATCACATAATTTATCTCAATATTTTGTTTCACATATCAAAATTCTTATATGCTATTTGAATTTAAATGGATGATATTTCGTATTAATGTTGGAACGTGGGTTGAATATTAAAAAAATCTGGAATTTAGTTAACTTATTTTGTATAATTAAAATTAAAGATGATATAAGTATTATTAGATCATAGTATCCTCGGATGAAAAATATTATGTATAATATATATTAATTAAAAAATTATATAAAAGTAAATAAATATGGTTTTAGTTGCAATTATAAAAAACTAAATAAAATATTATTTAGTTTTAGTCATCCATGTATACGAGTGTAAAATTAGTTTTACACCCTAAGTATAATTATATTAAGTGTTTTTTTTAATAATTAGGGGTAGGGAAATAGAACTGCTTTGAATTGGAGCTCTCATGTTTATGTCAATAGGCTAAAAAGATGTGCAATTTTATTTAGATAAAATCATTAATAGTTAAATTGTTAAAATATTAATATGTAAAAAAAAATTAAAACTAGTTTAATTTTATTGGTGTAAAGTAAGTGGGTGTTTTCCCTTTATTTATACAAGATTAAAACAAACCCATAATATAACATATAAAAACACTTTGTAAAAAATAAATTTTATTAATTTTTTAATGAAATTGAATTACGAATTAAATCGGTCCTTGATTAATCGGCGAAGTTAGTATTTAATATAAGAATAGGTATATAATTGATGTGACTTGAAAAGAAATATACCAACTAACAAAAACTGTGATAAAATTCCAAATTTTGTTTGTGAAAAGGAGTTGGTTTGGTCAAATACAAACAACACGAACAAATAATCCGAATCCAGGAGGAAAGAAATTATGCTTCAGGTTCCTTCTATATGGCTTCTTGTTGAGTCTTTTGAGTCCATGGTCAAACCCCATGGCCTGAACCAGTCAACATGGGCTGCTCACCAGCCCCTTACTTCAATTGCCTCTCATTTTCTCAGCAAATAACATACAGCCTAAACCAAAAAAAAAAAAAAAAAATGATTAATATTAAGTTTATTTCCTAATTAACATTAATTACACAATGTTTTAGAAACATTACTGTTGGCAAACGTTTCTTCAAAGCTTGGTCTATGTTCTTAAGTGCAGGCGCTGGTGTTATTCAACTTATTTTTTTTTCTTTGATGGGTGTTTAAGCAACTCATTACTGCTATGGTAAAACTTTGCTGACAAAGATGAAGAAGAAGAAGAACCAAGCTTTTTCATGGCGTTTCACTTTGTTTATGTTCTTAATCCTCCTGATTACAGGTATGATGTTACTTTTAATCTTTTTTTATTTATCAGTTTTTGGTTCTGGTTCAATTAGATGCTTATTTGGTGTTTGAAGAGCTTGAAAACTTGCATTTGATATTGTTTTCCTTATACATGAACGAAATTCTTTGATGGGTACCTTTTACTTTTTTGTTTATTTGCTGTTAATGAAATGATTTTTGTGTTTTTCAAGGCTGATTCCGTTGACTTTATTACAATTTTATTTCAGCTGTTCTGGTTTTTTGATCACCGCATGTTTGGAGTTATTTAAGGAAGGTTGTCTCTTATTGCTTAATTTGCAAAATTTCTGAAATTTGCTTTGCAGGCACTGTTGTTGCTGCTGGGGGTTCTTTAGAGACGGACAAACATGTTCTGCTGAAGCTGAAATCATACCTGGAAGAACAGAATCGTGTAAACCGAGGACTGTACTCAGAGTGGGATACCAGAAACTCAACACCATGTCAGTGGTACGGTGTCTCATGTTCCCCTGATGGCCAAAGAGTCATTGGTATAAACCTTTCTGACAACAATATTTCCGGGGATATGTTCAATCAATTCTCGGCCTTAACTGAACTTCGAGAACTCGACCTTTCGGGAAACACCATCGGTGGAGTGATTCCGGAGGATCTGAACCGATGCAGCAGCCTGGTATACCTTAACTTATCACATAATATCCTAGAAGGAGAGCTGAAGTTGACAGGGTTGAATAGTTTAGAGAAGCTCGATTTGTCTATGAATAGGAGGATTGAAGGGGATATTGAAGTTAGTTTCCCAGCAATTTGCAAGAGATTGGTTATTGCAAACCTTTCAACTAATAATTTCAGTGGTAACATAGATAAGTGCTTTGATGAATGCTGGAATCTGCAGTATTTGGATTTGAGTTCCAATAATTTTGTTGGCCAAATATGGAGTGGATTTGCAAGACTTGTCGAGTATTCGGTTTCCGAAAATTCCGTTTTCGGGGCACTTTCGGGATCAATGTTCACAAACAATTGTAGTTTGCAGGTTTTGGACCTTTCAGAAAACAACTTAGAGGGTCAGCTTCCGGGAAAAATTTCTAACTGCAAGAATTTGGCTGTGTTGAATTTATGGGGAAACCATTTAACGGGGACAATTCCATCGGAAATCGGAATGATTTCAAGTCTGGAAGGCTTGCTCTTGGGGAAAAACAACTTTTCTAATGTAATACCAGAATCCTTATTGAACCTCACAAACTTGGCTTTTTTGGATTTAAGCAAGAACAACTTTGGTGGGAAGATACAAGAGATTTTTGGGAGGTTCACACAGGTGAAGTTCCTTGTGTTACACGGAAATGCATACACCGGAGGGATTATATCTTCCGGCATTCTCAAATTGCCAAAGGTTTCACGTTTAGACCTGAGTTTCAACAACTTCTCTGGTCCTTTACCTATTGAAATCTCTGAAATGAAGAGCTTGAATTTCTTGACGTTGGCTTACAACCAGTTTACAGGTGGTATACCACCTGAGTATGGCAACTTGCCTCAGTTACAAGCCCTTGATCTCTCCTTCAACCAGCTTACAGGATCAATCCCACCAGCCCTTGGAAAACTGAGCACTCTTTTGTGGTTGATGCTTGCAAACAACTCTCTTACGGGTGACATTCCGCCAGAGATTGGAAACTGCAGTAGCTTGTTATGGCTAAACCTTGCCAACAATCAACTTTCTGGGGAAACCCCTCCAGAGTTGGCTAAGATTGGGAGAAATGCTACCCAAACTTTCGAGTCGAACAGGCTACGAAATGACCGAATAATTCCTGGTTCGGGTGAGTGCTTGTCAATGAAGAGATGGATACCGGCAGATTATCCACCTTTCAATTTTGTGTATACAATTCTCACTAAGAAGACTTGCAGAAACTTATGGGATCAGTTGCTTAAAGGACATGGAATTTTCCAAGTTTGCACTGCAGGTTCAACAGTGAGGACAGATCAAATCTCGGGTTATTTGCAACTTAGTGGGAATCAGTTGTCGGGCCAGATCCCTTCAGATATCGGCATGATGCAGAATTTCAGTATGCTTCACTTTGGTTTCAATGACTTCAATGGTAAACTGCCTGCAAACATCGGACAGTTACCGCTTGTAGTTCTAAACATAACTCGAAACCAATTTTCAGGAGAAATTCCAGATGAGATTGGTAATATGAAATGCTTACTGAATCTAGATTTGTCATTCAATAACTTTTCTGGCATATTTCCAACAAGCTTCAATAACTTGACTGAGCTAAGCAAGTTCAACATTTCATACAATCCGCTCATTTCTGGAGTAATTCCGGAAACTGGTCAATTGGCTACCTTCGAGAAAGAGTCCTACCTCGGGGATCCGCTTCTCGATGTTCCGGATTTTATCGACAATAGAACATCTCGCTCGCAAAAGTACAATTCAATGCATAAAAGATCTGCCAAGTTGGTTGTGTTCTTAGCGTTGTTATCTTTGACACTGGCCTTTTTAGTTTTTGGGGTTCTAACGGTCGTAGTTTGCGTTTTGGTGAAAGGTCCAGAAGAACCACACGGATATCTCTTAGAGGATATGAAATATCGACATGAACTGGCTTCGAGCTCTGGAGGGTCATCACCATGGTTATCGGATACTGTCAAGGTTATCCGTTTGGATAAAACAGCTTTCACACATGCAGATATTTTGAAGGCTACAGGCAATTTTTCGGAGGATAGGATTCTCGGAAAGGGAGGATTTGGAACGGTGTACCGAGGTGTATTGCCAGATGGGAGAGAAGTGGCAGTGAAAAAGCTACAACTAGAAGGAATCCAGGGTGAAAGGGAGTTTCGAGCTGAAATGGAGGTACTTAGTAGCAACGGCTTTGGTTGGCCACACCCTAACCTTGTAACACTATATGGTTGGTGCTTTGATGGCTTAGAGAAAATATTGGTTTATGAATATATGGAAGGTGGGAGCCTCGAGGATATTATATCAGATCGGTTGTGGTTCACATGGCGGAGAAGGATCGATGTGGCGGTTGATATTGCAAGAGCATTAGTGTTCCTACATCATGAATGCTACCCTGCAATCGTGCATAGAGATGTCAAGGCCAGCAATGTCCTGCTAGATAAAGATGAGAGGGCAAGAGTCACGGATTTCGGTTTAGCTAGATTTGTCGACGTCGGAGATAGCCATGTGAGCACTATCGTAGCAGGAACTATTGGTTATGTAGCACCGGAATACGGGCAAACTTGGCAAGCTACTACAAACGGTGATGTGTACAGTTATGGGGTATTAGCAATGGAACTAGCAACTGGAAGGCGAGCAGTGGATGGAGGGGAAGAATGCCTGGTTGAATGGGCCAGACGTATGATGAGAAATGGCCGAAACGGGTTAGGCCGAGCTGTGATACCGGTTGTGCTTTTCGGATCAGGGCTAGCTGATGGTGCAAAGGAGATGTGCGAGCTGCTTCGAATCGGGGTCCAATGCACATCAGAAGCTCCACAAGCTAGACCAAACATGAAAGAGGTGCTAGCTATGCTAATTAGAATAATAAGCAGTAACGGTCAAAATCTCCAGTGTTCATAGTGTTGGTATGTGAAAGGGGTATACAAAATAGTAAACAGGTTTAAATACACGTATATTTTCATGTACTGGTTCTTATTGTAAAGGGATTTCTCCATTTATCATGTTGAAAAAGAATTAAATCAAATTTTTGTTCCAAGTAATTTCATGAACAACTTTAGCAATTACCTTCATTTTTTTGCTTATTTTTAGGGACAAATGAATTTAAGAGTAAACAAGACTAAAACAGAACATAACAATATTTTTTGGTTACTTACGGGAGTATAGTTAGAGAGCGCTGGTCCCTAAAATGGAAAATTTTTTTGATTTCGCCTTTAGTTACTTAGATTCAAAAGCAAGTATTCAACATAGATATGTATGGTTAAACTTTTTCCTATATTTTCAGAGATAATTGTAAGAGTAATTTACTAAAATAATCATTTTTGTTTACTTCAAGTTACATTTCAGTCACTTATATTTGAAATGTTACGATTTAGTCACTTACGTTATCGCGTTATAATATTTTAGTCACTGAATCGTTAATGGTGTAACAGTAAGCTGATGTGACACGTTAAATCATCATTTCGATCAAAAGTTTTAGGTTAATTTATGCAATCGATTCCCATATTTTTTTCGTTTTGAGCAATTTGATTTGTTTTCTATTATATTTTTTTTAACTTTCTTCGTTTTTCTTTATTTTCCATTCTCTTCTGCTTCTCCCTTTGTTTTCCTCCCTTGTTCATTTCTTTTAAAGTAATTTTTTATGTTTCCTATTTGTTAAAACTAGTCACTATACTTTTATTTTTTTTGAACAATTTAATAAAGAAAAAAGAAAAAGTTAAAAGAACATAAAAAAATTTTAAATTACTCAAAGTGAAAAAATATAGAGATCAATTGTAGAATTTAACCTAAATTTTTTCCTTGAAATGATGCTGTAACATGTTACATCAGCTTACCGTTAAGTCGTTAACGGCAATTAACAACTCAGTGACTAAAATGTTACAACACGATAACGTAAGTGACTAAAACGTAATATTTCAAATATAAATAATTAAAATGTAACATGAGTCAAATAAAAATGACTATTTTAATAATTACCCTAATTGTAATGGTATTAGTATTTGGGTGAGAGAAAATATTAATAAAATATATATTAATCAAATTGTATCTGTCCTGGTTCATTGCTGCCTGGACATTTTGGTCGGTACAGTATCTGATACCCACACTTTTGTCGTGCCATAATTAAGCAAAAATTTTGCTACTTCCAAAGAAATGCAAAGACATAAACTTTGATCAAACTCTGATTTCTCTTTTCAGTATTATCAAGAGGGTAACCTTTCATATTGCTAAACTGCCTTCATCTTCTATTTTTGTCAAGATTTTCGTGAGTCTTGAACATGGATATTAATCACTTAGCAATTGAAGAAAAAACAAAGTGTTATTTCTAATGTTTTTGTTTGTTTGTTATTGTTAATTCTGTCTTTGTTTTTTGTGGATTGAATAACATTATCTTTAATTGACGATCTGTATTTTGAGAACTTTTGTGCAAAATATTGGAACATAAATTCTGCCATTAAAAAAAGGTTTACAGAGCTTCAAAGCATACACAGTGAAAAAAAATATTGTAGAAATAATACAACTGGACAAGAAATGGAAGAGAAGAGGGCGCTGGCAAAGAAAAGGAAGATTGAAGAGTTGCAATGTCAACCATGTGTTGATTATGGAGATGAAACCGTGGCAATGCAGGTGAAATCTCGTCTAATTTTCAATAACATATTACTCGGGTCGGGTTCTGGTGTTAGGATCAGGCCGTGTATGTGCATAGATATCTTCAGTCTTTTTCAAGAATTTCATGTATTTAGAGGGTCTAGCAGGTCTTGAGTCTAATTGCTTCTCTTAAAATGTGGCATCTAGCAGGTCTTGAGTTTAAATCTTAACATCTTGTAGACATCAATAGTTCTCTCTAGTTGATTGCTTTCTTTGTCGAAAATTTTCTTAATATAGAATCATTGATTTGTAAAGGAAAAGCCCATAGTTAGTCTAGTTAGTTCATGCAATTGTTCTTGGCATCCATAGCTCAAATTTCAGTATTTACAATCGCTTTTGGTCTCCTTTGTGATATTGAATAAAGCTACCAGCAAAAACTGCTTTAAGCATTGAATGATTTTCTGCTTGGTTACGGTCTTAATTTACAAAGTCGAATGGTTTGTCATCTTAGATGCAATATCCAAGTTGGAACCCTTCGGGATTGAATCCGAATTTCAGTCCAAGGCAGTCCGAGAAAGAGCAACTAACATCACTGAACAACTTTGAATGCCAGCCAAACAAAAATCCTTGTCCAAGGCTGAATAGCTGTTCCAGAATAAAGTAATTGGAATCATCGAGCAAGAACACACCTCAATAGTTAATCCATATTTATTGTGAGGTGTGCCAAGTGCCTTGCTCAGGTTTCCTCAACTACAAAAACCACTTAAATGGTAAAAAACACAAAGTCAAGCTTCAAGAACTAAAATTTGGTAGGAAAGATGGTGATGACGATTGCAAAATGGAAAACCCGAAACCGAGATGCGAATTGTGCAACATATGGTGCGTCGATGCTAATGCGTTGGAGCAACACTTAGCAGGCAAAAAGCACAAGAAAATACAAGGGAAAGTAGCAACAGTTGAAGGTGACATAGAAGAGGAGCTGAAATGCAAATTGTGTGGCATTGGTTGCACAAGCAAAGATTTTCTTCACCTGCATTTCAATAGGAAGAAGCACCAGGAGCAGTTAAAAAAGGAAGGACAGGCTGGGAATGGCGGCGATGGAGCGCAAAATCGTGGGCAGAAGAGATGCAAATGGTGGTACTTGGTGCATAGACAAGAGTGGTTTGCAGATTCATTTGAGGGAGAAGAACCATTTATTGAATGAGTTAGAGGTGAGAAAGAGACGATGGAAAGACTTGATCCAAGACATTGAAGCAAACAGTTTAAACTCACACTAGTGTGTATATATATGGAGTTCTATTTTTTTTAGACCTTAAATAAAGGTGGAGGGATTAACTTTTAAATTTAAGAAAAATATAAGAATTTAGAGTATATTTTAACCAAAATTTCTTAATTTATTATTTTTCGACTAATTTTTAATTTATAAAATTAACTATCATCAGAGACTTTATGTCGGAGATATATAATTAACTTTGAATAAATTCAAATAATAATTTAAAATTATATTCAGATTATAAATAATTATCTCTAAATGAAACCGGGCTGAAGGAGAATCCGACCCGTTGACAAATTTATTGTTAAACCATAGCGCCAAAAATTTTAACCGTAGCCGCTCTCGTTTTCTTCTGTGATTAGTGATCTCTCCCACTCTTTTTAGCTTCAAAGTCTAACAAAAAACAAATGGCGGAAAGAGGCAGAGAACGTGGCACTTTCAGGCGTGGCTTTAGCGGCAGAAGATCCGACCGTGGCCCAAGAGGCAGGCGTCGTGGCCGTAAGGACGAAGAGGAAAAATTGGTTCCGGTGACAAAACTCGACCGCTTAGTCAAAATTGGGAAAATCACATCCCTCGAGCAAATCTACCTCCACTCCCTCCCCATCAAAGCGTACCAAATCATCGACCAACTCATCGGCGCATCGCTGAAAGACGAGGTCACGAAGATCACTCCTATCCAGAAACAAACACGCGCTGGGCAACGCACGCGTTTCAAGGCCTTCGTCGCCGGTGGCGACAGAAATGGACACGTTAGACTGGGTGTCAAGTGTAGCAAAGAAGTTGCCACTGCTATAAGAGGGGCTATAATATTGGCGAAGTTGTCGGTCATACCTGTGAGGAGAGGGTACTAGGGGAACAATATCGGAAAACCTCAAATGGTACCGTGTAAGGTTACCGAAAAATGTGGGTCCGTTTTCGTTAGGATGGTCCCGGCTCCAAGAGGTGCGGAGATTATGGCGGCGAGGGTGCCTAAGAAGGTGCTTCAGTTTGCTGGGATTGAAGATTTCTTACTTCTTCAAGGGGTTCTGTCGAAACCATTTTTTTGTTAGAAAACGGGCCGACTTTAAAATAAAAAAACGGAGTCGCCACCAATCTTTTTTTTTAAAGTGTGATTGGGCCACTTTTGAAAACATTTTGGTCTACGGATTTTAAGAAAACAGGCTCGGGAGTCGGTTACGCACGAGGAAGGATTAGCACCCTCGCAACGCCCAAAATTGGTACCTTATTGATTGATTACTGTCCTAATATCGAAAATTAGAATAGATTTTAAAATGGTCCTTTTATTTGAAGAGAAAACCAGACTTACTTGTCTCAAAGAAATGAAACATCATATCCAGTAAGTTAGGACACAATGTTTTGAATCCCCAATAATAGGTTTTTTATTTAAAACTTGAGATTCCTTTGTTTCGAAAGAATATAAACATCACATCCAGCGCGTTAGGACACGATATTTTTTAAACCCTCGTAACTAAAACATCTCATGATTTACAAAACTTGTTAAAAGGATATTTGGTTATTTAGCCAAACGAAAAATTGAAACCCAGCACGTTAGGGCACTATTTCCTGAATTTCTAAATACAAAACATTGCCTTATTTTCAAAAGCCTTACCTCGAGATAACATAATGTTACATTCAGCGTGTTAGGACACGACATTTTGAATTTCCGAGAATAAGTTTTTATTTAAATTTTAAAAGGAAAATAATAGGTTCTTTAGACTCGAAAAAAAAGAAATCGAAACCCAGTAAGTTAGGGTACGACTCCTTTCGAACCTTAGAACACGGAGAGTTTGCTTATTTTGAAACGAAAATCGTAATGTATCGAATAAAATATGATATGATCTTAAAAAAATGTAAAACGAATTACTATATTAGTTTACACGACAACATTACGATACTCAAATATGAATAACAATAATAAAGGTAGAAATAAAATACGATAAAAAGTAAAACAGACAAACAAAAATGAAATAATAGTGGTAGAAAAGAAAATAAGAAATAATATTAATAGTAGTAAATAATAAAAACAATTGTAAAAATATTAATAGTAGAATAATAGTGACGATGTTGAAATGGGGAGTGAAAAAAATAGAACAATAGCATTAATAATGATGAAAATAATAGTGGAGAGGAAAAACAAAATTTAAAATGAAAAGTAATATCAATAATAAAACCATAATGATAGGCTAAGAATAGAAATAATATTAAGAATAATAATAATAATAATAATAATAATAATAATAATAATAATAATAATAATAGTATTAATGAAAATGAAAATAATAATAAAAAACAATGATAATAATAGCAACGAAAGAAAAGGTCTAAAATCAAAATATAATGTTAATAATAATAATATAACAGGACAACAGCCATTTTAACAATAGTAATGTATGTAAAATAGTGGAAATAACAAAATTAAAAAAACTAGCGAATATAAGAACAAATATAAAATATAAATAAAATGATAGGTATAACAATAATACTAATAAACTGGAAGAATATGGTAATAATATTAAAATGGTGGTATTAATAATAAAAATAACGGTGATAGGTATAATAATAAATAATAAAAGAAAATCACAAGGGAAAAACCAAAAGGACGAAATTAAACTAAAAATAAAAGTTTGGGAGTGAATTACAGATGAAAAGCAAGAAAACGGGCTAAATTGAAAAACACGCGCAAATGTAAGAGGACCAAAGGCGAAATTTACCCATTAAGGGTGGAAATGCCCAAATCCCCCTGCAAAAGCAGGTGACCACGTGGGGCTTTCCCACCTTAAAAGGCACCATTCCCTTTTTTATCTTTAAAACAAAAAAAAAAACACACTTTCCTTTATTTTCACCTCTGTTTCCAAATCAAAAAAAGAACAGACCCTCCCTCACGCATTTCATTTTTTTTTTAGGGTTTAGATTCCCTTTTTCTGTGTTGAGACAAAACCAGGAGCCCCTCCCATGCGCGCATCGACGGTGGCGGTCAAGGGAACCCGGTGAGTTTTCCGACTTCTCTCTCTTTATCTTCTCTTTAAAAACTCTGTTTTTTTTTTAAAAAATACAACGAAATCTAATCTGGAAAAATGGAAGACTTTTGTATACTCCTTTTTCTGTTTTTGCATGCAATAATAGAGCCAAAAAGGAAAAAGCAAAGCATAACTCGAAAATTGAAAGATTAAAACCCGAAATCACCTTGTTTTTCATCGACTTCGATTTCGATTTATACGTAAAATCTCTCTTTCAGTTTACTTGTGTTTTGTATCTGTGGAAATTGCGTATACTCATGCTTTTCCTATTGAAAAAAAAAGTTTATGTATTTTGTCAAGAAGGTCTCCCCTTTACATGTTCTATTTCGGCTTTTTATAGCCTTTTTACAAACTATCTGTGCAGAATATTTGGCCCCTATTTGTAGGTGCACGGAGATCACGGAGGACGTGGGAATGTTACGTAGGTGTCGTGGATGGAGTGGATGGCGGCTCTGCTGGCGTGGGAGCGGCGCATGACAAGATCATCTAAACTAATTTAGGTTGCTGAGATTTTAGTGTTTAGTTGGGCTTGATAATTTGTAAATTTGGGCTGTTTATTTTATTTGGTTTATTCGGTTTGTATTTTATTTTTTTTAAATGGGTTTTAGAACTTGGGCTTTGGTTGGGGTAATAATTGGGTCATACAGCTGCCCCTCTTTGCTTGTTGTCGCGTAACGGGAACGAAGCAAAGATTCTAAAGAGCCAATTTTGCACCGTCTTGCTGAGTCTTGATTTTTGGGTGCTTCCTCTCTTCAAGTAGTCTCACTTTAACCTACTGCATCTTCAGAGGCACAAGAGCTTTGTTTCGATCTGCTTCCCTACTGCTCATGATTTGTAATCTTTAGCCTATTACCCTACTGCCTAGGGGGTTAAGGCTCAATGTCCTTGATCTGCTCCACTCCTGCTCAGTGGAGATAAGATCTGATGTCTTTGATCTGGTCCACTCCTGCTTAGTGGAGATAAGATTCATCATGTTTGATCTGCCCCACTCCTGCTCAGTAGAGATAATATATGTTGTCTTCAATCTACTCCACTCCTGCTCAGTGGAGATAGGACCTATATCTTTAGCTTGCGCTCCACTCTCGCTCGGTGGAGATAAGGCTTCGATCTTCGATCGCGCTCTACTCCCTTTCGTAGAGATAAGATCTCGTTGTCTTTAATCGCTCTCATTGTTGCTCGGTGGAGATAAGATCTGTTGTCTTCACTGTTACCTACCGCGCCAGGGATTAAGGCCCGTCATTTTGACTGTTCCACTCTCGCTCGGTGGGATAAGGTTCATAATCTTCACCCCGTTACCCTATCGCTTAGGGAATTAAGGCTCGGCGTCTTCGATCTGTTCCACTCTGCTCGGTGGGATAAGTTACGCAATTTCAGCCCGTTACCCTACCGGCAGGGAATTAAGGCTCAATGTTTTTTACCTGTTCCACTTCTGCTCAGTAGGATAAGGTCTACAAGCTTCAGCCTGTTACCCTACTGCTTTAGGGAATTAAGGCTCAATGTTTTCGATCTGTTCCACTCCTGCTCAGTAGGATAAGATCTGTTGTCTTCAATCCGCTCCACTCCTGCTCAGTGGAGATAGAATCTGTATCTTTAGCCTGCTCCACTCCTGCTCAGTGGAGATAAGGTCTGTAATCTTCTGTAATTCCCATCAATTTTACTACGTTGTCCTCTGGGGAATCTACCTGTAGAATTAATTTCATGGGGTCTATGCTCATGTTAAATGATTAGGATGTCATGAAAAATGCTCCTAACCATACGTATTATGAATGTTATGAATGAGTGCAAAATGAGAATGATCCATTTTTAACCCTTGGGCTGTCATTGCTTGCTGTTTATTAAGGTGATCCCGGACGTGTGTTCAACTGATACTTCTAACAGAAAATCTGAAGATGTCGTCACTGCTTAAACCCCTATCTCAAGTGCTCTGAGCCCTTTAAACCTGAGTTCTAAATAATTGTCCTGTTTCAGATTCCTGTATTATTTAGAGACTTCCAGAGTAATATACAAAACTTCTTTTGTGAAAGTATTATTAGTTCAGTAATCATCACTTCAATATGAAATGCTTGGAAAGGATCATAATAATGGACAAGAAAGAAATTAATAAGATAGCAAGTACAATCAAGAAGGAAATTTATTGGTAGTCTATTTTGAAACAAATTCAGAATGGGTAAGATGGAAACTAGGTGCCCCAGATATCGCCGACCGAACTTCTCTGTTCAAACTTCTTGAGGACCATTTAAGCTCGATATGTGCTTAGGGGATCCGGAGTACTTTTTCGATGCCCCAAGATGGATCTTACTTCCTCATTGTTAATCCAAGCGTAGCAAAACTACTGTATGCCCCGTCACGATTTGATCCTAATTTGAGTAGCCCTTTTCGGTTTTTCGACTCAAAGCCCCTTTGGTCTCAAAGTACCCTTTGCGGGTTTTCACCTTGGCCTCTCCTTTTTTTTTTGCGGAAAGCTTCAAAGCGCCCTTTGCAGGTTTTCGCCTTGTCCTATCTCCTTCTTAAGCGAAGTGTTGCTTGACTGAGTCCGCATTAACTGGGTTCGGCTGACTTTTACCATCCATCTCGGCTAGTATCAATGTTCCTCCAAAAAAAGCTTTCTTTTGACATAAGACCCTTCCCAATTAGGCATCCACTTTCCCCTGAAGTCTTTTTACATAGGGAGGATCTGTTTCAACACCAAGTCTTCCTCATGGCATACTTTAGGGCGGACCTTCTTGTTGTAAGCCCGCATCATCCGCTTCTGGTACATTTGCCCATGGTGGATGACTCTTGGCTTTTTTCTCGATCGATTCGGGGATTGGTCATACCGAGATTAAACCCATTCGCTTCATCCAACTTGATTCGACAAAATCCAAAGAGCAAGAATTTCAACCGATGGACAAGATCGTATCCATCCCATAAACCAATGAGAAATGTGTTGCCGGTGGAAGTCCCGGCCAACACTGAGAAGCATAGATGGTAACTTGTCTATGTCAATCTTTACAAGTTTCCATCATCTTTCAAAATCTTTTTTTTGGAAGGTTTCTTTCTTTTCTTTTCTTCTTTTCTTTTTTCTTCTTTCTCTTTTTTTTGAATTTGAATTTGAACTCAAAGTTGAAATTGAACTTGATGATGATTGACTTTGTAACTTTGTCATTGGAACCGACCCTCACCCTCTTAGTGGAATAGTTGACAATAGATACTTTTGACTAGATCATCCTCGTAACCTTTATGCCCCACATATAGGAAAAGCATATCAGTCATGTCTTCTCAATTTGGCATTTACGGCAACACTGACGCAATCTCCCTTTCATGGTGGACCAGTAGTACATGAACCTTATAATCAACCTGGCTATCGGTAAACTCTTAGCATGTGCCTTTTCGAACACTCTATAGCCTCATCGTGCCTAAGCATATCTTGATGCGGTAATGTAAAGTCATTTTTAATTTTTGGAATAACTCAATAACGTCTTGCTTTGTTTCTGTGGTGAGCAAGGCTTTGATCTTCACTCCTTTTCCTAGACTCGCAATGTCCACTGACCCTTTGTACGGTCGAGTTTATTTCATTTTGTTCCACTATCTTTAACAAATCAAAAGATAAGTTACAATCTCTGATATCTTCAAAATCCTCAGATCCCTTTAGACCCATATTTTACTCAAAAGGGAGTTCGTAACAGCGTTGCTCATGTCTCGATATCTGGGGTACCTATTGTAAGTACGAAGGCAAATTCCAAAGAATAAACGATTCTTAGGATGATTATCTATGATCATGAATGAAGAATGAAAGACATCCCCAAAAACAAAAGAATGTATAGTATGCTATGGAAAAAAAATGAAAAGTATTTGCTCAGCATGAAACACAAGAATGCATTTTTTATTGAAAATAAAGATGTTTGAAAATGAGCCTATTTCACAAAAGATTCTTATTGTTTCTAGGCTTAAAATAACAAGTGTGTTTTGAACATTATTCTGTGTTAGCTCTAAAAACTACAGGAGTTTCCTTCGCAGTCCAGTTATTCAGAACATTTCCAGGCTCGTAGGGGCGAATGCCCCCTAGGTTTCCTTTATTCGATCCTTCATTGAACACGGCTTTAACGCTCAAGGTTTTCAACATGTCTTCAGCTGTTTCTTCATTCATGTTCTCCGGTCCCGGATAGACAACTCCTTCCGATACAGATGCATTGGACATAAAGGGAAAAATTATTGACCCCCATTTGACCTTGGTGTCCTTCTCTACCAACTCTCCTCCTATGCTACACACGTTGTCTCCTTTAGAAGAGTCAAAGACCTCCAGCTCTTTATTATCCATTAACCCTTGTACTAGGGCTCTGAATTCATTGCACTGCTGGATCTCATGGTCTTCCTTATTATGGAACTCACAGTAATTCCTTGCATCTCGAGATTTACTCCCTAACTCTTGCGAAACCAGATTTCTTTTCCACATCTCTCTCCAAACCTCTCTCAATGGAGTTTTTACCTCCGCAACATTTCGTTTGATTCTCCTCTCCATGTACTCGACTATAGCGTTTACGCCTTTATCCGTATGACTGGGTAACAGATTTCTCCCACCAGGTGCATCGTTGAACGTTACCACACCCGCTTTAATAAGCCTTTCAACTAACCTTTTGAAAGGGAAACAATTCTCTATTGGGTGCCCCACTATCCCCGTATGGTATTCACATTGAGTGCTTGGGTCATACCATTTTGGATATGGGGGTTGCAACGGTTTTGAGTAGCAAGGGGAGACGACGTGATCATCGAACAGAGTTTTATACAACTCCCTATATGTCAGAGGTATGGGAGTAAACTGAAATTTCTCGGTATTCTGCCTTGGTAAGGCCCGCTGGCCTGCGGCTATTGCTCTTGGCTAGCTGACAATAACGGGTTTTGGATAACCCGAGCTCACATTTCCTACTTCATTCTCCCTTTTCTTCGGAGCTGATCTTTTCATGCTCTCTCCAGCTTCTATTTTCCCACACCTGATCGCGTTCTCTATCATCTCGCCTGACATCACCATGTCCGCGAAACTCTTAGTCGCGCTCTCTAACATGTGGTTAATGAAAGGTGCCTTCAGGGTATTGATGAAGAGCATAGTCATTTCTTTTTCCAATAGCGGCGGTTAGACTTGTGTAGCAACTTCCCTCCACCTTTGAGCATACTTCTTGAAACTTTCGCCTGACTTCTTCTCTATGTTTTGTAGCGTGATCCTGTCAGGCGCAATGTCAGTCACATGGCCATAATGCTTCATGAAGGCCTGTGCTAAATCCTTCCATGATTTGATCTGGGTACAACTCAATTGATTGTACCATTTAGCTGCAGCTCCAGTTAGGCTATCCTGGAAATAGTGAATTAATAATTGGTCGTTGCCAACATATCCCGTCATTCTCCGACAGAACATTATAATGTGGACCTCAGGGCAACTGGTCCCGTTATATTTCTTAAATTCCGGTACTTTGAACTTTGGTGGAAGTACCAGATCAGGGACCAAACTCAACTTCTTAGCATCCACCTCGTATTGGTAATCAACACTTTCCAATGCTCGAAACTTCTCCTCCAGCCATTTGTATCGATCTTCGAACTCCTTTGGGAGCTCCGCTTTTACTTTTTCCCCTTCTGCCACCTCATCGAAGTCTAGGACCATAGGCTTTACCAAATTGACTTCTGGGTTGGAGCTCGAGCTGCCGGGGACATTTCTGGTCTTTGGGGTACCAGATTGGTACTGGGGTTTGATATTGACCGACACCCTTGGTGGTTGCACTTGGGAACTTGTCGGGGCCAAGCACGGAGGGCAGCGCAGGTCTTCATCATCATCTCCAGTATCGACCATAGAACTCTTTTCTTTTTCAGGCCCTCCAGTCAACAACTGTGTTAATCGGCTCATCATACTTCTCTCTCGGGATTCCAAACATTTGATCTCTCATGTCTGTTGGATTTTAGCCAATCTGTTTCTTGCATCTGAGCTCTGCAGATTGATCTTACATCTCTTTCTCGCATCTCGCTTCTAACCTTTCCATCTTTTGATCCATTGCTCTTGTCTTTTTCCGGGTATAATAGCGGTGTTCCAGGATAACTATAATATGACTTCTGGTTAATAGGGTTATCTTATGATATTAAATGTATATGATACGTTGTGATGCAAATGGATGAAATGCAATGCAAATACATGGAATGAATGCAAGAAGAAAGAGAGGTGTCAATTCTGAATTCAATTTCATTAGGAGAACTTTTCTAGAAAATACGTTTCTTTACATAAAACGGATTACATATACGGTATTGTCCTCATAGTCTAGGTAAAAACACCAATCCTCTTCTTCGTATCCGGATGTTATGGTTATGTCCTGTGAACTTCCTGAAGGATGCCTCTTCTAGCTCCTCGTTGCTTGGTCCAGGCCGAACCTTTTCACTCACTTATCCTCCAAAATGTTCATGAGCTTCTCTTATAAAAATGAGACATGACTACCGAATAATCCTCGTCAGCTTGAATCTTCAGGCAATGTCTTGTATTCTTCTGTGTGATATCAGCCCTCTCGCGTTGTTTACTTGGACTATGTTCGAACGACCGTATTATAATCCACTTTATCAAGTAACACATTTCCTTATGACAAACTCTTCTATTTAGCCATCGAATATGAATCGACACCTCCTTTCTACGATGATGAAATGCAATGCAGTCATAAACAAAAGAAACATGTTTGTATCATATACAGATGGTAAAAATCAAACACCTATCAAGGTGACTACTAAGGTTTGGCATAGCTCTACCTGGGGTAAGCTCCTAGGGCTTTCTATATGTGGTTCGGCTCTAAAGTAGGGGTACCTGAACCAGCAGATTCCTCGATCCTTACCCATTATAGGCTCATACAGACCAAGTTTAGTTCAGGGGAATACATTTCCCTATGGCTGCACGGAGGTGAAAACCTCACGAAGACATAGGTACGGATGTATCCCGAAAGCGATTCACTATCTTGCACGGAGGTGAAAACCTCACGAAGGAGTAGTTTCTCACTCTCACTTAAAGGTGTGACCACTATAGTCGTGTAATATGATGCAAATGTATCCTAGACACGTAAAATGTAAAAAAAAACATATGCGACGAAAAAAAAATTTAAAATCAGATTTTAATTTTCAATAGAAGGACATTAATCAATCAATTCCACGGCTTGACTCTCTTATTGGTCCCCAGTGGAGTCGCCAAGCTGTCGAAACCATTTTTTTGTTAGAAAACGGGCCGACTTTAAAATACAAAAACGGAGTCGCCACCAATCTTTTTTTTTTGAAGTGTGATTGGGCCACTTTTGAAAACATTTTGGTCTACGGATTTTAAGAAAACAGCTCGGGAGTCGGTTACATACGAGGAAGGATTAGCACCTCATAACGCCCAAAATTGGTACCTTATTGATTGATTGATTATCGCCCTAATATCGAAAAAATTAGAATAGATTTTAAAATGGTCCTTTTATTTGAAGAGAAAACCAGACTTACTTGTCTCAAAGAAATGAAACATCATATCTAGTAAGTTAGGACACAATGTTTTGAATCCCCAATAATAGGTTTTTTATTTAAAACTTGAGATTCCTTTGTTTCGAAAGAATATAAACATCACATCCAGCGCGTTAGGACACGATATTTTTTAAACCCTCGTAACTAAAACATCTCATGATTTACAAAACTTGTTAAAAGGATATTTGGTTATTTAGCCAAACGAAAAATCGAAACCCAGCACGTTAAGGCAATATTTCCCGAATTTCTAAATACAAAACATTGCCTTATTTTCAAAAGCCTTACCTCGAGATAACATAATGTTACATTCAGCGTGTTAGGACACGACATTTTGAATTCCCGAGAATAAGTTTTTATTTAAATTTTAAAAGGAAAATAATAGGTTCTTTAGACTCGAAAAAAAAGAAATCGAAACCCAGTAAGTTAGGGTACGACTCCTTTCGAACCTTAGAACACGGAGAGTTTGCTTATTTTGAAACGAAAACCGTAATGTATCGAATAAAATATGATATGATCTTAAAAAAATGTAAAACGAATTACTATATTAGTTTACATGACAACATTACGATACTCAAATATGAATAAGAATAATAAAGGTAGAAATAAAATACGATAAAAAGTAAAACAGACAAACAAAAATGAAATAATAGTGGTAGAAAAGAAAATAAGAAATAATATTAATAGTAGTAAATAATAAAAACAATGGTAAAAATATTAATAGTAGAATAATAGTGACGATGTTGAAATGGGGAGTGAAATAATAGAACAATAGCATTAATAATGATGAAAATAATAGTGGAGAGGCTAAGAATAGAAATAATATTAAGAATAAAACCATAATGATAGGCTAAGAATAGAAATAATATTAAGAATAATAATAATAATAGTAGTAGTAGTATTAATGAAAATGAAAATAATAAAAAAAAAACAATGATAATAATAGCAACGAAAGAAAAGGTTTAAAATCAAAATATAATGTTAATAATAATAATATAACAATAGTAATGTATGTAAGATAGTGGAAATAACAAAATTAAAAAAAACTAGCGAATATAAGAACAAATATAAAATATAAATAAAATGATAGGTATAACAATAATACTAATAAACTGGATGAATATGGTAATAATATTAAAATGGTGGTATTAATAATAAAAATAACGGTGATAGGTATAATAATAATAAATAATAAAAGAAAATCACAAGGGAAAAACCAAAAGGACGAAATTAAACTAAAAATAAAAGTTTGGGAGTGAATTACAGATGAAAAGCAAGAAAACGGGCTAAATTAAAAAACACGCGCAAATGTAAGAGGACCAAAGGCGAAATTTACCCATTAAGGGTGGAAATGCCCAAATCCCCCTGCAAAAGCAGGTGACCACGTGGGGCCTTCCCACCTTAAAAGGCACTATTCCCTTTTTTATCTTTAAAACAAAAAAAAAAAAACACACTTTCCTTTATTTTCACCTCTGTTTCCAAATCAAAAAAAGAACAGACCCCCCCTCATGCATTTCATTTTTTTTTTTTTAGGGTTTAGATTCCCTTTTTCTGTGTTGAGACAAAACCAGGAGCCCCTCCCATGCGCGGTCAAGGGAACCCGGTGAGTTTTCCAACTTCTCTCTCTTTATCTTCTCTTTAAAAACTCTGTTTTTTTTAAAAAAATACAACGAAATCTAATCTGGAGAAATGGAAGACTTTTGTATACTCCTTTTCTGTTTTTGCATGCAATAATAGAGCCAAAAGGGAAAAAGCCGAAACGCAACTCGAAAATTGAAAGATTAAAACCCCGAAATCACCTTGTTTTTCACTGACTTCCGATTTCGATTTATACGTAAAATCTCTCTTTCAGTTTACTTGTGTTTTGTATCTGTGGAAATTGCGTATACTACTGTTTTCCTATTGAAAAAAAAGTTTATGTATTTTGTCAAGAAGGTCTCCCCCTTTACATGTTCTATTTCGGCTTTTTATAGCCTTTTTTACAAACTATCTGGTACCGAATATTTGGCCCCTATTTGCAGGTGCACGCGGAGATCACGGAGGACGTGGGAATGTTACGTGGGTGTCGTGGATGGAGTGGATGGCGGCTCTGCTGGCGTGGGAGCGGCGCATGACAAGATCATCTAAACTAATTTAGGTTGCTGAGATTTTAGTGTTTAGTTGGGCTTGATAATTTGTAAATTTGGGCTGTTTATTTTATTTGGTTTATTCGGTTTGTATTTTATTTTTTTTAAATGGGTTTTAGAACTTAGGCTTTGGTTGGGGTAATAATTGGGTCATACAGGTTCTACTACGACCCTTGGTAACTTTGTCAAGGTATATAAGTTTGTCTCTATAATGTGTTATTGTTATCTAGCATTGTTTCTAGTTTCACTTAGATCTATATGGAAATGCTTGTTACATGTTTTAGTTCTTCCACTTGAACTTTAAGATAGCTGGTTAGTATTTGTTGCTTTGATACTAATGGTATGTTTGATTTATTGAGGTTTATGTATTGAATTGATTGGCTAGATATTGTGATTTAGGCTAGGTGGTCACCTTTACGCTCTTTGATAGTCGTGTTTAACCCTTGTTAAAGCATGGGTATGGGAATATGATACCCCAACGTTGAAAATTTAGAAATGAGTATGCCTGTGTTATTCGGTGCATATGTAACCAACACCCAATGTCAAGTCCGAGTAGCATTGGTCACTAATGTATTATGTTCATTTTCGTGCTTGCGAAATGAGTTATAGATGATCTTCGTCAAGGATAATGGCTTTCTTCTTTTCCTGAACATATGCTAGTAGTGACCAACCAACCATATATTATTTTCCTAATTTTTGAGAAACTAGTGTGCTTTAATAATGGCGATTGAGAGATACTTATTGGGTTATTAGTGATATCTGATTACTTATTGCTCATGCAAACGTGATTGTAGGCGACCTTTGAGTGTCTCCTGAAAGGGTATGGATTCTTGACTCCGAATTTCTGGAAAGAGACACGTTTCACAAGGTCCCCAGTCCAGGAGTATTCTGATCTGTTGGGAAATCCGGCAAAGACTCTGTTACCTGAAGAAGCAACAACCGTCGATGTATGATTTTCTTACATGAAGAAATTCCCTTTTATCTTGTTAAGAAGATGCTTATCTTCACCCATTTTTGCTGGTTTGGTTTTCTTACGAGATAGATTTTCGATAGTTGTTCAGCAACTGCAATTTTATTCTTTCTTATAATCTAATATTGATTCTTTACAAGATTGTGGTTCCATGAGGGGTACATCTTTTTTACTTGAGCACAAGCAGTGACAATTTGGGTTCAGAATAAGATATGGAGATGCTAAGTGGCCTTCATGTTTTATATTAACATCGAGGCATATAAATTAGTTTATGTGTTGTTGATTAGCATTTATTTTGAAATTTATATATTTTCTTTTGATTTTAGGGTTTAGGGTTTTTGGTCATTAATTTTGTTAATTTATATAGTAAGAAAATTTGACTTTTGACTTTTAATCGTAATATAGGACGGTGGGGTTTTGAATTAACAATGAAGAGAGAACGCTATTACCGATAATCCAAACAAATGCTCCAATTACTAGGCCCGCCCTCCTAAAGAACAAACCCATTCCATTAATTTAATGTAGAAGGTCAGGCATCTCTTCTCTCCTCTCAACCTTGTATTGGTCTTCTCCTCAAGCAATCTCACTACTCCTCCATGACATAGACGACGAGGCAGTCCCAAGAAATCATGACTAGAAATAGAATTCAAAATTGAAATCTGAGAAAATTAAAATTGGGATAAGAAGAGATGAGACGCAGATGATAAGAAAGTTTCTTCCCAGTAATGTGGTTAAAAGGTTCCAAAACAATAAAAATAAAAGCCAACTAATAAAAAGCATTACTCAGTTGTTAAATCCATAATTTTTTTTAAAACAATCAATTTAAAGAAAGAGAGAATATGAATCGTTACCTGATGAGACTTGGATGTTGCTTATTAGAATCGTGAAGCTTTGAAATAAATATTAATAAATTAGGATTTGATATATCTAATCATCAAGAATAAAAATTAGATGTGGAAGTGTATACCTGAAAATAGAATGTCAAAAGTAGGGGTGAGCGTTCGATTGAATCGAGTGAAAAAAGTTTTAAGTTGACGAGTCTTATTTTATCATCTTAATTCGATTTAAATTTTTTTCGAATCGATTCGAGTGAATTGATATTCGAATAGAGTGAAATTATTCGAGTTAAATTAAAAAATTAAGCATATCAAATTAAAATCTTATTACAATATAACTAATTCCATGTTAGAGCATATAAATTTAAAACCATATATATTTGAAAACTTTTTCAAAGCAAAATAATTAAAAAAAAAACATGTTAGTATTTTCGAAACCATTTTTTTTATCAGTTTGAAAAATGGGGATCGACTTAGAAGATAAGGAGTCGCCACCAATCTTTTTTGTTTAGGTGTGATCGGATCACCTATAAAAAATATTATGGTCTGCGAAATTCGAGAAAACAGGTTCGGGAGTCGGTTACGTACGAGGAAGGGTTAGCACCCTCGCAACGCCCAAAATTGGTACCAAATTGATTAATGTTGTCCTAACGTCAAAAACTTGAAAGTATTTAGGGTCAAAAACTTTGGAAAAAAGTTAATTAAATTGGAATGAATCTCAAGATTAACTCGTGTCAAAGGGATAAAAGTTATCATACCCAACACGTTAGGATATAACACATTTATACTCTAACACCGAGATCATCTTTGATTTTCAAAACATGTAAAAAAGGGTACTTGGGTATTTAGTTGAAAACAAAATCGACACCCAACACGTTTGGATGTAATTTTCCGTACTTCTAAACACACAAATATTGCCTTGTTTTTCAAATATGCAATCTTTAAATTGACTCAACATTTATTTTTAATGTAATAAAATATTTAGAAAAGATTTGAATATGTTGGAATTTGAAATACAATACAATAACAAGTAGCATGAATATAGCGTTAAGCATGAAATAATATACAAACTTAACATTATACAAATAGACATAATTATACAGATAATTTAACGTACAAATATACAATAACGATAATCACATGATTAAAAGGACATATTAACACTCGAAAGTAATTCTACAAAATACACATTGGGAAATTATCATAAAACAATTTTTTGAATACTAGCAAATAGATTTAAAATAAAGAATGTGGAATTAAAACACATAATGGCGATAATTATCAAACATTAAATCAATAGGGAACAAAATGATTTTTAAAGAGACATAATATATGAATTTAAATGTATATAAAACACGTATACACAATAACAAAAATATCAGAAATAAATTAAAATATACCATAAAATGTGATCTTTTAAAGTGATAAATTGTATATACTAAATATTAAAATAGAGATATATATATATAAGTAATTTTAAAGAAACTAAATACATATAGCTAATGAAAAATAACGAATTAAAACATGGTAGAATAAATTTCAAAATAATTTTATTAAAATAACTTGAATAATAAAAATACAAGAATTTAAATAAAGATTAAAAAATACTTAATTGAGAAAGAAATGAAATCACAAGGCTAATTTATGACTAAATAAAACCATTTAAACAAGATCAGGGATCAATATAAATGCGCCCCAAATGATTAAGGACTAAACCAGAAAATAATCTCCGTCGCTAAAACGCAGCGTATGGGAAGGACCAAATCGAAACAGTGCACAAATTAAAGTGATTAATTAAGAAAATAAGAGAACATAATAAATCGAATTGAATGGCAATGCGAAACTAAAAGGACCAGGTGTGCAAATATTCCATTAGAGCAGAAACGCGTGGATCTTGAGTGTTTTCGGGTCAGATTCGGGCCAAGGCCTATACGGCACCGTTTCAAAGCTATTGAAACAAGGCTTAAACGACACCGTTTCTTTAATGATTTAAAAACAGAATTTAAAAACAAATTCACTTATTTTAAACAGAACCCTAATACCCCCTATTCTCTTCCTTAGTTGCAAAAAGGAAAAACAATCCGTTCTACCACTGAAACGCTACTGTAAACGGCGAGCAGTGGTCGTTTCAAGTCTAATCGACTGTTCACCTTCGAGCCAAAACAAGGGTTTGCCCGTTCTTAATCATCGAAGGCCCCCCTGATTTGTTTTCGTTCTCTGCCACAAAGAAAGAGAGACGAAACGGCCACTACAAAGCCATGGCAATCGGTGATTAGTGGCCGAATCTAGACCGTTCAACAGCAGCCCCCCCAAAATCTGACCAAAATGCTTCGAGTCTACGCCCCGACGAACTGCTTTACTCCGATCACCGCGAAGAAAGCAACCCGACTGTCCTTATTTCGTAGATAAAACTCTTCTCTTTATAGTTTTAGCATGCAATCGATTAAAAAAAGGAAATGAAAAGGAAACAAATTGCCAGTTGAATCAAGTAAACGAAGAAAAAAATGCAATCGAAAAGGAACCTTTTTGATTCTGTATTGTTGAAATTTTTTTTTGTATTATCAATGCGTATAAAATCGTGAAAAAAAATCCCCTTACAGTGTTTGATTTCGGTCCCTTTTAAAGGCCGAAAATGAAAAATCCAATAAAAATACAAATGTTTTCTCTGTTTTCTCTCTGTTTGTTGTGTTGTTTGTCTGTGCAGGTACGGCCATCGTAGTACGGAGGCGTGGACGTGGCACGTACGGAGGCTCGATCGCGCGGACGTGGCGGCGCGCACGTGGGGCATACGGAGGTGCAGGCGCATGACGCGCTCGTGCGTGGGAACTGCTTGCGGCGCTACCTGGCAAAAGGGGTTCTAGGGTTTTCTGAAACCCCAAATGTTTTGGGTTACCCAGGCCAGTTGGGCCACTGTAATTGGGCTTGGGTTAAGAGTTTTAGGTTTGGGCTAAATTCTGGGCCTGTTAATTTTGTAATGGACTATTTGGACACTTTAATGGCCTTTTATAATAATATTTTTTTAGGTTTTTTAATTAATTAATGGGCCGGGCGAAAATTGTGTCTTACAAGTATGATATGCTTGAATCATTAATTAACTTATTTATGTCCCTAAAATTATTATTCTAGAAAAATTTTAAATTTTTTATATATATATTTTTTTGAAATTTTATAATTTTTAAAATATATATATAAATTTTTGGAATTTTTTATAAATATTTTGAATTTTAAAAACTATTTAAATTTTTTGAAAACTATTTTGATTTTTTTGTAATTTTTGTTGAGAGAGACCAATTTGCTCATTTTCAAATTTGATAGGGACTAAAAGAGTATTTACACCGATATGTTATTCAAATCCGAATTGTAACACCCCAAACCCCAACCCGTCATCGGAACAGGGTTACGGAGTACTACCGGATCGATTGGACAACTTTACAATTAATACACAATTATTATCAATCATAATATAAAATAATATTATAGTCCCTTATATGGATCTTCGAGGCTCAAAAGACGAGTTAGGAATAGTTTGGGACTAATTCGAATACTTAGAAAATTTTCAAACATTTTAAAATTTTTCTCAACTACAAGGCTCATATACTCAACCTATTCATTACCTAGAGTATATGCCACCATTATCAAAGAAGGTATATTACTCAAAATTTTCTCTGAGGTCGGGATTACTCTGGATGCTGGACCGGACACTGACTTTCAATTAACCTGCACACGGAAACAACCGTACGCTGAGTAAGGGTATACTCAGTAGTATTACCATAATTCAAATTATATAATAACTTATATACATTCAATTTATGATACAATTACTTAATAGTTATTTCATTCTTTAAATTAAATCATCTAATATAATAAGCATTATTTCAAGGCTTGTATTTAATTAGATTTGTACATTATTTCACTATCAAATTTTCATTGAATTTTATTATTAATATTATTTTCCATATTTCATTTCATTAGTTCATTTCATATCATATGCAATTCACTAAATTTTATTCTTTATTCAATATTAATTCTATTGCAATTTGTGTTTACTAAAGTCATATCTCAATAATAACAATTTCACTAGTTTATTTCTTATATCATTGCTTTAAACTTTATTCAATTCATACACCTTTGGTCCATATTCTAAATCTCATATCTCAATTTCATTTTCTCATATCAGATTCACACTCAATATATATATAATTCAATTATATTATTCTTTTCAATTAACTTCTTATGTTATTTATATCATTTCAAGCAAAATTGTGAACTTTAGTTTCATTTCTCCATCTTATATAATATTTCAATTCACAATTCATCTTTGAACATTTCATGAACTTTTAGTTCATGCATTCAATTTCATATCACAAATCTCATTTCATATTTTATTTGACAAATTCACTTTCTTATTTCTTTCAATAGCTTAATCACATTTATTTGGAATTTATCATTTCACTTATTTACCCCTATTAACTTGACTCGGACCTCGACGAATACACGGATTCAATCCTAATACACCAGAATATCCAACCCAAACACACCCGGAATAATAATATAAATCCTCCATAACACACCAGTATAATATAACCTCCCAAACACACCAGTAAGGCATTAAATGCCTCTTCGGATAAACCGAAACATATAATAACAGAATCATCTTCTCGGCCGAGCTACAAATCTCCTCATCACATCACAAATCCAATGGCATACCATTTGTATCAAATCTAGTCCGACAAGTTAATAGGGTATTATTTATATTACTTTCCAATATCTAATCAATACACATTTCAGATAATTTCACTTTGATTCAATTCAATTCGATTCACTTCTCCAATCAATATACAATTCATATATTCACACATATTCATAATTCCATTCTTTTCACATTTCCATTCCATTCATTTATATATATATCATCAATTCAATGCATTTTCCACTTTCTAATCAATGTATAATCAAATGCTCATACATATTCAAACTTCATTTCAATTTCATTCAATTCACAATTAAATTCAGTTTTATCTAATTCAATATCAATATTAACCTTATTTCTATTTACTAAACATATTACTCAAAATTCAACAATTACTAATAATAAATTTAATTCCAATACATATTTATCACTTAATTCATTCTTGATACTTACTTCAATTTGTTTATCATATATACATATATTAATTTAAAATTTAAAAAATAATCAAATTTGAATTATAGTAATACTAACCTGAATTTTTCGTTTTTACTCCTCATTTGTTTTTCTCTTTTTCTTCCTTGCTCAATGTCTCGAATTCCTTGTTTGCTACGGAAATAATAATGATTTACATTATTAATTATAACATTAAATTACAAAAATAATTGAATTTTATTCAATTTCTACTCTTCCTCTTCATTCCACATTCTTTATACACAATTCTATTATTTATTTATAAGTTCTTTCAAGGCTGTCTACCTGAGTCATTGTCACTAAATTATCTATATCTTGAGTTACAGAATTCCAAATTAAGATCCGTAAATTTTATATGAAACTAGACTCATATATATTCTTTCCATAAAATTTTCAGAATTTTTTATTTATCCAATAAGTACAGTTTATTCTTTTAAATTACCCCTATTCTGTTGTCTGACAGTTCTGACCACTCTTTGCCAAAATTTAATTATCTTTTTGTACGGAATTCAAATGATGTTCTAGTTTGTTTCTTCTAAAAATAGACTCACTAATAATTCTAACCATATAAATTATGTCACAAAATTATTTTTTTACAATTTTTAATGATTTTTCCAAATCAAAACAGGGGATCTCGAAATCACTCTGAACCAGTCTCACAAAAATCTAGATATCTCAAAATACAGAATTTCTTTACTTTCTCTGTTTCTTTCATATGAAAATAAGCTCAATAAGATTTAATTTCATATCTCACTCAACTTCTACTTCCATTTCTACCATTTTTGGTGATTTTTCAAATTTACTCTTCTGCTGCTGTCCCGAAACTGTTTTCTTATAACTTGTTTTGCAATTAAATCCTAATTAAGTTTACTTATTTTCTTAACTTAATTCATGCTTTGTTTCTACTTAAATTCCTTCCATATTCAACTTGACTATCTAATATTCATAATAAAACCCTAATTTATAATTTCTTCCAAATTAATCTCTATAATACAAAACTTATAGCTTACTTACAATTTAATCCTTTTACTAATTCTAACTTAAATTTCATTCAATTCAATCTCTAATTAATCTTTTTCTTCAACATCAACTATACTTGAAAACCTATAAACTCTCAAAATATCAACTTAGTTTCATCAAAATCTTGCATTAAAGCTTCTAAAACATCAATACTAAAAGAATAGGACTTGATTGACTTACCAAGTAAACTTAAAGCTTTAAAATCCCAAATTTTTCCTTTCTTTTTCCTTCCCCTGTTTTCGTTCGTTCTCTACTTCTTTTATGTTCTTCTTTTTCTTTTTCTTTTATTTTTACTAATAACAATAGTAATATATTATAATAATAAAAATCTTTTACTTATTCTTTAAGCATATATTTGTTTTTATTACAAGTGTACATGTGTAATTATTACTATTACACTTGTCATCTATTTAGTTTTTTTTTTTATATATAATATCAAATAATAATATATATCTAATATAAAACTATAAAATAATGATATACATTATAATTTAATATAATAAAACAATAAAAATCTTAGATTTTTTATCATCAATTGCCTCCTCAACTTATTCTAAATGGCTTAATTGCCATTTTAGCCCTTTTTACTTTCTTTTAATCTATAGACTTTCACTTTTTATTTAATTTGATCTTTTTTTTCTAATTACTTTAAATTACGCTAAATTCACCAAATAAAAATATAATTAAACACATAACTAGCTTTATAAATATTTTTAATAAATATTTTACGAGTCCATTTACTAAAAACGAAGACCCAATAACTCATTTTCCGATATCCATACTTTTGAGGTCGTTACACGAATTGTAAAATTCAACTAGATTCGAACTCGAAACTCGAATTACTTATTTGAGTTGACTCAAATTATTTATTCGAGTTGACTCAAATTATTTATTCGAGTTGACTCAAATTATTTATTCGAGTTGACTCAACTGTTTTGAATAACTCGATTTAATTGACTCGAAATATGATTTTTTTCGAAGTATGTGTAATTTGGGGACTATAATCTTTATATATAACTTTTGCATATTAATTTTAATTTCTAATAAACTCATTATTAGTTAGAAATTAGTTACTAATGTATCTACACATATTTGACCTATATTTTATTTGGTAAATGAAACCCAATAATAAGTGTCGAAACTATTTTTTAAATCGACTTTTATTTAAAAAAAGCGAAAAATGGGAGTCGCCACCAATCCTTTTTATTAGGTGTGATCGGATCACCTTGTAATTTGATCATTTTCATAAAAGTTTTGATTTACTAAAACGATGGTTTTTAGTTTACAAAAATCCAAAAAATAGGTTCGGGAGTCGGTTATGCACGAAGAAGGATTAGCACCCTCGTTACGCCCAAAATTGGTACCTAATTAATTACTTGATGTCTTAATGTCGAAAGTTAAAAATTCGAAAATTGAATTTAAAATACGATCCCTCTTTGTATTAATGACATTCTTATTTGAAAACATTTAGTCGAATCCAAACTTATATAAGGAGCTTTCTTATTTCGAGTTAATGAAAAGGTCATGTCCCGTAAGTTAGGACATGACATCCCGTACTCTCGGAAATAAATCGCTCATCATATAAATTTTGTTTAAATCTCATGTATTTTAGTTTTAAAATGTTGTTCGATTATTTAGGTTCAAAGAGAAAGTCGAAATCCCGTAAGTTAGGGTACGACTTCCCGAATCTCCAAATACGGAATATTGTCTTAATTTTAAAATTTTCTTTTATTGGGGTAATAACAAATGTAACGACGCACATTTATCTTATTTGGGTATAGTACAACAATAAATAAATATGTCTAAACACAATCAAGATATGATTATAGTGAAATAAAATGGTAGCGTGTAAAATAAAACAATTATATACAAAAAAAAAAAAAAACATACTAATAAACGATGATGATACAACTATAATAATAATAAAACATCAAATCAACAATGGCAATAATCATATTATAACTACTAATTAAATGATAATAGGAAAAAATACATAATAATTATATTAATGATGATAATAATAAGAATAATACGAAAAATAAGTGCACAAATAAAGAAAAAATATAAACATCATATTTTTTGAACATATAAAGGGTAAGAGATAATAACTAGATAAATACATAAAATAATATTCTAAATCTAATATAAATAATCAAAACACAATAAATAATAACAATAATAATAATAATTGTGTAAAATAAAAAAATGTTTTAAAAAGAAAACAAATTTTATATATTAAAAAAAACGAAGGAATAATAGATAAGTAAATAAATGAATAAATAAATAAAAGAATTAAAATAAATAGAGGACTTAATCGTAATTTAAATGAAATTAAAAGGACAAATTGAATAAAATAAATAACAAATGGGCTAAAATGTAATGCGCAAAATAAAGCAGGGGGGCCGAACGGAAAATATTCCCAACCCCATTAGACGCGTCGTTTAATGGAGGACCAAAAAAAAAACTCAAATTATAGGGGATAAATTAAAAAAAAAATGAAAATAGGATCAGATTGAGAATCCTTAAAAAAGCAGAATGACCGAAGGCGCAATTATGCCATTTTTCAAAAACATGAGGATCCCAGGTGTTAATGGGTCGGCCCCAAAACGGCGTCGTTTTGGGGCCATTCATACCCTTTTAAAACGGTGCCGTTTTGGGCACCCTATATAAGCCAAAAAAAACCAATCTAAAAAATCATTTCATCCCCATTTCAAAAAAGAAAAATTCAGAAAACCTCTCCCCTCTCTTTGAGCCATCCTTTGGTCGGCCCTGGCTTGGGCGGGTCATCGCCGAGACTGCCACCGATCGCCGACGATGGCCCGAAAAACCCCAAAAAATCTCTTTTTTTCTCTTTTTTTTTTTAACTTTGATCTCGAAGGCAAAGCCTTTTAAAGCCACTTTCGGCCCCATTTCTTGAAGGCGCACCCCTCGAATCCCCCTCTCCAACGAAACTCCGACCGAGTTTAAAGGAACCCGAAGGCCTTTTGCGTAAAAAAGGAGGCGTCTTTCCTCAAGGTTAACGACCTCGCTCATGACGGCTACGCGGCGATTTAGGTAAACCGTTCGGCTTTCTCTTTTTGTTATTCTTATTCTTATTTTATTTTTTTGTTAGAAAAAGAAAGAAAATGAAATATGAGTCAATGAACTGCCTTTTTTTTTTCTTGTATTCTATTTTTAATTTTTTCTCTCTAAAGATTACATGCCATTACAATAGCTTTTATAGCTGATTATACAATCGACTGTTGTTTTTCACTGTTCTTTTCCACTGTTTTGTCACTGTTCTTTGTTGTTATCTCTTTATTGCTTCTATCTTTTCTTCGTCCTTTTTGTAGGTATTGGCGCGTGGTCAGCGATTGTGGTAGAGGGGTGTCAGACGACACGGGCGGCGCGATCGAGGAGGCTGCAGCACTGGAGGCTCACATGGGATTAAGGTTTCAATTTTTACTTAAACTAAGTTTAGTTTTTGGGCCAACGGGCCGTCTAGGGTTTTTAGTTTTTGGGTTTGTAAATTGGAATTTTTGGGTTTAATGCATATTGAGCTACATTTGTTGTAAATGGACTGTGGACTATTATTTTTTATATTTTTATTTTGTTTGTTTTGATTTTTTTGGTTGGGTTCGGGCAAAAATGACCTATTACAATAAGCATTAACCATATTAGATCATTTTTTATTGGGATATATCCCAAAACTATACATTAATTATGATTTATTTTGTAGTTGTATACATAAGCTTTGATTTTATGCAATTTTATACATGAAATTTTTATTTGATCCAATTCTTGTAAATTATTAACACAATTATTGATATAACATAATTTTATGTTATGTATTGCATACATGAATAATTATATTTATCCAATATAAAAATAAATTGATATATTTATTTCTTTAAATGTGCATGATTAAATCAAAATTAAAGTTTATGTATACAATTGTATATTAAATCAAAGTTCATGCATAATTTTGAGATTTATCCCTTTTTTATTTGCACTAACATTTTGTAATATTAAATAACATGTAATTATTCATATATATATATATATATATATATACACACACGTGTGTGTGACGTCTATATTATCCATGACTAAATTAGTGCCACCTATTAATAAGCTCCTAGTTTAATTGTAAAATAATTAAATTTTTTTTTTTTACAAATTAATAAATATTATTTTTTAAAAACATTTATATCTTTCTATATTTTGATAAATTTTAAAATTAAATACATATTTAAAATTTATAAAATTTTAACCTAAGACATTATAATTTTTACAAATTAAAACATTACTGTTTGAACCAAAATTACACTTAATTTTTTTAATAAAACTTTTTATCCAATTAGTATCATAATCTAATTTTCAACGGAGGCTTTAACGTAACACCTAAGTATAGGCTTATATAATGAGTGAATGTTTTAAGGAGTGTCGGTGCTTCATCTTGCGGTGTTTGCAATGCATCCTCCACGGCTTGAAGCCAACAACACTTCTCACCCCCATCTCTTCTCCATCTGTACCTATGCCTCCGGAATGTTGGCACTATAGAATGTTATATTATAGAGTGATCCGAATGTTTGAGAATAAGAAAATGTAATAGAATATATTACACTCTCTATAAAATAATGTGAGCTTAAAGATTAAAAATAACATTATTAGAAGGAAAAACAATAAACCCTAAACATAAATCGTAAAATAGATCTAGATAATATATACCATAATAATAATAAATCAACAATTTGATTTATTTTTCATTGGCTTTTAGAAATAAATAAAAAATACAAATTCTCCTTACAAATTGATTAAGATATATATAATGCGACATCTCATATTTTAGATCCGACGATCGGATTAAGAGTAAATTGTTACACTCATGGTTATTACTAATTGTTATTACCGGTTAATTAATTTATATATTTATTGTTACATATTTGAGGAGTCGTAAATAAATTATTATTCTCACAATATATTTTTTTCAAATCAAATTTAAATTTTCTTTCACAAATATGATAAAAAAATTATTATTATTATTATTATAAAAAGTTAAATTTTCATTTAGGACAATGACTAAATACCAAACATGACATTGGATTGATGATGACTAGAAGATTATATTAACTATTAAGGTTAAGAAGTAAAGTGTAAAATGATGTTTTATTATTTGTCTTACAGACATTTGAAGTATGAAATTTTCCATGAAGTTTGGATCTTATGTCTGTTCTTTTACATGTTTTTCTTGTTAGGAGAAATGGGTAATTTTGATTATTTATATATTTTTTTTTTCTATACACTGATTTGGATTCACCCAGTAAATCATAAGGAAGGTTCTAAATTAGATGACAACAAAAATGCAATAAAATCTTTTAGGGATAAATTGTTTGAATTCAAAAAATTTCTCAATTTGATCATTTTTTTATTTATATTATTCTTAAAATTTGATAATTTTTCAATTTGGCCCTTCAATTTGGATATCATAATACTCTAAGATAAGATCACATCATCATTTGAAAAATTGAAAAACATTACATAAATTATAAAAAATTATTAAAAAAAGTTAAAAATCTTATGATGGCATAATATAATTTCATAATACGATATAATCATACTTTAACAAAATTAAAGTTTAAAGACTACATTTTGAATAACCCTCATTTTATACTAAGCTTCAATTTCTACGAAAATTTATTTAAATTTCAATTGTTATATACATACTAATTTTAATTAAATTATAATTAATTCCATATATTAAAATATTTTACAAATCTAATTTTATAGAAACGGAATTAATGGAAGTTTTAATTTTATAAGAATTTTTATTTTTTCCCATTCTCATCCTTAATAAAATTATACTAATTATTACTTTAAAATATCTGTTTTTCTACATTACATTTTTTACTAAAATTTATCTAAATTCCAATTATGTAATTATAGGGGGTACTTTATAATGCAATAAGTTTAAGAATGCATTTTTGGATTGCTCAGTCTTCTCTCACCCATCATTACACGGTACTATAAACAAACAAACTTAGAAAGCAAAACACAGTATATTAAATAATGAAAATTACAATAAAATTTTTAGAAACCCTAAACATAAATAGTAAAATAGGCATACATTATCTAGGAAAAAATTCAATCAAACCAACCATTTGATTTAACTTTCATTGGATTTTAGAAATAAAAAAAAAATATAGATTCTCCTTACATATTGATTGAGATATATATAATATTTAACCAATATACCTTCAACAATCACCATATATTAAAGCCTATAACATATTTCTTAAACAAGCATAGCCTTAGAACTAGGTTCGAAATCAAGCAAAACTGGAAAAATAAACAAACAAATATTTCAACTATACCTCAAAAAAAAAAACCCATAAAAAATAAAAGAAAATTACTTTTTTAAAAAATATAAAAAAAATAATAAAAAGTGACACATATAGCAAAATTCATTTAAGGTTGAATCCCAAGTTGAGTGAAATGAGGGCTTTGAAGAGCTTGCTGAAGCAGTTCATCATCACCATCATCCCATGAATCCCTGTAAGTCTCCAAATTGGTGAATGAATTCACTATTGCTGACAAGCATAATTGTTTTCTCCATTCTTCCAAATGTGGGGATTCACTATAATCTGCATACTTGTCACAATACTGCAAAAACAAAATCTAAATTCTTAGCTTCAATTTTTTGTTAGAATGTGTTTGGATTAAAAAAATTATTAATCGTTTTAATAAAATTAAATTGTAATTTTAAATTCATAATATATTTATTATTTTGTAGATTATATAAGAGAAATACCTCAAAATTGGCAATGTCGTGAGTATCAGAGACGGGAATACCAGCGAGTTCCCTTGAGCGATAAAACTCTTTGATAGAGAGCATCATATCATCATAGGATGGCAATTTTCTTTTCCCCGAAAGCACTTGTGCTATCCATTTTGCTTGTGATTCAAAGAAAGGGAACCCTATTAACTGCACCAATTCTATTATTAGAAACATATAATATATATATAAACATAAAAATCAAAATGAAATATCATTTTAAATGCAAGTAGTTGATATCATTTGATGTAATTTATGCAATAAAATATGTAATTAGTTGTTTGGTCAAAAAAACACAATGCTTAAAGGAATACCAAAATCCCATAAATATGTGTGTGTATATAATGAATGATGAAAGTAAATATGGTGGGGGGAAACAATAAAATAAAATAAAAATACCTTTCTTGGAATGCCAATAAAAGAGAGGGAAGGAGCAAGCGATGGTGGAAAAGTATGCTCAAAAAGAGGTCCCACTCTATTGTCATCAACACCTACTATTCCTTTGGTGTCAAGAAATGGGAATGCGTATGAATACCTACATTATATTTTACACTCATTTATTAATAAACTTTACTTTATACCCATATATCAACATTTATTTCTCACTACATGGTTTTGCATTTTATAAAAACAATTATTATTTAATAAAATGTTTATTTAATTTCAATAACTAAATTTAAATTTAAATTATGTGTTTTAATTAACATGTTATAGATTTTTTATCACAGTTTACAGCCTTGATTATCAAGTAATTTGATCATACAAACTCTAATTATATACATAAATATAAATTTTTAAAATTCAATAAAAGTACTGTTTTGAGTTAAAATATTACAATTAAATAAAATGGGCAGCAATAGATGTATGTTAATTGGACACACATCAAAGTTGCTATGATTATGAGATTCATGGAAAAACATAACTTTGATTCATGAACAAGTTGGTTGGGCAAGATTTGAGGGTAAAAGTAGGGTCCCATATATAACATAACATCTTTTTTAAATAATAATAATCATCCAATCAGACAAACAGGGTTTTGAAATTGAAAATCTTATTTTGTGAATAAAAAAATAGGTCAATTAAAAAAATGTAAAATTTATAACAAAAAGAAAGGGGTCTTCCTCTCCTTCTTCCACTTTTTACTTTGGAAACTTAAAGTCACTTTGTCTGCTTCATTATTGGTCTGTTACTTCTTATACTTAAAACATATATTATAATATTTTGGGGTGGGGGGTGCTTAGAAGAAGATTTCTAATGCACCTAAAATCCAAAACCCAGGAATGTAAGACTTATTGTTTAATTACCCAGTGCAATATATGATAGTGTCAGTTATGACACAAGAGCCATCTTCAAACTCAACCCTTCCATCTTCATGAAGAGACTGTATCTGCAACCCAAACCAAAAGAAAATGAATCCTTAATCCAATGAACCGGATCCAATTCGATCCGAAAACCCTAATACACAGTACCTGTGGGTAAAGATGCAAGTTCCGATGCTTGGAAATGACTTTGGATAAACCTTCTGTAACTTCCAGGGATTTGGCACTGAGGTACACTTCCTTTGCCACTTTCACTATCTCCATTGATATATCTTGCCCACTTAGCGAATTTCCCACTATCACCACCACCTGCAATTAACAATTTCATCACTTTTTAATTGATTGATATCTGAAAGAAACAATCAGTGTTTTAATAATATAATACCTCGTTCCTAAATGGCTCTGGAACTCTATAGACGTGACTATGAATTTGCTTCCTTTTCCATGCATCCATTCCTACAAAAATCACAGGTTTGCACCTTCAAAACCAATAATCAAACACTAAGATAAGATGAAAAAGGGGAGAATGAATTAATTACCTTTAATGGAAGGCAACCTAGGTTGAGAGTAATGACCCGTGGCAACAATCACAGCATCGAACACCTCTTCCACCCTTTTTTCACCTTTTTTTTCTTTGCTTTTAACCACCCACTTTAGATCTTTTCCGAAAACACCATAGTCCAGCATCCCCACATATTCAACCCTGGTATTAAACCTTATCATTTCTTTCAACCCAAAATATTCACAGAAATCTTTAAGATATAACCACAGCTCCTTGTGACCTGGGAATCTCCTCGTGTCCCTGTTTTTCTTCGACACAAATGGGAAATCAGTGAAACCCATGATCTCCCTTGGGGACACAATCCTTAGTGAATCGTACACGCTACTATGTACGTCTAGAAATTTGTTTTTCCCCAGTGGATCTTCCTTCTCCACGTTTGGTTCGTACAACCACTGCCCACCTATGTCGTGGTTTTGCTCCAAAACCACCGCCGTGTGTCCCTCTTTCCTTAGCTCCCTCGCCGCCACCAGCCCCGACGGTCCGGCGCCGATCACGCACACGTTCTTCGTCGCTTGCCCCTGCTCCGAAACCATGGTAGCTAGATTATAGGTTGGATGGGGTGGGGGTGAGGGAGGGAAAGAAGTTGGTATGCAACAAAATATATTTGTGGGTAAATGATATGATTTGGTGGTGAGTTATGTGTGGGATTTATAGTAAAAATGATGTAGCAAGTTGTTATTTATTAGAAAAATATAATAAGGGAGTGAAAAATGAAGAAAGAAAGCAGATAATAATGGTGAAATAGGGATGGTTTGCTAAGCAGGAGACACACGTGATCAATTAAAATCATGATTTTTGCCTTTCTCTAACTTTCAACTCAGATCTTTTGCTTTCTAAAGTTACTCAAAACACTATCATTTTTATTTTCCCTTTTGTTTTTTTTGCCAAATAAAAAGAGGAAAGCTGTTTTTCATTCTCATCCTGCGCATCAATCGGTCAAACTGATTTATTTATAATCTCTATTTTGTTCTATGGCGAGTTCTTTACTAAAAAAAATAAATTTGAGAATAAGCCCTTTTATAAATATTCATATTTGATGCATATCAAAATATTAAAAATATTTAGATATTCCTGTTCGTATCTGTGAATCCTTGGATGGGTAAAATGTTTTAAGTACATAGCAAGCGATGAGCTGTCGCATTGATCTCCATGCATAAAATTGGACGGTCATAAATGAACCACATATGATCTCACTTGATGGATCCAAAAAGCATGGATCTACAACTTTTAACATATATATTGTTAAAATCAAATATTCATTCTACCCCACTTTTAATATTTATAAAAAATAATAATTTTATTGATTAACCAAAATAATCTCATTTTAATTATTGAGGCTAGGTTTTAAATATTTTAAATAAAAATATCTTTCCTACTCTCTTAATTGTAATTATAATTTTTTTTAATAAAATATGTCATTTTTTATATAATATTAAAAATGGGATGATAATAATTTAATTTAAATTCATGTCAAATAACCACCCTCCTTTATAATGTATTATATTATTAAATATTTTGTTGTCATAAAAATATTAATATTCTCAAAGCTGGTGGGATTTAGAAATTAGATCTGAACGGACTGGGGATAACAGCCTACACAATTACATTACTATCGAGACATACCTACAAGTTGTGTCACGGCTCCATTTGTAAATTATTTCACTTGTCAATATAAATTTAATTAATATAGAGAATTCACATTCTTAAACACTTAAGTCGAGTTTCATCATATATGATTTTAATATATAAGTCTTCAATTCCATCATATGCTTATATTATGTATAAATTTTGTTCGAGTTTTTTTACATCTTTTGTCAGTTGTACATAATATTAGTTTGATTATATACTATAGTTATTTAAACATATATTTATACTTGCATTGCATTTGTGATATTTATAATAATAAAACTCTGAAAAGAATATTATATTAATATTTTTATATTAAATTTAAATAAAATGATTTATTTAATTTTTTTATATAGCTTCATTATTATTTAATTTTATTTCAGAATAAGAAAAATGATAAGACCAATCTGTCCTAAAGAAAACAAAGCAGCTTGAGAATATATCGGTGGCTACCAAGCCTAGACAATTACGTTAGTTTTAGGAATTAATTGCCCCTTAAATATGGAAAACCAAACTTCATTTACTAAGGAAAAAATTAGTTATTTTATGTGAAAAATTTCAATCATTCAATAAATATTAATAATTATAATATTTTAGATTGATATGATAGAGATATTAAATTGGTTTGAAAATTTATATCGATAAATTCAATATTTAGATCATTAAAATATTAATTAGTTTGAAAAATATATGAAATAATTAAAATTACTTTAATTTCACAACGGTGGTGTACGTGAAATCCTTCTCTAAAAATATATAATAAAATTATTTATTAAAAAAATTAAATTTCACAAACAGATTAAGAATTACATATAACATTTAAGTTGTAAATAGAAAATAAATATTTAAATATAAAAAATAAAAACATATAATAATATTTTATTTATGTAGGGTACCCACAATTATAATGCCCCTGCTTGAAGCCAAGGAGACATGAACAATCATGTAATAGCTTGAGGAAAACATGTTTTGGGTACAATTTTCATAATTTGTTTTTGCTTAAATGAATTCTTTAAAAATATATACTTACCATAATATGTCCGTTTTTTGTTGCTTGCTCGCCACGTAAAGAAAAATAAATAGAAGAATACACAAAACAAAATCATAAAAGATTTTGAATGTTTTTGTTAAAACAATAATATGGAAATAAATAAATAAACAAAAAAAAAGTCATAAAAAATAGATTTTGAATGGATAGATATCTTTATTAAAACTAGATTATTTCATTTTTTATGTTTTAGAAAATCTGAGTTAAAGTTTTAAATATAGGAATATTTAACTAATAAAGATAGATATAATTGAATTATTATGAAAAAAATGTATAAAATATGAGATTAATTAAGATAAATATTAATATAACATATTAAAAACAAGCTTTCATCTTATATTTGTTTAACTCGAATTCGAATCATATTACTTCATCCTTATTCCTATTTGGTAAAAATTTAACTAATATTAAACTTTGGGGATGGGGGGATTTTCGTTATTCCCTAATAAAAGTTTTAAAATATTTCAAGGGACTCATAAGGAATTATACCAAACTATGGAGCCCGACCCTCGGCCATCTCTTCTCTTCGTCTCTGATCGTGAAAGATAACTAATTGTACAAATATATATATCATATTATGCATTTACCTACGATTAATAAATTAATTAATGTAATTTGAATTCAACTTAGTAAAATGAGTAATAAACTAATTGGTGTAATTTTACACTAATTGGTGTAATTTAATTTTTTATTTGCAAACATAAATGATAGGTCTATTAAGTCTCTATACGTAACTCCCACATCATAATCAAAGTGACATGGGAAACTTGCACGACAACTTTCATTATTAATGATGATCTTAAAAATAAATAAAGCAAACTAATTAAAAATTTACACATTGATTAATCAATGGCAATTAAGTTAATATGATTAGGATTATGAATGATTAATTAAAGCATATAATTAACATATAGTTTTCTATTTTTTGGTATTATGATACACACGTTGGAAGTAATTGTAATTATTAAATGGGTTCGCTTAACTGATGCATCAACGTATTATTTAGACTTGTATAATATAATGTTAATCTGGTCCAAATTATCTTTTATTAATTAAATTTTAAAATTAATTATACAAAAAACTTTAATAAGATTATGAAAAGGTGAAATAGAATTTTGAGATGGTTCAGTCTCAACAAACGTCCAGTGTAAAAACAATATTTTAATTTTACTTATCTCAATTAAATTTGATTATGAATCAAGTCGAGTCAGTGTAAAATTTTAAGCTCATTTTTTAAGTTAGGGTTTAGCCCAAAAATAGATCTAAAATTTTGTTTAAACTCGACCCAAATAAAAATACTAAACTTGAGCCCAGTCTGTCTATATTAACTTTTTTATATAAAAATAAATTAAAAAATATAATACAACAAATACACTACAAATATTAAAATAAATGTTTCCCAACAAATTAAAAATACATTAAAAATATTTTTATACTTAAATAGCACTAACATAGTTGTAACTTAGCAAGTAAATGTCTTTAAAATAATATCAAAATTAACAATAAAATAATATTCATACAATATCCAAAAATAACAATAAAATAGTATCAATATAATAACAAAATGGTAGCAAAATAACAACATAACAACAATAAACAATAAACAATAAAAAAAGTCAAATTCAGGTTGGGTCAGGTTAAAAAATCTTCCCAGGAACAGGATCTATTTAAAGAACATGCATTATTTTTTATTCAGTCTCATTTTTTAATTCTATATTTTTACCAAAATCCTCTAATTTTTTGAACAAATCTTCGAAATGAAGGATTGATTCGATATATGATCAAGCTAATCCCAATGTAAGCAAAAAAAAAAAATACTTGCAAAAGGTAAGAAAATTAAAAAATATATTAATCACATTTTCTTGCCATTTAATTTGAATACACATATTTACTTTTATTACATATTTAATTATTATTTCCTAAAGGGTAAAAGACATGTTTTTTTTCTTTCTAGTCAAAAGTAAGTAATCAAACATTTGTCTAGAGACCAGCACAAATTTAGGTAAAAGATTACAAAAGAAGAAGAAGAAGAAATCATTGTTAGGCACCAAATCTTTCAACTACCAAAATTAAAACTAAAAGAAAAAGGAAAATCATGTTTGGGAAAGCTTAAAATAAAGTTAAAAAAACATATTTAGATTGCTTTACATTTCCCAAAGCCATTTAATGGCTTCTTCATGGAAAGTAATCAAAAAAATATTGTTTAATAAATAAAGTGAATTAATGATGTCTTAACTATGTTTTAATAATTATAACCCATATATATAGCCTCGAGAACATTAAATTTAAATGGTTTAATTTCTTGCAGAAGACTTCACCTTTCATATGGTTTGACTGAATAGTCTATCCTCTTGATTACATCTATGTATAGGATGATAGCTAATTTAACTTTTTTTTAAGGGTAAATTTTATTTACCTCAAATTACATTTTAGTCACTTATATTTGAAATGTTACATTTTAGTCACTTACATTATTGTTTTGTTATGAAATGGTCACTCTGCCGTTAAATGCCAACTTGGATGTCCAGTTGTTGGGATGAAAATATGCTTTTAATTAAGTAAGTTTAATTTGGATTGTCGCGTAGGATATCTAAGTTGACATTTAAAATCCATTTGGACTGCCACGTAGGACTGTTATTAGGGAGGTAACGGAGTTTAATGGTAGAGTGGCCACTTGGTAACAAAACGATAACGTAAGTGATTAAAACGTAACATTTTAAACACAAGTGACTAAAATGTAATATGAGTCAAACAAAATTGACTATTCTTGTAGTTTATCCTTTTCTTAAATATATATATAATTACTTTAAAAATTGAATATATTTATTACTTAAATTCGAATTAATTGATCGAGTATTTTATTTATATTTTTGGCTAACTTATCATTTGTAATATACCAAGTTTTTAACTTTTAAGCAAAATTGATGAAAGCTGTGTAAGTAGTTTGCAAGTAACTCAAAAACAAGTGGTGGCAGAGCATTAAAACCTTTATAAATAATTACATGTTTATATATATAAGGTATTTTGATACCAAATAATATATGGAAAATACTAGCTGTAATTCGTTTTAAATGCACTGCAGCTTTTGAGTAATCTTACAGCCAGGGCCGTGAATATCTTACTTCAAGTTTAATACAATATAATATTATATTATATTATTTTGAGTCCCTTTTTTTAAGTAATTATATTTTATACATATTTAAATATAGATATCTTTATATTCATATAAATACAGTTAATTTTCAAAATATACATAATTATTTAACCTGACAAGTTACAGATTGGAGGGTGCTTTGTTAAAATATACTTGATGGCAATGCAATTCATACGATAAGACTAGACATCTAGCATCTAACGTAGCTCCCGTTATCATGATTTGTTCCAACAAAATCACTTTACTCCTCTCTTTGTCGTTCTTTTAATTAAGCGTGGGTTTAGATGGATAATATGTTTTTCAATAATTAATATAAAAATAGTGGTAGTAGTGATATTAGATATTATATTGTGAAACAAAAAGTAAGTTAAACGCACCCCATCACCCATCTAAATTCATTCTAAGAGTTTATCCAATGCAAGTAAAAAAAAAAAAATCTATGTCATTAGTATCTACATTATGAGTAAATTTTCATTTTGATAATTTACTTAAAAAAGTTACAATTTGATTATTAAATTATTTGAAAATTTTCATTTAAATCACTGAACTATTAAGAAACTTTTATTTAAGTCACTGATTTGTTAAGTTTTTTTTATAAAAAAAAGGTTTTGCCAACGAGCTTTAAGTAATGATTCAACGATTAGTACAATAAATTAATTCCCGTCGATGAGTAGAAGAAAATAGCTTAGATCCAAGTCAATCTGACCGTTTGGAAATTGGAGAAAAAGCTGTTTGAATTTTGGCTTATAAATTTTAGACGTCCAGAGTTTTTTCATACAAAAAAAATTGAACTGTAAAAAGAGAGAAAGAGAGCTTTCAGTTGGTGCAGATAGTACGAAAAGAGAAAGCTATATAGTCTCGATTTTAATAACTCAAAAATTAAATGAAAACTTTTGAATAGTTTAGTAATTAAATTGTAATTTTTTTAATTAAACAATCAAAACAAAAATTTATCCATCTTTTAGTGACTAATAGTGTAGTTTATCAATAAGAAAATAATGGCTTCAAACATAAATAAGTCTAATTTCTTGTAGTAGTGTATTTCTTAAATAGGATCTAATTTGATTCTTCCCTAAACCTAACAATTAATGTATCCGTGATGGGTTTTTCTATTTTATTTTTTCATAATTATGTTTAAACTTTTTTATACAAGTTAAAATATATTTAATTTTTTATATTTTCATATATTTTCAATTTATTTTTTACTGTTAATATTATAATTTATTTTTTTATTTTCCAAATTATTAATTATTTTTTCTAAATAGTTAATATCATTAACGTTGTTCTATTAAATATGTTGATGTAATATTTTAAAAAAAAAATATTTATTTAATAACCATATAACAAAATAATGATATTTTGGGTAATGGAGGTTGAGGGGGATTACTTGGTGGTTATAACGAAGCTTAGAGCGACATGCATTGATCGATCGAAAATTAGTAACCACATATAAGAAGCGAAATAGATTGTGTTGGGTTTTGAGATATGTAAATTTCAGTATATCAAGAGAGGAGACAAATGAATTGCTCATCTGTTGGCTAAAGAGAGGTTTCGTCGAAAACATGATGTCTGGTGGGTGGAGGATGGCCCAACGACGATTCATGGGCTAGTGTAGGAGGAGGGATAGTCCACTCTTCAGATCAATTGAGGTCCTTCGGTACGATGATGGAGGAGGCTAGAAGATTCGATTATAGCTAGCAGGGTCAGATTGCTTCAGATTGGAGCGATTTAGATACTACTTAATATTAGTTTAACAAATTAACCTAAAAATGTTATTAAATTTATTATAAAAAATTAAATTCTATAAAAGAAATAAAATTTAAAAAAACTTTGAAGGACCAAACACAAATTTATTCTATTTTTAAGCAATAATTATATGGTCAAAATAAAATCTTTTAAAACTTAAAAGGATTGAATTGAAATTTTACAAAATTTAAGAGGCCGAACCTCTATGAATTATTCGAAGCCATCATTAAATATGAAATGAGATCTGGTTGAACCGTTAAAAAAACTAATAGAACCAATTTGTTATATATTTTTTTTATTTCTCAAGATATCTACCGGAGTGAGCCTAATAACTAATCATCCGTATTATATAGGTCCATTAAGGGAACAGATGTTAGCCACGAGTTTTAAAGTTGCTCCATATTCAAGGCGAAAATCGAATCCTCGACTACTTATTAAGGTAGGAGAGACCTTACTCTCTCACCTACCTCTCGTGGTTACTAATTTGTTATATTTATTAACCCAATAAGTTATTGTATTTCTTATCCCAAACCTTTAAATGTAGCCCGGTAAATCCAAAAATAAAATGTGGTCCAAAATACAAATAAATCTCAAACGTAAAAAGAGGGACCCAAAATCCAAAGAAGCTATACCCAAATATCATGTAATTTCTGAATCAACTGCATTGAATACAGAGCAGAATATACACATTTTAGCTACCCCGCTGGGTAATACATAGACATTTCATGTTCTCACCATCTGAGTTGAATTGATACAAATGTTTACTTCTCCATGTTGTTTAGAAGCAGAAACATGAAACAGGAACCTTTCCTGAGGCTCTTATTTTCCTTGCTTTTTCTTTGATCTTCAATTCCTCATGTCTTCTTTTCTCATCCACCTTTGCTTTTGCTCCACCACCAATATGATCGATCCTTGATATCTTGGTCTGGTAAAGTTGTTGGTTTATTTTTATTCTCCGCTCCAATTCTTTCTGCACATTTTTGTGGCATTGGTTAAGTCAATTCGAAAATACAGGCACATATCCCACAGGATTTTGAAACATCGTATCTTAGTAGCTATATCCTAATACAAGGATCGGAACAATATAGTTATCATCACCTTTCTCCTGTCCATTTTAACTTTGGCTCGCAGCTTTTTTTCATTCTCCCATGCAAGAATTGATGCTTTCATGTTCTCACACCTGCGCCTTTGCATATTAGCATCACCATATATTTTACAAATATTCATGCTTTTAATATTCTTATAGGGGTTTTTTGAGATTATGATAATGTTGAGGCCTGAGGGTGTTGTCTTTGAATCTAAAACTAAATGATTACCGTTTATTAAGTTTCTCCATCTCAGCTTTCTCCCAAGCATCTGCTTTGGTTTCACCGACATTGAGTTGGGAAGAGTTTCCCTTCCGGCTTCGGTCCCCGGCTTCCATGATCACCGGCCTACCAGAGGATGAACCGCCCTTTTTGCTTCTCGGTAAACTGGTCTCTTGGCTCCTATTATCCTTTTCCATTAGCTTTCTGCTTGAAGTTTCACCTTAAGAACATAAAACAGGATTTCATTGTTATTCTCTGACAAAAGATCTTTCAGAAACTATTATATGCAGTTTCTTGGTATATGCTATTCGGATTATGCTGTAAGTATTAGCACATATATATTTAGTTTTTTCAATGTTTTCTTATATGTAGAGGATCGTCGAGGAATCATATTCGGATATAGTACGACATGGTGTATTAAGAATCGGAGCAAAATTCGTTACCTGCAGTTTCGATTCCCTTGCTGGAATATCGCATGGTTACTCTATCCGAACTCCGAACCCCGGTGATGGTATCTTGTGCAGATCTCCGTATCTTGATCCTATGTCGCGCTTCGTCTTCTACGAGCGAGTTGATAGTGTATGCAGCGGCTGCCACTCCAACGGCCAACTCCGTGTTGTAGTCGTCGTTCATTTGCCAGGAAAACTGTCTCTGCTACCTACAAAAGCCATTAATTGAATCATCATTGCCGCATGATTTATTATTACACCAGCTTCTACTTTCAGGTTAGACATTGCTCAAAGTTTTTTTAGTAACACTTTCTTATATAAATTTATAAAACAGCCATAATGTTCTGAAATAAAACCTTGGCATAAATCTTAATCTTCTAATTTTAGATTTGATACAGACATGATATAGATATATGAACATACTAAAATCACGAGCATATCAAAAACTTATATAAATTTATAAGACCTTTAATATATACAATTATGTCAAAAAAGAACATAAGACCTACATGGATATAAAAAGAAACACGAATAGTAACAGAATTTTTCACTATAATGCTAAAAACTTGATTGTATCAAAATTGGAGGTACTTACCTTGCTCCGTTGCCGGATTAAAAGTTTTCAATTATGCAAAATCTAAGAACCCAAATTCTTGTCTGATTCTCCATCAATTTTCTTGCATTTGGAAACTGTTTGATTGGAATAAAGAGCTTGGAGATGAAGAAAGACCTGTGATGTTTTTAACCATGATTCTTCAAAAGGATGGCACAATGTAGAGGATATCTGTATTTTTTTTTTTTTTTTTTTGTTCATCTTTTGGTGAAAGTAAAGAATCTCTAAATGTTTTTGGTGAAAGTAAAGAATCTCTAAATGTCTCCAGGTTGCCTACAAGTTTCCATTTCAATTCCTCCTTTTTCTCTCTACTGAAGACATATTTTTTTATATAAATAGGTAAAATGGAAGGTTTACTTGTAAGTTGAAAGTTGCAAAAGATGTGAATGGAAGTCTGGAATCAACGAAAAAGAGGACCAAACCCCACTCTAATGAAAATTCTCCTTGAATGGAAAGGTTGTTTTACCTCAGTCACGAATGGAAATACCAATGGCAAAGGCCCATCTGCACAAGATCAATCACCACCGTTGCTTGCCATGATTAAGGAACTCATGCAACTCCAAACAGTGTTGTGAAGTTTGGAATAAGATCATATTGATAATTTACGTCTCATGTTGTTTGATCCAAGCAAGAATCTTGCTTTGTCCTTCGGCTTCTTAATCCTTAAATAAGGTTTATTTAAAAAAAAAAATCAACTTGATCCCACCCGAATTACAAATTAGTAATGAAATATTTTTATTCTATTTAACATAAAAAAAGATAAAGAGGAAAAGAATAGGAAGAGTTCACTGAGCTTGTGAAGGATAGTGGAACTTTTGTCCCCATCCCCATGGAATTACATATTGATACTTCTAGTTTGGTCTGTTTCTGCAGTTTCTACAGTGTAGAGAGCCAGAATGGAACATGGTATCGTTTCCAGGCAGAGTAGTAGTAGTGAAGACATTTGCGCTTTAGTGTTTACTAGAGCAGCTTTATGTTTGTTAATAATATTTAGTAATGCTACAATATATATTGTATTATATTATTTAAGGTTTCCTCATTGGGCTTAGTGTTGCTCATGTTTACTTTAGCACTGGTGTAAGAATTTTGGATCAAGACACGTTAATTGAACGAGACAGATTACCAATTCAATTGGATTCACGGCGGGTCAATTTAACGTGATCCTTTAAAGGGTACTGTTTTTTTTTTTTTTTTTGGCCTTGATTACATTTCAGTCATATATGCTTGAAATATTACATTTCAGTTATTCATATTATCACTTCTCAAAGGATAGTTCCACGTGACGGTTAAAATAAGTTTTAAATGTAAACGCGAATGTCCAATTGAGATAAATAAAATTAATTTTTTTTATGAAAGTAGAATACAAAATTTTGCCCTAAAATTTAATTTTTCTCCAATTTAAAAAGAAGCAATAGTTGGATTTTTTTTATTAACATCAGAGGAGAAAACGATAGAGAAAAAGAAGAAATTATCGCACCAACCTCTATACCTGCTTGCTATTGTGGTTGCCCACAATATGCAAATAAACAAAGATGAATCATATCCTTTTTATCTGTCACATATACAGAAAAAATGAAAAAATAGACTATCTTTTTGTAAAAAAAAAAAATCATAATATCTAAACCCAAAACTCAAGTAAAAAATAAAAAATAAAAAATAAAAATCATTACTGTAATAAATGCTTGGACCCTTCATTGAATTGGTTATTTGTTCTTCAATTTTGAATAAAAAATCAAACTGATTGATGGAGCACTTAATTTGATTTTTACTGTTTCAATTGAACAAAAATGACTATGAAAATGGATAGTTTTTTTTAATAAAAATGAAAATAAAAACTAAAAGAAAAGGGAGACCAGTGGTTCGTTTTTTTCGAGTTCAAGGATTTGCATTGGTTTTGATTATTTTAGGGAACCAAATTAACATTTTTCTTTAAATAATTTAGAAAATCTAATTAATTAAATTTATTTAATTGAAAAATCAATTAATTTAATTGGTTAGAAATTTATGCTGACATTTAAAACCCATTTTAATTGCCACATTGGACTGTCATTTGGGAAGTAACAGATCTTAATAGTAAAGTGACTATTTTGTAACAAATCGATAATATAAGAGGCTAAAACATAACATTTCAAATATAAATAACTATTTTAAAAGTTTATTTTTTTCTAAATAAAATTATTTTTTGAAAAGAACATTTTGATTTAAATTTTAAACTGTAATAAATATTAATAAATTTATGAGTTTGAACGAATCATTCAAATTGAATGATAAAACGAAATAAGTAATAAAATATATATACTTTATCTTTGATTTTCTTGGGGAAAGAAAATTTTGTATGTGTTTGGTAATATATATTGACATTTATGAGATTGTTGATTCAAAGTTGGTGAGATCCGTGCTTATTTTGGCTTTCGGGTGGACCACATTTATTTATTTATCATTAAATTACCAGACTAAATTACATAAAAAGGCTTATTTCCAAACAAATTTATGGAAATGGGCCGATTAAAACGTTATTTACCGGAAATGGCTGTTTTTTGTAAAACGCGCCTACGTGGCCGCTTTTTAGAATGAAAGTGCCAGCAAAGTGCGCCTTTAAGGGAGCGTTTTTTGCCACGCCAACGCGTTTTGTTGATGTGGCAAAAAATGCTCCCTTGGGGGCGTGCTTTGCTAGCAGATTTTCAACCCCAAAGACTAAATTTTTTTGATCATTGGGGGGTTCCAACAGTCAAAACTATAAAAATCCCCTCCCCTTCTATTATTTTCACACAAAATTTCTTAACAATTTAGCAAAAATTCTCTACAATTTCTCCCTTGAGCTCTCAAATTTCTTATTAAATTTTTCAAAAGTTTTTATAATTAGTTATTTACTTTTATTTTTTTTCTAAATTAGTATTTTTTTATAATTTCAAAAATATTTAATCGTGTTAGCAATGGCCAGGGAATTAATTCGTCTCGATCATAAACATATCTCCGTCGAACAAATGAAAATGGTAACGGTTTATTTTAAATTTTGAATATTATTTAATATTTTTTTCATTTATGTAATTTTAAATAATTTTAATTTTTGAATATTATTTAATATTTTTTTCATTTATGTAATTTAATTAATTTGTATTTTATAATTTTTTAAAACAGTCTATAGATCGGGTGTTACAATGTTATATTTGTAACATGTCTGGTCCGTCATCAAGGTTTATAGAAAATTACTCGAGGGAAGCGGGTTTTTAGCACGCGGCCACCATAAGCCTAGGGTGCAAGTAGAACCCGAAACTCATTAGCGCATTAATAGAGAAGTGGTGACTGGAGACACACACATTCCATCTTCCATGCGGAGAGTGTATTATCACTTTGGAGGATGTCCAGTTACAATTAAGATAGCCGGTGGATGGGGCCACACTTACCGGGTCCGTTCAATCTACTGATTTGGGAGCCATATGCTACGATCTTTTGGATGCGATTCTGGTTAATATTTACAGAGGTTGGATCAAGATGGCTGGTTACGAGACACATTCTCGGAGCCGAGGAATGATTCGACTGAATTAAAAAGAATACAATATGCTTGGACATATATCCTTGAGATGATTAGAGGTTATTTGATGCTAGACCTGTCACGAAACCTTATACATCTGAGGCGGCTACTGAAACTCGTTAATTTTAGAGCAGCTAGCGAACTTAGTTGGGGGTCTGCCGTGTTGGCAATATTGTATCGGGAGATGTGCTGGGTGACGCCACCAAATAAAGTAAAAATTAGAAGTTGCCTATCATTACTACAATCATAGGCTCGGTTTCGCTTTCCATTTTTACGTCCTCGAATGAACCACCCATATACATTCCTACTCATAAAGGGTAAAATTTTTATTTGATTTTACAATTATTCCGTAGATTTAAAGCTGAAAATTTATTTAATTAGGTGGAACCATCCTGCGGGTTATGTTGGAATACCTACCACTCTTGAAGATATACGGCTTCTATTAGACCAACGGTCGGAAGCGCAAGTAAGTATTAAATAAAATATATATACATAAAATAGTCGTTTCATATTTAGTATTTAGTATTATGTATATAACTAATATTTTTATCCAGTTCATATAGTTTCAATGGACACCATACGAGGATCCGGCAATATGGGCAGTAATTTCGGAATAATTCTTTCAAAATCCGAACATTTGGCATGTTAAGGTCCCATTAGTCAACTATGCTACTGGCGAGATGCACCAGACGGATAGAGTGTTGCGACAATTTGGATTCCAACAACCGATTCTTGAAGAACCTAAGGTGCTTAATAAGCAGCACAAAATCGATTTACGGCTAACAAATACGAATTGGTCGTTATTCTGGTTGGAATATATCAAAATTTGGGAAAATCGGTATGATCATATAACTGATCGTGAATCGATCATCGTCTTAGAGTTAGGGTGAACCCCGAATTACATGCCACGGTTTAAGATCCATGACAAGTCATATTTACTGCTGGAAGAGCAGAGACGTCGGCAAATCAATATAGAAAGGGAATGACAGGGCCCTTTAAATCCAAGGAGAAAGGATGATGGCATGGGCCCATCAACAGTGCCCACACAATCACTGGCCCATGAACAGCACCCACACAATCACCGGGCCCAATGCCTCAACCTATGACACCCACATCACATCCGCTTCAAATTATGCCAGGTGCGTATCCTGGCCCATATATGTATCCTAACTCATATATGTTTCCTTTTCTCAGTCTTATGCCAGGGAATGCATGGCCCGGTGCATCTCCTTTCCCGATGACTTCGACTCAACCGATGATATATAAGCCATCGTCGCCAGAGAGATCGCACAGGGTACCGTCAGGGAGCTAATCTCATTATCATTCCCCATCGCCTTTTGGGATTCAAACACCCCCGCCGTGGGTGATGCAAACACCTCCATATTATTTATTCTACCAAGGTGGGTCATCCTTTCAACACCCACAACCGGAGCAATCACAATCCCCGCTGGAGCAACCAAAGAGGAATCTTGCACGTAATCATTGTCCACCCCATGTGGCACTGATTCCGACCGGTATATACATTGATTTGTTTTTAATATATTTGTAGAAGTTGTTTCTATGTTATTTCATTTAATAAAAAAAGTTTCTTTATATTTTAATAGTAAATTAATTTTTTTATTTTATAATTTTAATAAAATATAAGTTCTTTTGAATAAGGCGGAATAAAAATAATGCAACATCGTTTCATTACAACAATTATCAACTATTTCGATTTAGACATGATCGAATTGTATGACCTAGGTTCCTATACCATCCACACAACTTCTGTTGGTTCGTTCTTTTCTGGATATTCATATTATTACGTATTCTACTCGAGCAAGGTCGACCTTTTGGTTTGCGACATAATTTTCTATCCGGTAATAATTTCAACGGAGCAAGCGATACAGACGACCACTTACGTTCATCTGGATCAGTGGGAATACGTGTCTTCACACATTGTACATGTTTTTTACTTTGTACACTTTGTTAACATATCTCATGAGATCCAAACGGAGATTCTGACAAGCTGCAATTGCATGAGCGCATGGATAACGAAGTGCGTCAAACGTCCCACAGTCGCAAGTCCTATTTATCAGGTGTACACGATATTGCCTGCCGTAATACATTGGGTTGGTCTGTCAAACTCCGTCACATGAAACTATAGGTTGTCACGATCATGACACACAGTGTGCATCGTGTTGGCCCGCGCCTTCGCCTTATTAATTTCTTGCAATTCCTTCCGTAACCTGTAACACCCCTTACCCGTATTCGACACCGAAATAGGGTACGAGGCATTACCGGAATTACAAATTTATTTATCAAAAATTTTATATCATTTAACATTTATTTTTGAAACCAATCAAAAATCAAACATATTATCCCTTAAAACATATTTATTTTTCTTATTTCATGACTTACTTGAATTTATTTCTCGTCTCAACATATATAATTACCTTTTATTTACATATTACAGATAATCACATATTGACATGTCATGATAAATATCATTCTCTTGCCGTTTATTCATAAACATATATTAGTTAATTCATTATATCAATATTTCACGTGCTATCAACTTATATTTCCTTATATCACATATTTAAAGTTACACGAACTTACCTGGCTAAATTTGCAGAAATACCAAGATTCAAGGGCATTTTGGTAATTTCCCATTTTCATCGATTTTTCAACCGATCTTAATCTAATTAATAATTTCATTCAATTTTGCAATTTTAAATAATAAAATAATCCATTCCATGTAAATTGGTTATCTCCAACATTTATACAAAACTAATCATAAACTTTTACTTTTATTCAATTTAGTCCCCTGAGCCTAAAACATTACAAATTAGCCATGCTAGCTGAATATTCATACATATTTTCCTCCTCCTCCTCTCCATTCCACATCCTTAATGTATATAGCATTCTATAAGTAACATTATCAATAATTTTCAACATTTACTTATGTGAATATTTAAGCTGTCCATGCGTGTCATAGTCACTAAATTATTTTTATCTGGAGCTACAGAACTCCAAATGAAGAACCGTTAATTTTTCTTGAAACTAGACTCATATATCTTTTTACTATAATTTTTCCAGAATTTTTGGTATGGCCAATCAATACCAGATTATTCTTAAAGTTTCCCCTGTTTTACTGTTTGACTGTTCTGACCTCTCTTCACTACGAATCAAATTACTCTTCATACAAAATTCATATGACCTTCTTGTTTATTTCATTTGAAAATAGACTCATTCAGGATTCTAAAAATATAAAGTTAAGCCCCTAATTATTTTTCTCCAATTTTTATGATTTTTCAAAGTCAGAACAGGGGATCCTGAAATCACCCTGAACCAGTTTCACTAAAATTTAAATATCTCATAATACAGAACTTATTTGATTTCTCTATTTCTTTCATATGAAAGTAGACTCAATAAGCTTCAATTTCATATCTTACTCAGCTTCTAATTCCACTTCTACGATTTTTGGTGATTTTTCAAAGTTACTCTACTGCTGCTGTCCAAAACAGTTTTGTTATAGCTTATTTTACAATTAAATCCTTTACCCAATTCTAACTTCAAATTCTTTCAATTAAACCACTAATTCATCATTTTATTCATCATATGCTATATTCAACAGCTTTAAAACTTCAAAAACTTCAACTTAAATTCATCAAAACTTTGTTCTAAAACTTATAAAACATCAAAATTAAAAGAGAAGGACTAAATTAACTTACCAATTAAACTTCCAAGCTTCAAACCATCAATTTCTCCTTTTCTTTCTTTCCCTTTTTCTTCCCCTGCTTTCGTCTTGTTCTCTGTTTCATTTTTCTGGTATCCTTCTTTTACTTCTTTTGGTTTATATATATATAATAATATAATAATATAATATAATATAATATAATATAATAATATACTTTAAAAAAATCTGAGATTTTCTTACGTTAACACGCCTCAACTATGCAAAATGGTAAAATTACCATTTTGATCCTTCATAATTTCTTTTAATCTATAATTTAACTTTTACTTTCATTTCAGTTTAGTCCTTTTCATTTAATTTCCTACCCAAACGTTAAAATTTTCTAACGAAAGTTTAATAATAACTTAATGACACTCCATAAATATTTTTAGAAATATTTATGGCTCACTTTATGAATTCGAGGTCTCAATACCTCGTTTTGGCCCAATTTTTTCTAATTAATTCTTTCAGTTCACAAAATTCACTAATTTTAAAATATTTCTAAAATCACACTTAACTTATAACTATCGATTAACAAAATTTTCTAACTTTTCGTCGATTTAGTGATCTCGAAATCTTTGTTCCGACACTATTAAAATTGGGTCACATTACAATTCTTCCCCTAAAAAAATTTCGTCCTCGAAATTTCCTTATTATTTTGATCATGAACCGTTATTTCTATAATTCTATAGCTCCTTTGTGCACATATTTATCTGATTTATCATTTATATCCATTCCATATCCTTTCGGTTTGCAATTCATTTTTAATTCAATATTGCGAACATACTTTATAAATAAAATTACTTACCTTTTTATAAGAGGCCCAATAGATTCAATAGAATACTTAAGATATATGAAACAAATATAGAAGTGTATTATTATTTACTATTAATCGAGATAGCACTTGATGAGAACCAAAGTGTTATTATCGGAGAATGCGCTAAAGTTCCTTAATGGTATACCACTAATATCTTAGTAGATTTAATCTCATTTACTTGGGAAAATTACATTATACACGCATGTCACTTTTACAATTTTAACATAATACTTTTACATATCATTTTTTTTTTTCCAATTTCACTTAAATGTATTCACAAATAAATTTAATTTCACTTCCTCTTCAATATACAATTCAATACTAATATTTATCCATCGATTAATTCGGTTTCCATTTAATTCATCAATAACGCTTACCTCATACTTCACTTACTATACGCATAATTTAAATTTAACATTTAATATTAAATAGTAAACATCAAGCATGCAACAATATAAGTCATATGTGTTAATTTATACTTTAATTTCATACCTCAACAATAGCATTTCATCAAATAGCATCATATATCATCTATATTATTTTTAATCAATTCATAAACCTTTGGTTCAAGTTTTCAATCTCATATCTCAATTTCAATTTACATTTCAATTCCTAATTCCACTTTTCCATACTTTCAATAGTTTAACCGATCAAATTCAATCGATTTTTCTCATTTCGTTTATTCAACAGATTTCAATAATAATAATTTGATATTTTAACAAATTTATGAACCTTAAGTTCATACTTCAATTCTCACATTTCAATTCGATTCACAATTCAACTCATAATTTCTTACTCATATTTTCAATAGTTCAATCGATCAAATTTATTTAGTTTTTCTCATTTTAGTTATTCACCCTATTAACAATCCGGACTTTGTGATGATACATGGATTCCAACCCAAACACACCAAGATCGGCACATTGTGCCTTAACGGTACACAATATACGACACACAAAGTGTCGAATCGATAATGATAAATGATAAGAATGATGATCGGCATGTAAGTGCTCGATCGAAGCCGGCAAAAAACCGCACTCTTCCATATCCTATAGCATGTCAATTATATCCGACTAGTCCGAGCAAGTTAATAGGAGATCAATTCTCATTTCATTTTTTTTTTTCTATTTCAAATTCACTTTTCCATTTCCTAATCAGTATATAATTCAATGATTCACTTTGTTCTCATTTCACTTTCTTAGCCCAAAGTAGACTTTATAGAACACACCGGATATACGGAACAGATACAGAGGTGCATTATGATGCACAAGTGAACAGAGAGCACCAATGTGCTAATAATCAGAGAGCACCAACGTGCTAATAATCAGAGAGCACTGACGTGCTAATATCGGAGAGCACCAATGTGCTAATATCGGAGAGCACCAATGTGCTAATATCAGAGAGCACTGACGTGCTAATATCGGAGAGCACCAATGTGCTAATATCAGAGAGCACCAATGTGCTAATATCAGAGAGCACTGACGTGCTAATATCGGAGAGCACCAATGTGCTAATATCAGAGAGCACTAACGTGCTAATGTTCCTTAATATCCCAGTAGTTCTAAATTTCGTCTACTTGGGCATTAAAGCTGAATCTCATATATTTAAATAATTCACATAAATATTTCAAAAAGGATAAATAACAATAATTTAAAATTCTTGTAGTACTTACAACAAAAAGGTTGAAATGATATATGTTATTCTTCCTTCACTCCTTAACCTTCTCTTTTCCTTTTCCTTCAATTCGGTCCTCTCCTTTCTTTCTCAAATTGATTTCATATAAACATATAACATTTATATGTAAAAAGTAATCAAATAAACTTTCTATATTATTTAACAAAATAAGCATGTATAATATATTTTTATTCAATTCGTATTTTTAATTTATTGTCTAATCAAATTTAAAATCACTAATTACTTTTCAATCAATATACATTTCGATTACTCACATATTTTCTTTATTTAATTTAATTTGCCTTCAAATATTCAAATAATTCATAATTCAGTTACGTAATTTAAATAACTTTCTAATTTCCAGTTCATTCTACTTTCACTTCTTATTTCAACTAGAGTTTCACGATATTGCGATAATTCTTCATAGTTTAATGCAATACACATAACAATATTCAATAACTTCATGATTCAATTCAAGACACAAAATAATATTCAAGATTCCATAATTGATTCGATGATCGGTCTCAACTTGAAGACTCAATCTTAAATTTATCATTTTACTAAATACTTACCTTAAAATACTTACCACACATAATTAATAAATTACACATAATAATGATAAAGTTTAAATTATAATGATACAAATATCATCAAAGTCGGAACATATCACATTATCTCAAGTTATATATTAATAATAGCATATATTTCTAGACTTCACATATACTACATTTGGTCCGAGAACCGACTAAACCTAAGCTCGATACCACTAAATGTAACACCCCTTACCCGTATTCGACATCGAAATATAGGGTACGAGGCATTAGGAATTACAAATTTATTTATCAAAAATTTTATATCATTTAACATTTATTTTTGAAACCAATCAAAAATCAAACATATTATCCCTTAAAACATATTTATTTTTCTTATTTCATGACTTACTTGAATTTATTTCTCGTCTCAACATATATAATTACCTTTTATTTACATATTACAGATAATCACATATTGACATGTCATGATAAATATCATTCTCTTGCCGTTTATTCATAAACATATATTAGTTAATTCATTATATCAATATTTCACGTGCTATCAACTTATATTTCCTTATATCACATATTTAAAGTTACACGAACTTACAGCTAAATTTGCGTAAATACCAAGATTCAAGGGCATTTTGGTAATTTCCCATTTTCATCGATTTTTCAACCGATCTTAATCTAATTAATAATTTCATTCAATTTTGCAATTTTAAATAATAAAATAATCCATTCCATGTAAATTGGTTATCTCCAACATTTATACAAAACTAATCATAAACTTTTACTTTTATTCAATTTAGTCCCTGAGCCTAAAACATTACAAATTAGCCATGCTAGCTGAATATTCATACATATTTTTCCTCCTCCTCCTCTCCATTCCACATCCTTAATGTATATAGCATTCTATAAGTAACATTATCAATAATTTTCAACATTTACTTATGTGAATATTTAAGCTGTCCATGCGTGTCATAGTCACTAAATTATTTTTATCTGGAGCTACAGAACTCCAAATGAAGAACCGTTAATTTTTCTTGAAACTAGACTCATATATCTTTTTACTATAATTTTTCCAGAATTTTTGGTATGGCCAATCAATACCAGATTATTCTTAAAGTTTCCCCTGTTTTACTGTTTGACTGTTCTGACCTCTCTTCACTACGAATCAAATTACTCTTCATACAAAATTCATATGACCTTCTTGTTTATTTCATTTGAAAATAGACTCATTCAGGATTCTAAAAATATAAAGTTAAGCCCCTAATTATTTTTCTCCAATTTTTATGATTTTTCAAAGTCAGAACAGGGGATCCTGAAATCACCCTGAACCAGTTTCACTAAAATTTAAATATCTCATAATACAGAACTTATTTGATTTCTCTATTTCTTTCATATGAAAGTAGACTCAATAAGCTTCAATTTCATATCTTACTCAGCTTCTAATTCCACTTCTACGATTTTTGGTGATTTTTCAAAGTTACTCTACTGCTGCTGTCCAAAACAGTTTTGTTATAGCTTATTTTACAATTAAATCCTTTACCCAATTCTAACTTCAAATTCTTTCAATTAAACCACTAATTCATCATTTTATTCATCATATGCTATATTCAACAGCTTTAAAACTTCAAAAACTTCAACTTAAATTCATCAAAACTTTGTTCTAAAACTTATAAAACATCAAAATTAAAAGAGAAGGACTAAATTAACTTACCAATTAAACTTCCAAGCTTCAAACCATCAATTTCTCCTTTTTCTTTCTTTCCCCTTTTTCTTCCCCTGCTTTCGTCTTGTTCTCTGTTTCATTTTTCTGGTATCCTTCTTTTACTTCTTTTGGTTTATATATATATAATAATATAATAATATAATATAATATAATATAATATAATAATATACTTTAAAAAAATCTGAGATTTTCTTACGTTAACCGCCTCAACTATGCAAAATGGTAAAATTACCATTTTGATCCTTCATAATTTCTTTTAATCTATAATTTAACTTTTACTTTCATTTCAGTTTAGTCCTTTTCATTTAATTTCCTACCCAAACGTTAAAATTTTCTAACGAAAGTTTAATAATAACTTAATGACACTCCATAAATATTTTTAGAAATATTTATGGCTCACTTTATGAATTCGAGGTCTCAATACCTCGTTTTTGGCCCAATTTTTTTTCTAATTAATTCTTTCAGTTCACAAAATTCACTAATTTTAAAATATTTCTAAAATCACACTTAACTTATAACTATCGATTAACAAAATTTTCTAACTTTTCGTCAGATTTAGTGATCTCGAATCACTGTTCCGACACTATTAAAATTGGGCTGTTACATAACCATACATGGCCTCCTTGCATTTGGCTTTTATAACTCGATGCTCGCTTTGGAAATAATGCCACCAAACGAAAATATGTCTCTTGCATAACCGAGGTTATCAACAAATGACACGTTCCTTTTAGAACAGAATTTATGCATTCAATCAGGTTTGCCATATGACCATATCGTAAGTTGCTGTCGTATGCTTGTGTCCACTATTCGAAGGGTATGTTACAGAGGTAGTCTGCGCCTTGATCATTAGCTGAACGCAAAATCCCCAACATCTCATGAAAACAGTCTTTATTGATCTTGTACCCTGCCAATATAAGTTGATAGCAAAAATTACATACCAATATTCCATTCAGAATAAAATGAATATTATAACCGAAAGTATATTAAGAGAGATTAAATACCCATGTTGGTCACTTGCTTTCATTCAATCGTAGACCGATATTGTCCGTAGTAGTTGGACGTAACGTGCTTTAGACAATACCAATGGTGTGTGCGATCTCATATGCTTCTATGTTGCTCAATTGCGGCTAGAATTCCAGTGCCCAGATCCGATATAACGCAGATATCAGGTTGGGGGCATACATGCCTCCTTAACATAGAAATAAAGAAATTCAGTCATCAACTGACTCCCCCGGTGTTATTGCAAACGCAATTGGGAGGATTCTCCCACCACTATCCTGTGCCACAGCTAGCAATAGCCGATAGGTATATCTACCATACATAAATGTACCGTCGATTTGTATCAATGGCTTGCAGTACATAAATGCATCTCGACATTTCTTAAAGCTCCAAAACAGACGTTTGAACACTTGGCATCCACGGAGCAATCGGTAGTTGTAATACGCATGGACCATTTCAAGGTCTGTTATGCAACCTGAGACGTACCTCTCTAGCACCTGACACCACTGCCAACCTCGTTATATGAAGTATCCCACCCATTATCCATCTTTTCCAACGCCTTTTGCTTAGCTATCCAAGCCTTACGGTAAGAGGGCATGTACCTCATTTGACTACGAATACTTACAATTATGCATGATACAAAAGTCCTGGAATCCGCCTTAAAATCGGTGGTATTAAGCTAGCTATCATGCCTGAATCCATCTTGGGATAAACTTGTGAAACACCTGTCAATGAAGTGCGTTAAATAATGCAACATTAAGTAATAACATTATTATTCAAAACCCTAAACATCCAGTGATACTGTACCGGCAACACATGTATGTGGACCTTTGTACTTTTCTACCTCAAACATGCCTATATTTTTCCTTAAAGAAGCCATTATTTTCCATGAACATGTACCATCTTGCACTGCATACTTGGCTTTGAACTTGTCAGATTTGGATTTAATCACATTGTAGTTAACCCCGTGATTGAAGCTATATTGTTTCAAAACACCAAGAAAACTATCCTTGCTGGAAAACTCCTTACCAACTTCTAAATCACCCGAATCCAATGTCGAACATGCATGGCTATGCGTTCTGGTGGTAGCTCTGGAAACTCCAATGCGTCATCTACCGATATATCAACATTATGCATGTGGGTTGGAGGCGAGTACACCCTGAATCGTGGATCTTCTTCTTCTTCATCTAAATCCTCTTCAACGACTTCAGGTTCAGATGGAACATGCTCCGGTTTAAAAAATAATACAACTTCTGCACCATTAGGGCCGAGCTCTCGAGGTGGTTCCACATCGGACTCATCATCCAACCCACCATCATCTGCAACGTACGAGGTCCCCTCACCGGTGGACGTCGTAAGGAGTATATCATGCCTTCTTGTAGACGTTTTGTAACGTCCCCAATAATATGTGGATTACTAACCACTAGAAGTTGATGTCGTTCCCCAATACTTATTTCTAGCATCGAACATCGACCCACCGATATGCATGTCCCATCCACCAACTGAGTGTCGTGCAGGAGTTGTGTTTTTCATACTGCCACCAAACATGAGCACTTTCGTGTTCTGCCTCCTACTAACAGAGTGTCGGCTAGGGGTCATATATTCTTCTTGAACAGCAGTTGATGTTGAAGTCACAAATGTTTCATTTGGCGATGAAAATTGAACATATAACTCAAGATAGAGTGATCCACTAGCAAGATGAGTCTGCACCATCGCCTCAAAGCTACGAACACCTTTGATATCAAATGAGTCATATGTCACGGGATTAATCGAAGCACAGAATCAATACTTAATAGAAGAAACCCTACTTGGCGTCGTTCCGAATATTTTGCGCCTAATTCTTTTACAAAATTCTGTAAAATCTGTACTCTGGTTAAAAGCCATTTGCGCCTAATTCTTTTACAAAATTCTGTAAAATCTATACTCTGGTTAAAAGCCATTTGCGCTGTGTTCTCTGATATAAAAACAATGTCGTTCTTGGTGTCACAGATCTCACCATCATAGTGAATAACAACACTAATATGTTCACTCATCTTCAATTTCTATTTTGTTTAGCCTCTCTAATTTTTCTTGCTAAAACTTATGCAACCTGAGAATGATATTTGCCTTGTTTATAGCCTAAGGCCAAGCATGAACTACTGTAAAAAAAGAGCGTCCACGTGGAAGCTTTTTTCAGAAATTTTGCTGACAATGCATCCTGCTTGAAGCATTTTTTGCACTATTTGTTCAGAAACGTCTTCTCAAAATTATTTTTTCAGGAACTACTGTAGAAAAAGAGCGTCCACGTAGGAGTTTTTTTCAGAAATTTTGCTAACAGTGCATCCTGCTTGGAGCATTTTTTACACTATTTGTTTAGAAATGTCTTCTTAAAATTATTTTTTCAGGAACTATGTAGCAAAAGAGTGTCCACGTGGGAGCTTTTTTTGTATTTTTGCTGATAGTGCATCCTTCTTGAAGCGTTTTTGACACTATTTGTTCAGAAACGTCTTCTCAAAATTATTTTTTCAAGAACTACTGTAGCAAAAGAGCGTCCACGTGATAGCTTTTTTCTGTATTTTTGCTGACAGTGCATCCTGCTTGAAGCGTTTTTGACACTATTTGTTCAGAAACGTCTTCTCAAAAAAATTTTAGGGTAAAAATAGTCAATTTTGTTAAAAAAATAAATACAATGCTATTTTAAAAAACCCTAAACCGTAGTTTACTTAATTTTAACCTTAAACCCTAACTTAATTTATTACCCTAATTTACTTAATCTATTCCTAAACCTTAAACCCTAATTTAATAAACCCCAAAACCCCAATTTAATTTATTTAAAACCCTATAACCCTAATTTACTTAATCTATTTAAAATACATAAGCCCTAATTTAATAAACCCGTAACTCTTAATTTTATTTATTTTAAACCCTAACTTAATTTATTTAAAATCATAAAACCCTAATTTACTTAATATATTTAAAAAACATAAACCCTAATTTATTAAACTCAAAATCCTAATTTAATTAATTTTAAACCATAATTTAATTTATTTAAAACCCTAACTTAATTTATTTTAAAACCATTAACCTTAATTTAAATAATTTTTATAAAATAACACTAAATCCTAATTTATTTTTAAAAACTCTAAAACCCTAACTTGTTTTAACAAAAACTTAAATACGAAACCCTAACTTATTTTAGCAAAACACTAACCTTTAAAACCCTAAAAATCATAGGGACTAAACATGCAAATATCCCTAACATCTAAAAACACGAAGAAAAGCGCTCCCTTGAGGAAGCGTTTTTGCCACGTTAGCAAAACTCTTCCACGTAAGCACGTTATACTGACATGGCGGAAATGCTTCCTCAAGGGAGCAATTTTCTGGTTTTCCCCCCTAAAATGTGGCCACGTAAGCGCGTTTTGTAAAAAAGGCCCTTTCCGATAAATAATGGTATAATATGCCTTTTTAGGTAATTTAGTCAAATTACCATCTCATGATAATTTCTATTTATTTTGGGTAGAAATTTTAATTTTATTTAAAATTTTAGTAGTTCATTTGAGTCTTTAATTCAATTGATATATATTGTAGTTAATGTAGCAATATGTAAGTTTTAGTGTGTTAAAGTGCATTATCCTCCTATTTATAAGTTAGAAAAAAATTATAAATAATTTTAAGTATTATATAAAAAACTAATATAATAAAATTGGTAAAAAAATTCAGCACACATAATAATTTATTTTATCCTTTATATTTATATAATTAACATATTTAAATACACTTCCGTACATTATTTGCTGATTATCTTATCTCAGGGTCTTCGACAAGTCCAACCCTAAATTTATAAATTATGAGAATTATTGTTTCTGTTTAAATTTAATTATAAATTATTAAAATTAATTTGAAAGAACAAAGTTTTCAAACTGACCGACCGAGGCGAGGAAATAAAAAATTGGCCTCTATTATTTATATGTTTTTTACTAAAGAATTATATCTCACATGTCCAAGTGATCTGTAAGAATGTTTTTTTGCTGTAATAAGACAATGCATGCTTAATTAAAATAACATTTTACAAATCTTTAAAATATATATAGATGCAGATGATCATGTGATGATGATCACATTTCTTCTTTCTATTATTATTATTATTATTATTATTATTATTATTAAGGTAAGTGGTACTTAAATAGTGTAAAATACATTTTACTTGATTTCAAGAATGTGCATTTATACTTTTGAAGAAAATCACTTAAATATATTTACTAAGTAAATTTTAAATAAAATAAAATATATATCATTATTATTTATTTAGTATATTCGCTTCTTTATTTTTAATTACAAATTAATGAAAATTTAATTACATATGATAATATATGACTAATGTTACCGATGTAAGAAGTATTTATGAGTTGGGAAAGACATTTTTAAAACATAACAGGTATAATCAGAACCTATAATGAGAATATTAAAAAAATTATATTTAATTTAGTTATATGTCAAATCTTTAGATAAATTCATTAAATTATTTCATGTCAAATTAACTAATTACCATTATTTAAAAGGTTTTAATAAAAAATCTCAAAGTTAATATTACAATTAATTATTAAACATATATTTATAAAAAACATTAAACAAAAACAAAAATTAAAAGAGAAGATAAAAATATAGACCCTACATAGATTTATTGTGGTACAAAATATGAATATTATAATTATTTGAATGTATTTTTTATAATTGTAATTGTGACAATACATGTATAGATAATGTGAAATTCATATAATTAAATTCACTAAAATTAATATTATTTAGGTTTAAAAGATCAATTAAGTTGTAACACATTTTTAGATGGAATCCATATATTTCTGAATTAAAATATCAACATTCATCGTATCATGCAAACATTGACTCTTATGGAAAACTACAAAAATTGTGGAAGAAATTCATAACTAAAATTTTCACTAATAAAAATATTAAATAATTTTCCTTAGCCAAAGCCGACATTTTAGTTATTTAAATTAAGTGCGCAACTTGTAATTCGGTGGAAAGGACTTTTTTTTGTCAGAAGAGGGAAAAGGTAATCCCCCTTTCTTCGTATTGGAGGATGGAGTTTCACTTTTATTTCATTTTCCCAACCTCGTCAATAAAAGAAATTAAACTTTACAACAAATCTAAAGACTTATTGACCTCCAAAAAAATCTGGTGACTTTATTATATAATAATTAATTAGAATCAAATATATGATTATAAAGAAAATAGAGAAAATATATACATACATAAAGAGTAAAGACCGCTGTTCCAGATTTGGTGAACTATTGTTCCTAGTATAAGTAAAGATTTGGTTAAGGCATTACTTCAACTTAAAGCCAACTAAACTTCTTCATCACTACGGAATCTTAAAAAATACCATTAAAAAGCTTTCTTCTTGTTGTACATTTATGTATTAATTTATTTTTGGTGAGTTATAAGAGAGTAAAGTCTTAGCAATAACGCAATTAACATAATTTAGATGTAGACTATACTTAAGGCGATGAACATCAAACCAACACGAAGTTTAAATTTATGTATTAATTAATTCAGTTTTAAGTGATAAATTTTTATATTATATATTTTTAATTAATTAATTTTACATAATTTGGTCTGCCCCACATCTACTCCCACTATATTAAGTGCTTAAAAAGCTTGCAGGTGAACTAGAAAAATGTAAGAACAAATTACTGCTTTTATATTTGCAAGTGTGGTTATTGTTTTGGACAAGAATCTTACTTCTTTTAACATGAATTTTGAGCCTAACCGACAAATATGAGTCCCTACCCATTCCACCAAACATGTTTATCTCGTCTATCAGAACAAAAGAAACTAACACCACTAGCCTAAGCCTAAACAGATCCGAGCTTTCTATTTTGGCTAAACCAAGACTATAGCTTGTTCCATACTGTTGGTGGGTCTGTTTGTTTCCAAAGATAACTTCACTGCATTTTCTCTGTTTGCTTTTTTCCAATGGATGTTTTCTAGCTTCTTTTCTTTTGGAGGTTAGTTAGCTTCTTTTCTGGGTTTTTATTTCTATTTGGGGTTCTTTCGTATAGCTCTGCCATTGTTTATGCCTATGGAATGTGTTCTTTGTTTTGTTTTTCTTTTCAATGGGTTGCTTTTAATGTTGTTGAAATTTGAAACTTAAATTGCTTTTCTGGATCTGCTACTTCTTTTATTTCTTGTTCCATACTTCAGGCATATATGTTTGATTTTGTGTTAAGGAATGATACATTGAGACCTGATATATGTAGATGTATGTATTATTCACCTCATTACCTTTGCAAGGATTAAAGATTGTTGATTTTGATATTGGAAATATAAATCCTCAAAGTGGGAATTTGCAGTAAAATAGGTAGAACGAACAGCTGACCAAGGTCTTAAAGAATGATTTCTTACAAGTTATTAATAACCTGGAAAGACAGGTGATAAACTGTGTAGTTTAGGACTACTTGCTGTCTGAAACTTGAAAGTTTTCGCCTTTTTTGTTGTTCAAAATATACTTTTGATTTCACTCATTTCATACAGAATGCCACCATAGATGTTCAGTTTCTGATACAATCTTATATCGTTGATTCGTAGTTAACATAATAGTTAATACAGTAAGGTGGAAGTGAGTGAGGCCCTTACAATCGATTTACAGAATGGAACTGTGCTTCGGTTGGTTCTTACTTGTGGCTTCGATTCCTGCGATTTTTGCTCAAGATATTAGTCATGGATCGATTGTAGTTGATGGAACTATGACTGTTGCTCAAACTGATGATAACTTTGTCTGTGCTACGATCGACTGGTGGCCTCATGATAAGTGTAATTACGACCAGTGTCCGTGGCACTATACATCTGTAATGAATCTGGTGAGGCTTAAGAAGAACTATCTTTTTTCATAATAATAAATGATTTTTCTTTGAATTTTGTCAATTCACTTCTCAAGAAATCGAAACACTTATTGTAAGAGTTCAATCTGTTGGTTTGTTTCTAACAGAACTTGTCTCATCCTTTCCTTGCCAAAGCTATCCAAGGTTTGTATTTCTTCATCAGTAATGATACAGCTTTATCTAATGTTTCTCGGGCTTAGGTGTGAGTGTCGGATTCGGTTACGTGTCTGGCACTGGCATGTTCAATCTTTCTTCGAGTTATTTCATGTATTTGGAGGGTCATATCTCCATACCTCTGTCCAGATATGTGCGGACATAAGGACTTGAATGAAGAGTTGAAGTGATGTTTTTATCAGTACATTGTTGAATTTTTACTTCCCGAAGCATGATACTACTCTATGTTCCTCACTTTGTTAGCTTTCAACCGTTTGAGGATAAGAGTTGGAGGCTCTTTGCAAGATCAAGTGTTGTATGATGTCGGGAATTTAAAGTCCCCTTGTCATCCATTCCAAAAGATGAAAGACGGATTGTTTGGATTTTCAAAGGGATGCTTACCCATGGAGAGGTGGGATGAATTGAACCATTTCTTCAAAGAAACAGGGTAAGATTCTCGCATTTCAATACTGTTATCCCTCTTCTCCAAAAGGAAACATGTTTCAGCTAAGGCTTGCAATGTTTTCCAAGTTTTTGATGGATTCGATACTCACTTGAATCTCACACTCGCAGTGCAATGGTGACATTCGGCCTGAATGCTCTCCATGGGAGACATAAAATAAAGAGGAGCCTTTGGGGAGGGGATTGGGACTCTAGCAATGCGCAAGATTTTATGAAGTACACCATTTCAAAGGGATACCAGATAGATTCATGGGAATTCGGTAGAGAATCATGGACGAAGCGCTTTACAATTATATATCCGTACTTTCTTTCTCTTCTCGCCTCTAATGTTTGCCATTGTTGTTTTAGGTAATGAGTTGAGCGGAAATGGTATTGGTGCACATGTTCATGCCGACCAGTATGGAAAAGACTTGGTCAACCTAAGGAAAATCATAAATGAGTTATACAAAGGCTCGCAATCTAAACCATCACTCGTAGCTCCTGGAGGATTCTATGACGAAGAATGGTTTGTCAAGCTTCTTCAGACCTCAGGCTTTGGTGTAATCGATGTCATGAGCCATCATATGTACAATTTGGGTGCAGGTGTGTTCGGATATACCAAAGTGTTTGAATGCATGGATGCATTACTATTTGATCCAGCCTACGTTTAATGCTTAATCCCAGTTTTTATTTCAGGTGTTGATCCGAAACTTGTTAGTAAAATATTGAATCCGGACCACTTAAATAAGGCAGCATACACATTCGGTAATCTTACACACATCATCCGGAGGCACGGTCCTTGGACTTCTGCATGGGTTGGAGAGTCCGGTGGGGCTTATAACAGCGGTGGTGCTCACGTGTCCAATACATTCGTCAACAGCTTCTGGTAATCATACTTTCTCAGCTGATTTAAATCCGTACAAAACATCAAGTTTTAACGCTAATATATTGTTATGTATTCCTTTCTCTTGTACATGACATCAGGTATTTAGATCAGCTCGGAATGGCATCGAAATACCATACTAAAGTATATTGTAGGCAAACACTAATTGGTGGCAACTACGGTCTTCTCAATGCGACAACATTTGTTCCGAACCCTGATTATTACAGGCAAGAACTAGAGATTTAAATTTCTTTATCTTTGTGTCTATCATTTAAATGTTTGATCAAATTGAAGGATGTCGAAAACTTTTTCGTTTATGACTGTGCCGAACTTGTATGGAGATTCCTTACACCTTTTGTTTTAATGGTCTTAAACAGTGGACTTCTATGGCATCGGTTAATGGGTAAAGTGGTTCTAAATGTTGAAAGCCATGCTTCGCCCTTTCTTCGATCTTACGCCCATTGTTCGAAAGGAAGAGTAAGTCAGAAATTTTGCTTTTATACCACTTATTCTTTAAATTGTTTTGCATTAATTCCATGAAACCATTCTTTGAAGATGAAAATATAAGACTGTTTCATTGACTATGATCTCGGCATCATGTTGCAGGCTGGGGTAACTTTACTCGTGATCAACTTGAGCAATCAGACGAATTTCATAATGAATGCTCAAAACAGCATCAATCTGAAGTTGGCTGCAAATGAACAAAACATTAGCAGGGACAGCTTCACACATAGTCTTAAGAAAACATTCTCCTGGGTCGGAACCAAAGCTTCCGACGATGCTCTACTCCGAGAAGAGTATCATTTAACACCAAAAGACGGATACCTTAGAAGTCAAACTATGGTTCTAAATGGCATTCCTTTAGAACTTACAAGCTCCGGAGGCATCCCATCACTAAACCCCGTCCGTGTTAACGTGAAGTCTCCAATAACCATCTCGCCTTTGTCAATTGCATTCATAGTATTCCCCAACTTCGAAGCTCCAGCTTGCGGGTAATTTTCCTTTTTATTTATTTATAAAATATCTTACTCTAACATTAATGTCCGACACATATTCAAATATGAATATGAGGTATGATCACTAAATGTATGAACATACCTATGTCGGGCATGTATTAGTATTCAATATCGCCCAGAGTCCGGCTTAGCAATAATGGAGGGTTGAATTTTTTATTTTTTATTTCACAAGAAGGTTGAATGTGATAATAGCAGAATTATTAGTTTTCTAAGCAATTGTAATTGTCACTAGTTTCTGCAATAATGTTATCGGTAATAAGCACAACTGTATAAATCATTGTTATTTACTGTATTGTACTGTAAAATTATATTATATGAAATTGTATGATGTTTTTACCTTAGTATTTTGAGTGTTTTTTTATCTTCTTTAAATGGTAAAGTTGTATATATGATACTATTACTGTTCATTGATGTAATATTCTAGAATAAGTTCCATGCATGTCAACACATACCCTATCCTATACTTAACATGTGTTTATACGGTACCATGCGCGATCTCACGTGTGACCTCGCAAGGGAGTGTAAGTACCCCTCCTGTGAACACTTAACACCATGCTAGCTTGGTATGTAAGCTTAACATGCGAATGGTATAAAATTGGATCCAGATCCATTCAAATTGTGAGTTGCGAGTTAATAATAGTCAGTATTATAACAAGCCTCTAAGAAATTTGGGCTAAATTTGGGCTAAATTTTAAATTTTGGCTTGAGCTCAATCAATATTTACAATTAAAGGCAAGAGTTTGATATGATATAAAAATAAAACAACTTTAAACATTTTTTTTAATGTTTGAACTTTATTTTTGTTCGATTTTGAATTGATTTTTTAATAAAAAATTAAATTAGATCTGTGAACTGTTTGTATCAAATATTATGATAACCCGAAAAATTTCAGAGCCAATTAATTTTTTTATTACTAAAAGAATGATAAATTTTTCATTAATTTTCTTGGTTACAAAATAATAGCTACAAAAATTGAAAATTTCATGAATATAAAACGTGGTATTAGATCATTCTCCAACTTTAATTCCAGGTTTGAGCTGTTTTTCCTTAAAAACACCACATACTAATACAATAAAGAACTGAGTTCATATCTACAGTACAAATATTACTGAGTTTGGATAACTAGAAATCCATGGCCATGAGATTTGATAGTAATAAGGCTTGTGTTCTTGACAGTTTTTAACTAAACCAAGAAATCTGTGTCCGAAAGTTCAAGGACCTTGTGTGCACCAATGGGGTTTACGCCAGGCCGGAATGCGTTTCCTTCAATATACCTGAATTTGAAATTTAAAAAAAGTTAGATATTCATTTCATTTTTCACCTTAAACGTGTATCCGAAAGTCACCATTTTCCTTGAAAATTAAGAGGATGAAGGGGAACTCACAGTTCTTTCAAGAAAGGATGCTTGTAGAATGCATCGGGAATCCGGCCTGAGAATTGGTTATGATCCAAATACCTGTTGATTGTTGAAGTTCAAGAATAGAAGTTAAACATCGCAACAATGTATGCAATCAAGCAAATAAAAACCATCCATTCCCGCCCACCATTTTTCCGTAAGATTTCATCGCAATGATCACAAAAAGAACATTTCCAGAAAGAAAGGAGACTCGGTAAGAAAATAATACAGATATCCAAATGAAGCTCGAGTTGAATGTGACAAAATCTTACAAATATGTCAATTTAGGAATATGGGCAAGTGCTGTTGGTATTGCTCCAGACATCTTGTTGTATGAAAGGTACCTGTAACAAGTACAAAAAGTTTTAAGGGACTCCAAAGCTGTAATAGAAGAAGAATTTCATGATATTACATTACTCGGACTTAGATTTCAAGTCTCGGATATGGATATATGTCTAAGTCTAAATGTGTTTAACACAAATGTTGGACATGGATGCTTCAAGGAAAATTAGGAGTCAGAATACCAAGCATGGCACCGATTGCTTATATACTTAAACACACACAGACATATATATGTTACTGGAACTTACAATATCTCCAAATTTGTCAAATTTGCCAGCTGAGCAGGAATTCCTCCAGTCAAATAATTGTTATTCAAATACCTACATTTGCAACCTTAAGAAAAACTGTGCATTTGATCGAATATGGCAAAACATAAATCATTTCATAAAACATTCAAATATTGAAATATAACTTACAAATTACGTAGAACTGGAAAGCCTCCTTCAATACGAATAAGCTCCCTAATGGTACCGACCAAATGATTATTACCGACATCCCTGGCAAAACAAAAAATACCATTTGGCGCAATAATTATTAAAAAATCATCAGAGTGGTACAGAAAATGGTAGAGAGAATATTACAAGTGCCGAAGATTTTGTAAAGTGCCCAACTCTGCTGGAACTCGGCCAGTGAAACGGTTTTCTTGAAGGTAGAGATAGCGAAGCTCGGGTAGATTTGCAAGCTCCCTTGGAATCTCACCCTTAAAATTGTTAAAGCTCAACGACCTGAAGAAATTTTGATTTAAATATTAAAGAACTTCTGACATGCATATACAAACACATTCAACTATAAAAGATAGGTGTCAGTGATTATAAAAAGGATACTCACAGATGGGTTAGTCTTTTCAGCTCACCGATCTCTGGAGGAAGGACATCTTGGAGTTTATTCCACCTCAAATTTCTGGCAGTTCATCAAAACATATTATCAGATTAAAGACTACAAAATTTTGATTTTACCTAAAATTTTATTTGTTGTTCTTTTATTAAAGACGAATTGCATTTCTAAATATTGGTCCAACATCTAGATATCAGAACATGGTTAATATCCAATTATGACGGTTGAATGAACTGATGGGTGTAACATAGCAAGTAAAAATGACATGGTTAAAATACTTTACATAGCATGCTATCCTAGCCGGCATAGTAAGTATATTTTGGAGCAACCACTTCAGTAACAACAATGACCTCAAAATAACAACTGGTTCACTTACGGGAAAATACAGCATATAACAGTTTTGAAGAAAAACAAGACATAGGAAAAGAAAACATACAACATTCTAAGTCGTCTCAGGCGTCCAATTTGGGGAGGAATTGGGCCCGTAAGCTTGTTGTTATGGAGATCCCTGCCATATTAGCAAAGTCGAGAAGGAAGAAAGACTTCCAGTTAGAACTCTCAAGTAAAATCCAGAGGCTAAAACATCTAAATGGTGACCCCTAGGCTTATGATTAGTTCGTATATGTAAATTACCTTTTTCTTGTTAAGAACCAAGACTGACCACATTAAGATACTAGATGGCACATTGTTTCATCACTATTTCAGGTGATTGTAATTTATGTAAACAATTAAAAGAATAGAATGCAAGTGAGCATGTATAAAACTATAAATTACAGACATGAACTTATACAGATAAGCAAATCCACTTTAAGTTGTAGTAACGCAATGGATGCCAGTGAAATGGTCTTGGACAATATCAGAGAGGCAAACAGGAGAAACCGAGCTTGCATCAAGCTTTCAAGTTATTGACCCAATGTTTTTTCTCCATTTTTTTTTCCCACACCTTACAACAACAAAGAAGTGAACAGGTTGCTTATTCACTCATACATATTTACTGCTTTAAAATGCCAAATTCATCTGCATGGTCTACAGACCAAGAACAGGAAATGGAACTCCAAAAACTCAAATAAATGCAATATTCTAACTAGTAGAGGACTCCAAGAGAACTTGTGGAGACTATATTGTAATTTGAAAGATTTGGTTTACAGGGGATTATATCGCTATTTTGAAGCATGGATTAAAAAATAAACAACAAAGAAAAGGTTTTATGGACCTTATGAAAACAAATATTTTAGCTTATTAGGCAAGAAAGAGAGAACTTACAGCCTTGTTAAATCCAACAAATTAGTTACGGCAATAGGAAAAGGACCAAAAATTGATACTGCATAGACTTCCCTGTAAGAGAAAACGGTCATAATCACATGCTAGTGTCAGAGTCGATACAAATTAATAGAACTAGATACAGTATTCAGTCAACACAGAACAAAATCACTTGAGTATGTTTGCCCTAGCCCCTAACATAAGTAAGTTGGAGTAAAAACGAGAAAGCAAAAAGCGTTGGACTTCAATCATAACAGAAAAGAACTCCCTTGTGTATCTTCCCGATAAACCAGAAAATAAAGATGTATAGAACAGTTGGAATAAAACATAGAATGAAGCAAAAGGCGTTCGCAATGTTCATTAGGTTGCATTCATGAAGCAAAATCCTTCCCTTTCTCTAACAAGCATATTAAGCATTTTATTGGGGACTCCAACTCTTCGTTTTTCTTTAAGTACCCATATTAATCACCCATGTCCAACGCATACCCATACATGGGTATAGGGATTAACCCTCCAAATACATGGAAAAACATAAAATATAATTTAAACATACTCATTTCAGCCACATACATGTATCCGACTTTCAGATCCAAAGCCCGAATAACTTAAGGCAGCAATGATACTTACAATTCAGTAACAACTCTATAGTCTCCTTGAGTAGAACATGTTACACCAGACCAAGGTGGCAAATCACCATCTCCACAGGGATCATCTCCAATCCATGCATATACCACTCTCCATCCAAGTGATGCTTTTATCTCATTTAAGGCTTTTACTGCAACAAAATGCAAACTATTATTCCATTGCTCCGCCACTTATATTTGTTTTATTTACTGTTCTTATGGTGATAACCTTAAAATTCATACTCAACAGTAACAGTAAACATTAGAGACATTCCTAAAAACCTCAACTCAAAAGATTTAACCGTTCTACTTTCCAATTAGAAAACTAAGATTCATAGGTTTTTAACCAAAAAATGAAGTGTCAAAGCCATTAAACCTAGATCGATTTAAGTGCATTTATCACCTACATTGCTCTACAAAAGTTTAAGCTAAATGGATCAAAAGTTAAATTTAGTTGTCAATCTGATTCCAAAAAATAAAAATAAAAAAATTTAATTAAAGAAGCAAAAATATCACAGATTTAATTCATAAATATGAACACAATTACAGAAAGAACCAACTTACTAAGTACTAAAACAATTTTTTCTTTTTATTACAGTTCAATGAGTATAGTTCAAAGAAAAGCTTTCAGTTCTTTCTTAATTAATTCTTCCAACAGTTTCTCGGAAACCAAACAGAGCAAAAAATAAGAGAAGATCTAGAAGAAAGAGGCAGACCAAAACTTACCATCTCTCTTGAGAGTTTTGGAGTTAGCAATAGAGATTGAGAAAGCGAAAATAGAAATCAAAATCAAAGTTAGTGAGCAAAAGGATGCCATTGTTGGAGGTAAATAAACAAAGAGAGATCTCACCCCAAAGAGACTACAACTATATCTTTTCTTATAATTCTTTTACATTAAATTGGAAATTCGGCTGAATTTCAATTCACCGTCTTTTCTTCTTCTATTTACACAGTAGCCTTTTACCTTTTTTATCGTTGGTATTTTCAGACATGAATTGAAATCCTTAAAAAATGCCAAGTTTTTAAAAAAAAGAAAAAGATGAGAATTTTTAAATTTTAAATGCCAATTATTTTATCTTTGCAATTTTACTTTTGAATAATTCTTTACTGAATTTTTTTTTCTCGAAAAATGATTTATGTATTAAAAAATTTAGATTATTGAAAAAAAAAAGGGAAAATAATTGATTGTTGAACCTAAACGGTAAAACTAATTTATTTTATATCAATACCGCTTTGTATAAAAAAAAGTAATAAAATATAATTTACGCGTTATTATTCGATTAAAAAATTATACTTTTTTCCAAAGAAAATCCAAATTTTATTTTCCACAAATAGTATATATTTATGGTTAAATTATGCCATAAGTCCATTTATTTTTGTTAAATTTAGGTTAATTACAATATTATTATTTTAGTTACATGACTGTTAAATAAGTTTTTTTTTTATTTCAAAATGTAGCGCCAATAATTTTAACAAAAAAATAATTATATTAAAAATTATACTTGAATTTTGAAATCTGAAAAGTAAAAGGACTAAATTTTTAATAATAAAAGTATATTTAAGAATATTTAAGTAACAATATTGAAAACTTCTTTTTTTGTTGTTTATCACCCAATTTCAAATTTTAAATTCAAAATTAATAAATTTACTTTTCTCCTTAAAAATCCCATCTCCATAGTTAAATTCTATTAATCTTGATTAAAAAAATATTTATGTAATCTATGATCGTACGGTTCAGATTAAATGTCTTAATATGAATATTATATATAATTATTTTTAAAAATATAAATAAAATATATAGTAGCAGTTCCCTCCTGCTTTACGAAAATCGAAAAGTGAACCTACAATTAAAAATTAACATTTACACAATTTATGAAAATTGAAAAGATAGCTTAATTGAGTAATATTATTAAATTATTGACTTCATATGCAATAAATTAATAAAAATTAATTATTTAATTAATTATATGTTTACATATTTATTAAGAATTGAATTGCTTTCTTAGTATTTTAAAATACAAATATTAAATTCTGGCAAGGTAAAACAAAAAGACTAACTTTCCTATTTTAATAAAATAAAAAGATAAAATTCATATGAATAAAATATTGAACTATGTATTTTTCGTTAGCCGACCAACTTTAAGTCAAATAAACTATTTCCATCTTTTCTTAAATCGGTTAATTTTTTTATTATTTTGAAAAAGCTTTTCTTAAAAAAATTTGATCTAGCTGGCCAAGGCCTAAATAGTAAATTTTACAAAGTTAACTATAAAATTAATATAATAATATTATTTTAGTAAAAACATTAGTTTGTTTAGTGATATGTGTTTTCAAATCGATTTGATCTTGAAATCAATAAGTTTGTAAGTAAAAGTATTATGGAAGTTCTTGTACTAAAAATCGGATTGCATTTTACTTTTTCTATTTGAAAAATAAAAAAAATTAATCTATGTACATCAGATCAAAGAGTAAGTTGATCATTTCGCCAAAAGTTTTTTGAATTTCTATTGTGAAGTAATGAGGTGATTGACGAAGCAAGTAAACAACAATTCATGACGTGCCACATATATCTCATGCTGAAAAAATATTTAAAAAAAACATAACTTTTTTAAAATAATTATTTGAAAAACCACGTCGAGGATGAACCTGAATAAATAGTTGTCCAAATTTAAATGAATGCATACCACTATTTGTCCAAGTTCATCCTAAATGTAGTTTTACAAATAATTATTAAATTTTATTAAAAAACATTAAAAATATAATAAATTATTTAAAAATATTAAATTTATCAAAACTTAATAAAAATATTCAAAAATTAATCTTAATTTAAAATAAATAAATAACCAAAATTAAAATAACCCTACCAAATTCAAAATAATAAAATCTATAATTTTCTTAGTTAGCTATAGTTATATTTATAGTAATTTAAATAACTTGTATTTCAATGATGATAATTAACTTGTAATTCAAATATTTATTGTAATTTTAAATGATTTTTATAATTCTTAATATTTTTTATAAAATTTTATAATGGTTTGAAAAATTATGTTCATAATAAAATTTGAAAAGCCATTTATTAAAATTCAATTTTGATGTGATTTTGTAAATAATTATTAAAAAAATTATTTATTTATTTTGGTCAATGTCTACCCTTTTAATAATCTACAAAATATGGACCATTGGTCATCAAACCTGCTCTAATGATTATTTTGGAAAAACAAAAAAAATATTTATTTTAAAGATTTTTTTTTTTAAAATATTTATTGCTTATTTACTCCGTTAACCACATCATCACTTAATGTATAAATAGATGATATTTTTAATAGAAAAATTATTTTACTATTTAATTTAATATATAAAAATTAATTTACTCAATTTTTTTAATAAAAAATAAAATATAATCTAATTCATCATTTTTGTACCTAGATTTTTAGCGAGGAAAAAAATCCGGAATTCACAACCGGGCCCGGCCCTTTTCCCTTAGCCTTGACAGATAAAACGATGCGTAACGTAATTATCGGTCAACATAGAGTGATAGAACAAGGGCAAGGCAAAGATTCTTCCTTTTCCCCCAATACCACTCTTTTTTCTAGGAAAACTTTAGAACATTAGAGAGAGAGAAGGCAAATGGCAGCGTCGGGAGTAGCAGCACCGACGAGAACGGAGGTTTTACAGCTATACCGATCGCTTCTGCGAGTGGCGCGTCAGTTCAGCGACTACAACATAAGGGAGTACTCAAAACGGCGAACCATTGACGCGTTTCGAGACAACAAGAGCCTAACTGACCCTTCCCAGCTCTCCGCCGCTTTCTCCGACGGTAAAGCTCAGCTGGAAGTCGCCAAAAGACAAGCTTTGGTTTATTCACTCTATGCTCCAAAGGTCAAAAGCATAATGGATATTAAGCCTTCTTAGAAAATATTTATCATTACATTTTGACTTGTTCCCTTAGAGAAATAAAAAGGAGTAAACTGCGATTCATTGAGATAAATATTGAATTTTATACTGTATGAAGTGATTTTTGTTATGTATACACTGTTTTGGATAAATGCCATGTAGGGTTTTGTTTGTTTTATACTATATGTGGAATTTTCTTTTTCTTTTTAGGCTTTTTCTTATTGAACTTTATGATTCTTTTAGCTGCTAGATTAGTATATTTTTTGCACTATTTCGGTGAATGATAATCTGGGTTTTCTGGTTGTGTGGTAGAACTTGAATAGATTTGCAAATTGGAAGTACCCTCTTAGTTTAGATTGTTATAAGAAAGTAGGAAATTCGGAAATCATTTTCCAGAAGTCGTTTTTACAAGTCTTTTTACACGAAAGAAACAGCACCCTTCCTTTGATAATTGTTTATTTATCCTTGTATCATGTCAAAGCCATGTTTCAAATTTTAGTTATGTAAGTCGATATGATTCAAGTTTTTTTAACTTAGTCTAAGAGTGATATTAGAGTTTTTGATTATTATCTGTTACGTTAAAGTCAATTGCATTTGCTGGTATTGAATCAATGGAAGTTGTTACTAGAAGGAAATGTCTTTGATGACATCTTTCGTGTTTTGCCTTGTTTCCCCTCCTTTAAGACAAAGCTGGAGTAGTTTTTTTAAACATGTAGACATTGGTCCTTAGATCAGGGGAATCCTTTAGTGAAGAAGTCTGTAAAAGTTAGATAGTCATTAGTTAAAAGGCTTTGAGATGTTCAATTGCATATCCTAGCTTAACTACTTATCGATGTTTTTGGAGTAAGAAATGGTAGCATAGTTCTTTGGGTACAAAACTTGGATTACTTTAACTGAACTTGTATCTAGATTAGTGAAGCTTCTATGGCTAGAAAAGAGATTAGGGTGAGTTTGAAATCATTTACAGGCATGACTGTTGTCGGGTAATATTTTTTCATGCTTGATATTAGCAATGGGTAACAAATGGGAAACTGAGCAGATTTAGGTACCCCATAGACAATGTCAACTCTAGATTCTTCGATCCATGAACTCCATTGAGTTTATCAACTATTCATGTAAATTTGCTGATCGCTAGGTATACTTTTCAGAGGATCCTCATTGAAACATTTATGCCGGCAAATGACTCTTTGTTTACCTCAACCCTTAATTTTCTCTAAAGTTCTCGCCTTTTGTATTGAATATGTATCCCTCACGGGTATGGAGTGTGATCTTCATAATATATGAGAAAACTTTAAAAGATTGAGGATACCCGTATTGGCACTTCCCATGAGTCTAAATAGCATTGGTAAGCATCATGTTTCAGGAGTTTACTTATTGTGGTTTTAGACAAGGATTTTGCTCTACAAGGTACAGTAATTTTCTGGTCACTACCTGCATTATAAACGCAGGCACAGTTGGTTCTTACCTTTTACTTGGGACTCAGATGAGTGTTGAATACAAGGATTTGTCCAAAACACGGGTATGACAAAGTGTTTTTCTAGGTTTTTTCATGTATTTGAAAGGAGGTCATATATTTATATCCGTGCGTTAGACATTGAGTGTTGGATGCACACGAGAACCTCAGACCAGCATGAGTTCTTTCTGGCTGGAGATGAGTTATGCCGTTGAAATAATCTTGAGTTATGTATATTTTTATATTTTGCCTGAAAAACAGGTCTCCCAAGTAGTCAATTAATTGATTTGGCTTTAATCAGTCACTTGATTTCTCATGGTTTGCAGTGAAACTGAAATTTCCTTTGGTCTCAATTTAGTGGTAAAATAATCCAAAAAAAATTCGAGGTAAATATTATTTTGAGTGTATTTTTTTATATCAAATCTAGAACAATAAATGTTTGATGCGAGTTACATTTGGTTTTATATCAATTTTATTTACCTAATGGAAGTTTTATTTTATGGTATTAAATTTAATCTAAGTTCGAAAATCAAAATTCAGGACCAAAATGAATTTTTACCACCTCTATTGGTTAGTGTGCCTAATCTAGGATTTTGCCCATCGTAGTCTTCGCAAGCAGTACATCGTATTTGTATAAATTTTAACATGTTTTTCATATTATTTGTTAGTTATATTTTTCATGTTTTTCGTTGTTAGACATTTAATAAACACAAAACTCTATTCAACATATTTAGTAATGCATTTAATTGAAAAACAGAAAAATAAATACAAAAGACAAAACGCATACTCGGATTGTGAAAGTCCATAGTTAAGCATATGATATGCCTGAAACGTAAGAGAAACATGGTAAGGTAAGGAGACGAATATACTAATAAAATCCCCCAATATGGCTGTGTGAGATCACAATGACAGAAGAGTGAAACAGACATGTCGGCCTGAATCTCAAAACTGCAGTGTTACTTCCCAAGCAATCGGCGAGCTCGTTGATTTGCACCTCTCACACGGAAATTTAGCTCATCCACATCATCTTGGAGACCATTCAGACTCTTATTTTGCCTGCAATTAGGGTTTGAATTATGATTTCCGATACTAATTAAAAAAATAGAAAGCTTGATTTAGCTTGTGATCTACTTGAGTACACGAAACTAACCTCTCGATTTCGGATCCCATATCCACAGCCATACCCTTCAACTCTCCCAGTAGATCGCTTAAACCGGAGAGGGCATCATCTTGCTTTGCCTTTTCAAACTATTTAAACAATCCCAGCAATAAATAAATAAATAAATTGCATATTCCAACAAAAAAAAAAAAGACTAATGAGTGGTTTCATGCCCTTCTCGTACCTCGACTTTTTGATACGCATCCGCCGGATCGGGGGGTGGCGTTTGTGATTTTGAATGTCTCCTTGGAACCGGATCCGGATTCAATCCCAGTTTCTCCTTTTGCTCCAAGTGGCCACCTCTACTCTTAGGCAAATCATCTGCAGGCCAAGTACATACACATACAGTTCAGAAAAAAACGCAACAAAGACAGAGATGCAAACAAAAATTCCAAGCTCACCACCAACTTCTAATTGCAGGAAATAATACATTCAGATGTTTAAATGGGGAAAAACAAAGAGATGATTCATGGAGGTGTATGGGAAGAAAATGAACCTCTTGTTATAACAGGGCCAACTATTTGCCGAGTCTTCTTTGGTTTCCAGGTTCTAGAGAACATGCCTCCGAGACTTCCCAAGAGCTTCTCGCCCTGAAATCCGAAAGAACTACCATTAACAGCATTCCTTTAATTTCATAAGATCAATCCATAAGAGGAAAAGTAAAAGATATATTGATATTTTGAAGGTCAAGAAAAGAACTTGGCAGTTAAATAGTCAATCAATCATATCTGCATATCACTTTCAAACTACGTTGCTTGGACTTGAGGGTGAGAATCGGATATCTTTTTCTTCTGAACAAATGGCAATCAATCTCAATAGAACTACTTTATTTCTAGTTAAACTATTAACATTGCACCCAATTTTAGACTCATTTCCTTTCCGTATATGATCAAAGATGCACAAACATGATGGCATGAATATTTTGTAGCATTGTCATCATGGTTGGGGAACACTATTCATTCAATTCGATAAAAATGTAAACTCAAACCTCGTTAGTGATTTAATTTTAGGCGACTCCTTAGGATCATAATGGTAGCAACATGATCAGACCTGGATGTCATCGTGTCTATTAAAACATAAACTGTAAGAATTTCATTTCATGTTTTCGTACTCTATGGCAGTTATTTTATCATCCAGCAGAAAGTTTTGCTTTTAAAAACAGATGACGTACCCGACTAAGGTCATGATCAATGCCAGCAGCCGTATTATGAGTCCGGGTAATCTGTTCACCCTGTTGATGTAAGGCGATCAAAGTATTGGTGGCACCTTCTCTCATTTCTTCCGCAATCTTCACACAATTGTTGACGGTCTTAGTAGTCTCCTCAGACTTGTAGACGGCATAGTTCTCCAATTCTTGCACCGATTGGTTCTCAAGTCCGCCGGAGTCACGGAAATCATTCTTATAATTGTTTCGTGATGCTGAACTTTGCCAATATGAAGATGAAGAGTTCACTTTCCCCTCATTGTCATGAAGAGGATTGGCCCCAAAATTCGGAGGACTCAAAGTAGGTTCAGAAGAAGTCCTTCTTGAAGGTTTAAGGGTTTGCTTATTGTCAAACTCCTCATCAGAATCAAAGGGGTTGGAACGAGAAGCGGCCACACGCGCAGGATCAACTGAATTATGCTTAGCAGTCTTCAATGGAGATTTCTTTAAACCTAACATCCTTTTTAATGAACGAAAAAATCTGTCACTTGGTCAGGCAGTTGATAGGAAGAAAGGAGTCAAATACAATGTAATCTGCAAAGCAATAAACATTTACACATTAGACGATGGCAGCAAAGAAAACTAGAGACATAAAGCAGAAATACAACAAATTCGGGTGAGTAGACAGTACACGTACATGCGTACCTACATACATACATATACATACTTAAATCAACCATCCATCCATCCATTCATACATATATACATACACATGCACAAATGCAACAACTTCCAGCAACAAAGCTGAAAAATCAGGAAGAAGATATCCAATGAATTCAGATAAATACATTAGATCCATACACACACGCATATATAGTGTGTGTGTGTGGCATTTAATTCCTAGCAACAAAGATGAAATAATCAGGAAGACGATGCTATTCAATTTCCCAAAACTTTCTTTTGAGAGAGGAACTTGATTAAGCAGTTTTATTTATACTTTTCCTTTTGGAAATAACATGTATGGAAAAGATTACTACTATGTAATACTTGATAAAAAGGGGGCTTACAAAAGGGATTCAAAAGGCTAAAAGCAATTTTTAAAGAAGGAAAAAGAAACTAGAATCAGAACTAGATCATAAATCACATGCAAAGTAGCATGACCAGAAAGAAGAACACCCCATAAACTTGAGAAGAAAGGTTAAAAATTCTAAATTTATCATCAAAGGTTAATTAAGATTTAGTTGACTTCGGGTTTTTCATCGCTTCAGAAGAAAAGATAAGATTCCCTCGGTTTTCACGGGAGGCAAACAAACATAGAACCAACTAAGAAACCCATCCAGCCAACATCCCCATCAAGAATTCAAGATATCAATCAAACTGCTCAAAAATTCAAAACGCGAAGCATAAAAGAAAAAAAAACACCAAAATCGTTAACATACTACAAGAAAAAAGAGAAAAGAAAACCTGGGTTTTGTTTGTTTAACCAATAAGTTGGATTAAGAACAAGAAAGAAAATTGAAACAATCCGTATGAAAAAAAGAGAGGCAAGAATGAAAGAAAATAACAAAGAACCGAGGGAAGTACCTGGAAAAAAGGAGAGAAAATAAAACTGATTTTAACACCAAGGAAGTTGAAAAATACAAAAAATGAGAGAGAAAAGAAAAGTCTTTGAAATGGATTGTCAGGGAAATGAAGAGCTTTAAAGAGAGGGAAGAAAACGCATTAAACGCGTCAGAAAATCCAAAGAGAAAGTCGTGAAAATGGAAATTGGTAAGAAAGTGGCCAATTCCATAATGTATTTATTACTATTATTTTAATTTCATGTTTCCATTTTTCTTTTTCATGTTTCAATTTCATTTTATTTTTGTTTAAGGACCTTTCCCTCTCAATAAGTCAATAATTCATTAAAGAAAAAAAATTACTTTTCTATTTGTTGAACTAATCAACAAGGGACTTGATAATAAGTACATTAAACATCCCACCCATTTTGACCGAAGCTACTCCCACCATTTCTTTTATCAAATAAAGCTTCTGTTCTTTTACATTGTAGTGGGATTGGTTAGAGGTTATCAAATTCAGCCTCGGTAAGAAGAAGAATTTATCAACTTGCTTAGTACTTTGATGTAGTTGTCTGTGGGAACAAACGGAATTTATGTTTGTGTAAAAAAATTAAAAATTAATTATTGAATATTATTTATAAAATATATATTTTGTATTATTTAAAATTAAATATAAAATATATTTAGACTATTTGATAAATATAATTTTTAAAATTTGAAAGATAAAATATTTAAAGGATAATACTAAAAGAAAGAAAATAAAAATAATTTTAAAGAATTCTATATTAAGTGATAAATTGTCCCTTATCTATTTATTATTTTTCATTGAAATTTTATATCATGTATTTATTTTTATTGATGGTCAAATATACTTAAAACATAAACTCGCTGAAAATATTTACTTTTAATTTATTTTATTTTTTTCAATGAACCCTTAGCTTCAATCTTTTTTAATTCTATCCATATCAATAAATAACTAATTAATGCTGATTTTAATTGATAAATTATTAAAAATCATTTTTATAAAATAATAAATAAAATATTACTATGAGAATAGTTTTTGTTATTTTTTTAGTCAAAACTAGGGTATCTGTCATTGGTAGCAGTGACTAATCTCCTTACCGCGAGTGCTCTCCAAAGACGTAAATGACTGGCCATGAAATGCACTCTATTCCAATGGGTAAGGACTAAACCCTCGATCTCATGGTTAAAAGATGAGGCGAGCAATCACCAGGCCACACTATAAATATGTGCTTTATAGGATTGAACTAAACCTATCCGAAGGTTTGGTACTTGCTTATGTCTAAAGGTTCGCTCGAAATTTAGGAGGATTTAGGCAAAAATATTAAACCCATAAAATGGGTATTGGCAAAAAAATAAAAATAAAAATAGACTCATTTAAAACATGGGTCGAGCTCGGGCTTGAGCATTCAAGGCCTAAGCTGACCCGTTTTCAAGTTTGAAATATTTTATACTATGTTAATTTTATATACTATGTAATTTATGACACAAAAAATAAATCTAAAGTAATATACATAATGTAAACATTTAAAAATGTTAAGATAATGATATATAAAACTAGTTTCTTTTTATCACGTGCGATGCATAAAATATGTTAATATCATACTTAGCTCCTATCAAACCCGATCCATGAATACTTTTAGATTGAATCCAAAACACAATAATTTTCAGTATCTTTACTATTTCAACTAAAGCTACATCTTATTTTTAAAAGAAATTCATAGTAACATTTATAATATAATTTTTTTCATTGAGTATACCATAAATTTATTATAAATATATTATTGTAGATTTAATTTTTGTATAATACAAATTACATAATACATAAAAATAAAATAAAATAATTACCATATTAAAAATATGGTTAAAATAAATTCAACTCGAATCTAAAATATTGAAACTCAAACTTTATTTATATTTTAACTTGACCTAATTTTATTGTCTAAATTTATTTTCGCTAATTTGTCCTAACCCTCCCAAATAAAAAACCACATCAAACTTTTGTGTTTTTTAAGTTAGTTTTTTATTCAAAAAAAATTGGGTGGAGTTTAGATATTTCTAATGAATTATTTGTATTAAATGCAAAAAGTAAATAATTTTGTGGATAAATATTAAATTTATATATAAATTTAGTTTGATGCACAACTTGATACATAAATTTTTATTTGGTGTAATTATATACATAAAATTTAAATTGTGATTATTATCTATACATGAACCGTTAATTTTAATTCAATCGTACACATTTAAAAGAAATAAATAAATACATTTTATTTTAAATTAGATTAATATAATTTTTTGTGTATGTAATATATTAATGTAAAATTGTGCTAATTCGATAATGTTGTTAGCGATTTGTGAAATTTTAATCAAATTAAAATTTCATGTATAAAATTATATAAAATCAAAATTCATGTATAATGTTTATCCCTAATTTTATTCACCATTTAACCTTTTATCGAATTCAACAAAAGAATTTAACAAAAGTTTTCTTTTATAAATATCACATTAATTAATCGCGAATATGATTATCAATTTACAATTTACAATTATTTTTTTTTTGCAATTTTAATTTTATATGAAAAACTATGAATATCAATTTTAATTTAAAATTTTCATTTTCTCTATAAAGAATGGATTTGATAGAATATAATTAGATATTGACGTAATAATAATAATCAATATAAATTTACTTTTTCTTTTTTTTTCTATGTAAAATTAATTTCTAATGTCACATATCACTATATAATTTTAATTATTTTTTAAATATTGCATTTTTAATTACCATAATTAGTGTAGAATAATATTTCTTATTTGAATTATTAAATATAATTAAAATATATTTATTTAAAAATTAAAAAAATAATAAAGCATTTTTAACATATTCAATACACAATATAATCTTACTTTATGTAATTAACGCAAAACATTATACAAAATAATAGCTAATTAACATAATTAATATATAACAATCATTTTAATAATTCAAATATAATGTTAATAAAAAGTTTCTCAAACTTTTATAAAAACTATGAAAAAAAATATATTATAAATTAAACTATTCACAATTTTTTTTCTTAATAGTCTATAAATTCATCATAACAATTTGTATATAGTATATAATTAATATAAATATAAAGTTACTCATTATATAAATAATTAAATTAAAAGTAATATAATCTTTTTTTGTTTAATGTAAATTTTAAAATAAAATAAAATAAAATATTTTTTATTATATAAATTCATTTAATAAATGGGTTTCAAAAGAATCAAAATTGTTATATTTTATAGTTGATTGAGTCTTAATTTAGTTGGCATCGACATTGTTGCCAGTAGAAGAGGATGTGGTTCGAGTGCACTGAAGCGCATTGTTCTTTTATTTAAGAGTTGGGAGGGGTTATAAATAGTTCTAAGTATTGTACCAAAAAAAATATTATTTATACGTATGCTCAAATTTTTATCAAGTAAAAATTTTCAACCAATTATTTAATTTATTATGTAAAATTAAAATTCTTTTTTAATAAAATTGATAAATCTTATAAACAATAAAACATATTTAAAATGACAAAATCAATAATATAATGAATAGCATAGCTCAAAAGTTTTTCCCGTTGTTTTCAAAATCAAACCGAACCAATCAAGGTAAGGTTTAATGAAGTTGAACCGATTAATCTTTGAATCAATATGAACTGGTTGAGTCAAGCTAAAAGCTTTGAATCAACTATTGAATCGATTTTTTTATATATATTTTAATTTTTATGAATATTTTAATATGTATTTGATTGAATCGGTCAAATCAAGAATTGATGACCTGATTAGTTCGACCACCAATTTAATTTTGAAAACTTTAATTTTTCTAAACTCGTGGTTTTATATAGATAATATTTGAATGCAGTATTGATAAATTGTTATATTATTTTGTTTTCTTTATCTAATTATATTGAATCATTTTAAATATAATATGCAACCAGAACATGCATTATACTATGTATGTACCCAACAAACACAAGATGCTTATACTCATTAAAACCTAAATCTTTCTCATTTTATTTCAAATATCATCATACCACATAACATTTAATCCAAATTGGCCAAATGAAAATAACTTTCTATTTTAAAAAAGTTAAAATGGTGATATATTAATGCCTTTTATCTGAAGCTTGGGATTAAGGAGCAAGTCGACACTTTTTTCTTCAACTTTCACATATTCCATATACAATTATTCGATAAAATATTTTTTTTTATACAGTTTTGCAATGCATTCTACATGCCTCCAACTTGAATAATAGGTTTTAAGTATTTATTTTAAAATAAAAACACATTTATTAAAGATTTGACTAATAAAATAATATTAGAATATTTATCTGCATTTTTTGTTGTTTGAATGCAAGCTTTTATCATAGTTCTTTAAATCGGAAACTAATCGAGATGTCAGTTTGGAAAAAAAATTAACTCATGAATTGCTATAGACATGATTGAATTTTTATGAATTTTATAATAATTTATTTATTCTAACCGGATAGATTAATGTAATTGATGAACTGTTAGAATCTATAGCAAAGGCTAACTATATAACTTGTCAATCAAGTTTATTGATGTCAAATTTAAGGATATATTGTTCCTTTCTCATTTGATGATTGTACCATAATCTGCTGAGAAAAAAAATCAAATTAAAAGATGCTATAAATAAATATGTACTGTCTATATAGAGAGAAATATCGTTATAATTTTGTAATTATATTTTTTTTTGTTACCTAACTTTTTCCTTTTCGATTGAATTTGGATTACTAACATGTAAATTCAATATTCATGTTTGCATCCCATTTTGTAAGTAAACTTATGGAATACAATTTGAAGAAAAATCTCTAATTTTAATGCACAAACATGGTGAAAGATTTGGCTAAAGAAAAAAGGCACCAAAACTCCAAACTCAATCTATTCAAATTGCAATAAGAAGACATGATTAATTACTTCCTATTTTTCATTTTTCTTCGGATGTAGGTATAGAAAATAACACTTGTAAGAACTTTTGAAAATGACAATATCAAACATATATTGATATGGGATAGTGTCAGGTTCCATGTAAGTTGTAACATATCATTATCACCAAACAGAATTGATGAAACTTCAAGGAAGAACCAACTATGAACGTGACAAGGAATTGTAGCTTCTTTACATTGTATTTCGGGTGCCTTTTGCTTGTGCAGATAAGCATTTATATAGTTTTAGGTAACTTTGGAATTATACCCTCAACAGAAGAAAAACCATATATTTGGATAAAGTATAGGATATGATCCTCCAAAATCTGGAACCAACTCGACAAAAGTTGAATGATACATACCCGAGTCAGAGCATGCTCATGTTTGAAACTCGTCACCAACCAACGTAGGACTAACTTGATAACCAAGATTTGGACAATAAATCCAAACAATTTCGCTCAATTCAGCGCTTGATGGTCCAGCACAATTTTAACCAGATCTGGATGCAGTCTATTTTCTTTGAATGTAATCCGAAAGCTAACAACTTTTCATTTCTGAAATCTGTACAAGAAAGTGAAGAACATTGACGCAAATCCGTAGCTTTGGACCCTCACAGCATAACCAGCTGCAACAAACAATAAACTACTGCATAATTAAATCTCACTTAAGAAACACATACATACACACTACTACAACCTAATTTCTACCTTGGTATATTTGGCTACTTCATACTGCCGTATCATCCTTCCCCGAACCTTTATCATGAAAATCACATACATCTTTCCTCAGGTTAACCATCGAATAGTGTTTCTGTTGGAACATAGCATGGAAGGGTTAGCAGTCATGACTGGTATCACAGAAAAGAATAAAAGTACACCGCCAATGTTAGGAGAGCTAAATTCTCATGCTTTTTTTGAGCGATAAGAATGAACTTGATATGGCAACCGAACTGCAATTAGGTTGAAAAACTAGTGGCAATAAACACAGAAACTAAATCAAAACCTGTGACAAATGCATGATGCACATTCATTACATAGGATTAGACTTTTGCTGAACTGTCTTAGAATGGTGAACCACAGTCAATTGTATCTGGATTTGAGCTGGAAGAAACAAAGCCACAGATGGTGTCCAGAAAATAAATATATACAGTTCTGTTGAAAATAAGCTCAAAGAAAGCATCAAGGAAAAGTAATTAAAGTAGGTATGCATGAGGAATAGCTATGTTATTCAAACTCGAGTGTTGAGTGTGAGTGTAAGATACAGGTATTTTCACTTTTTTAAAAGGTATTCCGTATATTCAGAGAGTCCTTGGAGGGTCATCATAACCCCATACCATGTCTGGCTATATGTCAGACACGAGTATTTCAAGAAAAATGAAGAGTTGGAACAACACAGCGGGATAGTGTAATGACATGGAAAACATATAAAACATCAACTGAGGATTAAAAAAATGACAGCAAGAACATTAACACCAGCTGTATTTACATTCATGTAGGACATTGGAAAAACAGCATACATGAACCGCAAAAACAAAGAAAGAGATACAAGAAAGTATGAACCTCTGACTCAGTCTCAATTTAATGGATATCAACAATCCTCACCACAGCCAATCCCTATGATTCCCGGAGATGTCTAGCAACAGCCATTGAATTTCGGGGCTCTTTTTGAATCTTGACGGAAAAAAAAGAAGAAGAAGAAGGTAAATGATACCTAAGTCAACTACATTACTCGGGATACAAAGGATCAAGAACTGTAACAGTATTACCTGTGCCTCCAACTCAGCTATTCTCTGTAAAGATACTTGCTCAATACACGCACGGCGCTTGCACTCTTCTTCAAGAACAGCCATTGAATTTCGGGGCTCTCTTTGAATCTTGACGGAAAAAAGAAGAAGAAGAAGGTAAATGATACCTGAGTCAACTACATTACTCAGGATACAAAGGATCAAGAACCGTAACAGTATTACCTGTGCCTCCAACTCAGCTATTCTCTGTAAAGATACTTGTTCAATACACGCACGGCGCTTGCACTCTTCTTCAAGCAAGCCTGTCATCTGGTACCTCAGCTCAGCCATTTCTTGTGCTAGATCCTCAGCTTCTTCCTTTGCTTTTAACTTTTGCTCTCTCAGTTCTTCCTAGTAACCATTTTAAAGATCAGGAATATAGCGGACTAAATTCATATTTCACCTCGTTGGGCTAGCATAATATCATAAAAGGTAAATATATTTTCTCTAAATGACAATTTTTACCTTAAGTTGCTTCACTAAGAGTTCATATTCATTTATCTGATCCGACATGCTTTTGATCTGCTCCTTTGAGTTGGAATCAGATTCCAGCACTAAGGCCACGTCTGAAAGGAGCGCACCAAAGAGTCCTTTGCAGCCGCTTCAACAGTATTAAGAGAACATTCATAAAAAATTATCAGATACTTGATAGGTACCAAACAGTAAAATACAGAAAATTATTTGCATGTTACCACCTATCAATTTTACGAGACAAAACTGAAAAAGGCATTCCATACAAAGAACTGCTTCAGCAAGATCTGAACCCACCTCAACAAGATTATATTCATTAGTCTATCAATTAAATATTGCTAAATAATTTAAGACAAAGGTGAATTTAACATGTTCAAGGATTGAATAAAAGCTTTAGCTCCCCACATTATCAGACAGTCAAACAATCTAATTGATCAGAATAATGTAACCTAATCGATGAAATATAACAAATTTGAGGTTGCAACCAACCTTGTATCTTTTGATATTGTGATAATGCTTTCTGGTTCACCAAAGACAGAGTCCGTATCGAGTTGCGATCTGTCCTTGCTTTTCAGCCATTGCTTGATGTTTTGACAGAATATCTTAGCATTTTTTTCAGATGCAATGAGCTTCCCTCTTAGAGCTTTATTTTCTTTCTCTAATGCTTCGATAATTTCATGTGCATTCTGAAGCTGGACCTCGAGCTCTTCAATTAAAACATTCATTTGGGAATTTTCTTGAGCATTTTCTTCCTCGGACTTCTGGGCTTCAAGAGACATTTGCTCCAATGCTGTTATATCAAGCTTCAAGCTCTCTATTTCACACTGGGACTCCAGTGCCATAGATGAAACCGACTCCTCCAATTTCTCTATGCACAAAGCTGACTGTCGCAGCTCTTCTTCTTTGTTCTCTATTTCCTGCATTAGTAACAACTGCTCAGAGTTCGACCTGTTCAACTCCCCTATCAAACGATCAATTTTCTCCCGTAAATCTTCCATGTCTGCTAATTTGATCTCAAGGTCGTGCACATGGTCATTTAGAAATTTGACCTCTTCATTCCTTGCACTTAGTTGATCCTGCAGGTAATCTGAAGAATGCGATCACAATATTGAAGTAACAGTACTCAAGTCCTGTATGCAGGCAGAAAATGATATCCAACTCCTTTTTTTTCTTTTTCAGGCTTTTCGTTGAGGGAACAGATAGTTTCTAATGTCTGTTTAGAGGGTACGAGAAATGCTCCACCTGCTAGGTCCGTCCAACTGGGTAAGGAGAACAGTGCCACTACGGATATAGACTTAGTATTCAATGCATGGTCCAATGATCCTAGGGGAACTGATTTTATAAGGATGAACAATTGGGGATATTAAGCATCCAATACGAATCAATTATGAATAAACGGAGAGACCCAATTTGAATATAAGACCACAAAAAATCTGAGAGTTAACAAATGGGGATGAAACTACTTTTAACACTCCCCCTCTCAAGTAGCCCAACATATAATGCTAGGACTAAAAGGCTAAAGAAACCCAGTACAAGACATGCCACTCATTGCATATTTTAAAGAACAAAGAACAATGGATAACATACAAGCACCACAACTATGTAGCAAGAGAGTTATTAAGAGATGCCAATGAGCTACATCGGTATCGCAAGACCAGGAGGTAAGATACAATAAGCAACACACAATTAACACCCACAGCAATATTTCAAAGGAAAAAAAGAACCATTACCTATTTCTTGAGAGCAATTTTTTAGCTCTCTTTCCAATTTTTGAATATGTTTTTTGTCTTGGGTACAAGCTTCTGATAGCGACTTCACATGTAGTTCTAGTCCCTGTAGTGAACCAAATTATAATCAGACAATAATAAAAATTGAAACATCTAAACCTCAATTTCTACCCTTTTTGTTTGGAATGGTTGAAGCATTCACAGGTGTGTCATCCCCTTATATTTCTCAACTACGATAAATTCAATGACCAAGTAAAAGTATGCAGACCTTCACTAACGCAAGGCTAATAAATTCACGGTGTTTGTTTATTAAATTCATAGAAGATGGTCAGTGACAAAAAAGAATGACAAATTAACTGGCCCTTGAAGTTACTTTAGCAGCTGGCTATCTCAAGTCAAAATTTGATCATGCCACCAAACAAGGTGGAAAATCTAAATAGAATAACAAAAATTAATGATGAAAGAATGTTATTGCTAAAAGCCCTTTATAGAGATGGCAATGGCAGACTTCAGCATTCTCAGCTGCAAGAAGAAAACATATTATCATTGGCAACTTGAAATGCAAATACAGGAAAAACGTTCTATGCTTCATAGATGCTTATCCCAAGATTTAGTTCTTCTGAAAATTAATATAAAGATGATTAAAGTCTCATATAGCATGTTCCAGATGAAAGGATTATCAAGGGATAGAAAAACTACCCTGATCAGTTCAAAGCCCTGAGGTTGTGATTCTTTCAACATGTCTTTTTCTTTCCGTAGCTGCATCGACAAAGAAAAGTAGATAAATAAGATCTCAGCACAAACAGATTAAATTCATGATTTATAACAAACTAACATCACCATAAGTACCTATGTTACTAAGACTCGTTATGTTCACTCTTTCTAAGTTTTTCCACATAATTCAACAGTCTGTAGAGGGTCATACTCATATCCTCATATCTATATTTGGGTATGTGTCGGCAACGAGTACTTCAAGCAAAAGGAAGACTCAGAGCAACATAGATAAGAACAAATAAAGTGAACGGATGGATAAATATAACACCAAACGAATGAAACAACCTTCAAAAGCATAAATAATTGAAGGATACAACCATCTTTTTTATGTATTTGCAAGTATTTGGAGGTTACTGGAAGGTCATACTCATATCCCCCTATCCATGTTCGAATATGTGTTGGGCATGGTACTTCACTTGAAGCTTTGGACCAACATATATAAGAACAAATAAAGTGAATGGCTGGATAAATTTAACACCAAACAACCTTCAAAAGCTCAAATATTTAAAGGGTAAAACCATTTTTTCCCATCAAATAACAGTAAGAAACTGAAGCTTCTAATCTAAAAACCTGAAACCAAAGCAAAAGAGGTGCAAGCCACTAATCTAAGCAATTCAACTAGAGGTTGACTATGAAAGAAACAATAGGAAATTCATAAAAACTATAAAACAACTTACATAAATGTTATAAGAAAAGGGCAATTCAAGAATCTTGAGACTTAAAAAGACAATGTTTCTTAGTTATTACAAAAAGATAAGATTCTACCTCTCTGCATCTTGTTTCGATCTCCAAGAGTTCCTCAACATCAATGGAGTTTTCTCCATCTCCCCTTGAGCTACTTGACATATCCTCCAATTTTTCTTACAACCCAAGTATAAAAATTAGCTGGAAAAAGAAAACACAACTCATCAGGGCATAGATAAGTAAAACAGGAAGCTTTTACAATAGAAACGTTAGAAACTAAAAAAAAAAAAAAAAAAAAAAAAAAAAGTAAATGAAATTTATCATTTAAAACAAACTATAAACACCCAAAAACTAGGACATTTTTTTTCTCGTGATTTATATATATAAATAAATACTAGAAACAGCAGAACCCACTTTGATTTGATGAATTTGGAACCAAATATCAACCATAGAAGACCTAAAGAAATCGCCCCAAAAAAATAAGTAGAAAAAATGAGATACAACTTTACATACAATGCAACATATATGGTAAAACAATTACGAATTGGGAAAGCTTTCACCTTCTGGAAAAGAGAGAACAGAATCAAAGTTTTCTGGTTTCTGCAAGGTTCAAAAAACCGGCGATTTAATCGAAAAATAGTTTGAATGTTCTTTTTTTGTTCGAATAATTTGAATGATTTAGAACATACAAAAACATCAACATGACATAATAATCCTTGATTCCCACACCATTATTGGTCGGCTCAGCTACTTAGGAATTATTATATGAATTTAAATAATTGGAAAGTAATGTGGGTTGGGTCGGTCGGGATCAATAATTAGCGGGTAACTTCTTGATTTTCACAAACCCTAATTTTCAAAAGAAATTGGCCCAAAAACATTACAATGCAAATTGTACTAAAGAGTTTTACCCTGTCTTATGGGTACTCGAGTGACCAAATTGGATTTTAATGGGCCATAAGCATTTAAGATTTTATCAACAAGTGTCTTAATTTATACCAAATTGAATTATACTAGAGGTGAAAAAAAGGTATATTTATAAAATTATCAAAAACACATTTATTATTTTGATAAATCTAGAAAAATAAATATAATTAATGAAAATCATAAGATATCTTAATATTTTTTTTGCACAAAAGGTACTATCTCAACTTTTAACATTTCAAACAAAACCATATTTATTTTTAATATCAATTTTTATGAACTTGTTACAAAAAATTTCTATCAAATTTTTATAAATTTGTTAAAGAAAATTTCACTCAAATCATGAGCATGCTAATATCTATTTATTTATTTTTATGAAATTAGTTCATTGTTTTTAATATATTAAAATTTATTAAAATAGCTATTAATTATTGAATTTAATATAAAAATGAAGAAGTTATCCAATTGACTCTTAAGTTGGAAGGTGGTTGCTTTCTCCATCCTTTTCAGTAATAAATTGGCTAACCCACTTAACCTAATTTCATCAATGTTAGCCAAAACATTTCTTCTCATTACATTCTAAAAACAGTTTAAAAATATGCTTCTTTTGCTCCAATAAACTCTTTAAACAGTTCAAATGTGGAGCAAACAGATGTAAAACTGAATTTCGACAAGGATTAATTCCCTGTTGGGAGGCCAGAATAAGAATCATGTGAATAGCAATAATCAATTATCCTATGAATTCTCTATCTATATCCGTCTTTATCTCGTTTGAGGTGTCACAGTTGGTATTCGGCCATTGGCTAGCTTCTTTACCATGGTGGCATGCTTTTGCCCTGTAAGATGATAATTGAAGACCTTCTGGCTGTTGCATACCACATTACAAATAACGCATACCCTAATGGCAGTGGCGGCTGCTCCACCCTCCATCACTTTCTGTTTCTTCATCTCCAAATCCTCCTTGGCTGCCTCAGACCGTGCAATCATCTTTTTCAATTTTTGTGCATCAGCACCACTGCAACCATCGGCTGCTGGGTTCTCCACTGCTCCAATTAACAGACTTGCTGCAATCGGTGTGTCAATGGAAGAAGAATAACATGTGCTGTTCTTTGATTTTTCCAAATTCTGAAGGTTCTTCAGGTGTTTTTTCCCAGACAAGTGTGTTGCATAGACATCGCTGCTGTTACAGTTGATTTGGCAGACTTCGCACCATGTAGGTTGACTGATCTTATTCTTAGTTATCTTCTTGCCTTTATTCCAAAAGTGATCATTAGCTTGGATGGCAACAAGATAAGGTCCGATCTCGTCGATAGCTATTAATCTGACCTACATAATTACATATTAAAATTCATACAACTTGAACACTTATGAAATCGAAATCAAACTTACAAAAGATTAACAAATGGATAATGGGACAGGTTCAAGAAGAGGAAAGGTTATTCGAACAAATAAATAATTGTATTTATATGGAAGTATACAACTCTCAAAACATCTACATTTTTTCAGGTAAAAGAATGCCGTAGCTTATCGATAGGGGATTATCAGTTCTAGATGCTAGGATTCACATCCCGGACCTATTGAATGCCACCTCTTATAGAAAGCTGCAAAAGTGAATTCATGGCCTAATGACAAATAGCCTTTTACATGCATGCTTCAGATAATATAAAAATAAATAGAAAACACTTGGGATTTAACTCTATTCTGAAGAAAAGGCTACAATTTTTTTCCTAGTTTACTAATTAACGTACCTGAGCAACATGTCTTCTTCCAGAAAGATGTTTAACGAAAGCATCATGGCTATTACAAGCAACGTTGCATATGGTGCACATCCGAATGGAACCAACGGGAGCCCCAGCATTCAAAAGTTGTTGCTTCTTTCTATCCAATTCATGAAAATTTGCCACACCAGAAGCCCCAAATATCAACTGTCCACCTACATTTCCTGTTTGGTCCACAATGCTTACGTTATTGATAGTATTAGAAATTTCTGGAAATAGTGCAGTAACGGGATTTATCATTGCTTCCAAATTCCTCAGATGCTTCTTTCCCATAAGGTGTCTCTTACAAACATCTTCGGTTTTGCATACAACATTACAAACATCATACTGCCGTAGTTGAATCAGGTTGCTTTGATTCATTCTGCTTCCTATTACATTATTCGCCAAAGATTGCTTCATCCAATCATTCTTACTAGCAGAATTCAAAGCCGCTACCGGTGACTGAAAACCTCAAAATATATAAAGTATAAACAACCCCAATGCCAAAAAGCCATTCATCTATTCTACTAACACAAATGAATAAACAAATAACCAAATGATGATAGCCGTATAGTTAACACAAATATTTGTCAATATAGTCACATAATATGCATAAATACATCGATAGTAGCGTTTATGGATACTTACAAACATAAATCACAAACTTCATTGTTACCAGTGGAAATCAAAGCCGCTACAACGACTGCAAACCCGAAATATATAAAGTATAAATAACCTAAAAGATGAAAAGCCATTCATCTATTCTACGAACACAAACAAATAAACAAATGATGATAGCCGCATCATCAAACAAACACAAATATTTGTGGGTGTAGAAGCATTATAAGCATAAATAACATTGGAGGTAGCATTTTACAGATATAAAATACAAACTTCATTGTCACTAGCGGAATTTAAAGCGGCTATTGAAAACTGCAAACCCTGAAATATATGAAGTATAAGCCAATAAGCCATTCATCTACTGTACTAAAACAAATAAATAAACAAACGATGACAATTGCGATCGCATTTTATGGATATTTACAAACATAAAACACAAACTTTATTGGAAGAAAACATTCATCTGCTAAACATTTGAACTAGTACCGGCTAAATTTAGATTTTCAAGAATGATTACTGGTAATGATCAAATAGATTAGAAAACACGAATCAGAACAAATAAAATCAAAATGCTAAATAAAATTTAATACATTTCCAATGCATTAATGCAAGATCCAAATGTCACATTCAGCAATGCAGGGTGAAAAAGAGAACTTACAGCAGTACCATATGTAATGGGATCAGTGGGTGCAGTGATCCAACTTGGAGAAGCCGCATTTGGGTCCTCATATAATCGAGGCCGGGGTTCAAGGTCGAGATGGGTTAAGGTCAACTGACCCAGATGAGCACAGAGGTCGGTTGGAGGAGGGAACAAGAGTGGGTGAGAAGGAAGTGATGGTGTTTGTGGGAACGATAATAGAGTATTGGGGATTGAATTTGAGGAGGTAGGGAAGTACGTTAATGAAGATTGATGTGATTGGAACATTTTACGTAATTTGATTTGAAGATAATTTTACTTAGGGTTCCCCCCTCGTCACTGTCAAGTATTTTGTGCATTTTGAAATCCAAAGGTAAACATTACATGAGGAGCTTCCCAATGGACCTTTTCGAAGTTGAACTGTATTGGGCCTACGCTTTAGACTTGGCCCGTTTAATGGCTGAATAGATGTACGTTTAAATCTTTGGTTAACGTTAATTACGAATTTGATTTTTAAATAACTTTTTATTTTATTTTTGGAGTTCTCCTTCCAAAATATATTTGATTTCCAAATTTAGAAGTCAATTCAATATCTGAATCGTGCATATATACACCATCACAATAAATATATTCTTATAATAATATAATTTATTTTGTAAAATTTATGATTTTTAATATTTTTTAATTAAGTTGATGTTTGATTAATTCATGATAAGAGGAAAACAAAAAAAAAATTCGGAGGCTAAAATTAAGTTGTTTATTTTTACAATAGCAAAAAAGTAATTCACCATTTTAATAATTTATATCTTTATAATCTTTTAAAGAACTAAATTTGGATATCAAAGTGTAATTTTATAATAAACTAATTTAAAATTTTATAAATTGTAAAATGACTAAAAGTTAAATTTTTCATTATAGGAGTTGGGGCCTTGCCAGTCCCCTTCCTCCCTCCCTCCCTCCATGTTGCCCTTGTTCATGATACCAATTCAAATAAATATATTTTTGGATTAATTTAAGTGGGTTTAGATAGACGGTATGGTGCGTTTAGCTTATTTTTTGTTTCACGCTAGAGTATCACTATAATATTTAATATCACCGTTACCGTTGTTTTTACACTAACCGCAGATAAACGTACTACCCATCCAAACTCACTCTTAATATTTTAATATTTATAGCTGTATTTAAGTCAAAGTATATTTTATATTGTCCATTAAAATTCAAAACAAGTATAGCAATGATACATGAAAATTCGCTTTGGTCTTTCCTCTTCTTTTGAATTTTAAGCATACGCATCATCATCAAAATATGCTCTACTTTTTTATCTTTCTGCCTTAACCCTCGTGGTACAAATAATTTTGGATATTAAAATAAGAGGGATATTATTTTAAAGTTATTTTAAAATGATTTGTAATGTAATTTATCCGAATTTTATTAAACGATTAATAAGTATATTCTTTTATTTTAAAATATCTTACTAGTAAATTTAACAAAAAAAATTAATAAAATTAATAATTAAATTGAAAAAAATCAACATAATTCCTAAAAAACTAAATTTAAAATATAATTTAATCCAAATCATAAAATCAACAATGCAATATTTGAAGCCTTTTTCTCATAGATGTAAGCCATAATTCCTTTTTGTTGTGATCTTATATCCTCTCTTACCCACTTCCTATAACATGATAAAAAGTAATAAATTTCATCGTTAATTATAAACATGCCTTTATATTTAAATATGGATGAACATTGGTTCACGCATCATCCTTGTTTTCCAACAATCAAATTGATCAAAAGTAAAAGAATAATAAATAAATAAAATAGAAAAAGGTAAATGACAAATGTTGTTGGTATGGTCTCCCAAACCTAAACACATGATTCTCATTGTCTTCCTTCAGTTTATAATTTACGTCATTTCCAGCTACTATTCAGAATCCTATCATTCCAGCCTGTTGTAGCCTTCTCTTGAAACATCTGACAATATATTTTCTCTTTTTCAAATTTATCTTGTTCTGGATTTCTAGTAGATGTCCACTGTTTAATATCATTAAAAAATAAGTGAATTAATCCTTATAGATGTCGAAGCTCTCTTATATCTTTTGTTATATCTTTTTATAGATAAATTATAAAAATAATTACTTAATTATATCTTTTGTTCTATTTTGGTCGCCTAACTATTATTTTTTCAATTTAGTCACTAAACTTTTCAAAATTAAATATTTTAATTACTTTGAGTTGATGTAAACATTTTTTTATTGGTCTAGTAATAAAATTAGCCCTCTAATGTTTACACATTCTATCAATTTGATCCTAAATATAAAAATTCAACAATTTTAGCCCTCAATGTTTACAAAATTTGTCATTTTAGTTCTAATTCTAAAAAAAATAACAAATTTGTCCCTCAACATTTATAAAATCTATCAATTTAGTTCTAACTCTAGAAATTTAAAAAGTATTTAAAAAAAACATTTTTAGCTCTTTATAACTCATCGGCTAACCCATGTGAGATATTAAAATAAGAAAAAGAGTTCCCTCTTTCAAGTCACTTACAACAATTTCTTTTACTATAGTTTAGGCTTCACACTGGACCAAACCGATTGCTTTTGTACCTATTTGGAATAATTGGTTGCGTTACTACCCAAATATATAATGTTTTAATTGCATTTTTTTTCTTTTGGATTTTTTTTTTTTTGTACTTTGTCCTAACTTTTTAGAGTTTTTTAGCAAGCGACTTGAAAGGCGTTATCGTTTTTCTTAATTTAATATCTCACATTGGTTAGCTGTAGGGAAGACAAAAAAACCTAAATCTGACGGGTTCCAAATTGATCCGACCCGATAGAGTTGGGTTTTTTTCTTGAAGTTGAGGGTTGGGACGGGTCAGGTGGTTAATTTTTAAAAATAGTCAAGTCGGGTCGAGTTTAGAATGAAACCATACTGCCCTGAGATACTTATGAAATTACCCTCTATAAATATTTAATATTAATTAAATTTAAAAATTCCTAAAATTTATTAGTACTAGTCTCATTCTACAGCCTTTATGCTAGTCCTCCTTTTACCCCTGTAAGGTTATTTCCTCCATTTTCTATCTTCTTAATTTAATAATTTATTAAAGGAACATTTGTTCCTTCGTTTTTCTTCTATGTTGTAACCATAGCATATGTGTAAATATATATTAGCACACAACTCCAGAGATAAATCATTAAGCAAATCTAATAAGAAATGATGCCAAACTCATTTTTTAAAATTAATTAATCACAATTTTACAAAAAAAAAAAAAAAACTTGGGTTTGGAGTAGGTTAAATTTTTTTTAAAGTTGAGGTCATGTCACACCTTAATTTGTAAGGTCTAGAGTAGCAAAAGAGTTTGGCGTACTAAATTGAAAGGTCCTCTAATCTGGTAGGTTCTTTTTGCAAATAAGAACAAGTAACGGGCTGGTTGAAGAAAAGTTCAATTTCAACCATATTCCCATTATTATTGAACTAAGCATATCTTAGTGGAAGACATGATGATTAATGTATTTTTTAGGTGGCCGTGAATTGGTTTTGGTTATAAAGGTCGGAAAGACTATATATAGGAGAGGCTTTCTTCTTCGGGGATGATTCTTTTATTCTTCTTGTTCTTCTTTTCTTTGGTTTATGGAAGAGAGAAATATTATGAAATATTCATGCATGAAAGGGAGAGACTGAGGTTTAAGTCTCAAAAATTGGAAATCTTGCATACTAAAGGTTCGCGTCGCGAGGGAAAAAGGCTTAGAAAATGGATTTGGCGTCAACTTTTAGGTGAGTTCTCAAACTCAGATTTTAAATGGATATGTTCTGTGTCATCAGCATTGAATATGATGAATCAGTGTTTTACCAATGGTGAAATCACTTGTTGCAATGTGTTGATGTCTTTTGTGTACATGTAATGTTGACATGCAAATACTATTGGTAATGAGTCTGCTCATTCTAAATAGATGAAATGTTTGGCAAGGTATACATTGCGTAATAAGATGTGATTGTATGGTTGTGGGTTATTTATGTTAAATAAAAGAAAGGCTTGGCGTGAAGTTGTGTTGCGTATTGAATTGATATGAATGATTGGTTGTAAATGTGATTATGTTGCATAATGGTATGATCGGCATATCATATGTCGTGTGATAGACAATATTTGTTAGTGGAGTTGTATATGTTATGCATGATATTTATGTGGCTTTGCGGAGGTTTGGATAGTCATATACGGGATTGCATATGCATTTTATTTATGTGGTTTTAAGGGAGGTTCGGTTGGACTGAGCCAGGAAAGGAGATTAAATGATACGGAGACTTAGTGCACACTAGTTTGGGAGCCCCTTGTGTGGGACATATAAGAGCCCTTTATAGGACGCACGAAATCCTTTAATGGTACGTATAGAAGTTCATGGCCATGGTATTACCGGAAATGTGGGAAGTTCGTAAGGGCTACCTAATGTAGGAAGTCCGGAGGGACTATCTAAATATGGAAGTCCATCAGGCCTATAAAATGTGGAAGTCCGTTAGGATAATCTTGAGTGTAGAAGTCCATTAGGACTATCTAATGTGGAAATTCGTGAGGATTATCTAAAATGGGGAAAGTCCATCGAGACTTTTGCTGAAGAGGAAGTTCGCCAGAACTACTGTGTAAATATGATTCAACATTTATGTCCGTTTGTAAGAGTCTGCAACCAGGTGATCTATTACATTGAGAAGGCTGTTGTGCTTGTGCTAGCGGGAGTGAGGCGGATACAAGTTATGACGGTCTGCCAATTTATCTTATAGCTTGCATCTACAGTGGATATGAAATTTACTCTAGTGAGAGCTTACAGGCTTGTTGGGGATTTGTATTCGATTTTATAAGTCTGCCAAGTATGGGCTCATTTTCTTGAAATCCAATATTATGGGCAAACTATCTATTTACGCGATACCGTACAAGAAAGATATGATAGTCCGTCAAGATTGTTTCATATGTATGTTTCCGCAGAAAGGGGATTCATTGATAAGAATTCGCCTACGAGTTATTTGTTTCAAAGAGATAACCACCATGAGTGGATCCTCTATTCGTAGTACAGAAAAAGGAATGGGGTGTATCGTCTGATCTGTCCATTTGACGGGAAAAAGTAAACTTTCTATATTATGTCACAAGGGTGTTTCTCCTACGGATTTAGGAGAATCGTAATGCAAGTCCGGGGTTTGGTAGGACAAAACACTACTTTCCACCTGCAATAGGGACCATTCGCCAAGAATAGTCTTAGGTGGATATTTGTAGTCATCAATGCAAGGCGCGTTATGGGCATTATTGATGGATTATCTTTTACAATTCGCAAGTAGGAAACCTTGAAAGTTTACCTCTTGAGGAGATAGTTACACAAGGGCCATAAAAGGAATAAAATAAAAATAGAAATGGAAGGGAAAATCGCCAAGGAACCACCTACTTTGGAAAGGATGATGGTGTACCATCTTAACATGGACAGAACCATCGTGAAGTTCCAGTCACGAAGTGCAAACGTATTAGAGTTGTGTTAATAAGGTATGAAACTCATTAAGTTCATTTGAACTTACATGTGTTATTATGTATTGCAGACAAATGAGGGATTATGCGAGTTCAAGAAAGGACCAAGCCAAAGTTCGTAGTGCATTGGGAAATTTGTTTCTTAGTTGTAACTTACATACAATGGGATGACCTAGAGGTGAATTCTCATGATCTTTGTTGTAAGTGAAATTAGATGGTCAAATTACAAATTTTAGTACAAAGTAACTATTTTAAACAAATTTATTGATGACATTTTTGTATATTAAAATAAAGTTTTATCATCATCATAGATTTTGAAAGATTTTAATTTACTTAGTAGTGGTATTAAGTATATACTAGTCTTCATTGTCCGAACCTAACGATGATGAAACTCATAGTTAGACGCATTTTCACACTCTCTTCAAAATCGACCTATTTCTCTAAATTTTTTAAAAAAATGACCTATTTGATCAATTAAAAAAAGAAGAAGACATATTTAGAGTATTTAGCCCATTAAACAATGCTAGCCTGCACTATTATGCATTAAAATGTATGTAAGTTGTTTAAAATTATGGTATTAAACAGGTTTATATTTTAACAACTTAATTTTAAAAGTAATTATCTATTATTTTAACATAATTTGATTTTTTTTTTTTACTATAACATAGTTTTAGCGGGTATATGAAATTTGGATGTATTATATAAAACATTAGCAGCTTTTATTAAATTGGTAATAAAGTATATGAGAAATCGTTAAAAACTTTAGCAACCTCAAGTGTTTTTTTATTGAAAATAATATTAGGTAATAATAATTTGGTATAATGACTTATTTGATCCTCCAACTTGAAGAAAAAGTTATTTTAGTCATTTATTTATTTTTCGCCTTTTTAGCCCTTAAACTTATGTTTTTTTGACAAATCACCCTAAAATGGATGAATTGCCATGTGGATAACACATCATCATTTAATAAATTTTTAAAATTTTTAAAATTAAAAAATATAAATTTATTTTTAAAAAATAAATATCATTAAAATATTAAAAAAGTATAAAATTATAAAAAAATAAAATACTTTTTAATTTTTGAAAAAAATTAATTAAATGTTGACATGTTATCCACGTTGCAATCCATGTGTATGCCACATCAACAAAGTACTTTTCCATCCATTTTGAATTGATTTAACAAAACACGCAAGGTCAATGATTAATAGAAGCAAAAAAAAATAAAAATAAACGGAGAGCTAAAATGATTTTTTTTTTTATAAAATTAGAGGAAAAAAATCATTATGCCTAATAATTTATAGCTTTAGGAATAAGCAAAAAT